>CM060929.1:163976408-165176408 GCA_030765085.1 Allium cepa
AATGCCACACTTATTTTTGAATAAGCGCTCACTATTCGGGTTAACCGGGAAAGGACCATGGGGTCGTATAACCCATTCCGAATATGTGATACGTCGTTGTGAATTGCATTTGAAGATCGGTGTTGAAGACCGGATCTTTTTGAAAGCAAAAGGACAACTCGTCGATTGTCTTTGCACCGAGTAGCTACGGTATAGAGACTCCCTATGTGATGGGAAGTCCGGACGTGATTAAAGATTATCCGGATTGCAAGGACTTCTTTGTAAGTGCCTTCGGTTTTGTTCGAGCCCGGAACAGACTTGTATGGATTGTATGTCTGACATTACAAACTGAGATATAAAGCAGATTTCTTTCAAATATATTTCTGTTGGTGGCGGAGAATTTATTCTTTTAGCTTAACACCCTTCTCTGAGACGTACGAGCTCAGAGGTTATGTAGTAGAAGGTTATCAGCGATACATTCCCAATTTGGTAATGTGACATGCTGAGTGTTGCTGTGAAATGATCATTGTGTTGATTATTTGTGATAGGATCGTTTATTTGATCGTCTATCCTGGGGATCATTTCTATGATCATTTGTTGACCCAAAGCAAGGCTTTTGTATAAAGTATGTTTTTGTGGACGTGACTTCGTCGAGCCTCACACCTCGGGAATGGTCAAAACAGGAAAGATGCGGCAATGTTATGAGGGGTAGCGCCCTTTAGGATATGTGCATTTCCTTCTGGAAAAGGGTGGTGTCATGGTATGGAGCCCAGATACTTACTCACGTTGAAAACACTTTATGATTGTGTGAATTGATTGCGAGCGCTCGGGTGAAAGGTCCCAAAGGACCGGGGGATGGCATATTCGGTCAGTTGTTACTCAGTTAGGGGTAACCCGGCCTTGTGTTGGTAGAGATCCGGTTTGGTTCTCGGGGATGTCCATCCAGAGGCATTCTCATGTGGCAATGGGAAGTTCCATGGCCTGATCATTCGTTGGAAATCCAAAGAAACAATACGAGACTTGTACGGTTTTAGTTGTAGAACCTGCCATCTAATATGGTAGCTATAGTAAGCATACTATAATGGTACCTATGCTGGCTAAGATTTATATTCTACTTTCGAAATGATTTTTTCCTACACTATGCACTAATAATAACATGAAATGTTCTTTTTAATGCGTATCAAGCATCTTTGACTACCATAAGGAGAAATCTCCTCCAAGTCTGCGTTTGCATTGTGTGTGTGGCGAGAGGTCTTATGGTAGTCTCATTTTTAAAAGCATCGCGAATTGACTTAAAAATATTCTTCTATTTGATTTTAAAGATAAATAAACTGTTTTGAGTTCTCACACCAGTCACATGACTGACTCGGAGTTTATTGTGTTCCTTCCTAAACTCTGGGTGCCCACCAATTTTCACACGGGCAATCAAGAGTTAAGGTTCATCAGGATATTCTGGAGTTGCTGGAGGCAAGCTGGATGGCATGGCGTATTACTAGTATATAGTATTTCTTTTCCCGCTGTTTGATGTTGTTGTTGTTATACACTCTGATGATGTGATGTAATGTAATGAAATGTATAAAATGTAATAATTGATAAAGTTCTTTGTTTAAAGATTATTCATTTATTATAATATGTTGTTCCCTGCGAATTGTGAGATTCTGATGTTGTTCTGTTGTTTTCTGTTCCGTTTTATTTTCTATTCTCTTTTCTTCTCCCTATTTTCTTATCTCTTCTTCTACCTTTTCTGTCTTTTTCTTTTTCTTAAACATTAATAATTCGTATTTCTGTTCATCTTGAATTAATCTACGGAGATTAGTGTATATTCAAGGAGTACGGATTTACGGGTCTTCACAGGTGGTATCGGAGCATATGGTTAAGCGACAACCATGGTTCTGTTGGGTATTACTCATTAGAGATAGAGTCAGTAGTACTCTAGAATGAGTTTGAGTGTAATAATAGCTATGAGAGCGTATTTGTTAGTGAAAATATAAAATTGTTTTATATTGTGATGATTGGTTTATTGAGTGGCATATGAACTTTCGTCAGCGCGGTCTGCAAAACTATGCCGAAGGGGTTTTATAAACACTTGAAAAGAACAATTCGACACAGTATTGTTTTAAATTAGGTAAATGAAATAATTTTACCTTGATTATATTTTATATATAAAGAAATAATTTTTCAGAATTATTTAAGTGTATATAAGTGGATTTTTTTAGTTGTTTGAATAATCGAAATTGAAGAATAATTGTATAAGTATAATGAATTATAAGAATTGAATTATAATTAATGTGATCTACAATTGTGAAATAAACTTATATATATAAGAAGTGAAACTGTATGAATATATTTATGAATGTGATTTGTAAATAAAAATTAATTTAAAGTTAAATGGAATATAACTTAAGTGATGTTGAATGAAGTTGATATTAGTATCAAAGTAAAATAATAAAGTGAAGTGATAAATGTGAACTTGAGTTATATGAATGAAATTCAGCTTTTGTAATTGAATTGAATTAATGGATTAAATGTTAATCAATTGAATGTGAATAATTGGTATGAAATAATGAATATAAGTGTTAATTCATTAAAATCTAATGTTATTGGAAAGTTGAATAATTAAATGAAAATCAATTTAATTGAACCAATTGAAAGTAATGGTGTTAAACCAAATAGAATGAATATAAGCAAAGGAATTTGGTTGAGATTAATATACATTGATTGTTAGTTGATTGATTGTATATAATTCATTAAGTGTTAATGAAATTGGAGGCTAAAGTAATTGGAAATTCAATTGAAAGTTAAGTGAATCTTAAATAGAATTGAATTTGATTTGGAAGTGAACCAACTTGAATATGAATTAGTGAATATGAATGTTAGCAAGAACATCCACTGTTAATGAATCAAACGTGATTTAAATTGAAAACCAGTTCATTGAATATTAATGAGAATATGAATGAATATTTATTGGTTATGGATGATAGTTGGTTGATGTTTGCATTTGTTGCCTTTACTACATTTGCTATGTTAACATATATAATTATTATGTTGCTATATGTTGTATATTGATACTATTGTCTATATGCATGATTCTCATGTTGTTTGTTGAGTGATTAGTAGGTGCGGATCACGTTTGCTTCGCATTTGGAGCTCGCTTTCGTGCTATATTAGCCGTATATGCTTGCTAATAAAATATAAGGTACAATATCTCGGATTAAATATCGTACTTTTATACTTTTTCCCTTCGGGATGCCTCATTACTTGATGAGATGTATATTTGTGATATATATACTGTCATTTTTTTTTCGGATCGAGCCGCGCAAAGGAGACTATGGCGAATTTTTCCGAAAATTTAAGGCGTTAGAAAAATTTGAGAAAATTGGAAAGTTTTGAAAACTTTAACTTTGATTTGGAATTGAAAGTTAAACAATAATAGTTGTTTTTGAAAAGATAACTAAGTATGATTTGAAAACTTAGTAAGTATTGTAAGAAGTTTAACTATGGATTTATGGAAAGTTAATCGATTCTGTAACTTTTCTTACTTGTTAATTTCGAGGACGAAATTCTTTTAAGGGAGGAAGATTGTAACGACCCAGAATTTTTAGCAATTGAAATTTGAATATTTAATTAATTTTAGATATTAATAAGTGAATTTATAAGTCGAATAAAATTTATTTCGAATAATTGGATTTAATTGGATATTTAAATCGATAATTTAATATGTTAAATTATGGAAATAATTGAAAATTGAGTTAAATATGATTGAAAATGATTTGTAAAATTTTATTTTATCATATTGAAGTTAGAACGATATTTTAGAACTTTTGATATCGAATTAAAAGTTTACTTGTGAAAATTGAATAATTTAATATTTAAATCGACTAGTGAAAATAGTCAATTTTTGAACAGTCTCAGAATTGGACGAAACTAGTTCCATTGGATCCGTAATAGTTAGTTATTGCGGATTTTAATTTTCGTAGCAATCGGAGTTATCGTTTGATCGTAGCAGCTCGAAACGCATCGAAATTATTTTTAATATTAATTTGGCGAGTTAAAATAGCCATTTTTCAAAAAGTCTTGGATTTCGACGAAACCAGTTTCATCGGATCCGTAATGTGATATTATTGTAAGGATTCAAATTTCGTGTAAATTGGATTTACCGTTTGTCCGGTACAAATTAAAACGCCTAGAAAATCATTTAAATCGGTTTAATTCAAATTGGACGTTTGTAACGACCCGGAATTTTGGACAATATAAATTTGATAATCTGGGTTTAAATTTATATTGAATTGATAAATTTTGTTAATAAATTTGATTTGATTTCAATAATCTTCTTTATTTAAATATTTAATTTGTGAAATTATTTTTAATGAGTAAATAAATCTGTTTTCTATTTAATAATGTATATGTATTTATATATATTTTAAATAGATAAGTTGTTTTTAGTTAAATTAGTATAGTATAATTTTAATATGTTTTAAAAATAGAAATGGTGATTTATTTTTAATTTGAGCTTTTCAAAAATATTTAATTAAATACTATATGATTTTAAAATATGAGATAAATGTTTTAATTAGTTTAAAATTCATTTTAATTCAAGTTGTATATTAAAATATGTTACAAACTCTTTTATAAATTTGTTTTAGAAATTTCTTTTAAAAATGAATAAACTTGTATATCATTTTATTTATAATAGTAATACTTTGCTTTATTTCTTTAGAGAATCATTTAAATACATAATTGTGTGTAAGGATTTAATTAACTATGTTTAATACTTACTTAACTCTAAATATAAACACTAGTTATTCATGAAGACATGTGTTTGTATGTTAAAACCTTAAGCTAACAAGTGTTTATTTTAAAATGACATGTGTCCATTTCATTTTCATTTTTCTTTTATTTCATTTTCTGAAAATACATTCATATCATTCTTGTTCTTCATATTCATTCATTTGTTTCATTCCTAAATAAAAGAGAAAACCCAATCACATTCTCACAAACCATATACACGTTTGCATCCTCCAAATTCAAGTCTGCATCATTATGAATCAAACACCTACATTTACAAAAAAATCTGTAACTCCTCTTTCCCCAAACTACTACCTGCATTCAAGAAACCTGCACAACAATCTTCTACAAATTCAAAAAAAAAAAAAAAAAAAAAAACCTGATAACATATGCATTCATTTCCAAATCTGAAATTACATTCTTCAAACCTTATTCAAACCTGCACAACAACTGGAAGCTCTGCATTTCAAAATATCACCTGCATGCAACAGTTTGACAACCTGCACAACCATTTGAAGCCCTACCTTTCATTTGCAAGCATAAAGATCTGCATCCTTCAACATATACAAATCTACATGCATTCATGGATCTTCAAAATATGGTAAATCAAGATTAAAGCAAGCAAGGGTTTGCATTTCTTTGCATCTGGAAAACAATTTGAAGCCTGCATTTTATTTTCTTAAAATCTACAACCTGGGATTTACATCTGAAATCATCAAGCAAGCAAAAGGGTCTGCATGCATGAATTCTCAGATCTGGAAACAAAGTTGAGGCCTGCAATTCAATTTTAAGCATAGGTCTGCATTTTAATCTGAAACCTGCAAATTGAGATGTGCTCTGCATTCTGCAAATAGAGGTGAGTAACTAAACTTTTTAAGGTTTTAAATAGGTAAAAGTTGATTTATACTTTGATTTAGATATGAAATTATATTATAAATATGCTGTGAATATGTATATGGATATGTTTGTGTGTGTGCATGATTGATTACCTGAACATCCCTGATCTCTCTGATTCAAGCTTTAGTCAGATGCAAATACATTCCATTGTCTTTTAATTTGATTCCTCATTTGAGTTATGACTTAACAAATATGTTTGTTTCATTATAATATTCAGATTAAAAATTTGTGTTTGAGTTATATTACAAATTTAATGCTTTATATCAAAATACAATTTGAGATTACTGTGTTTTACATATTAGCTAATCATAGTTGAAGCTTGAAATTTGTTTGGGTGAATTTGATTTAGGAGATTGTTTATTCATCAAAGATCATAGGAAAATTATTGAATTTGTTTGCAATTCAAATTTGAGAATAAAATTTGAAAATTACTGTCAAGAACCCTAGTTACTGTAAAAATAAATTTTTAAGTGCTGTGGCTTCTTGAATGGATCGAGTTCAAAGATCCTGTGGGTAATGATAGATGGTGGGTTGTTGGAGTGGTCGCCGGAGTATGGATGCTGATGATGGTCGAGGGGTGGAGGAATTGGTGTTGACAGGATTGACACTGCGGTGGGTATAGGCTGTTACAGGTTTAGTTAAAAACTTGAATTCACATTCAAGTAGAAATTCTGGATTCTTGAATGTTGAGGTGTTTTGTTGGGGATTGTGGTCGTAGGGGTATGGCCAGAGAAGATGATCAGAGATGGCCTGAGGTGGGTAGGTGGTGCACAGTGATAGTGTGTGCAGGTTTTGGTTGTTTTTGGGTTGCAGGTTAGTTGCTCGGGTGGGTCTCGGGAAATATGGGAGAAAACTCGAAGCATGAAAGCTTCTGACTCGAAGCAAAGATCAGGGTGACTCGAGTACTTTTGGTTTCAGGTTTTATTCACAGAACTGTTCTGTTCTGTTCTGTTTTAAGAAATTTTTTTTTTTAAAAAAAAAGTAAAGTATAATATAAATCTGGAAATTTAAACTTAGAATCTAACTTGAGTCTGAAATTGAATTCAAACTTGTTTGAATTATTTTTCTGTAATAATTTAAATGCAGAATTTTAAATTGGTTTTAAAGAAGAAAAAAAAAATATAAAGAACAGGAAATCTGTTACAGGTTTAAATTTAAAAGTAGTAATAAAGTTCTTAAAAGTAAGCTAAAGTTTGAACTGAGTTAAGACCAGAATTTAAAGATGAATTCAAATATTTTGAATTCTGTTTCCTTTTGAAATAGTTTAAATTTAGGAAATTTTAAAGTTTGATAAACAGAAAAACTGTTTCTGTTTTTTTTTATGCAAAGGTAAATTTAAATTTAAATTTGCAGGAGAGGTTTAAAACTGAGTTATATCTGAAATTTGAATATGAATTCAAATTTTGTTTGTCTGAAATTTTGAAACCATATTGTGTTTTTAAATTTAAATTTGATTTTTAATCTCAAGTATAAATGCATTGTGTTTTGGCATTTGAAATTGAAAGGTTAAGTATCTAAATTAGGAAATTCAAATGAATTCAAAATTGAGTTTTTAAATCTGGATTTAAAATTTAGACTTCAGTTTTTAAATAAAGATTTAAATTTAAATTCCTTTCAAATGATTTACATTGAATTGGAAGTGTAAAATATAGAAAGAGTTTAAAGAGTTTAAACTAAAATGAGTTTAGAAGTTATATTTAAATTTTGAAGTTTTAAAGTAATTTTTAAAATTGATTTGAATTTGATTTGAATTGAAATTTAAATCCTTTTAATCTTATTAACAAAGTATATGTTTCTTGTAAACATATAAGATTAAGATTGGTATTGTTTAAAATCTTATTTTAAATAAATTTGGACTTAAGTTTAAAAGAAATGTTAAATTGAATTTAATGTAAATTTAAAGAATATTTTGTTTTTAAATGCATGATAAAAATAAGAAATGTTTTATCTTAAGATAAATAAAAGATTAATGATTGGATTCATTAATTATTAAAGTAATTAAGATAAATGTTAATTATTTAATTAATTAATAATGTGGATGTTTAATTAAATAATTAATGATCTAAAATTTGATTTGAGATTAATTAATTAAGTTTAATTTATCTATAATTAAGGATGGTTAATTAAATTTTAATTTATGATTAAGATTTATTTAATCAAGTGATTAATGATAATTAAGTTTTTAATTAACACTTAGTTAATTAATAATTAGAGATTAATTAAATAGTAATTAAATATTAATTACTTAATAACTAATGATGATTAATTTAAGTAATCCTTAATTAAGTAATTAAGAAATGATTAATGAAGTCATTAACAGTTAATTAATGTGATTAATTTTTGATAATTAATTAGATTAATTAATTAATTAATAATTAATTGTTAGGTTTAATTACTTAATGAAAGTAATTAGTGAATTAATTACTTAATGTAATTAATTAAGGTTAATATGATTTGTTTAGATTAATTAATTAAGTTTAATTAATTTAAACATTTGTTGAATTGTTGATAATTACTTATGTAATTTAAGAATTTGTAATTACTTAAGGAAGTAATTAATTAATAATTACAGAATGTAATTAAAGATATTTGATATAGAAGTAATTTGGATTTAAATTACTTTGAAATTAATCAAAGGGATTAATTAGATAATTAATTAAGAATAATTAATTATTGTATTGAGTAATTAATGTAGTTAATTACTGAATGATTATTAATCAAGGGTGATTAATATATGTGTAGGGTTTAATATAATTAACTTGTGTGATTAATATTAAATGCTAATTACTTATTGTAATTAGAGATAGTTAGTCAGTAATGATTAATTGAATGATGATTTATAAATTGATTTGAAATCAATGGATGGTTAAGTTAAGTAGAAATTTAATGATGAAGTAATTAATTTAATTCATTTTAAATTAATTAGAGATTGAGTAATTAATTTAATTCACTTTAAATTAATTATTGAAGGTGTGATCATTAGGTTATTTGCTTATGTTTGATGAATGATATTAGTTGCCTGGTATGGTTTGTAATCTCAATTATGAGATGAGTAGTGTATGTGATATGGATGCATTGGTTGCTTTTGGATGATAATATGAATTATCTGATTATGATATGATTATCTGTTGATAATGATAAGATTGATTATCTGTTGTGAATTATCTATTTGTGTATATTTAGATAATGAATTGAATTGTTTTAAACTTAAAACAACTTGGACCCTAAAAGACACGCTTTGGTTTTCGATGAGACCGGGATCGGGTTTCCATATTTGGAATTCCGAAAACCACATCGATTCCAATTAACGTTAGGTCGTGAATCTAAGTGGAGCAAGTGAAGACTCGAGGTGTAAGGGCTATACGTCAGTATAACTCTGTGGGTGATTCCGTAATGAGTTTGACGGAATAGCACTTATAGATTCGAGATGGTGAATCAGAGTGCAAGGGTTATTGTCGTTAACTCTGAGGGTGATTCCAAAATGAGTGTAACGAGATAATGCCTTCGGTTTCGTTCGAACCCGGAACGAACTTGTATGGATTGAATGCTTTCAGAACATCGTCAGGTGGACGATGAGCATTCTAAGTGATATGTCCTATAAAGGTAAATCGTAACCTCAAGCCTCATCAACCGGGAATGGCTAAAACAGGGGAGGTGCAGCAAAGCTTCGTGGGTAGCCCCCACTTGAGAGTAAGATTTACCCCTGTCTAGAGGTCCCTTTATATTTCGGCTGTGTGGGACGGTTGATCATGACAACCGTCGGGGTTGTCTTATTTGGAACTGTTCAGTAAGGAACGGGTCCGGCTTTGTGTTGCAGGGGAGTTAGGGTGGCTCCTCGGTACGGTGACCTAGGCCACGTACTGTGACGGGCGGTACCCCAGTAGCCCTGCCATTGATGGAATCCAAAATCCAATAAGTGCCGTACGTATTAGTTGTGCCCAACTATGTTGGAATGTGAGATGTAAGCATTTCAGCTATTTCTGTATTTTATTTGAAAACCCTAGACACTATTATAATATCATCTGATTTCCTATCAAATGTTTTGGTTAGCGTAAGGTAAAAACTTTTCCATGTTTATGTGTGGGAAGTCTTACGTGATACCTTTTCTTTTCAAAGGTTTTTTAAAGTTAAGCAACTTTAACCTGTTACTCACACCAGACCCATGTCTGACCCGGAGTTATTTCTGTTTTTCTTTAACTCTTGGGTACTCAAATTTTTACGGGTAGCCAAGGGAATTCAGGTTAGGATTCAGGATTGGCTTTGACGATTTGTGGAGGAGCATATGGAGCAGGAGGCTTCTGCGTATAGTTATTTAGTTCCGCTGTGTTTGGTATCTCTGAGTCATGTGTTTGTATTGAGTTGTAATAACTAGACAGGTATTTATAACTGTCTAGTATGTGTTGTATATGTCTGTGTAACTCTGATATTTGATGTATACTATGTAATACTTTGTTATTAATATAATTTATTCGTTTCCGCTGTTGAGATTCTTGTGTTGTTTCTTCTTCTCTTCTTTCTTTTCTCTTTTCTATCCCTTTCTTTCTTAATTCATGACGCGATTTTCTGGGAGTGAAAGTCGGGCCGTGACATCTTGGTATCAGAGCATTAGGTTGAGTGAATACCTAGGCTCTGTAGTGGTGTCTATCTTGAGAGAGCGTATTTGTAATTTTATATGTATATATATATTTATTAGTTCTACCTATTTGTTGGATTACCTGTTCGGGTATTTCCAGTGTAAGTTATAAAGGTAGATGAGGTAGAAGTGTGTGTAACACGACTGCCATTGGTTGGAGTTTGATGGATGATGTTGGAAGTGTATTTGTCGAGACTGTAGACCTAATACCGTCTCGAGTGAGTTCTGTTGTGATGAAGTACTTCATCGATCTCTGAAGGTAACCCGTAAAGGTTCGGAGTTCATCTTTGAAGTGTTGAATTGAGTTTTGATCTGTCGGTTGGCAGAAGCAAACAAGTAAAGGTGTCTTGATATCTTAGGAAATAGTAGCTGCGTGATGAGATGCAGTGACTATGGATGTTTCCGAAGATGTTTTCTTTGGAATAAGAATAAGAAGTGAGTCTGCTCGGTGATGTGGCTGAGTTTAGCAGAGTGTTCTGAGTTGGTAGGAGTCTTCTGGCTAGATAGTTTTTCTGAAGTGGAGTTCAGAAGCATCAGAGTGGATTTTTTCTCTGGTAAGTTGGCTAAGTCAGCATAAGCTGTTCTGTTTGGTTGAGAGAGAGCAGTTTTCTTTGGATTTAGGCTGAGTTGATCGCAAAAGTGACTTGCGATAGTATGTTCTCTTGTGTTTGTTGGAGATTGTCTGGATGTCTTCTGGAAGTCAGAGGTTGTCTGCATCTGGAGATCGAGTTTTCTTTCCAGGATTGGAACTGGTGGTTCAATTAGAAGATGGATGGTTCCTTGAGATAGAAGTTGGTGAAGCAACTCAGGTTTGGGAGGAACATCTGAGTTTTTCTTTATGAATATATGGAACCATATTTCTGTGCTGGGTTGTTTAGTCTGTGCTTGTGCTTTTCGTCAGCATTTTCTTCTGTTTCGGATCAGAGTTGGCAGCGGAAGCAGTTTGGGGGTGTTTCTGTTTTCTTTTCCGGATAAGGAGAAGTTTGTTCTTTCTTCTGTTGTTGAGAAGCAGGGTTTGTGTTCTTGGTTTTTGGGTGATCTTGAAGAGATCATTGGATTGTTTTGCTTCGGTCTGTTTCTTTTGGAATCAGCAAGAGTTGAGCTGATCAGGATGGATGTTGGTAGCATAGGATCGTCCGAAGAATTTTTATGGATAAGAGACAGAGAATTTGGATTCTGAAATCGGAGATTTGATTTTGGTTAAGTTTTCTCTGATCCAAGGAGCTATAAGTTTGGGAAGCTAGCTCCATAGTGTTTTGGTTTCTTCTGTGATTGGTAAGATCAGTGTTTGGTTTTCTGGAGTTGAATTGCCAGCTTGGATAACTGGGATTCAGGGTGTTTCACGTATCTCTGAGGGAGTTCGTGTTTGATATTTCTGGTTGTAGAACCAGCAGTTTAGGATGGTTTGTTTGTTGTGTCAGACTCGTTTGTAGTCTGATATTATGTATAGAATGGTTGTTAGGAGCTCTATAGCTTAATAGTATTGATTGATTGGATTCTATAGAGCGAGTATCCCGATATATATATATACCGGGGAAACTCGTGAAAGTTTTATCCAAAATTCTTTTGGATAATTTGATTTGTTCTGATTGTGTGATTTGGTTGCTTTGGTTGTTGGCATATGTTTAACATATGCTGTGTTTTAAAATAAAATCATTAAATAGATTATTAAATTGCCTTTGTTTTAAATTTCGGGGACGAAATTCTTTTAAGGGGGAAGGATTGTAACGACCCGGAATTTTGGACAATATAAATTTGATAATCTGGGTTTAAATTTATATTGAATTGATAAATTTTGTTAATAAATTTGATTTGATTTCAATAATCTTCTTTATTTAAATATTTAATTTGTGAAATTATTTTTAATGAGTAAATAAATCTGTTTTCTATTTAATAATGTATATGTATTTATATATATTTTAAATAGATAAGTTGTTTTTAGTTAAATTAGTATAGTATAATTTTAATATGTTTTAAAAATAGAAATGGTGATTTATTTTTAATTTGAGCTTTTCAAAAATATTTAATTAAATACTATATGATTTTAAAATATGAGATAAATGTTTTAATTAGTTTAAAATTCATTTTAATTCAAGTTGTATATTAAAATATGTTACAAACTCTTTTATAAATTTGTTTTAGAAATTTCTTTTAAAAATGAATAAACTTGTATATCATTTTATTTATAATAGTAATACTTTGCTTTATTTCTTTAGAGAATCATTTAAATACATAATTGTGTGTAAGGATTTAATTAACTATGTTTAATACTTACTTAACTCTAAATATAAACACTAGTTATTCATGAAGACATGTGTTTGTATGTTAAAACCTTAAGCTAACAAGTGTTTATTTTAAAATGACATGTGTCCATTTCATTTTCATTTTTCTTTTATTTCATTTTCTGAAAATACATTCATATCATTCTTGTTCTTCATATTCATTCATTTGTTTCATTCCTAAATAAAAGAGAAAACCCAATCACATTCTCACAAACCATATACACGTTTGCATCCTCCAAATTCAAGTCTGCATCATTATGAATCAAACACCTACATTTACAAAAAAATCTGTAACTCCTCTTTCCCCAAACTACTACCTGCATTCAAGAAACCTGCACAACAATCTTCTACAAATTCAAAAAAAAAAAAAAAAAAAAAAAACCTGATAACATATGCATTCATTTCCAAATCTGAAATTACATTCTTCAAACCTTATTCAAACCTGCACAACAACTGGAAGCTCTGCATTTCAAAATATCACCTGCATGCAACAGTTTGACAACCTGCACAACCATTTGAAGCCCTACCTTTCATTTGCAAGCATAAAGATCTGCATCCTTCAACATATACAAATCTACATGCATTCATGGATCTTCAAAATATGGTAAATCAAGATTAAAGCAAGCAAGGGTTTGCATTTCTTTGCATCTGGAAAACAATTTGAAGCCTGCATTTTATTTTCTTAAAATCTACAACCTGGGATTTACATCTGAAATCATCAAGCAAGCAAAAGGGTCTGCATGCATGAATTCTCAGATCTGGAAACAAAGTTGAGGCCTGCAATTCAATTTTAAGCATAGGTCTGCATTTTAATCTGAAACCTGCAAATTGAGATGTGCTCTGCATTCTGCAAATAGAGGTGAGTAACTAAACTTTTTAAGGTTTTAAATAGGTAAAAGTTGATTTATACTTTGATTTAGATATGAAATTATATTATAAATATGCTGTGAATATGTATATGGATATGTTTGTGTGTGTGCATGATTGATTACCTGAACATCCCTGATCTCTCTGATTCAAGCTTTAGTCAGATGCAAATACATTCCATTGTCTTTTAATTTGATTCCTCATTTGAGTTATGACTTAACAAATATGTTTGTTTCATTATAATATTCAGATTAAAAATTTGTGTTTGAGTTATATTACAAATTTAATGCTTTATATCAAAATACAATTTGAGATTACTGTGTTTTACATATTAGCTAATCATAGTTGAAGCTTGAAATTTGTTTGGGTGAATTTGATTTAGGAGATTGTTTATTCATCAAAGATCATAGGAAAATTATTGAATTTGTTTGCAATTCAAATTTGAGAATAAAATTTGAAAATTACTGTCAAGAACCCTAGTTACTGTAAAAATAAATTTTTAAGTGCTGTGGCTTCTTGAATGGATCGAGTTCAAAGATCCTGTGGGTAATGATAGATGGTGGGTTGTTGGAGTGGTCGCCGGAGTATGGATGCTGATGATGGTCGAGGGGTGGAGGAATTGGTGTTGACAGGATTGACACTGCGGTGGGTATAGGCTGTTACAGGTTTAGTTAAAAACTTGAATTCACATTCAAGTAGAAATTCTGGATTCTTGAATGTTGAGGTGTTTTGTTGGGGATTGTGGTCGTAGGGGTATGGCCAGAGAAGATGATCAGAGATGGCCTGAGGTGGGTAGGTGGTGCACAGTGATAGTGTGTGCAGGTTTTGGTTGTTTTTGGGTTGCAGGTTAGTTGCTCGGGTGGGTCTCGGGAAATATGGGAGAAAACTCGAAGCATGAAAGCTTCTGACTCGAAGCAAAGATCAGGGTGACTCGAGTACTTTTGGTTTCAGGTTTTATTCACAGAACTGTTCTGTTCTGTTCTGTTTTAAGAAAAAAATTTTTAAAAAAAAAAAAGTAAAGTATAATATAAATCTGGAAATTTAAACTTAGAATCTAACTTGAGTCTGAAATTGAATTCAAACTTGTTTGAATTATTTTTCTGTAATAATTTAAATGCAGAATTTTAAATTGGTTTTAAAGAAGAAAAAAAAAATATAAAGAACAGGAAATCTGTTACAGGTTTAAATTTAAAAGTAGTAATAAAGTTCTTAAAAGTAAGCTAAAGTTTGAACTGAGTTAAGACCAGAATTTAAAGATGAATTCAAATATTTTGAATTCTGTTTCCTTTTGAAATAGTTTAAATTTAGGAAATTTTAAAGTTTGATAAACAGAAAAACTGTTTCTGTTTTTTTTTATGCAAAGGTAAATTTAAATTTAAATTTGCAGGAGAGGTTTAAAACTGAGTTATATCTGAAATTTGAATATGAATTCAAATTTTGTTTGTCTGAAATTTTGAAACCATATTGTGTTTTTAAATTTAAATTTGATTTTTAATCTCAAGTATAAATGCATTGTGTTTTGGCATTTGAAATTGAAAGGTTAAGTATCTAAATTAGGAAATTCAAATGAATTCAAAATTGAGTTTTTAAATCTGGATTTAAAATTTAGACTTCAGTTTTTAAATAAAGATTTAAATTTAAATTCCTTTCAAATGATTTACATTGAATTGGAAGTGTAAAATATAGAAAGAGTTTAAAGAGTTTAAACTAAAATGAGTTTAGAAGTTATATTTAAATTTTGAAGTTTTAAAGTAATTTTTAAAATTGATTTGAATTTGATTTGAATTGAAATTTAAATCCTTTTAATCTTATTAACAAAGTATATGTTTCTTGTAAACATATAAGATTAAGATTGGTATTGTTTAAAATCTTATTTTAAATAAATTTGGACTTAAGTTTAAAAGAAATGTTAAATTGAATTTAATGTAAATTTAAAGAATATTTTGTTTTTAAATGCATGATAAAAATAAGAAATGTTTTATCTTAAGATAAATAAAAGATTAATGATTGGATTCATTAATTATTAAAGTAATTAAGATAAATGTTAATTATTTAATTAATTAATAATGTGGATGTTTAATTAAATAATTAATGATCTAAAATTTGATTTGAGATTAATTAATTAAGTTTAATTTATCTATAATTAAGGATGGTTAATTAAATTTTAATTTATGATTAAGATTTATTTAATCAAGTGATTAATGATAATTAAGTTTTTAATTAACACTTAGTTAATTAATAATTAGAGATTAATTAAATAGTAATTAAATATTAATTACTTAATAACTAATGATGATTAATTTAAGTAATCCTTAATTAAGTAATTAAGAAATGATTAATGAAGTCATTAACAGTTAATTAATGTGATTAATTTTTGATAATTAATTAGATTAATTAATTAATTAATAATTAATTGTTAGGTTTAATTACTTAATGAAAGTAATTAGTGAATTAATTACTTAATGTAATTAATTAAGGTTAATATGATTTGTTTAGATTAATTAATTAAGTTTAATTAATTTAAACATTTGTTGAATTGTTGATAATTACTTATGTAATTTAAGAATTTGTAATTACTTAAGGAAGTAATTAATTAATAATTACAGAATGTAATTAAAGATATTTGATATAGAAGTAATTTGGATTTAAATTACTTTGAAATTAATCAAAGGGATTAATTAGATAATTAATTAAGAATAATTAATTATTGTATTGAGTAATTAATGTAGTTAATTACTGAATGATTATTAATCAAGGGTGATTAATATATGTGTAGGGTTTAATATAATTAACTTGTGTGATTAATATTAAATGCTAATTACTTATTGTAATTAGAGATAGTTAGTTAGTAATGATTAATTGAATGATGATTTATAAATTGATTTGAAATCAATGGATGGTTAAGTTAAGTAGAAATTTAATGATGAAGTAATTAATTTAATTCATTTTAAATTAATTAGAGATTGAGTAATTAATTTAATTCACTTTAAATTAATTATTGAAGGTGTGATCATTAGGTTATTTGCTTATGTTTGATGAATGATATTAGTTGCCTGGTATGGTTTGTAATCTCAATTATGAGATGAGTAGTGTATGTGATATGGATGCATTGGTTGCTTTTGGATGATAATATGAATTATCTGATTATGATATGATTATCTGTTGATAATGATAAGATTGATTATCTGTTGTGAATTATCTATTTGTGTATATTTAGATAATGAATTGAATTGTTTTAAACTTAAAACAACTTGGACCCTAAAAGACACGCTTTGGTTTTCGATGAGACCGGGATCGGGTTTCCATATTTGGAATTCCGAAAACCACATCGATTCCAATTAACGTTAGGTCGTGAATCTAAGTGGAGCAAGTGAAGACTCGAGGTGTAAGGGCTATACGTCAGTATAACTCTGTGGGTGATTCCGTAATGAGTTTGACGGAATAGCACTTATAGATTCGAGATGGTGAATCAGAGTGCAAGGGTTATTGTCGTTAACTCTGAGGGTGATTCCAAAATGAGTGTAACGAGATAATGCCTTCGGTTTCGTTCGAACCCGGAACGAACTTGTATGGATTGAATGCTTTCAGAACATCGTCAGGTGGACGATGAGCATTCTAAGTGATATGTCCTATAAAGGTAAATCGTAACCTCAAGCCTCTTCAACCGGGAATGGCTAAAACAGGGGAGGTGCAGCAAAGCTTCGTGGGTAGCCCCCACTTGAGAGTAAGATTTACCCCTGTCTAGAGGTCCCTTTATATTTCGGCTGTGTGGGACGGTTGATCATGACAACCGTCGGGGTTGTCTTATTTGGAACTGTTCAGTAAGGAACGGGTCCGGCTTTGTGTTGCAGGGGAGTTAGGGTGGCTCCTCGGTACGGTGATCTAGGCCACGTACTGTGACGGGCGGTACCCCAGTAGCCCTGCCATTGATGGAATCCAAAATCCAATAAGTGCCGTACGTATTAGTTGTGCCCAACTATGTTGGAATGTGAGATGTAAGCATTTCAGCTATTTCTGTATTTTATTTGAAAACCCTAGACACTATTATAATATCATCTGATTTCCTATCAAATGTTTTGGTTAGCGTAAGGTAAAAACTTTTCCATGTTTATGTGTGGGAAGTCTTACGTGATACCTTTTCTTTTCAAAGGTTTTTTAAAGTTAAGCAACTTTAACCTGTTACTCACACCAGACCCATGTCTGACCCGGAGTTATTTCTGTTTTTCTTTAACTCTTGGGTACTCAAATTTTTACGGGTAGCCAAGGGAATTCAGGTTAGGATTCAGGATTGGCTTTGACGATTTGTGGAGGAGCATATGGAGCAGGAGGCTTCTGCGTATAGTTATTTAGTTCCGCTGTGTTTGGTATCTCTGAGTCATGTGTTTGTATTGAGTTTTAATAACTAGACAGGTATTTATAACTGTCTAGTATGTGTTGTATATGTCTGTGTAACTCTGATATTTGATGTATACTATGTAATACTTTGTTATTAATATAATTTATTCGTTTCCGCTGTTGAGATTCTTGTGTTGTTTCTTCTTCTCTTCTTTCTTTTCTCTTTTCTATCCCTTTCTTTCTTAATTCATGACGCGATTTTCTGGGAGTGAAAGTCGGGCCGTGACAACGTTTATAGCCATAACTCGCACAGATGTCCGAGTTAGCTTTCGAAACCTGTTCCATTGTGTCCGGAACGTGGGGTAAACCCTAGAAGCGCTGGTTACGGCGCGTGAATCGGAGTTTGGGAATTCCGGATGAATAGTGTCGTTCGAAATTCTATAAATAGCCCCCCTCTCTCATAAATTAAAAGAAAAAAAAAACCCTAAACTAAACCCTAGCCGCCGCCCCCCTCAATCAAAGGCCAGAATTTCGTTTTGCTTTCCCTCAATTTTCTCAAAATCTGTGAATCAATTTAGGAAATCATCAACATGGAAGTTGTTGAGCATCTCGAGGGCTTCACATCCATACGGATTTGATGGAGATCGGAGCAACGAGGAGGGAGAGAGACGCTCGCGTTCATGGCCAGCTGCGCGCGCATTTCTAGGTGATGGAGGTGGCCGAGTTTCAAGGCCTTGGGGCCGAGCATGGAGGAAATGGAGGCGTGCGACATGGCGCTACCTGATCGAGCTAGAAGTCGTTGTGGTGATCGAATTTATTAACCCTAGTTTGAACGTTTATGGGTTTAGTTCGGCAACCTGGAAACGTGAAACGCGAGAGAGAGGGAGAAGGAGCGTGCGGTGATGACGGGGAGGGGGGGCAGTGAGATCCTACGGCCTGAATTAGATGTAGGTTTATAAATAGAAAATTTAATTTGTAATTTATATATTAAAAATCGTGTAACTTCAAATATTCATATCTTTTTCATACGAGGTCGAAAATGCGCGAAACTAGTTGCGTTGGAATCGTATGGACGAGCACTACGCGATGAAATTGGATTGGAGTCGTTTGGAGTTAGTGAGAATTTCGGGTAAAATTAAACGTCCGTTTAATTTTATTCGAAATAAATCGCTAAAACGAAATTGAAATCAAGGTGAGAACTTCTCACTCAATCGAATCAGTTTCGATTTTATTTTAAATAGTTAGATTTAAAATATTTGAATGCATGTTTGAATGATGATTGTTATCTATTGATTGTTAAAATAGACATTATGCGCCGTTAGTATGCGGATGTTATTTATTAAAAACATATACCGCGAATATTTCATAAACAGTGAAATTGGTATTATATATAATAGCAATATATATATATATATTGGCATATGTATATATCGAAGTTGTTGATTTCCCGCATTTTTGTTAGCGGATGAGACCCTATTGCACCGTCTATTAAGCGGATAATATTTTAAATCTCATATACCACGATAATTCCGTACTGGAGCGGAATTGGTATTGTGCTAATGTTTGTGGATGCAGGAAAACAGGTTGGAGGGATCCAACTGGATTCCTCAACAGTTTTTATTTCATTTCAGATATTTTGATATTTGATGGATTATCATATCGATATATGATATCGTTGTAGTCGTGATTGACTATTTGGTGTGTAGCATCATTGAACCAAATTTTGGGATTTTAAAATGATTTTTAAAGTGATTTTTGAAAGTATACGTTTATAAAATATTTTTGGAATTGATTCGTTTTAAATAAATAAACGTTATAATTTTTAAAGTTATAAAAATTATGATTTTGAGAAATACGGTTAAAGATTTATTTTTGAGAAATATGGGTTAATGTTTTTATAAAATAATTAAATTGGATTTTTGAATTTATTATAAAAAGTTGAAAATATAGGATTTATAAAATTTGATTATTTTATAAATCAAAATGATGAAGTTTTAAAGGAGTTTAAAGACGTTTTAAAATATTAATATGAATTGATTTATATAAGAGATTTATAAATTGATAATTTGTAAATTAAAATATTTGAATTATAAAAACGAGTTTTTATAAGTGTTAGAATGAATTATGAATGAAATTCGGAAATGAATGAAATTTATAGAATTATAAACGGTGAAGTTATAAATGGAATTTTATAAGCAGTAGGTTTATAAAATTCATAAAGTTGTTAAAAGAATATATTTGGGTAAATAATTGAATCTTATAAGTTATAAGATTTAAAATTATGAAGTTCAAAGGAACGATTGTGCAAACAAATAAATTCTAAGTATTTAACTTATAACATGAACTTTTGTTTTATAATTGAATTATGAATTGAATAGGTTAATAAAAGGAATTTATAAACGTTGTTCTATAAATTCGCAAAGACTTATTTTGATAAGTAAATTGTTAAAACCTATTGATGGAGTTATATTCACATTTTAGATAGTGAATAATCCTTTAAAATAAAATGAATAGAAGTGAGGAAATTTGTTAACAAGTATATTCACGTTTTTGAATAGTGAATAATATGTTAAAGAAATTGTTTTGAATGTGATGTTTTAAATAGAATTAAAACAAGTTAACGATGTTTTAATTGGGTTGAGATTCGAAACCATAGATTTCAACATTGATTGTTGAAATAGAAGTTTTCGAGAAATAGAAGGAAATGGTGGACTATAACACTGTTGTTATAGTAAATGATTTCCGAAAGGAAATGTTTTGTATAGTATTGGGATTTATATATCTATTTTAATTTCGAATCCCTATACTAGTGATTTTGGGTTGTCGTAACGATGTTTTACGTTACATTCGTTTTGGCCAAAATAAATATGGTTAATGATTTCCTTAAAGAATGAAATATATACTTAATTTCGATTTAAGTATATTGAATATTTTCCAAGTGTTGAAAATAAATAAAATTTGTGAATTACTTATTTTTAATAAGTATGGAAATGTTTTCCAATATAAAGTGAATATTTTAGAGAATTTATCTTTTTGAAGATAAATTGAAATGAATAATTGAAGTCGTATATTCATGGATATTTTGGAATATAAATTCACTATGGAATTTATGAATGAAAAGGAGAAATTGTTTAAAAATAAATATTGATTTATTTTTGAAGTATGAAAATTTTATATCTTGTAAAGATATTTTGGAAAATAAATAATTTGGAAAATTATTTGGAATCTGGTGATGTGTGCATATCCATTGATAGTTCAATAACCGACTATCAATATTTCCCTTTGAATGGGTATTTGATGTGATTTGTTTGAATTTGAATGCCACACTTATTTTTGAATAAGCGCTCACTATTCGGGTTAACCGGGAAAGGTCCATGGGGTCATATAACCCATTCCAAATATGTGATACGTCGTTGTGAATTGCATTTGAAGATCGGTGTTGAAGACTAGATCTTTTTGAAAGCGAAAGGACAACTCGTCGATTGTCTTTGCACCGAGTAGCTACGGTATATAGACTCCCAATGTGATGGGAAGTTCGGACGTGATTAGGGATTATCCGGATTGCAAGGACTTCTTTGTAAGTGCCTTCGGTTTTGTTCGAGCCCGGAACAGACTTGTATGGATTGTATGTCTGACATTACAAACTGAGATATAAAGCAGATTTCTTTCAAATATATTTCAGTTGGTGGCGGAGAATTTATTCTTTTAGTTTAACACCCTTCTCTAAGACGTACGAGCTCAGAGGTTATGTAGTTGAAGGTTATCAGCGATACATTCCCAATTTGGTAATGTGACATGATGAGTGTTGCTGTGAAATGATCATTGTGTTGATTATTTGTGATAGGATCGTTTATTTGATGGTCTATCCTGGTGATCATTTCTATGATCATTTGTTGACCCAAAGCATGGCTTTTGTATAAAGTATGTTTTTGTGGACGTGACTTCGTCAAGCCTCACACCTCGGGAATGGTCAAAACAGGAAAGATGCGGCAAGGTTATGAGGGGTAGCGCCCTTTAGGATATGTGCATTTCCTTCTGGAAAAGGGTGGTGTCATGGTATGGAGCCAAGATACTTGCTCATGTTGAAAACACTTATGATTGTGTGAATTGATTGCGAGCGCTCGGGTGAAAGGTCCCAAAGGACCGGGGGATGGCATATTCGGTCAGTTGTTACTCAGTTAGTGGTAACCCGGCCTTGTGTTGGTAGAGATCCGGTTTGGTTCTCGGGGATGTCCACCCAGAGGCATTCTCATGTGGCAATGGGAAGTTCCTTGGCCTGATCATTCGTTGGAAATCCAAAGAAACAATACGAGACTTGTACGGTTTTAGTTGTAAAACGTGCCATCTAATATGGTAGCTATAGTAAGCATACTATAATGGTACCTATGCTGGCTAAGATTTATATTCTACTTTCGAAACGATTTTTTCCTACACTATGCACTAATAATAATATGAAATGTTCTTTTTAATGCGTATCAAGCATCTTTGACTATCATAAGGAGAAATCTCCTCCAAGTCTGCGTTTGCATTGTGTGTGTGGCGGGAGGTCTTATGGTAGTCTCATTTTTAAAAGCATTGCGAATTGACTTAAAAATATTCTTCTATTTGATTTTAAAGATAAATAAACTGTTTTGAGTTCTCACACCAGTCACATGACTGACTCGGAGTTTATTGTTTTCCTTCCTAAACTCTAGGTGCCCACCAATTTTCACACGGGCAGTCAAGAGTTAAGGTTTATCAGGATATTCTGGAGGCAAGCTGGATGGCATGGCGTATTACTAGTATATAGTATTTCTTTTCCCGCTGTTTGATGTTGTTGTTGTTATACACTCTGATGATGTGATGTAATGTAATGAAATGTATAAAATGTAATAACTGATAAAGTTCTTTGTTTAAAGATTATTCATTTATTATAATATGTTGTTCCGCTGCGAATTGTGAGATTCTGATGTTGTTTTGTTGTTTTCTGTTCCGTTCTATTTTCTATTCTCTTTTCTTCTCCCTATTTTCTTGTCTCTTCTTCTACCTTTTCTGTCTTTTTCTTTTTCTTAAACATTGATAATTCGTATTTCTGTTCATCTTGAATTAATCTACGGAGATTAGTATATATTCAAGGAGTACGGATTTACGGGTCTTCACAAAGTCAATACGTGATTTATTCATCTTGTCTATTGCGTTTATCTTATTGTGAGGATGTTCTTTCCGCATTATTATTTAGAAAATCTTATTGATGATATTCTTTATTGCTTAGAGTTTGGGTTTAAGTAAGTTTGGTCCCGACTCTATTCGTAGAGTTTTGTGAAATCAATCATTTTCGATTGATTAATTGTTGAGCATCTTATTGAGTTTTTTCTTTCGAAAATGGGATATCTTCGAAATTCTTTCAAGTTATTTGGAAAATTCGATGGTTTGCTAATCGCTATATAAGCATTTGACGGGCCATTGGATTAACCAAGGAAGTTTTTCCTTGTTTCTCTCAACCATTCTATGTTGAGAATATGAATGGTTTGAGTTTCGAGCTTCTCTTTTATCCTTTGTCGATTGAATAAATTGTGTTGAATACAGATTTCCTCTAGAAATTGCGAGGACGCAATTTTTATAAGAGGGGGAGTCTGTAACAACCCTCGTCGGAGATTACCGTAAATATTAAATGATAATGAATATTATAATTTAATATTGGAACTAATTGAATTAATTGGAATAAAATGATGAATTATATTTTTTATTAGGAATAAACAATATAATATGAATAAATTTTGGGAGAACAATATAAAATAAGGTTTATTTCAAATTAAATGATTGAAGAAAACTTAAGATGAAGGAAAGATGAAGCAAACAACTTAATTGTGATCTTTGAACTGGAAATTGTCATTGATGGAATTTAGTAGGAGCACTAAAGGAATATTGGCAATTTATTCCAATATTCTCCTTTTATTGTAAAATAAAAGGGAAAATAAAAGTAGAAAGATTATATTGTATTGATAGTAATAAACATATGTGTGAGATAAAGTTGTTCCTTTGTTTCATGAATTTTGAATATAAAGATGCAACTTTATTCAATTAACATGTACGATTTGGCGATAATGTAATTTATTGTCAAATTGCATCTTTTCTTTGTTAAATACAAAGAAAATTGTTAAATAATTGTTTAATCATCATATGCATAATGAATTTGAATATTTGGGCTAATGAATTGTAACAAAATAAATTAATCACTCCATTTCGATGGTTGGAGTGGTTTGGAATAATTAATGGAATTTTGTTTGGTTTGGGGAAATCATATTGTTAATTTTAAAACCAATAATACATTTTATTGTAAAATAAAATGTAGGGAATAAGAAGAACAAAATAATCTTCTTTGAGTATAAAAAATGATGGACATGAGTAAAATAAAGTTTCTACTTTATTTCACGAATTTGAATGTAGTTAATTGACTACATTTATTTAAATTGATAATTTGTACAATATTGTGCTTGTTTGCCAATATTGTCATTTTATTAATTAATTATATATATAAGAATGAGTTAATAAAATAATTAATCATGATAACTATGATTAAAAATGTGATAAATAATTTAATAATGTCTAAACCTGTATTTGTTTTGTTTTGGGTACATAACATCTTTTTATTTAACCAATTGTATTAAATTTGCAATTTATTTTGCAATTATGGGAAAATTGGATAAATTGAGTAATAAATGAAGATTTAATAAAAAAATTGTTAAAAATTATGTTTTGATAATTTTATTAAAAACTAGATGACATAACGAATCCAACGCATCCAAAATCATTAACAACGGATTAAAAATGTAGAAGTTATGAAGATTTAAGCATTGTATACGCGTAAATAAACTTAAACAAATTTTTGCCTAAGTAAAATTAATATGGGTCATTGGGTTAAGCCCAAACCCAATACCTATTAGAGAAACTTCTGGAGCCAGGAAAGAAGTACGTACACTTCTTCCTCCTTCAGCTCATTTGAGAAAAGGAACGGTAGAAGTTCAACAATTAGAAACAATGGCTGCCTTCTCAAACCCTAGCCATAATTAATAAAATTCTTTGCTAAATCAATAGAAATTCGGGTCTAATTCAACAAGAAGGTAATCTCCATCCTTCTCTATCTTGAATTTGAGGAGAAATCCATATTTGTTTATTGTAATACTTGTTTTGTAATTTATCTTCTCTTGCATGCCTATTTTCAGCAATCATAGGTCCGGCAAAGGCGAATTCGAGTTGAAAACTTCCATCTTCAAGCCTAAATCATCATATTTTTGCTGCTAATAGGTAAGCTAAGGCTTATAGCAACTGTAAGCGAACAAATTTTAGCAGCAAATAATCTCTTGCTTGAAATATTTGGTTAAATATGTTGAATTTTACCTCTGTTCTATATTGATTGATGCTGAAAATTCCCTGTCTTGTTTTGCTCATATCTGGCTCGTCCGGTGTTGGATTGATGCCACTCTTTTTAGATTGTATAGGACTGATTGTAGTTTGTTCATGTTAACTTTCATTGGGTTTTGAGTCCGTTTGGACCTTCTTAGCTGCTGTCAAAAATGAAAATCCGAGAGGGATTAAGCCCGGAATATTCTAGTGGCTGGTTAGTGTTTTCACCATAACTTTTTTTTTACTTATCGGAATTTTTGTTTCTTGGATGATCTGAAATCCTTGTGAAATATTCCAAAACTTTCATGTTTTCGGTTTTGACTGATTAAGAAGTCTACATATTGGAAAATTGGCATTTTCATCGCTGTCCTGTGTTGACAGTCAGCGCAAATAATTTCTTTCTTAGTAGTATTTCTATCATAACTTCTTCGTTACTAATCGGAATATCAAAATTTATGAATTTTTGGAAACCTGAGGTTGTTGGCTACAATTTTTGTATTTTGTGTTTTGTAGAATTTCGAAGTTTGCATGGTGAAAAGATGTTTTCCAACGTTGGTCTGTTATGAACTGCCCCAATATTGATGTAATTGTTCGACTTTGATGATTTCGTTTGCATGCTTTTGCAAGAATTTTACTACAAAATTTGATGCTAACATTTGATTCTTCTGTCCAATAATGGAATTGTAAATTTATAATGTGACTTGAATTTAAATTGGTTTTAAATTCGATTTAAAATTTGAATATTGGTTTTTGCCGATTAAATTGCAAATTGATGTTTTTATGAGTTTTAAAAATTCGAATAAATTGCATAAAATCTTCTAAAATCATGGTTTGAGCAATAATTGTTTTTATACATTTTTAAAGGTGGTTAAACAATTATTATTTATTTTCTAGGCTTTCAAAAATCATTAAAATTCTTTAAATGATGGGTTTTCACTCAAAATCCTTTAGATAAATTTCTATAAATTGGTTTAAAATCCCGTTTTCTCTAGTAAAATATATTATAATTAATTTTATTTACTTTAATTACTTTGATGCTTTTTCGGACGTATAAGGAAATAAATTAAACGATTTAATAAATCCGCGAGTTATGGGACTTGAGTATTTACTTTATCAGTTAATTTCGGACTTGTACTACCAAAACATTTTTGAGGAATCATTTGATTTCCTCCTTGATGTTAACCACATTGTGGTATGAGTTTGAGATTATATTAGTCCATTTGGCTAATACGTATAGCCTGAGATCTCCTATTCGGGGGTATATACGAGATTAGGACTATATTGATGGAGATATACTTGCCAATGATATGAGGTAAGATTTTGATGGAATTTGATGAGTTTGATGTTTTTATGGAGTTTCTACTCGTCGATGAGATGAGACGGGTTTAGCATCTTATACCATATGCTGATGACATGAGGCGATTCTTTTGATGATGTTGATGATTTCTTAGTGTGGCACGAACTAGCGCTAGAAAACCGCTAAGTGAGAGCGTATGGTATGGGACATACGTTACCACTTTCCGGGTTACTATCCGAGAGTTGTTGACACATTCTGGGAGAATTACCAGTACTTAAAGTCCCGATCAGGTTAAATAATACTTGACTCGATCACTTTTGATGGCAGGGACTCAACGGACACCGATTGGAGTGAGGTGCTCCAATCACTTTTGATGGTAGGTGTTCGGGGAGAATATAGATGACGTTATAGACCGGATTAATTCGAGGTGAGGATTACGGTCGAGAGATGGATATGGTACCATGATGGTGAACAGTACTGGTAAATAGCACGTGCAACATGCTTTTGCATGTAATAATTGGCCAATATGAGATTTCTTTTATTAGTTATGATGATTTCGATTTCACCATTTTTGATGTGTTTACCTAGCCTTATAGATGTAAATAAGGCAAATATGATTTCTTTGAGGATTTTGGTGATTTCAAATTTTATGGATTTATACTTGGGATTAATATACGACTTGAGAGATTTATTTATTCATGGATAATGTTTGAATGTTTTCCTTTATACGATATACATGAATTCCTTCAGATTAACCCAAGTATATGCATATGCAAACCACCATAGAGACATAGTGAAGTTACTTGATATCAACCCTAGATGTTCATACCTACTTATGTTATCCCGTTGTGAAGCTCTTCTCTTTACCTTATCGTATTCCTTTCTAACGATAAGATTCAGTTGCCTGACCCGTGTGTTTATCACTCGGTTCAGACCGAGTTGTTTCAGGTTAGCTATCAGTTACGGGACTTTGCTTTGATGCATCTGCTTGGGTATCATCCTAGCTTTTTTCTGGTTTATATTTCTTTCTGCTTGACTCTGATGTATTTATGTTCGATTCCATGGATATAGTGTTGTCGAATACCACCTTTATTGTATTCATATTGTATTGCACTAAACATGTATCAGTGTATATGTATATATATGATGTTGATTACTGTTCTGTGATGTTCTTTACATTTAGTTATGGTATTTTGTTCTGATAGATCCGTTAGCCAACTATAGTTTTGGATTAAGCATTTATTGTGTATGTCGATCCATTGAAATGGAAAAGAAAAATCATAGTTCATTTATCGACGTATTCAGTAGATGTTTAAGACAAAGTTATAGATGGTCGCCCTTAACCCGCCCTATTATCCGCTTTACTAAACAGAATTACTCATTAATTCTCTTTACTAAGGTGGGTCTCAGGGTGGGGCGTTACAAATTAAGGGTTTGGATTAATTAAATAAGATTTAAAATTAATTAGGTAAGGAATAATTAGCTTGTAATTAATATCATTAATTAGATAAGATTAGATTTATAATTAATGATTAAGAATTAATTAATGAACTAATTAAGGATTAATTAAGTTACAGTTAAAACTTAATTAATTAAACAGTTAGAGATTAATTAATTGGTTATTAAAGGTTAATAAATTTTTAATTAATAATGATTAATCTAAGTTAATTACTTAAGAAAAAGTAATTAAAGAATTGTTAATAGTTAATGGAGGTCGTTAACTTAAGATTATTAAATAATTAATTAATGTGGTTAATTTTGATAATTAATTGGATTAATTAATTTAGATAATCATTTATGGAATTTGGTTAAGTATATTATTTTATGAAAGTAATTAAAGGTATTAAAGGATAAATACTTGAATGTAATTAGAGGATAATTAATCAGGGATGATTATTTAAGGTGGATAATTAGAGGATAATTAATTAATTGATTCTTAATTAATTAATGGATAAGTAAGCAAGGTTTAAAATGATGAAGTAATTAATTTAATTTATTTTAAATTTATTAGAGATAAAGTAATTGATTTAATTCATTTAAATTAATTATAGTGTGATTAATCCTTGCTTATATATGGATGGATGATATTGATTGCCTTGAATGGTTTGAAATCTCAGATACAAGAGAAGTAATGCTGTGTGATATGGATGCATTGGTTGAATTGTGAGGATAATATGAATTATCTATATGTGATGATAATATGGATTATCCATTTGTGATGATAATATGAATTATCTATTTGTGATGATAATGTAGATTATCTATTGTGATATGTCAATTATCTATCTATATGTATATGGATAATAGTATTGAATTGTTTTTAAATTTTAAAAAACTTGGACCTAAAAGACGGCGTTTTGGATTTCGATGAGACCGGGATCGGCTTTCCAGATTTGGATATCCAAATACCACATCGTTACGATAGGTCATGAATCTCTAGTGAAGGTGAAGATTCAGAGTGAAAGGTTTATCGTCGTTAACTCTGATGGTGATTCCAAAATGAGGGTAACGAGATATTGCCTTCGGTTTCGTTTGAACCCGAAAAGAACTTGTATGGATTGAATGCTTTCAAAACATCGTCAGGTTGACGATGAGCATTATAGGAGATGTGTTCTCTAAAGGTAATCGTAGCCTCATGCCTCCTCAACCGGGAATGGCTAAAACATGGGAGGTGTAGCAAGGCTAATTGGGTCATGCCAAGTAGGACGAGATTTTCCCTTGTCTAGAAGTCCCTTTAAATTCGGCTGTGCGGGGCAGTTAATTCGCGACAACTACCTGGGTTGTCTTGATCGGAGCTGTTCAATAAGGAATGTTTCCGGCCTTGTGTTGCAGCGGATTTAGGGTGGATCCTCGGTATGGTGATCTAGGCCATGTACTGTGACGGGCAGTACCCCAGTAGCCCTGCCATTGTATGGAAACCCAAACTCCGATAACCGCCCTCAAATTTGATTGTATACCTATGTAGATGAAATTTAATAAATGTAACAATTTTAGCTATTTCTTATTTACTTGAAAACCCTAGACCCTATTATAATATCAATGAATTTCCTATCAAATGTTTTGGTTAGAGTAAGGTAAAAACTTACCCATGTTTATGTGTGGGAAGTCTTACGTGATACCTTTTGTTTTCAAAGGTTTTTCAAAGTTAAGCAACCTTAACTTGTTACTCACCCCGGACCCATGTCTGACCCGGAGTTTATCTTTTGTTTTCTTAAACCCTTCGGTGCTCAAATTTTTACGAGTGGCCAAGGGATTCTGGTTAGCTTTAACGAATTGTGGAGGAGCAATGGAGGAGGAGGCTTTAGCGTTGTAGATATTTATAATGTTCCGCTATGATTGGTATCTTTGTATTGTACTGAGTTGTAATAACTAGGCAGGTGTTTATAACTGTCTGGTATGTGATATATAATCTGTGTAACTCTAATAATGGTTGTATACTATATAATACTTATGTTATTAATATAAGTTATTCGTTCCGCTATTGAGATTCTGATGTTGTTTTTCCTTCTTTCTTCTCTGTCTTTCTCTTCTCTATCCCTTTCATTTCTTACTCATGATACGTCTTTCTGGATAGTGAAAGAAGGGTCATGACAGTTGGTATCAGAGTGCTAGGTTGAGTGAATACCTAGGCTTTGGAGTGTTTTCTTTCTTGAGAGAGCGTATTTGTAATTTTGATATACATACATACATACAAATATATATAAACACACATATATCTAATTATTTCTACCTATTTATTGGGTTACCTGTTCGCGTTTTCCAATATAAGATATATAGGTAGATTGGGTAGTGGTGTGTAGCATGACTACCAATGGAAGGAGTCCGAATGTTGAGGTTGGAAGTGTATTTGTCGAGACTATAGACCTAATACCGTCTCGAGTGAGCTTTGTAGCTTGTTGTGGGGATTGCATTGATCTCTAAAGGAAACCTTTTATTGGTTCGGAGTCCATTTTTGAAGTGCAGTTTGGATAAGTAGTGTTTGGATCTGTCGGGTGGGCAGAAGCGAGTGATGGTATCTTGATACCTCAGGAAGTAGTAGCGCGTGATGAGAAGCAGTGACTATGGATTGTTTCCAAAGATGTTTCTTTGGAACAAGTTTAAGGAAGTATGTTTGCTTCGGTAATGTGGCTGAGTTCAGCTGGTTGTTTGTGTTTGGCTTCGAGGCCTGAGTTTCTCGAAGGGCTTATGGTTTAGGAAGTCTTTGGGCATCTGTGTCAGCAGTGCGGCTCGGAGTATTCTACGTGCTAGCAAGAAGGTCTTCTGGTTCATAGTTTTCTAGAGGTGGAGTTCAAAAGCAGCAGCGTGGATCCATTTCTTTGATGGATTAGCTGGATAAGCGTAAGTTGTTCTGATTGGTATAGAGAGAATAGTTTTCTTTGGAATTAGGCTGGTTGATCGCAAAAGTGACTTGCGATAGTTTTAGTGTTCTCTTCAGTTATCAAAGATTATCGGGAAGTCAGAGGTTTGTCCACATCTGGAGATGGAGTTTTCCAAACGTATAAGATTCCAGAAGTGGTACCAATGGTTCAGCTTAGTTGAAAGATGGTTCCTAAAGATAGAGTTTGGGTAAGCAGCTCAGGATTTGATGAAAATTCTGAGTTTTCTTTATGGATCTGTTGAACCATATTTCTAGAATGCGTTATTTCATCTGTGCTCGTGTTCATCATTAGCATTCTCATCTACTCCACATCTGAGTTGTGCAGCGGAAGTGGTTTGGGAGTGCATCTGTTTTGTCTTTTCCATATATGAAAAGTAAGATCGGTCTTCTATTGTTTATGGAATAGAGTTTGTGTTCTTGATCTTGGTTGATCTTGAGGGGATCATTTGAAGGGTTGTTTTTGGTCTCGTTTGTATCTAGATGCATCAACGAAGGTTGAGCCGATCAGGAAGGTTGAAGGTAGCCCAGTATTGTCAGGAGAATATTATGGATAAAAGTCGGAGATTTGACTTTGGGTAAGTTTTCTCCGATCAAGAGAGCTATAAGATTTGGTAAGACTGGGAAGCTAGCTTCGAGTTGTATTGGATCTTTTTTGTATTCTTATAAGGATAGGTGCTTTGGTTTTCGGGACTTGAATTGCTAGTTTCGATAGCTGGGATTTAATGTGTTTACATATCTCTGAAGGAGTACGTGTATGATCTATCGTTGGTTGTGGAACCAATAGTTCAGGAAGATTTGGTTGTTGAGTCAGACTTGAGTGTGGTCTGATTTCCTTTGTAATTTTGTAGATCAAGATGAGTAAGAGCTCAGTACCTTAGTAGTATAAATTGCTTGGATTCTGTTGGGCGAGTATTCCGATATTTATACCTGGTAAACTTTAGGAAGTTCTATCAAGAATTTATTTCTGGATAGTTAGTTTTGTTAGTTTGGATGATTGGTTGCTATGGTTATTAGCATATGATCGATAATATACGCTTATGATTCAAAATTAAATATTAGATGGATTATTAAATTACCTTTGCTTTCAAATTTCGAGGACGAAATTCTTTTAAGGGGGGAGGATTGTGACAACCCAGAATTTTAGCCAAAATCAGTTTAATAATCTGAATTAAAAATTTAACTGATTTGATAATTTTTGTAATAAAATTTGAATTTAATTTAATAATCTAATTGAATAAATATTTAATTGGTGAATTTTATCTTTTAAAAGTTAATAAATTATTTTCTATTTGTAATGAATATATATATATATATATATGCATATATTGTAAATAGATAAGCTATGTTTTAAATTTAATAAATAAAGTATGTTTTCAAATTCTTAAATTTTGGTAATTTGGAAATTAATTTATTTAACATTAATCTTTTCAAAGCTATTTAATAAATAAATAAAATCTTGTTTTTAAATGCTAATATTCATTTTTATAATTTGGAAAATTATGATTTAATTTAATATATAACTTTTCAAAGCTATTTAAATAAATAATTATATAGTTTAAAATATTTAAGGTAAATATTAATTGTTTAAATTATATCTTAGCTTAAGTTTAAATTGAAATAAAAAAGGTTTATGTTATTTTCCTTTTATTATTGCTTGACAAATATGATTTGAAATATAAGTAAGTTTAAAATACAATTTACAAATTAAACATTGATTCATATAAGTAGAAAAGTATTTGCAATAAAGAGGTAATTTCTTTTATAAATTATTTCAAATTGATAAATCGTTATTTTTAAATAATATTAACAAATGTATTGGTTTTACAAATAGATTTGAATTATATATAGAATTGCTATTTTTAAATTAAATATGTTGTTATAGATTGGCTTTAAATTAGATTTTAAAATTTATTTTGAATTCGAACTAATTTTGAAATTCAAAAGGTAAATATTCTAAAATGTTTTGGATTTTAGAATATTCGTATAAACTTTTATTTATGTACATAATTGGTTTTAATTACCTATATATATAAATAATAAAGTACCCATTAACTAATTAATTAAGTATATAATTATATTAAACATTTAAAATTAATACTAATTACTAAAAGGACAAGTGTTGTTATATTAAGATCTCATAATAACATGTGTAATAAAATGAATAAATGTATACGAAATATGTAAAGATCTAATACAAGTGTCATTTTTTTTTTTAATTTTTCTTTCATTTCTTTTAAATAAATCATTTAAACTTATAAAACATGTTTCTCCTCCTCCTTATTCCTTTTCTAATCTTCAATTTAAAAGCTAAGATAAACTCAAACTTCAGTTGAAAATTTATTCAAAACTAAATCTGAACTTAAACCATTTCTTAAACAAAATTTGTACATGTTCAAATCTGATTTTCAATACTCAAACTCCTCACAAAACCAGAAATTTCAATTCAAGCATGCAAACTCTACTTCAATCAAAAGCGTGAAACATCTTCATAATTCAATCTATAATCCACATTCAAAATGAAGATCAGATCAAAAACCTGTGATCATTTTTCAAATTTTCAAAAGACTGAATATCTTTTTCAAGATTGAGATTAATCGAAATCCTGCACGCAAATCTAAATAGCAAGGAACATTAAGTTCCAAAGCAAACAAGAAACTAGGGGCTTTCAGTTTAAGGTTCTCAAAGGCAAATGACATTTCCAGCAACTTCAAATTTGGTGGTCTGTTCATCATCATAAAACTGGTGAGTAACATCACAATTCAAAAGGTTTAAGTATATAATTATGTTGCTTGTTCATCTCTGAAACAAATGTGTTTTTGAATATATTTATAAGTATAGATCTGTGTTTATATACGAATATATTGGTATGCATGTTCTGTATCTATATTCTTCTTCTCTGATTCTAGTTCCTAGTTCAAGATAAAATCAAAATCCACTTGCTCTTGATCCAATCTGTGTTAGTACTTAAGTCTTGAACAAAATATGTTTGTTATGTTATAGATTTTAGTTTAAAATTTTGTTTAAGTAAAAAAAAGTGTATTGTCTCTGTAAATTTCAAACATCAGTGCATGCTCAATAAAAGTAAAAACTCAAACATAATAATTTATAAATTCAGGATTATAAATCGAATACCTAAACTCAAACATGATTTTTAAAACTAGAATCATAATTTTTAGTTAAGTTTTGAGGGAGCAGTTCTGGGTTGAACTGAAAATGTAAATTTGGATGTTTCTGATGATCTTGAGGAACCGGGAGGTTGTACTTTCCAGAGATGATAGTAGAATGAACGGTGATGATGCGAAAATTGTCAGGGTGGTGATCAAGGAATGGTGGTGGCGGAAGCGACCGATTAATGTTTTTAAACCTAGTTTTGAGTAGCTTAGGAGTTTTTGATCATCGTGGTTCCTCTGGTTGATCGAGTTCAATGGAACTCTAGGATAGGATAGTTAGGACATGGACGAAGTCATGGCCGGAGCCGCTGGTGTTTTGATGGTCAACGGTGGGGGTACGAGAGGTTTTAGGTTTGGCTCTATGGTTTCCAAGTTTTGGTTAGCATGTGCGATTTTGATTTCGAGATGTTTGCGAGGTTCTGATGGTCGATGTTTGATCTGAGAATGATCAATGACTTGCTTAAGGCAGTGGTGGTGATCGGAGATGGTCGGAGCCACCATGCATATGCACGGTGCAGTGGTTGTGTATGGTAAAGGTTCAGGTGATGCAGTGTTTTTGGACTTGAGAAACTCTCGAGTAAATTCGAGTATTTATTCAAAGTATTGAATGGTTTAGGTCGAAGCTTTTTTAGCGGCTCGGGTTATTTGGTTGATTACAGGTTTTTAAAACCAGTCTGCCTTTAACTTTTATATTTGATTTTAAAATTTGAAAGCAGGTTTAAATAGCGTTTAAAACCCAAATTTAAAGTATGGATTCAAACTGAGTTTGTATCTAAGTTTAAAATTTAAATTGAGTTTTATAAATCAAATTGTTTTAACAACTTTAATTGTTTAAAATGTATTCTAAATAGTTGGAATTTAAAAATAAATTTGGTTTAAATTCTTTAAGTTCTTTTTATAAGATGAGTATTTGTTTAACATTTGATTTTAAATGTTTGTAAATGGTTTTTAAACATTGTTAAAGTTTTCATTTTAAATCTTAAATTTAAATTGGAAATTAGAAGTAAATTTGAAGTTATATGTTTTCAAATGTGTTTTTGAATAATAATTATCATTAATAAGAAAATGTTCTTATAAAGATTAATGATTTGTGATACGTTAAATTAGCAAGGTAATTTAAAGGCATAATTAATTAATTCAATTAATTAATGATTTGGGTTAATTAATTTAGTAATTAAGGGTTTGGATTAATTAAATAAGATTTAAGATTAATTAATTAAGGAATAATTAGCTTATAAATAAGATCACTAATTAGATAAGATTAGATTTTTAATTAATGATTAAGAATTAATTAATGAATTAATTAATTAAGGATTAATTAAGTTACAGCTAAAACTTAATTAATTAAATAATTAGAGATTAATTAATTGGTTATTGAAGATTAATAAATTTGTAATTAATAATGATTAATCTATGTTAATTACTTAAGAAAAAGTAATTAAAGAATTGTTAATAGTTAATGAAGGTCATTAACTTGAGATTATTAAATAATTAATTAATGTGATTAATTTTGATAATTAATTGGATTAATTAATTTAGATAATCATTTATGGAATTTGGTTAAGTATAATTACTTTATGAAAGTAATTAAAGGCATTAGTTACTCAACGTAATTAAATAATAAATTTGATTAGTTTAAGTTAATTAACTAGATTTAATTAATTTAGAATAATCATTGGATGGTTTGATAAGTAATTACTTAATGTAATTAATAAAGTATAATTACTTAGTGAAGTAATTAATGGATAATTACTGGATGTAATTAATTGAATGGTGATTTGTCAATGAAAGTAATTTGAGTTTAATTACACTGTGTAATTAATCAAGGGATTAGTTAAGACAATTAATTAAGGTGTAATTAATTTATTTAATGAAGCAATTAAGGGTAGTTAATTACTCGATGAGATTAATCAAGGGATTAATTAAGACAATTAATTAAGGAGTAATTAATTTATTTGATGAAGTAATTAAGGGTACTTAATTACTAAATGAGATTAATCAAGGTTGATTAATGGATGTGGTAATTAAAGATTAATTGCTAAATGTAATTAATTTAATAGGATAACTAATTAAGGTAATTAGGGATCATTACTTAATAAAATTAATGATGTAATTAAGGGTTGATTAATTAAGATTAATTAATCAATAATAAGTGATTAAAGAGTAATTAATTAAAGTATTTAATTAAGGATGAAAGTAATTAATTAATGTAGTAATTAAGGTTAATTACTGCATTCGGTTAAGAATAATTAATTTGTGAAATTAATTAAAGGATAAATACTTGAATGTAATTAAAGGATAATTAATCAGGGATGATTAATTAAGGTGGATAATTAGAGGATAATTAATTAATTGATTATTAATTAATTAATGGATAAGTAAGCAAGATTTAAAATGATAAAAGTAATTAATTTAATTTATCTTAAAATAATTAGAGATAAAGTAATTAATTTAATTCATTTAAATTAATTATAGTGTTATTAATCCTTGATTATATATGGATATATGATATTGATTGCCTTGAATGGTTTGAAATCTCAGATACGAGTGAAGTAATGTTGTGTGATATGGATGCATTGGTTGAATTGTGATGATAATATGAATTATTTATATGTGATGATAATATGGATTATCCATTTATGATGATAATGTGAATTATCTATTTGTGATGATAATGTAGATTATCTATTGTGATATGTCAATTATCTATCTGTATGTATACGGATAATAGTATTGAATTGTTTTAAATTTTAAAACAACTTGGACCTAAAAGATGGCGTTTTGGATTTCGATGAGACCGGGATCAGGTTTCCAGATTTGGACATCCAAATACCACATCGATCCAAATTAACTATTGGTCATGAATCTCTAGTGAAGGTGAAGATTCAGAGTGCAAGGGTTATCGTCGTTAACTCTAAGGATGATTCGAAAATGAGGGTAACGAGATAATGCCTTCGGTTTCGTTCGAACCCGAAAAGAACTTGTATGGATCGAATGCTTTCAAAACATCGTCAGGTGGACGATGAGCACTCTAGGAGATGTACTGTGATGGGGAGGTGTAGCAAGGCTAAGTGGGTCATGCCAAGTAGGACGAGATTTTTCCTTGTCTAGAAGTCCCTTTAAATTCGGCTGTGTGGGGCAGTTAATTCGTGACAACTGTCGTGGTTTTCTTGTATGGAGATGTTCAGTAAGGAATGGTTCCGGCCTTGTGTTGCGGCGGATTTAGGATGGATCCTCGGTATGGTGATCTAGGCCATGTACTGTGATGGGCAATACCCCAGTAGCCCTGCCATTGTATGGAAACCCAAACTCCAGTAAGCGCCCTCAGATTTGATTGTATACCTATGTAGCTGGAATTTAATAAATGTAACAATTTCGGCTATTTCTTATTTACTTGAAAACCCTAGACCCTATTATAATATCAATGGATTTCCTATCAAATAATTTTGGTTAGAGCAAGGTAAAAACTTACCCATGTTTACGTGTGGGAAGTCTTACGTGATACCTTTTGTTTTCAAAGGTTTTTCAAAGATAAGCAACCTTAACTTGTTACTCGCACAAGACCCTTGTCGGACCCGGAGTTTATCTTCTGTTTTCTTAAACCCTTGGGTACTCAAATTTTTACGGGTAGCCAACGGATTCAGGTTAGCTTTAACGAATTATGGAGGAGCATTGGAGCAGGAGGCTTTAGCGTTGTAGATATTTATAATGTTCCGCTCTGATTGGTATCTTTGTATTGTATTGAGTTGTAATAACTAGGCAGGTGTTTATAACTGTCTGGTATGTGATGTATAATCTGTGTAACGCTGATAATGGTTGTATACTATGTAATACTTATGTTATTAATAAAATTTACTCGTTCCGCTGTTGAGATTCTAATGTTGTTTTTCCTTCTTTCTTCTCTATCTTTCTCTTCTCTATCCCTTTCATTCTTACTCATGATACGTCTTTCTGGATAGTAAAAGAAGGGTTATGACAGTTGGTATCAGAGCGCTAGGTTGAGTGAATACCAAGGGTTTGGAGTGTTTTCTTTCTTGAGAGAGCGTATTTGTAATTTTGATACATATATATACATACATACATACATATATATATATACATATATATAATTATTTCTACCTATTTATTGGGTTACCTGTTCGCGTTTCCAATATAAGATATAGAGGTAGATATGGTAGTGGTGTGTAGCACGACTACCAATGGAAGGAGTCCGAATGTTGAGGTTGGAAGTGTATTTGTCAAGACTATAGACCTAATACCGTCTCGAGTGAGCTTTGTAGCTTGTTGTAGGGATTGCATTGATCTCTAAAGGAAACCTTTTAAAGGTTCGGAGTCCATTTTTGAAGTGCAGTTTGGATAAGTAGAGTTTGGATCTGTCGGGTGGGCAGAATCAAGTGATGATTTCTTGATACCTTAGGAAGTAGTAGCTGTGTGATGAGACCCAATGACTACGGATTGTTTCCAAAGATGTTTCTTTGGAACAAGTTTAAGAAAGTATGTTTGCTTCGGTAATGTGGCTGAGTTCAGCTGGTTGTTTGTGTTTGGCTTTGAGGCCTGAGTTTCTCGAAGAGCTTATGGTTTAGGAAGTCTTTGGGCATCTGTGTCAGCAGTGCAGCTCGGAGTATTCTGTGTGCCAGCAAGAAGGTCTTATGGTTCATAGTTTTCTAGAGGTGGAGTTCAGAAGCAGCGGCGTGGATCCATTTCATCGATGGATTAGCTGGATAAGCGTAAGTTATTCTGATTGGTACAGAGAGAATAGTTTTCTTTGGAATTAGGTTGGGTTGATCGCAAAAGTGACTTACGATAGTTTGAGTGTTCTCTTTAGTTATCAAAGATTATCGAGATGTCTTCAGGGATGTCAGAGGTTTTTCCACATCTGGAGATGGAGTTTTCCAATCGTATAGGATTCCAGAAGTGGTACCGGTGGTTCAGCTTAGTGGAAAGATGGTTCCTAAAGATAGAGTTTGGGTAAGCAGCCCAGGATTTGATGAAAAATTCTGAGTTTTCTTTATGGATCTGTTGAACCATATTTCTGGAATGTGTTATCTAGTCTGTGCTCGTGTTCATCATTAGCATTCTCATCTACTCCACATCTGAGTTGTGCAGCGGAAGCGGTTTGGGAGTGCATCTGTTTTGTCTTTTCCAGATATAAGAAGTAAGATCGGTCTTCTATTGTTTGTGGAGTAGAGTTTGTGTTCTTAATCTTGGTTGATCTTGAGGGGATCTGTAACGAACCGAAATTTTTACACTTAAATATTCCAGATAGTTATGAAAAAGAAGAAAGAGATTGAAAAAGAGGAAGAAGAACGGAAATAACAGCTCACATTCGCAACGGATAAAATATAGTAATAAATAATAACAGTCTACAAAGGGATACTATATTTGTCGATTACATTTAATATACGTCAGAGTTTCACATTATATACAGTCACTGAATATTTACAATTATCACAGAATTACAATAATATAATTACAGCGGAAATATTCTACGCGTTCTTGCCATCCAGCTCGCCTCCTGAGCTCCCGCACGTACCTACCTGAAAATCTGTAATACTCGGTCTGACCCGAGTATTACACCAAAGTAACACCCGGGTTAGGCTGGAAAACAGCGTGAGTAAACCCAACTAACATGGAATACCAAACAAACAACTTGTATAAACCCGGGGTAACTTATATCAATTGAACAATTTCAATATTTCCTATAGGCAACACTTTTTCACACATCAATTTCTAAGTACCAAACTTAGAATAAATAATCCAATTCACTTAAATCATTTCTTTCCAACCTATTGATTTCACAAATCAATTTATAAAAATTCGAAGTGGTTTCGGGTATTGCTGAATACCCGACTCCAGTCTCTTCGAACTCATGTTATCCTACCCCCAAGTTATTCAAATGAAACACACAACATTTCCTATTAAAAAAATCAACTCACTCAAAGCATCAAATGCCATTCAAACATCCATAAGCAAAGCTTAATCACATACAACTCAGTTTAACTTATTCTAATTGAATTTCGAACCTCAATCACTTATATCCCTTCTTAACGTTAATTAATTCTAAATCAATTAATTGATCTACCCATCATTTTCATTTTCATTAATCACCCTGGAATTATTATTAATATTTTTCAATTAAATTCAAGTAATTGTCTTTAATTAATTTCATGATATTGTTTATCCTTAATTCCCAATGAATAAATAATCACAATTGCTTCCTAAATTAATTAACAATATCAATTACATTAATCATTCAATACTTATATATAATAACTTCTCGTAAGTCACTTACATTTATTTATTTTAAAATTCAAGTCAATTTTCAATTACACTTTAACATTTAGGTTGTTAACATTTAATATTTAAAACTTTATCTGTTAGATTAACTTTGATCCAGAACTTGTTTTAAATCTCTACTGAACTCCAGTTTTAAATACCACTTTTATTTCTTTCCAAATTATTTTAATTTCATTCTATATTTCCTTCGTTTTCAAAAATTTCACTCCTATATTTCTTTCCAAAATCAAATTTTATATTTTTCGATAACTTCGAATACCGAAATATTCAGGAAACCACATCATTCAAACTTCCAATACCAATAATATCCATCTCCGAATATCAATTACCAAATATATACTATATTACCATATATATAATGTAGCACGTCAAACAAACCAATCATTCAACCAATCATTTAAACTTAACCATTTAAATTTAAATAGAAATCCAAAAGCGTGAGATTTACTCACCTTTGATTTGTTTTCCACAAATCCATTCCCATCTGGCTTGTTTCCTCAATTGACCTTGAGTAAATAATTTATATGATTTCATTAGCATTTGAGCCGACTGAATAATCAATTATTATCCAACAAATTTACTTAACTAATTATTTCATTTAAACTAGATTTCTCTTTTAAAATCTTTTAGTCATTTATATAATTAATAAGTTGATTTGAACTTTTTTTTTTCACAGTCTTATTTTAGAGATCTCATAGATTTACAAACATGTTACAGTCCTAACTTATCGATACTGGTTTTCTGTCTATTCTAAAAATAGATATATGTAAATTTGTATATATTTTCCATCAATTGATAAATTTTAAATTGGACATGTACCTTACTGCCATCATGAAACCAAAGCCCTAACTCGAGTTCCCCTCTACCTGCGCCCCCTCACGAACTCGTCGCCACCGATAATCGGGGTCTCGTCGCCATCCACACCACATCACGAATCGCCGACTCCACCAACACTTTGCTTCGCTTCACGCGCACGCAACTTCACCTTGAGATTCGCGGCCTCGAACTCGCGCTGCAACACCACCCAGCTACATGTGCTCGACGCAGACCGTTCGCAGCCTAGCCTCCAAACCCTAACCACTCACGCCGAAACCCTAGCGCCTCTTTTTTTTTCTTTGGAAACTCGATTCGATTCGAAACTGAAGGAGGCTCGGCTTCGATGGGTATTTGGATAGAAGATGAGGGAGGGGAAGGAAACAAATTCCATTGGCTATGAGACCAAGAGGACGAGACGCCAATTTTTTTTTCCTTTATTTTTATTTTTTTTAGGTTTCATTTTCTTATCTGAGAAATCGAGGTGATATTTCTTAAGGATGGCTTCGTGTATAAGCTATAGGTTGGCGGAGGTGAAAGGTTAGGTCGGCTGATGGGATGAAATATGGTCTGACTTATTATCTTATTCTATTTTATACAAAATATCACGTATCATATAGGGAATTCTCAAATTCCGAATCGGACTTGCCGCCAGACGTTTATAAAGTTTTACCAGCATTCCAAACACAATGGAACGTGTTTCGGAAGTTAATTCAATCATATGCACGAGTTACAGAAGAAAACGATCAATTTTAAATTAAATTGATTAAATAGTTTCAATGCATTTCGAGCTGACAGGGTCAAACGACAACTCCGATTGCTACAAAAATTGAAATCCGATAATAACTAACTATTACGGATCCAAAGAAACTGGTTTCGTCAAATTCCGAGTCTGTGCCTCGGAAGGCTAATTTTAAGGTCAATTTAAACAATATATTATCAAAATCGAACAAAACACTTCCAAACTCAATTTCAACACTTTCACTACTTTCAATGCTATCAATATAAATTTTGTAAGCCTTTTATTAACAGGCTTAAAAATTCCAGATTCAACAATTTACCCAATTTCAATTATTAAATTCAACGTTTAAACTATAAAATTCGATGATTTAATTCTCAAGTAAATATTGATATTTTGAAATTCAACTTGAAATTAACTTTTAAATATTTAAAATCGATTAATTATTCCAATTTAGTTCGTTAAAATTTCTGGGTTGTCACCTCCCCCCTTAAACGAATTTCGTCCCCGTAATTACTAGTTAGAGAGAATGGACCAATATCCGTTTACCTCTTTCCAAAACTCACTACTCAACATCCTACCAACTATACCCTTCCGCTTAATCATTTAGGTTTCAATTTAAAACCAATTTTGAATTATCTAAAATTTTCTCAAAATTTTCTAACTCCCTAAATTGCCGAATTTTTTTGCCAGCGTCTCCTTTGCGCGGCTAGCTCGGTACTACTACAAAAGGCCTCTATGGGCTCCCAAATACCAAAAAGAAAACAGAAAGCCAAGTGGCTACATCAAAAACCCAATCCAATTTCATCTAGAAATTTAAATACGTACCTTTTTGTCGTGCAATTCCCATTTATCTTTTGGAATCAAGTCCAAATTTCTTTTCTCCTGTTAATACCTGCATAACTTACTTAGCAATAATATCTCATTATAGCCCTTTCAAATCTTTACATACTTTTCCTTACAGAAGTTTTCATATCAATTTCTATTCAAACTAGTTTTCCCCGCTTCATACGATTTCAATTTATTTTAAAGTTTTCATATTGCATTTATCTTTCAAGTATAACTGATTCATATTAGTTTCATTTACTAATTTACTTAAATTTCCAATTTGAAATTGTTTTTTCGTTAACAAAAAATTTTCTAAAAATTTTCAAAAATTTCCAACTCCCAAAATTTTCGGAAAATTTTGACAGAGTCTCCTTTGTACGGAGGAGCTTTTGCAATTTGACAAGAGATATAAACATATATACATTGACCCCCACGGTCGAAAAAAACAAAAACAGTTCATATTTCCTATTTGTATTGCGTAGGCGTACCTTATTTAGCATTTTAAGCAAGCAGCTTATTAATTTAAGCAATTAGTGCAATCCAAGTCCAGCTAAACGACCTTCAGGTACCTGTACTTACTCAATTTAAATACGTAAGTGCCATTTAAGAAAATTTATTTGCATCTCACTTACTTTTAATGGCTAAACACAAGCAATTCAAAAAGAACAAACAACAAACGCTTACCATAAGCGATTTATATAATTTAAAGCTAATCCAATTGCTTTCAATCAATTTATAAGCCATTTCATTCAGTTTCAATGGTTTGCAACACAATTTCTTACATTCCCTTGATTTTTAACCGAAACAAGCTCATATTCACTTCAAATGATTCAGAACCAAATTTATTTAATCTCTATTGACTCATAGCATTTAATTACTTCCATTTACGTCAAACGACAATTCATTCTATGCAAATTCGACAATATTCACTTAATAGAGTATTTATTTTTAGTCTATAACTACTTTAAATTAATTTCAACTCATTCTATAATTAATTTCATTTCATGGCTAATTTATTTACCAACCATTCATTGCATTTCATTTTATTTCCGCATTAGATTCATGTCAAACAATTTATTAAGCTTGGCACATTCCATTCTTATAAATTATTAACTATTTCCCAAACTAATTTAATCCAAGTTTTTATTTAATGGGCTTTCACTCTTATTCGAAGCCAAGCTTCCATGAATTTTTTTAAACTTAAGTTAATTTAGTTTAATTTATTCCAACATCAAACTTAAGTTTACTTCCATTTGATCCTCATTTAACAACTTCTATTAAATTCAGTTAGCCCATCAATTTTAAATTTTAATTTTAAATTCACCTTCTCAATTTATCAAATTAATATCCGACCCCATACTTATCTCATTTATACTTCAAACTAATATACCATCAAATATAAGTTCAGTCTGATAATCCAATTCCAATTACAACTTTGATTTAGTTTTTATTCAATCAGCCTTCATCCATTTATTATTTAACTCAATAAACCCATTAAAATTTTTCATTTACTTACTTAATTCATTATCGAATTTATTTTATTAATACAAAGTCCTTCTCAATTTATTTCTATTCACTTTAATTTTGTTTGTTGCAATTCAAACAATTTTTATTATAATCACTTCTCTTATATCTAATTTACTTGCAAATTTCATTAAATATTATTCAAATCACCCTTGAAATTTATTTGTAATTCAAACCATTACATTTTTCAGTCCAACACTATTTTATTTTTATTTCACAACATCCCCTTTTATTTAATTCATTTTCAAATCTAGCTCGAATTCTCTTTAAAATTCGAATTCATTTCCAAACCTATTATTAATTTATAATTCATTTATTTACCAAAGTTAAATTTTATTAACATACTCAATCAAATAAATATTTTGCCAATTGACTTACTTCGAATTTTATATCAAGATTCGATTTTATTACAAAGAATCGCATCATTTAAATTTTCCCGAGTCCAATTTTATTTTATAATTCCAATTTGGATTTCCCTTTTATTTTAAAACATAGAAATGCCTTTAAATTCAGATAATACAAATTAAAATAGCTTTTTACAAAAATATTTCTTATAACCCGATGTCTCAACCAGTCCATCCTTGTTCTCACAGAAATTCAATTATACGTTGATCAGGCGTAGGACTGAAAATTTATAAGTACTTGGTAAACCCGTTTTCAACACCCAATGAAAATACTTAGAAAATAATTTTATTGAAAATATCGAAAAAAAATTCTGAAAATAGAGGAAATATGTTTGGTGATAATGCTTTGGAAATCATCACCCCCATCCATGCTCGCAGTTACATTCCAGGGTTACGTTGCCGTCGCAGCAAAAGTCCATGCAACTACAGGCTCTCCGCGGCCTCTCGATTATGCCATGGAACCCACACAACATATCACAGTTACATCCAGGGTTACGTTGCCGTCACAGCAAAAGTCCATGTAACTGCAGGCTCTCAGCGGCCTCTGATTTTCGCTATCGAAATGAAACTTCACCACTCGTACATAGGTCGCAGTCTACCGATAAATATCAAACGCAAACTATTGGCTATCCGCAGCGCACACGACTTTCGCTATGTTATACCATATGTCGCAATCTACCGATATACAATCAAACACAGACTCTTGGCTCTCAGCGGCACACACAACTTTCGCTATGGTATACACTACTCATAATCCTCAGGAACTAGTTTTGTCCGGACTCCTCACAGGATCAACTTTAGAACCCCCCTTGGGGCTCAAGGAAGCACCACCCAGTGGCACTCCTGACAAGTTCATTTCAAGGGAGCGTCTTTTTCCCCAGAGCCATCATCAAACATTTTATACTACACATATAGTATCATTCAAATCATACACCTAGTATGATCTTATACAAGGCTACTTTACACAAAATCAATTATTCCAAAATTGATAATTCTCAAACTAGGCTTTCAAAATTTCAATATTGATTTTACCCAAAAATCAAAAGCCTTTCGAAATCCAAAGATTCCCAAAACCCTTTTTCCAAAATCCTCATAAGATCCTTCATTAATATATATTCAGATATATAAAATTTTAAAAACTTTGGATCCTTTCAATCTTGTATAAAACTCCTTTTATACTTCAATCACCTTCAAAAATCCTTTTCTTTCGGCAATAGATTTAACAAGGAAAGATCTATCTTATATAACAAATATATATAACATTGTTTATTCAAAATCAAATATTCAAATTTGATTACTCTTTCCAATATCAATTCCATTCAAATCCGTACGATGTACACATAACATCCATACGCTAAACCAATCTGATCGCTCACTCGATCACACAATTTCACTTTTGAACTAGTATTATCCACCCGACTTCCTAGTGCGGACACAGATTTGATTTCTTGATTAGAAACCATCATTCTACTTGCATAGCCATTACTATGATAGAGAATATCCAGAACCAATCAATAATCCATATCCAGGTTCGCCGTCGAAAATCAAGTGAAAAATCCCAACTCGGATCGATAAACTATCTCGAAATTGTATGCTCGAATCTGGATCAAATCACTATGCGAATAGAATAATATATGTACATCCTACATATTTATTTCCATTGATTATCAGCCAAATCAATTTCCTTTCCATTCACATTCACTTATTCACATTAATCCCCATTTGGATTATCCTTCAATTCTTATATCAATTGGGTATTTAATTAATAACAGTTTGAACTCCAACCAGTTTATATTTAGAAAATATCTTGAAAATTGAAAAATAGATAAGTAATTGAAAAATAATTACTAGCTTGCAAAATAGCTTTAAAATAGTTAACTAATTATAAAATAGTTGAAAAATAGTTAAATATTTTCATAAATTTTATATAATTCCAAAATAGTTGTAAAATAGAAATTAGTTTGTGAAATAGTTGAAAAATAGTAATTAGTTTATAAAACACTTGAAAAATAGTTAAATAGCTTCAAAAATAATTGTAAAACAAATATAAAATAAGTTAGATTTAAAAAGAAAGGTTGTATATATTTAATAGCTTAGAAAAAAAATAAGTTCGTATTAAAACAATTTATTTAAAATAGTCAAGAGTCAAACTGTTCACTGCCCCAACAATTCAATGTACACTTCCATTTGATTTTAGTCCTATTCAACTTTAATTATAATTTCAAATTATTCCAATCAATCTGAATTATTATCAATTGAACCCATTCCAAATTCAAATCATTTCAATTTAATCCAATTTTTCCATTTAAATTTTTAAACATATCCATCTTCAATCACGAATCCAATTAATTCAAATCAGATTCAATTTTAACCAATTCAATTCCAATCCCAGTTTTGAACCATCTCGAATTATATAAATTCGAGTTAAATTTTCAAAGGTTGGTTTAACTTTTTAAACCAAATTAATGTTTATTTAAAGTTTTTAAACAATTCAATTTCTAAGTTCAGTCCGCAAAATTCCTTTTCAAAGTATCTTAACTTATGTATTTCATGGTTCAATACAATTTTATTTTAAAAATTAATTTATTATTCAATTTTATCTTTCAGTTTTGAAGCCAGTTCTTAAACAAGTTTATTTTACAAACTTAATTATTCAAATTTATTTTATTTATACAAAACCATTCTCAAATTAAAGATTTTTATTAACAATAGGATGATATCATCCAATTTATTTTTAAAACGCCCATCTATTTTCAAATTTTAAGTCTCAAACCCATTTTGAGATCACACACATTCCCAATTCAAATCAAAAATTCAACTTTCCAAGTTAAATTCCAATTTCATCTTAAAATTTCCAATTCAAGTTGTTCATTCAAACTTATTTCACTTCTCCCAAGTTAACTTCGATTTACTTAATCCAATCAATCTTACTCAATTTGAATTCCCACTTCAAATTTCAAAATTCTTTCCATCTTATAAGTTCAAGACTTATATCACTTTGGGTTTCCCATCACACTTCAGGGAAAATAAAAAATCAATATTTAGAGTTTATTTCAAATTATCTTTGATATCATGTATATCCATACATATATACATATTTATTTCTTGGCCCACCCAGCCATATTTTAAAATATTAAACCACCTTTGGTTTAAATTCAAATCAATCTTCAAACAACCCTTTGTTTGCAACAAATCCCAATTATCCAAATAATACTTATTTATTATTTTTCATTACTTTGAAACAAAATTTTCAATTCTGGGATTAGATTTAAAATTTCATTTTCAAGTGATTTAAATTTTAACATGGTTGTATTATATTACTTCTTAATTTTAATTTCAATAATTAACAACCATTCACCTTAATATTTATTAGAAGGAAATATCGCTTTATATATCAAAATATACTTTATATATAAAATCATTTAAAATCTTTATATAAGAAAATAACAAGTACGCCCTCATATATATACACTCAACTCATTCTAGAGTACTATAGACTCTATTAAATGAGTAATCCCCACCAGAGCCAAGGTTCTCGCTTAACCTTTCAGCTCTAATACCAAAAGTAACGACCCGAAATTTTTACACTTGAAAATTCCAGATAGTTATGAAAAAGAAGAAAGAGATAGAAAAAGAAGAAGAAGAACATAAATAACAGCTCACATTCGCAGTGGATAAAATATAATAATAAATAATAACAGTCTACAAAGGGATACTATATTTGTCGATTACATTTAACATACATCAGAGTTTCACATTATATACAGTCACTGAATATTTACAATTATCACAAAATTACAATAATATAATTACAGCGGAAATATTCTACGCGTTCTTGCCATCCAGCTCGCCTCCTGAGCTCCCGCACGTACCTACCTGAAAATCCGTAATACTCGGTCTGACCCGAGTATTACACCAAAGTAACAACCGGGTCAGGCTGGAAACCAGCATGAGTAAACCCAACTAACATGGAATACCAAGCAAACAACTTGTATAAACCCGGGGTTACTTATATCAATTGAACAATTTCAATATTTCCTATAGGAAACACTTATTTCGGATGTCAATTTCTTAGTACCAAACTTAGAATAAATAATCCAATTCACTTAAATCATTTCTTTCCAACCTATTTATTTCACAAATCAATTTATAAAAATTAAAAGTGGTTACGGGTATTGCTTAATACCCGACTCCAGTCTCTTCGAACTCATGTTATCCTACCCCAAGTTATTCAAATGAAACACACAACATTTCCTATTAAAGAAATCAACTCATTCAAAGCATCAAATGCCATTCAAACATCAATAAGCAAAGCTTAATCACGTACAACTCAATTTAACTTATTCCAATTGAGTTTCGAACCTCAATCACTTATATCCCTTCTTAACGTTAATTAATTCTAAATCAATTAATTGATCAAACCATCATTTTCATTTTAATTAATCACCATGGATTTGTTGTTATTATTTTCCAGTTAAATTCAAGTAATTGTCTTTAATTAATTTCATGATATTATTTATCCTTAATTCCCAATCAATAAATAATCATAATTGCTTCCTAAATTAATTAACAATATCAATTACATTAATCCTTCAATACTTATATATAATAACTTCTCGTAAGTCACTTACATTTATTTATTTTAAAATTCAAGTCACTTTTCAATTACACTTTAACATTTAGTTTGTTAAACATTTAATATTGAAAACTTTATCTGTTAGATTAACTTTGATCCAGAACTTGTTTTAAGTCTCTACTGAACTCCAGTTTTAAATACCACTTTTATTTCTTTCCAAATTATTTTTATTTCATTCTATATTTCCTTCGTTTTCAAAAATTTCACTCTTATATTTCTTTCCAAAATCAAATTTTATATTTTTCAATAACTTCTAATAACGAAATATTCAGCAAACCACATCATTCAAACTTCCAATGCCAGTAATATCCATCTCCGAATATCAATTACCAAATATATACTTTTACCATATATATAATATAGCACATCAAACAAACCAATCATTCAACCAATCATTTAAACTTAACCATTTAAATTTAAATAGAAATCCAAAAGCATGAGATTTACTCACCTTTGGTTTTTTTTTCCGCAAATCCATTCCCATCTGGTTTGTTTCCTCAATTGACCTTGAGTAAATAATTTATATGATTTCATTAGCATTTGAGCCGACTGAATAATCAATTATTATCCAATAAATTTACTTAACTAATTATTTCATTTAAACTAAATTTCCCTTTTAAAATCTTTTATTCATTTATATAATTAATAAGTTGATTTGAACTTTTTTTTCACAGTCTTATTTCAAAAATCTCATAGATTTACAAACATGTTACAGCCCTAACTTATCGATACTGGTTTCTGTCTAATATAAAAATAGATATCCATCAATTTGTATATATTTTCCATCAATTGATAAATTTTAAATTTGTCTATTCTAACTCGAGTTCCCCTCTACCTGTGCCCCCTCACGAACTCGTCACCACCGAGAATCGGGGTCTCGTCGCCATCCACACCACATCAAGAATCGCCGACTCCACCCACCTTTTCTTCGCTTCGCGCGCATGCAACTTCACCTTGAGATTTGCGGCCTCGAACTCGCGCTGCAACACCACCCAGCTCCATGTGCTCGACGCCGACCGTTCGCGGCCTAGTCTCCAAACCCTAACCACTCACGCCGAAACCCTAGCTCCTCTTTTTTTCTTTTGGAAACTCGATTCGATTCGAAACTGAAGGAAGCTCGGCTTCGGTGGGTATTTGGATAGAAGATGAGGGAGGGGAAGGAAACGAATTCGATCGGCTATGAGATCAATAGGACGAGGCGCCATTTTTTTTCTTTTTCCATTTTTTTATTTTTTTTTCGGTTTCATTTTCTTATCTGAGAAAACAAGGAGATATTTCTTAAGGATGGCTTCGTGTATAAGCTATAGGTTGGCGGAGGTGAAAGGTTAGATCGGCTGATGGGATGAAATAGGGTCTGACTTATTATCTTATTCTATTTTATACAAAATATCACGTATCATATAGGGAATTCTCTAATTCCATATCGGACTTGCCACCAGACGTTTATAAAGTTTTACCCGCATTTCAAACACAATGGAACGTGTTTCGGAAGTTAATACAATCATATGCACGAGTTACAGAAGAAAATGATCAATTTTAAATTAAATTGATTAAAATAGTTTCAATGCGTTTCGAGCTGACAGGGTGAAACGATAACTCCGATTGCTACAAAAATTGAAATCTGATAATAACTAACTATTACGGATCCAAAGAAACTGGTTTCGTGAAATTCCGAGCTTGTGCCTCGGAAGGCTAATTTTAAGTTCAATTTAAACAATATATTATCAAAATTGAACAAAACACTTCCAAACTCAATTTCAACACTTTCACTACTTTCAATGCTATCAATATAAATTTTGTAAGCCTTTTATTAACAAGCTTAAAATTTCCAGATTCAACAATTTACCCAATTTCAATTATTAAATTCAACGTTTAAACTATAAATTTCGATGATTTAATTCTCAAGTAAATATTGATATTTTGAAATTCAAGTTAAAATTAACTTTTAAATATTTAAAATCGATTAATTATTCCAATTTAATTCATTAAAATTTCCGGGTTGTCACAGGATCATTTTGAAGGGTTGTTTTTGGTCTCGTTTGTATCTAGATGCATCAGCGAAGGTTGAACTGATCAGGAAGGTTGAAGGTAGCCCAGAATTGTCAGGAGAATATTGTGGATAAAAGTCGAAGATTTGATTTTGGGTAAGTTTTCTCCGACCAATGGAGCTATAAGATTTGGTAAGACTAGGAAGTTAGCTTCGAGGTGTATTGGATCTTTTCTATATTCTTATAAGGATAGGTGCTTTGGTTTTCAGGAGTTGAATTGCTAGTTTGGATAGCTGGGATTCAATGTGTTTCACATATCTCTGATGGAGTACGTGTATAATCTATCTCTGGTTGCGGAACCAACCGTTCAAGAAGATTTGGTTGTTGAGTCAGATTTGAGTGCGGCCTGATTTCTTATATAATTTTGTAGATCATGACGAGTAGGAGCTCAGTACCTTAGTAGTATGGATTGTTTGGATTCTGTAGGGCGAGTATTTCGGTATTTATACCTGGTAAACTCTAGGAAGTTCTATCCAGAATTTTTTTCTGGATAGTTACAATTGTTGGTTTGGATGATTGGTTGCTATGGTTATTAGCATGTGATCGATAATATACGCTTATTATTCAAAATTAAATATTAGATGGATTATTAAATTTCCTTTGCTTTTAAATTTCGAGGTCCAAATTCTTTTAAGGGGGGAGGATTGTGACGACCCGGAATTTTAGGCAAAATCAATTTAATAATCTGAATTAAAAATTTAATTGATTTGATAATCTTTGTAATAAAATTTTAATTTAATTTAATAATCTGATTGAATAAATATTTAATTGGTGAATTTTATCCTTTAAAAGTTAATAAATTATTTTCTATTTATAATATGTGTGTGTGTGTGTGTGTATATTTGCATATATTGTAAATAGATAAGCTTTATTTTAATTAATAAATAAAGTATGTTTTCAAATTCTTAAATTTTGGTAATTTGGAAATTAATTTATTTAATATTAAGCTTTTCAAAGCTATTTAATAAATAAATAAAATCTTGTTTTTAAATGCTAATATTCATTTTGATAATTTGGAAAATTATGATTTAATTTAATATATAACTTTTGAAAGCTATTTAAATAAATAATTATATAGTTTAAAATATTTAAGGTAAATATTAATTGTTTATATTATATCTTAGCTTAAGTTTGTATTTAAATAAAAAAGGTTTATATTATTTTCTTTTTAATGTTACTTGATAAATATGATTTGAAATATATGTAAGTTTAAAATACAATTTACATATTAAACATTGGTTCATATAAGGAGATAAGTAATTATAATAAAGAGGTAATTTCTTTCATAAATTATTTCAAATTGATAAATCGTTATTTTTAAATAATCTTAACAAATGTATTGGTTTTACAAATAGATTTGAATTATATATATAATTGCTATTTTTAAATTGAATATGTTGTAATAGATTTGGCTTTAAATTGGATTTTAAAATTTAGTTTGAATTTGAACTAATTTTGAAATTCAAAAGGTAAATATTTTAAAATGTTTTGGATATTAGAATATTCGTATAAACTTTATTTATGTATATAATTGGTTTTAATTAAATATATATATAAATAATAAAGTTCCTATTAACTAATTAATTAAGTATATAATTATATTAAACATTTAAAATTAATACTAATTACTAAAAAGACAAGTGTTGTTATATTAAGATCTGATAATAACATGTGTAGTAAAATGAATAAATGTATATGACAAATGTAAAGATTTAATACAAGTGTCATTTTATTTTTATTTTTCCTCTTATTTCTTTTAAATAATCATTTATACTTATAAACATGTTTTTCCTCCTCCTTATTCCTTTTCTAATCTTCAATGTAAAAGCTAAGATAAACTCAAACTTCAGTTGAAAATTTATTCAAAGCTAAATTTCGATGAGACTGGGATCGGGTTTCCAGATTTGGATATCTAAAAACCACGTCGATCCAAATTAACGATAGGTCGGGAATCTCTAGTGAAGGTGAAGATTCAGAGTGCAAGGGTTATCGTCGTTAACTCTGAGGGTGATTCCAAAATGCGGGTGACGAGATAATGCCTTCGGTTTCTTTCGAACCCGAAACGAACTTGTATGGATTGAATGCTTTCAGAACATCGTCAGGTGTACGATGAGCATTCTAGGAGATGTGTTCTCTAATGGTAATTGTAGCCTCATGCCTCTTCAACCGGGAATGGCTGAAACAGGGGAGGTGTACCAAGGCTAAGTGGGTCATGCCAAGTAGGACGAGATTTTCCCTTATCTAGGAGTCCCTTTAAATTCGGCTGTGTGGGGCAGTTAATTCTCGACAACTGCCGGGGTTGTCTTATTCGGAGCTGTTCAGTAAGGAATGGTTTCAGCCTTGTGTTGCAACGGTTTAGGTTGGATCCTCAGTATGGTGATCTAGGCCATGTACTGTGAGGTGCAGTACCCCAGTAGCCTTGCCATTGTATGGAAACCCAAACTCCAATAAGCGCCCTCAGATTTGATTGTATACCTATGTAGCTGGAATTTAATAAATGTAACAATTTCGGCTATTTCTTATTTACTTGAAAACCCTAGACCTTATTATAATACCAATGGATTTCCTATCAAATGCTTTGGTTAGAGTAAGGTAAAAACTTACCCATGTTTATGTGTAGGAAGTCATATGTGATACCTTTGGTTTTGAAAGGTTTTTCAAAGTTAAGCAACCTTAACTTGTTACTCGCACCAGACCAATGTCTGACCCGGAGTTTATCTTCTGTTTTATTAAACTCTTAGGTACTCAAATTTTTATGAGTAGCCAAAGAATTGAGGTTAGCTTTAACGAATTGTGGAGGAGCAATGGAGCAGTAGGCATTAGCGTTGTAGATATTTATAATGTTCAGCTGTGATTGGTATCTTTGTATTGCATTGAGTTGTAATAACTAGGAAGGTGTTTATAACTGTCTAGTATGTGATGTATAATCCATGTAACTCTGATAGTGGTTGTATACTATGTAATACTTTTGTTATTAATATAATTTATTCATTCCGCTGTTGAGATTCTGATGTTGTTTTTCCTTCTTTCTTCTCTACCTATCTCTTCTCTATCCCTTTCATTCTTACTCATGGTACGTCTTTCTAGATAGTGAAAGAAGGGTCATGGCAGTTGGTATTAGAGCACTAGGTTGAGTGAATACCTAGGCTTTGGAGTGTTTTCTTTCTTGAGAGAGCGTATTTGTAATTTTGATATACATACATACATATATGTATGTATAATTATTTCTACCTATTTATTGGGTTACCTATTCGGGTTTTCCAATATAAGATATAGAGGTAGATAGGGTAGTGGTGTGTAGCACGACTACCAATGGAAGGAGTCCGAATGTTGAGGTTGGAAGTGTATTTGTCGAGATCGTAGACCTAATACCGTCTTGAGTGAGCTTTGTAGCTTGGTGTAGGGATTGCATGATCCCTGAAGGAAACCTTTTAAAGGTTCAGAGTCCATTTTTGAACTGCAGTTTGGATAAGTAGAGTTTGGATCTGTCGGATGGGCAGAAGCGAGTGACGGTATCTTGATACCTCAGGAAGTAGTAGCTGTGTGATGAGACGTAGTGACTGTGGATTGTTTCCAAAGATGTTTCTTTGGAACAAGTTTAAGGAAGTTTGTTTTCTTCCGTAATGTGGCCTAGTTCAGCTGGTTGTTTGTGTTTGGCTTTGAGGCCTGATTTTCTCGAAGAGCTTATGGTTTAGGAAGTCTTTAGACGTCTGTATCAGCAGTGTAGCTCGGAGTATTCTATGTGCCAGCAAGAAGGTCTTTTGGTTCGTAGTTTTTAGAGGTGGAATTCAGAAGCAGCAGCGTGGATCCATTTCTTCGATGGATTAGCTAGATAAGCGTAAGTTTTTCTGACTGGTATAGGGAGAATAGTTTTCTTGGGAATTAGGCTGGGTTGATCGCAAATATGACTTGCGATAGTTTGAGTGTTCTCATTAGTTATGAAAGATTATCGGGATGTCTTCAGGGAAGTCATAGGTTTGACCACATCTGGAGATGGAGTTTTCCAATTGTATAGGATTCCAGAAGTGGTACCGGTGGTTCGGCTTAGTAGAAAGATGGTTCCTAAAGATAGAGCTTGGGTAAGCAGCTCAGGATTTGATGAAAATTTTGAATTTTCTTTATGGATCCATTGAACCCTATTTCTGGAATGTGTTATCTAGTCTGTGCTCGTGTTCATCATTAGCATTCTCATCCACTCCACATCTGAGTTTTGCAGCGGTAGTGGTTTCGGACTGCATCTGTTTTGTCTTTTCCAGATATGAGAAGTAAGATCGGTCTTCTATTGTTTATTGAGTAGAGTTGTGTTCTTGATCTTGATTGATCTTCAGGGGATCATTTTGAAGGGTTGTTTTTGGTCTCGTTTGTATCTAGATGCATCAGCGAAGGTTGAGCTGATCAGGAAGGTTGAAGGTAGCCCAGGATTGTCAGGAGAATATTATGGATAAAAGTCGGAGATTTGATTTTGGATAAGTTTTCTCCGATCAAGGGAGCTATAAGATTTGGTAAGACTGGGAAGCTAGCTTCGAGGAGTATTGATCTTTTCTGTATTCTTATAAGGATATGTGTTTTGGTTTTCAGGAGTTAAATTGCCAGTTTGGATAGTTGGGATTCAATGTGTTTCACATATCTTTGAAGTAGTACGTTTATGATCTATCTCTGGTTGTGGAATCAACAGTTCAGGAAGATTTGGCTGTTGAGTCGGACTTGAGTGTGGTCTAATTTCCTATTTAGTTTTGTAGATCAAGATGAGTAGGAGCTCAGTAGCTTAGTAGTATAGATTGTTTGGATTCTGTAGGGCGAGTATTCCGGTATATATACCTGGTAAACTCTAGGAAGTTCTATCCAAAAAAAATTTCTGGATAGTTAGATTTGTTTGTTTGGATGATCGGTTGCTATAGTTATTAGCATATGATCGATAATATACGCTTATGATTCAAAATTAAATATTAGATGGATTATTAAATTACCATTGCTTTTAAATTTCAAGTACGAAATTCTTTTAAGGGGGGAGGATTGTGACGACCCGGAATTTTGGGCAGAATTAATTTAATAATCTGAATTAAAATTTAATTGATTTGATAATCTTTATAATAAAATTTGAATTTAATTTAGTAATCTAATTGAATAAATATTTAACTAGTGAATTTTATCTTTTAAAAGTTAATAAATTATCTTCCATTTATAATGTGTGTGTATATATATTTGCATATATTGAAACAAATAAGCTTTGTTTTAAATTTAATAAATAAAATATGTTTTCAAATTCTTAAATTTTGGTAATTTGGAAATTAATTTATTTAATATTAAGCTTTTCAAAGCTATTTAATAAATAAATAAAATCTTGTTTGTAAACGCTAATATTCATTTTGATAATTTGGAAAATTATGATTTAATTTAAAATATAACTTTTCAAAGCTATTTAAATAAATAATTATATAGTTTAAAATATTTAAGGTGAATATTCATTGTTTAAATTATATCTTATCTTAAGTTTAAATTTAAATAAAAAAAGGTTTATGTTATTTTCTTTTTAATATTACTTGATAAATATGATTTGAAACATATGTTAGTTTAAAATACAATTTACATATTAAACATTGCTTCATATAAGGAGATAAGTAATTTATAATAAAGAGGTAATTTCTTTTATAAATTATTTCAAATTGATAAATCGTTATTTTTAAATAATATTAACAAATGTATTGGTTTTACAAATAGATTTGAATTATATATAGAATTGCTATTTTTAAATTGAATATGTTGTTATATATTGGCTTTAGATTGGATTTTAAAATTTAGTTTGAATTTGAACTAATTTTGAAATTCAAAAGGTAAATATTTTAAAAAGTTTTAGATTTTAGAATATTCGTATAAAATTTTATTTATGTATATAATTGTTTTTAATTACCTATGTATATATATAAATAATAAAGTACTTATTAACTAATTAATTAAGTATATATTTATGTTAAACGTTTAAAATTAATACTAATTGATAAAAAGACAAGTGTTGTTATATTAAGGTCTCATAATATAATGTGTAATAAAATGAATAAATGTGTATGACAAAGGTAAAGATTTAATACAAGTGTCATTTTGTTTTTAATTTTTCTTTTATTTCTTTTAAATAAATCATTTATACTTATGAAAAACATTTTTCCTCCTCCTCATTCCTTTTCTAATCTTCATTTTTAAAAGCTAAGATAATCTTAAACTTCAACTGAAAATTTATTTAAAACCAAATCTAAACTTAACCATTTCTCAAACAAAATTTGTACATGTTCAAATCTGATTTTCAATACTCAAACTCCTCACGAAACTAGAAATTTCAATCCAAGCATGCAAACCCTTCTTCAATCAAAAGCCTGAAACATCTTCATAATGCAATCTATAATCCACATTCAAAATGAAGATCGAATCAAAAATCTGAGATCATTTTGCAAATTTTCAAAAGACTGAATATCTTTTCAAAACTGAGATGAATCAAATGCCTGCATGAAAATATAAACAACAAACAACATTAAGTTCCAAAGCAAACAAGAAACTAGGGGCTTTCAGTTTAAAGTTCTCAAAGGCAAATGACATTTCCAGCAACTTCAAATTTGGTGTTTTGTTCATCATCATAAAACTGGTGAGTAACATCACCATTCAAATGGTTTAAGTATATAATTATGTTGCATGTTCATCTCCGAAACAAATGTGTTTACGAACATATTTATAAGTATAGCTCTATGTTTATATATGAATATATTGGTGTGCATGCTGTGTATCTGTATTCTTCTTCTCTTATTTTAGTGCCAGGCCCAAGATCAAATCAATATCCACTTGCTCTTGATCCTATCTATGTTAGTACTTAAGTCTTGAACAAAATATGTTTGTTATATCATAGATTTTAGTTCAAAATTTTGTTTAAGTAAAAACAATTGTGTATTGTATCTGTAAATTTGAAATGTCAGTGCATGCTCAATAAAATTAAAAACTCAGACATAATAATTTATAAATTAAGAATTATAAATCAAATACCTAAATTTAAACCTGATTTTTAAAACTAGAATCATAATTTTTAGTTAAGTTTTGAGGGAGCGGTCCTGGGTTGAACCGAAAATGTAAATTTGGATGTCTCTGATGATCTCGAGGATCTAGGAGGTTGTACTTTCCAGAGATGATAATAGAATGAACGGTGATGATGGGAAAATTTCCAGGGTGGCGATCAAGGAATGATGGTGGCGGCAGCGACCGATTAAAGTTTTTAAACCTAGTTTTGAGTCATTCAAGAGTTTTTGATCATCGTAGTTCCTCTGGTTATTCGAGTTCAATGGAACTCTGGGATAGGGTAGTTAGGGCATGGACGAAGTCATGGCCGGAGTGGTGTTCTGATGATCAGCTGTGGGAGTACGAGAGGTTTTCAGGTTTGGCTTTGTGGTTTCTAGGTTTTGGTTAGCATGTGCGATTTTGATTTCGAGATGTTTGTGAGGTTCTGACGGTCGATGTTTGATCTAAGAATGATCGATGACTTGCTCAAGGCAGTGGTGTTGATCGAAGAGGGTCGGAGCCACCGTGCATATGCACGGTGCAGTGGTTGTGTATGGTGAAGGTTGGGGTGTTGCTGTGTTTTGGACTCGAGAAACTCTCGAGTAAATTAGAGTATTTACTCGGAGTAATGAATGGTTTAGCTCAAAGCATTTTTTTAGCGGCTCGGGATATTTGCTTGATTACAGGTTTTTAAAACCTGACTGCCTTTAAATTTTAAATTTGATTTGAAATTTTGAAAGAAGGTTTAAACAGAGTTTAAAACCCAAATTTAAAGTTTGGATTCAAACAAAGTTTGTATCTTAGTTTAAAATTTAAATTAAGTTTTATAAATCAAATTGTTTTAACAACTTTAATTGTTTAAACTGTATTTTAAATAGTTGGAATTTAAAGTAAATTTAGTTTAAATTATTTAAGTTCTTTATATAAGATGAGTATTTCTTTAACATTTGGTTTTAAATGTTTGTAAATGGTTTTTAAACAGTGTTAAAGTTTTCATTTTAAATCTTAAATTTAAATTGGATTTTAAAAGTAAATTTGAAGTTAAATGTTTTCAAATGTGTTTTTGAATGATAATTATCATTAACAAGGAAATGTTTTTAAAAAGACTTAATGATTTGTGATACATTAAATTAATATGGTAATTTAAATGGATAATTAATTAATTCAATTAATTAATGATTTGGGTTAATTAATTTAGTAACTAAGTTTTTGGATTAATTAAATAAGATTTAAGATTAATTAATTAAGGAATAATTAGTTTGTAATTAACATCATTAATTAGATAAGATTAGATTTTTAATTAATGATTAAGAATTAATTAATGAAGTAATTAAGAATTAATCAAGTTACAGTTAAAACTTAATTAATTAAATAATTAGAGATTAATTAATTGGTTATTAAAGAATAATAAATTTGTAATTAATAATGATTAATATAAGTTAATTACTTAAGAAAAGTAATTAAATAATTGTTAATAGTTAATGAAGGTTACTAACTTGAGATTATTTAATAATCAAATAATATGATTAATTTTGATAAATAATTGGATTAATTAATTTAGATAATCATTTATGGAATTTGGTTAAGTATAAGTACTTTATAAAAGTAATTAAAGGTATTAATTACTCAAGGTAATTAATTAATAAATTTTATTAGTTTAAGTTAATTAATTAGGTTTAATTATTGTAGAATAATCATTAGATGGTTTGATAAGTTATTACTTAATGTAATTAGTAAAGTATCATTACTTATTGAAGTAATTAATGGATAATTACCGGATGTAATTAATTGAATGGAGGTCTGTCAATGAAAGCAATTTGAGTTTAATTACTTTGTGTAATTAATCAAGGGATTAATTAAGACAATTAATTAAGGAGTAATTAATTCGTTTATTGAAGTAATTAAGGGTAGTTAATTACTGGATGAGATTAATCAAGGGATTAATTAAGACAATTAATTAAGGAGTAATTAATTTATTTGATGAAGTAATTAAGGGTAGTTAATTACTGTATGAGATTCATCAAGGGTGATTAATAGATGTAGTAATTAAAGATTAATTACTAAATGTAATTAACTTAATAGGATAATTAATTAAGGTAATTAGGGATCATTAATTAATAAAATTAATGATGTAATTAAGGGTTGGTTAATTAAGATTAGTTAATCAATAATAAGTGATTGAGGAGTAATTAATTAGTGTAATTAATTCAGGATGAATGCAATTAATTTTAGTTAATTAATTAATGAAGTAATTAAGATTGGTTACTGTATTTGGTTAAGAATAATTAATTTGTGAAATTAACTAAAGGATATGTACTTGAATGTAATTAAAGGATAATTAATCAGGGATGATTAATTAGGGTGGATAATTAGAGGATAATTAATTAATTGATTTTTAATTAATTAATGGATATGTAATCAAGATTTAAAATGATGAAAGTAATTAATTTAATTTATTTTAAATTAATTAGAGATAAATTAATTAATTTAATTCATTTTAAATTAATTAGTGTGATTAATCCTTGCTTATATATGGATGGATGATATTGATTGCCTTGAATGGTTTGAAATCTCAGATATGAGATAAGTGATGCTGTGTGATATGGATGCATTGGTTGAAGTATGATGATAATATGAATTATCTATATGTGATGATAATATGGATTACCTATTTGTGATGATAATATGAATTATCTATTTATGATGATAATGTAGATTATCTATTATGATATGTGAATTATCTATCTGTGTGTATATGGATAATAGAATTGAATTGTTTTAAATTTTAAAACAACTTGGACCTAAAAGAAGGCGTTTTGGATTTCGACGAGACCGGGATCGGGTTTTCAGGATTGGTTATCCGAAAACCGCATCGATCCAAATTAACGATAGGTCGTGAATCTCAAGTGAAGATGAAAATTCAGAGTGCAAGGGTTATCGTCGTTAACTCTGAGGGTGATTCCAAAATGAGAGTAATGAAATAATGCCTTCGGTTTCGTTCAAACTCGGAACGAACTTTTATGGATTGAATGCTTTCAGAACATCGTCAGGTGGACGATGACCACTCTAAGAGATGTGTTCTCTCAAGGTAATCCTAGTCTCAAGCCTCATCAACCGGGAATGGATAAAAAAGAGGAGGTGCAACAAGGCTAAGTGGGTCATGCCCAAGTAGGACGAGATTTTCCCCTGTCTAGAAGTCCCTTTATATTCGGCTATGTAAGGCAATTTATTTACGACAACTACAGGGGTTGTCTTGTTCAGAACTATTCAGTAAGGAATGGTTTCGGATTTGTGTTGCATGGGATTTAGAGTGTACCCTCGGTACGGTAATCTAGGCCACGTACTGTGACGGGAGGTACCCCAGTAGCCCTGCCATTGTATGAAAACCAAAACTCCAATAAGCGCCCTCGGATTTGACTGTATACCTATGTAGCTGGAATTTAAAAAATGCAACAATTTCGGCTATTTCTTATTTACTTGAAAACCCTAGACCCTATTATAATATCAATGGATTTCCTATCAAATGTTTTGGTTAACGTAAGGTAAAAACTTACCCATGTTTATGTGTGGGAAGTCTTACGTGATACCTTTTGGTTTCAAAGGTTTTTCAAAGTTAAGCAAACTTAACTTGTTACTCACACCAGACCCATGTCTAACCCGGAGTTTATCTTCCGTTTTCTTAAACTCTTGGGTACTCAAATTTTTACGAGTAGCCAAGGGATTCAGGTTAGCTTTGGCGAATTGTGGAGGACTAATGGAGCAGGAGGCTTCAGCGTTGTAGATATTTATAGTGTTCCGCTGTGATAGGTATCTCTTTATTGTATTGAGTCGTAATAACTAGACAGGTGTTTATAACTGTCTAGTATGTGATGTATAATCTGTGTAACTCTGATAGTGGTTGTATACTATGTAAATCTTATATTATTAATATAATTTATTCGTTCCACAGTTGACATTCTGATGTTGATTTCCTTCTTTCTTCTCTATGTTTCTCTTCTCTATCCCTTTCATTCTTACTCATGACACGTCTATCTGGATAGTGAAAGACGGGTCGTGACATCTGAACTGCATGTTTCAGAACCAAACGAAACTGGTAAGATTAAGGTAAATAAAGAGAAGAACGCTTTCAAACAAAAAATACATCTCTATTAATCTAGAATGGGATGAAATGTCTGTAAGACTAAAAGCTAAGAGTGTTGATAATAAAAGGAGGGGTAAGTGTACTACAGTGTTAGGTACCATTTAATTTTCAATTTTATATATTAAATATATGGCTATATTTTCTTGGAATGTCAAGGGAATGAACTCCCGTACTAAACAGTCTGATAGAAAATAAACCAAATGATGTGAATTATGAAATTTCTTGTCTCAAATTGTCTCGCAATTGGAAATCTATAAATAATAACGATTATGGTTGTAAAAGAAGAATCATTATTATATGGGATTCTAATATCTGGATAATCTTAAATACTAGTAAAGATAAGCAGTTTATAGACTGTCAATTCAAAAATACAAGGGTTTTTTCACTGCAAATTAAAAGTATTTATGGAAGTGACCTTGAAAGTGAAAGAAATAGTTTTTGGTGTAAACTAAAAGCTTTGAATTTAATCTATAATTTTCCCTGGATTATTTTGGGTGATTTTAATACTGTTTTTCATATCTCTGAAAAATTTGGAGATAGCAAAATTCCTTAAAGTAAGCTAGACAGGTTTAATAAATTTTTATTAGATACAGGTCTTGTAAAACCTATTATTAGTGGGAATATATATGCTTGGAAATCTGGTTTGGTCAAAAGCATCCACTGTAAACTGGATAGAATTATTAAAGAATTTTCAAACATTTTTCTAATTTTGTCTGTTCCAGTCTTGAGCAAATTTCTAGTGACCATATTCCTTTACTTGTCAATCTTTTTGTAAAACCGGATTTCAGTAATAAAATTTCTCCTTTCAGATTTAAAAATAGTTGGATTTTAGAGGACGATTATAAAGTTTTGATGGAAAACTGCTTGAACTTCTTTTGTATTGGTACTAAACAATTTCAGTTTAGCATGCATTTGAAAATACAAAAAACAATCTTAAAACTTGGAATAAAAATAGTTATATGGAAAAAAAGTAATCTAATTATTTTAAGAAAAGAAGGAAAAATTTACGAGATCTCACAAATAATAATCCAGAAGATATTAATATTGCCAATTTTTATTTCAATAATCGAAAAAGTCTTTCTATTGATCTTTATAAAGATACAGTTATTCCTCGATAAAAAGCTAAAGTAGATTGGCTTACTCTAGGAGATGACTATACCAAATTTTTTCATGCTAAAATGAGTAATAGAAAGCGTTTATACAACATTGGTAATATTATTGATAATGAAGGAAATTTGTCTAATGCTTATGAAAAAGTTGCTAAAGAAGCCGTGAAATTTTATAGAGAGCTTTATTTTTCTGATAATAATGTAAAGAATTTTCCTCAAATTATCTGTAAAAATACTTTGAAAGATAATGCTTCTGAGATTTTACTTGCTCTAGTAACTATAGAAGAGATTAAGCGTATTATTTTTAATGCCAATGACAATAAAAACCCTGTCCCTGATGGGTTTAATGCAAATTTCTATAAAAACCATTGGGAAAATATCAAGGGGCAGGTTTTTGGGGTTTTTAAAGAATTTATGGAAAAAGGTAAAATTCTCAAAAGTATAAATCACACTTCTATTACTTTAATTCCAAAGAATAAAAATCCCACTTGTATTGGTGCTTACAGACCCATTTCTTACTACAAATTTATTTACATCATTAATAATGTTCTAAGTAATAGAATCAAACTACTTTTGCCTTTTCAAAATTCTGAAAATCAGAGTGCTTTTGTACCAGGCAGACTTATGTATGAGAATTCTTTGTTAGCTCATGAGATGGACAAAAAATTTAATGCAAAACAAGGTGACAATGTATGTATTAAAATTTATTTGCAAAAAGTATATGATAAAGTAAACTGGTAATTCATTTATCATATTTTGAAATGTATAGGATTCCCTATAAAGTTTTGTGATATGATTCTAGAATGTATTAATACCCCTACCTTTTCTATACATATTCAAGGCAAAGTAGAAGGTTTTATTAAAAGCAATAGGGGTATTCGCCAAGGTGATCCTTTATCACCTTATCTTTTTACTATGGTCATGGTGTATTTTTGTACATTAATGGAAATTGAAGCTATTAAAGGGAATATTAATCCCATTAATAGAATCCAACCTTGTATAAACCGTCTCATATATGATTATGATCTTGTAGTGTTTGTTAAAGCTAATAAGGTTAATGCAGGCACAATTGTGAGAACTTTTGAGAATTTGAATTCTTATGCAGCCTGCAACTTAATATAAATAAAAGTAAAACATATTTTAGTAAACATAGTAAATATAAAAAAATAGATGTTTTAGACATTACAGGGGGAAAACTTTGTATTAAATTTCTGGGATTGCCACTTTCTTTTAATCAAATTAAAGATTCAGACTGTTCTATACTTATTAAAAAATTTCAAGAGAGAATGGAAACTTGGTCTTGCAAATTACTTTCTATTGTTGGTAGGCTTGAACTTATTAAAACTGTTGTGTATGCAATTCTTTTATATTGGCTTCAAACATTTCATATTCCCGTTGCATCCATTAAGAAAATAGAAAGTAGAAGTGCTAATTTTTTATGGAGGGGAAAAATATAATAAGTTAGCTGGGATAAAGTTTGTGGGCCTAAAAATGAAGGGGGTCTGGCATTAGAAACATGAAAGATCTCAGTTTAACTTGCCATTTAAAATTATTTTAGAGATTTCTCAATGCAGACTTACCGTGGGCTAGGTAGATGAGAGCTAAATATTTTATGAATGATAATTTTTGGACTACCCTGCCTAATAGTAACCATCCTAATGCCTGGAAACAAATTCTAAAATGCAAAGATAGTGGAAAAACCTTATTAAAAAAATTAAGCTAGGTGAAGAAATTAGCTTGTGGTTTGACCCTTGGTTTGATAGTGACTCATTTATAATTAAGGTTGGGTGGAATAGTTTGGTTGATTATGGAGGTACCAATGCTAAAGTGTTTGAAATTATTAAAAATAATCAGTGGCAATCACATTACATCCAATTATCAACCCACATAAGTATGAAATTTGCAAAATTCATCTAGATCCTAATGCAGATAATGACTACTGGGAATGGAAAGCAGGCAGCAAAGGGAAGTTTTCTTAAAACTACATGGGATGTTGTTCAAAACAAATTCCCAAAGAAAGATTAGTATCATTGCGTATGGAATAGAGTGAACTGTCTTAAGATGGCTTTTCGTACATATTTTGCCATGAATAACAGACTGCTAACTTTGGATAAAAGAAACAAATGGGGCAATAATTCTAATTCACTCTATTCCTTATGCAATTTAGTTAATGAAAACGTTAATCACTTATTTTTTGGATGCAGTTATTCATATTTCATATGGAGTCAAATTAAAGCTATACTGGATATTCAAGGCAATAGTCAGATGGATCTTATGCTTGCTATTCAAATCATAAATAGTAAATTTAAGTCGAAATCTAAGGAAAGAGACTATGCGCATATCCTTATAACTACTATTTTTTTAATATTTGAAAGAAAGGAACTTACATACTAATAATAAAGATAAAAGGAACAAAGAGCAGATATGGCTTCTTATAGATACTGATGGCAAAATTATTCTTCGTAAATCAAAGAAAAACTTAAAAGATCTAAACAAAATTCACTTCCTTAGCTGATGATTGGAGCTTTGATGCTGGTGCAAGCACTTTGAAATTTACTTCAGTCGTCCGAGAAGCTTCCAGACCAACAAGCATGTAATGATATGACCGGAGAGTCCAGCTTCCACAACCAGCAAGTTTTGGTGTCAATACAGCTAATAGAAGCTTTAAAGTGGTTGGTAGCAACAATTTTCACAAGCAAATATTTGGTGGCAATACAGCAAATCGATGCTTCGAAGTGGCTGGTAGCAACTATTTAGAGAGGGTTTCATCAGATCTTGGTCAAAATGATGTCAGATATAATAACACCTCTCTCCTTCTCAATAATCTGAAGAATTTTAACAACAATGGTAGCTATAAAGGGATGACAAGTGATTTCAGTGAATCTTAACATACTGGAAGCGTGGTGAAACACGCGGAGTGAAGAACAGCAGCAGAAATTCTTAGTAGAAGTTGAATCGTTGTCCACCACTTTTTTTGTTTTGTAGCTTTGTAGAGCTGTGTGTTGTTTGTCGGCAATCCTAGGTAGGGTTTGCGTTCCTGTTTGTTTATCGGGTTGTGGGATTATATTACCCATACCTAGTTCTATTTGTTCTTGGGCTTGGCCCATTTGCCCAACTTGAAAAAAAAGTACTATTTTTAGGATATTTTCAATTTTATTGTAAAATTATATCTAAATAAGCAATGATACAACGATACTAAAATATAAGGTACCTACACTTTTGCTTCTTCAAGAACAAAAACATAAGATATGATGCATATTAAAACATTTAAGCTAGCGACATAAAGAAAGGGTCATTATGGTTGAGTTCTTAATATTCGTAGCAAACTTATTTATTTCACCATTTTTGTTTTAATACATCTAAATAATAACTACCCATTTACCGATTCCTGTAACATTTACAACAATTTTCAAACCATAATAGGGATGCAATCCAACAACTGTAAGAACTATTGGCTCAAACAAGAACAAATTCATTATTCTTTTTAGTCTACTCCTTTATCTCTCAAATTGAGCATAATGAAATAAATATTGATTTCCTAGTTTGTAATTAGAAATGAAGATATTACTGTTTAAATATCAACTAAGGAAATGAAAGTTTCATTATTTGCACGAGGACTTAATTCATTTCAAAAAAACATATTTTCTTAATTTTAATTTGAACATAATAGTTAACTTCAAATAGTACATAAAGCTATAAAAAAAATTAAGAATTTTAACAATTTCTTAAAAATAAAAGCGATTCACCTTTGATCTAGTTATCCAATTTAAAAATCAGAGAAATTTTACAATATCCAGAAACCGCAGTCCACACTTGGATATATTATTAGTAGGAATCATGAAGTAATGGGATTTAATGTAGTGAATAACTTTTTGTTGAGACTGCTCTTTGGTTGTGATTTATTAGAGAGACCGGAAAAATGGAAATGAAGGGTTCCCAACAGAACTGCCTAAAGTACTAAAAAAAGCCTTAACCATTGATTTAACTTGTTATACAAACGAATTTTTTTTAATTTATTTCTAAAATCCTAATATAATTTACATTAATGAATATGTTAACTCCTATGGTCAACGACTCAGTAAGAAAACAACTCAAGGTGGGCGGCGACTCAATGGACAAACGACTCAGTGAGTTATCAACCCAACGAGTTAAAAGATGCACGACTCAACGAGTCAAGAGGATGGACGACTTAAGGGACTGACGACTTAACGGTTTAAGGGCTTAACAACCTAAAAATTATAACGTCTTAGCGACTTTGCTGGTGGCACGACCTACCGACGTAAGGAAGCTATGACTTAACTGCCCTAAGAGAATAGACCGACTCAATACCTTAAGGAAATTGCTGACTCAGAGTACTTCACGACCTACGACTCAAGGTATGGATGACCTAACGGTTTAACGAGTTGAAGGACTTGATGACTTACGACCTAAGGCATCCACGACTTAAGGTTTCTATGACTTAAGGAAGTCCAAGGCTCAAGGACATGATGAGTTAACGATTCAAGAGATGGCACGACTTAAGAAGGAAATGAGTTAACGACCTAAAGCTATCTGCGACTTACGACCTAGCATGTATCGTGAGCGACTTAAGCAAATGAGGCGTTGCTCCTTACTTAACACAGTGACCTCTTAACTCGTACACGATTCAGGACTTTGGTTATTATCTGAAGGGAACAGGCTTATCAGTTAACTCGTATACGACTCACAACCTAGCTTGAGTCGTCCACGACCTAAAGCTACTGGATGAAGGTTCAACGCCGCATCAAGAGGACTAGTTGACTCATTTGCGACTTAGATGTTGACTCGTGGGCGACTTAGGACTTGTACAAATGAACTTTTGTGAGACCATGAGGCTGGGCCAGATAAGTCGGCCACGACATACTTTAGACCAGTCACGACTTACGAGCTAAACGGGGAATTTCCCTATAAATACCAACCTACCTCAAGCATGAGGGGGACTTTTGGCCGACCTCTTTAAGCGCATATACTCTGCTGAATTCTCGACTCACTCGACACTTCAAGTACGAAAGGCATCTCAACTAACTTCGAGAGGAAATCTAACGCAATCTACATGGATTTAAAGAATTCTTCTGCATCAAAGTTCTAGTTGTTTGTCTCATCGGAATTGTAATTGAAGATTGTTGTAAAGTTGTAATCGATTCCGTAATAAAGAGAATTAAAGTGGATGTAGGCTTACCCTAAGCCGAACCACTATAAAAACTGTTGTTTTTTCTGCTTTCTCAGCGATTTCTCTACTTGTTTTTTGTTCCCGTGTTCACGGGTGATGCTTTCGCTCAACTTCAATCTACACCGGGGTGTTACCGTTCGATTTTCAGCGTTAACATTTTTGGTGCTTTCACTGAGAACCCAACTCAGGAAACTTCCACTATTGCTCCGCGAAGGATTGTTGAAAGGATTTCTTTTAAAACTAGAAGTCTATTGGAAATAATGGCTCCTGGGAGAAAACGAAGTTCTGTAAGATCCGACAATGTTCAAGAGAATACCGCTACCTCTCCTCCTTTAAGTCAAGCAGCTCCAACTGTTGGAGTTACACGAGCAGAATTGGATGCCGTAGTTTTGGGATTGAATCAGCAATTGAATGCTCAGAAAGCGCAGTTGGAAGCCCAGAATACCCTGATCTTGAGTAAGTTGAATGATCTACTAGGGGCAAATCGTCAATCGGTTAATAATGATGGGAACCATACTGCGGGAGTTTAGGATGTTGAAGGGAACATTTCTTAAAGAGCCGCAGACCCTGTAGAAAGGACTCCTCCTCAAACTGGAGGATCAGGGCCGCAGCCGACCCTCTGTGAACGTTTGTCAAGGCAGAATTCAGAGAGAGTAGCTGATGTGTGCCCTCTAGAGCCTCTAAATGATGAAGAGTATTTTTCGGGTATGGTTCGTCAAATCATAAAGGAAAATATGCGAAGAGATGAAGATGAGAAAGAGTGGGGTTTTGCTCCAAGCAAAACTCCATTTACTAAAAAGATATTGAAAGTAGAGTTCCCAAGAAAATTCGTTCCCCCTACTATTCCGGCTTACAAGGGGACGAGTGATCCTACCGAGTTTCTATATAAGTACGACTGGCATATGACTGGTGCCAGGGCGTCTGATGAAATTAAATGTCGATATTTCCTGGTATATCTCGAAGGTGTGGCTCAATTGTGGTTTACAAAGCTGCCAGTCAGGTCCATTGATCAATTCTCCGATTTGACCAGGAAATTCAAGGAGAAATTTCGATTGTATGCTTCTAAAGAAAAGAATATAATGTCACTGTCAAGTCTAGAGCAAAATCCGGGAGAATCCATCAGATCATTTTTGAATCGCTTTAACATAGCATTGGCTGAGGTGGATAATGCTGAGCCACGTATGGTCCTGACATACTTGATGAGGGCGATTGACAAATCGATTGAATTTGGAAAATGGTTGAAAATGAAAGAACCAAACTCAATTGACAAATTCTACAAGAAAGCGGATGAATTCATGCGCTTGGAGAGCCTCCAAACACCGGCTAAGGTGGTATCAGCGGAAGCCGGGAACAATGGTGCTGCTTCGAATAAGAAAGAACCTAACACTCAGAAAAGGGGAAATGATGGTTGAAAGAAATAGGGAGATGCTAAGAAAGGCCGTCCTTTCATTTTCACAACCTTGACCGATACCTCTGAGAACATCTTTTTTGCGACCAAAGATGATGTCAATTATCCGACACCACCTAAAATGAGAGTTGGGATTAGGATGGAAAAAAGTGGAAGGTTCTGCCGGTTCCACAACCAACCCAGCCATGATACCAATGAATGTCATCAGTTGAAAGACGTAATTGAACAACTTTTGAAAGAGAACAAGCTCCAGCAGTATGTGAAAAGGAACAGAAATGCCCCAGCTTGGTCAACTCAAGGACAACAAGTTCCCGCTCACCGTCCTGGTTCAAGTGAGAAGGCCGTAGAGCATGAATCGGAAAGGCCTGTCACCAGTATAATAACTGGAGGACCTCACCCAGCAGGCAAAAGCTGGGGCGAGATGGAAAGGTATGCCCGGGCCTTGAGGCATGTACCAGCTGAAGAGAAAGTTTTTGTTTTAGAAAATGATGCGCCTTTAAAGCAACAAAAGACTTCCACAGATGATATTGTGTTCAGTGCCAGGGATTCTTTGGGTATCGCGGCTCCGACCATAGATCCTTTGGTCATATCCGCTGGTATTGGGCCGACAACTGTGAGAAGAGTTCTAGTTGATTGTGGAGCTTCATGCAACATCCTCTTCAAGAAGACCTTCGATCAAATGAAAATTCCAATGGCTGACGTTCAAGCTTCGTCACTTAAGATTGCTGGGTTTGCTGGAGAACCCAAACAGCCGATTGGGACCATTGATTTGTTTGTAGAACTCGGAAAGGGACTGAGGAAGGTAGCTCGAAAGTAAACCTTTATAATTGTTGAAGAATTCTTTGCCTACAATGCCTTTTTAGGCCGACAAACTCTTGCTGCGTTCAAAGTTGTTCTTGCCCCAAGGTGTCTACTCTAAAATTCCCCACAGATAACGGAGTTGGTGTGATTAAGGGTAACCAAGATGCGGGGCGAGAATGTTACTTTGCAGAGTTGCGAGAATCAAGGAAAAGAGAAATGGGAAAAGGTGCGGCGGCTCCGGTCCGCATCAATGAACCAACCTTGTAGCAATTACATGGTGGACCCTACACTGGCGAATGTAGTGGTGCACGAAGAGAGATGGGTCCAAGGAAATCCAGTGCAGGGGAGAATAGGGTAGTGCCGGTAGAGGTAAATGCCGGAGCCCGTTGACCCAAAGGACCCAAACAAAGTGCTTAATGTGGGTTCACAACTCAACACAACAGTTCAGAATGTTCTGATTTCATTTTTGAAGGCTAATTTGGATGTATTCGCTTGGACTCGTGCTGACATGTGTGGAATATCCCCAGAGATTGCAGTACACACTCTGAACATTGATCCAAAGTTTACACCTGTGAAACAGAAGAGAAGAACTCAGGGTCCTGAGAGAACGACAGCGTTAAAAGAAGAAGTGGATCGGCTCATGGAGAACGGTTTCATCAGAGAATCTACTTATCCAAATTGGGTATCAAATCCAGTGCTGGTGAAAAAGGCTAACGAAAAGTGGAGAGTATGCATTGATTTTTCAGATCTGAACAAATCCTGCCCCAAAGACTGCTGTCCAGGATCGATCAGTTGGTGGATGGGACGGCAGGACATGAATTGTTATCTTTTATGAATGCATACTCCGGATATAACCAGATTATGATGCATGAGCCAGATCAAGAGGATACCAGCTTCATCACAGATGTTGGACTCTACTGCTACAAGATCATGCCTTTCGGACTCAAGAATGCAGGGGCAACTTACCAAAGGCTTGTTAATGCCATGTTTGAACCACAGATTGGCAAGACAATGGAAGTTTATGTTGATGATATGCTAGTAAAGTCTAAGAAAGCAGTGGACCATATGGATCACTTGGTAGAGATGTTTGCAGTACTCCGCAAGTACAGAATGAAGCTTAATCCCCCGAAATGTTCATTTGGAGTGGAGTCCGGAAAGTTTTTGGGTTTCATTGTGAGCGCTAGGGGCATTGAAGCCAATCCAGCTCAGATCACTGCCCTGAGAGAGGTCAAGGCTCCTAGAACGAAGAAGGAATTGCAAAGTCTCAATGGAAAGGTTGCTGCCTTGAGTTGGTTCATTTCCAAAGCTACTGACAAATGCATTCCATTCTTTGATGCTCTGAAGAAAGGAAGAAAAAACTTTGAGTGGACCCCTGAATGTCAGAAAGCGTTTGATGAGTCGGTTCGTCATATGGAAGTGCCTCCGATACTTTCAAAGCCTGATAGTGGTGAAGATCTCTTCATATATTTGGCAATTTCATCTCATGCTCTCAGTGCAGTTTTGGTACGGGAAGACGCAAGGATTCAATGCCCAGTCTATTATATAAACAAAAGATTCACTGGGGTAGAGATGAACTATTAGAAAAGCTCGCTTATTGTTTGTTGATCGCATCGAGAAAATTGAGGCCGTATTTCCAAGCTCATTCATCAAAATCCTCACTGATCAACCTCTAAAGCAAGTCCTATTCCGTCCTGAGACTTCGATTCGTCTTTTGAAATGGAATATTGAACTCAACCCATATGACATCACTTACCATCCCCGAAAAGCAATCAATGGACAAGCTTCGGCATATTTCATCGCAGAATGTACGGATAAAAGTGATAGAGAGGAAGAAGTCACTGATAACATCCCAATCCAATGGAAATTGTATGTCGATGGCGCAAGGAATGATTACTGTTCTAGAGCAGGGGTTGTTCTTGAAACCCCGGAATGGCGATCATTATGTTATGCGTTGAGACTAGAATTCCCTTCGACAAACAATGAAGCTGAATATGAAGCCCTCATCGCTGGTTTAAGGATTGCTAAAGAACTAAAGATCAAGGCATTGCAGATCTTCAGTGACTCTCAACTTATTGTTTGCCAAGTCAAGAAGGAATTTCAAGCTAAAGGAGGGAATCTACCCGCCTATTTATCAAAAGCCTGGGAGCTCCTATAAGATTTTGACCGTTATTCAATAAACCATATACCCCGAGAAGAGAACATGAAAGCAGATTCTCTTGCAAAGTATTCGAGTACTGGTGAAGCTCAACTATTGGGATTAATTCCCATCGAAGTCTTGTCAGCTCCAAGCACAGATGAAATGGATGTTGATTGGATTATGAATGTATCCCAAGGTCAAGAATCATGGATGACTCCGATACTTGAATATCTACTCAATGGTTCATTGCCAGAAAGTTCAAAAGAACGACAGAAGCTGATGAGGAAAGCCTCCAGATATATAGTTCAAGATGGTTGTTTGTATAGACGAGGATTTTCAATGCCATTACTCCGATGTGTGACAAAGGAAGAAGCTAAGACAATTCTGACTGAAGTACACGGAGGGGAATGTGGGGATCATACAGGTGGTCAAACTTTAGCAAAGAAAATCCTCCGTTATGGATGCTTTTGGCCAGAAATTAATCAGGATGCTACTGACTATTCCCCAAAGTGCGATAAATGCCAAAGATTTGCTAAAATCCCTAGAGCCCCTTCCACTGAGCTAACACAAATGGTCAGTCCATGGCCGTTTGCCATTTGGGGAATATATCTCATTGGGCCTTTGCCAACTGCCAAATCGGGAATTAAATATGCTATCGTTGCTGTTGATTACTTCACTAAATGGGCTGAAGCCGAACCATTGGCTACTATTACCTCTAAGAAAATGATAAGCTTTGTAACTAAAAATATTATTTGCAGGTATGGTGTGCCTCAGAAGATAATCACGGACAATGGTACTCAGTTTGAAAGTGGGGAGTTCTAAGATTTCTGCAAACGATTCAAGATCCAAAAAAGCTTCTCAGCAGTGGCTCATCCGCAGGCAAACGGGCAAGTGGAAGCAGTAAAAAAAATCATCAAATCAACCATCAAAAAGCAGCTGGAAAAAGCAAAAGGTGGTTGGGTCGATAAGTTACCGCTTGTACTATGGGCATACAGAACCACCCACAAAACTGCGACTGGGCATACTCCATTTTTATTGGCATACGGATCAGAAGCGATGATTCCAGCGGAAACTGAAGTCCCCTCAGACAGAAGGATCCATTTTGATCAAGATGAGAATGAGAAACTGCAACTGGAAGCACTTGACCTCCTTGATGAAAGAAGAGAAGAGGCTAGGCTTAGAATTGCAGCTCATCAACAAAGAATAGCCAGGCACTTCAATTCCAAAGTTCGTCAGCGCAGCTTTGAACTTGGGGACTTAGTCCTGAAGAAAATTATGACAGCCATATGTTTGTTTGGGCCAAACTGGGAAGGACCATATGTTATAGGCGCGAAACTCCTTGATGGCACATTCAAACTCACAACTGTCGAAGGAGAACCAATCCCAAGAGCTTGGAACATCAATCATTTGCATCCCTATTTTACTTGAAAGCATTGCTGAAGTGTTGTAAAAGGATTACGAATATATGATTCTTGTATTGAAAGCAATTGTAAAGCAAGTGAATAATGAAAAGCTATAAAGTGGATGTAGGCCCATCTTTTGGCCAAACCACTATAAATCTTGTGTTTTCTACTATTATAAACTGCTTTGTTTTATTTCAACATATAAAATACGTTAATTGTGTCACTAAAATGTCGATTTAATAATGCGGTCCATAAAAGCAAAGCTTACCCATCTCAAGACCAAGCGATCTCCGACATCACTCAGCAAGCAAACACTAAGCCATTCAAAATTTCCATACTCAAATCCTATAAAAGAAGTGCTTCGAACAAAAGTTAGCAATGTGGATGGAAGTGGACCATTTCTAACTAACTGCAAATGTTTGAACAAACAAACAACCAGTTAAATAGCCTGTGTCTACCGCCGCCAACTCGCTTAACTATGAAGTATATTTCTTTGGATAAGGGAAATTATTGGCAACTAAAAAGGGATGACACTTGCAAAAGACAACGGGGATCGCCAACATGAATAGATGCAAAGAGACATGGGCGAGCAAGCATCAAACAGCAAAAGACCTCTTCAGAGGCACAAGCCCTCTTCAGAGGCACAACGCTTCGAAGGATAAAGACCTCGAGCGGGCTAAACCAGAAAAGGAGAGATCTTTCTCGATACGAAGTTGCGGACTGATCGGTCGATACACTCCCGTGAATCCATCCAACCGAGAGAAAGAAACTCCAAACTTCCAGGCAAAAGCCCTACTCAGAGGCACATGTTTCACCGAGATTGAAATAAAATTTCCAAGTGTTGAAACGTGAAAAGCCCTCTTCGGAGGTCCATTTCACCACAGTTGAAATGCTAAAAGACCTCGAGCGGGTTAAACCATAAAAAGAGAGAACTTTCTCGATACAAAGTTGCGGACTGATCGGTCGATACACTCCCGTGAATCCGTCCAACCGAGAGAAAGAAACTCCAAACTTCCAGGCAAAAACCGTACTCAGAGGCACACATTTCACCGTGATCGGTGATACACTCCCGTGAGATGAAATGTGAAAAGCCCTTTTCGGAGGCCCGCTTCCCAGCGAACAGGGAAAAATAGAGCCTCTCCCAAGGGGCAGAAACAAAAGACCTCTTCCCAGAGGCGCAATCAAACAAAAAGACCTCTTCCCAGGGGCACAATCAAAAAAAAAAACCTCTTCCCAGAGGTGCAATCAACCAAAAAGACCTCTTCGGAGGCACACGTTTCACCGAGATTGAAATAAAACTTCCAAGTGTTGAAACGTGGAAAGCCCTCCTCGGAGGCACAACTCTTCAGAGGCACACGTTTCACCGAGATTGAAATAAAACTTCCAATTGTTGAAACGGGAAAAATCTCTCCTCAGAGGTACAACTTTTCAAAGAAGCATTTCACCAGAAATGCAAAGCAAAGATCAAAAGCCCTCCACCGAGGTGCAATATAAAAAAAAAGAGAAGAAGCCCTCTTCAAAGGCACACTTCAGCTTTCAAAGGAAGATTGGTTCTTGTATTCTCGAAAATACTCTTCCTCAAAAAGAAGTTAAAGTGCCCTTCGGAGGCCCGCTTTACCACATAGAAGAATTCACTTGGTAAAAATGTGTGAAAGCACAAAAGAAAAAGTGATATCTTCGAAGGATGAAGCATAGAAACTCATATGGAGTGAGCTGTACTCTATTTTGAGCAGAATAGTATTCCTCCTAGTATGGAATAGTTATTCTCCAGAAAATAAGAGTACAAGTCCCCTCAAAGTATAAAATATTGCAACGAGCTTATGGTATATGGGCACATGTTATAGCTACATTGGTAAAAATTACGCTCAAACAACATACCACAAGCTCACTGGAATATCATATAAAGAAACTTGTACAAAAATGAATTGTAAATGCATTTTCAAATACAGACAGAAGTTTGTACAAACAAAAAGAATCGTTTTATTCAATACTGTCAAAATTTTGTACAGGTACAGGTTTCAAAATAAAAAGAAAAAGAAAAGCGGAGGCCGGTACCCGCACAATCTCCGGCCAGTACATGCAAAAAGTAAAAAGTAAAGATAAATCGAAGCAGGACCCCTTACTTCTTCTTGCCACCACCTTTAGAGCCTTCACCCAACCTAATAGGCAGCTTTCCAGGACGGCTTGGGAGAGTCGGGGATGAAGGAGAAAGGGTTACTGCCGGAGCAACTTTCGCTTTCTCTTCAAAAACATGAATGTCTTTCCTTCTCTTCTTGGAGGTGACACGCTTCCTCCTCCTCCTTGAAGAAGACTCACTTCCCGGAGTAACAAGAGCAGATAATTTTATGTTATCAGAAGTAGTTCGCTCCGGCGACTCATTGACTTCTCCAAGCCCTTATCCCCCATGTTCTTGAGAAGCAATAGGATCATCTAAGCCATGAAGAGCTTCTATTTGCTCCTGTTGCGACCCGGGTTAAGAGGAGGACGGTGGAGTGACCTGGAGAGGCGGAGGAGGAATAATTGAAGGAGGAGGAGTCTGAACAATGCTCGATGCTTTCTCTACAGAAGAAAAGAAGTTAAAGTCAGTAAAGAGATGAGATAAAGGCTTGTTGAGGTTCAGAAAATAGTCGAGAAGCTCATCGAACTCATAAGAAGCAAATGAGCAGTCTACTTGGGCAAGATTAACAGTAGAGTTACCTGGAGAAGTCGGCTTCCTGATATTAACCTCATAAGCCTGTGCTACGACGCTATCTTCGCCTTCATCTCCACCCTGTGTACTTGTAATCTCGGTTGTAACTTTGACCAGGGATGAAGAATGAGAACTGGAGCCGACAATGTCGATTTCGGCCGAAGGTGAAGGTTGGACTGGAATATTTGAAGTAGTTTTTCCTAATCGTTCCCCTTCTGTCATTTCAGCTCTTAATTTTGCAAGTTGTTATTTTCCCTTGGCGAGAACGGCGCGAGCATCGTCATCCAAGTAATGCTCCTCAAAAGCTGATTCGGCATAGCCAGCACCTTCACCGCCAAGCATGTCAAGTGCGGCCTCCCACACTTCAGCCAGAGTAATTTCATATTTGGGGCCTAGAAAGGCGAGACTACCGTGCCCCAAGATGCTGTGCAGGTAGAAGTCAAATAATGTCGAGCTGATGCTGGTCTTCGTTGCCTCATGAGATTCTTCAACTGCAATTTTACCGGCAACGGCCTCATCACGCTCTCTTTCAGCTTTGGAAAGTTGAAGCTTAAGCATTTCGATCTCTGCCTCTTGAGAGTTAGTTTTCTTCCGAAGCTCTGCGATATCAGCAACATAGCCCTCATTGATTCTTTTTTGTACTTTGAGCCTGTCTTCGGCGTCTTTTTGGCCGGCATGAGCATCTCTCACTTGTTTCTGGAGCACCTCTTCTTTTTGAGTGTAAGAAGTAGAAGAAGTGGCAAGTTCTTCTTTAAGTTTCTCGACCTTCGCCTCAAGCTCTTCATTATAAGTAGTGATGCTCCTCATCTCGGTATCATGCTGCTCAAGAACCGTCTGCCTTTCAGCTTTGTCATTCTCCATAGTAAGCATGGCCTCGAGATTCGCACGGTTTACCCTTTGAAGCTCGTCAACAAGCTTTTGCCAGTTCGACATCCTTTCAATATCAAGCCTGACGTCATCGAGATTTCGTAGCATGGCAAGCTTATCAATAGGGGCCAAGTCAAGATCGAACCGCACTCCATTTAGGCTCCAGTGCGGGAATCGGCTTTGTAGAGTAGCCGGGCTGGTCCAACTTGGAATTTAGGCTTGCTGATTACTGTCTGAATGTCTATTTTCCCGAGAGCAAGAGAGTCAGAAGGAATGTCAAGTGAGATAGGGGCAGTGACCTTTTCAGAAGTTGCAGAATCATGCTTTTCACCGTGTCGGGCACGCTTGCTTGGGTCCTCAACTATATGGCTTTTTCCCCGATCATCATGCGATTTTCTCTTGTGAGAATCGTCACCTCTCTGGGAAGAATCATGGTGCTCCTCCCTTTATTTTCTCTCATAATGCTCTTCTTGAGCCCTTCTCTCCTGAGCCTTTCGAGCGGCTCTCTCTTCGTCGGTTTCTCTGTGAACAGGAAGGTAGCGCCTATAATCATATTGACTACGCCTCCCGTAGTGCTGAAAGTCGTCATAGTAAAAGCCGCTGCGTCCCATCGGAGAATCTGAAATAAAAAAAGAGACAAGTCTTAAAAGTCTTCAGAGAAAAGAAGTGTAACTGTAGAATCTTCAAAGTACAAAGAATTGGGTGTATGAAAATGACGAAAGATTCTAAGTGTGTGTGATGTGCAAACTACGCGCATCAAACTACGAACCACTCTTCGATTGCGGAGTAGTTGTGGGGGTAGTAGCTAACGTCAACTCTTGGGTCGACGGAGCTTGTTGCAAATAAGAAGTCGCTTCCACTACTGAAGAAGGAACCCTAGTAGTGATAGGGTCGTCTTTAAAGATCTCGTGTGAGGTGGCAAAGAGGTCGCTCAACCCTTCGAAAGTGTCGTCCCCGCTCTGCCTGACACGGCTTGTTTTCCCGGCTTCTTCGCCAAACTTCTGTAAACGTTGGGGAGATCCCTAAGGCTCTTCTTCCTCGATGACTGGGGCGAGTGCGGATTTGCCAGACGGCCCCGCAACCTCGACAGTAGTAGAGCACTTCACCAGAGAAACCTCGGGGGCAGGTTCTTTTGGTATGGGTTCGTCAGAAAAAACTGGGGCATATAATGCTTTAGGTGGGGAGTCTGGAACGTCATGGGGGTGTGTGGAGCGAGAAGGGTGAAGAATTCCGAACTGGCGAAGGAATTCGTCGTTCAACAAAAATTTCATATCCCGCTCTTCAACCGGTACAGCTATGAGCCTCTCCAGAGTTGGCTTGTGGCTGGGATCTCTAGAAGGAGGGGGAAGCGCTAAAATGAAAAAATGAAGTTAACACTTGGCAATTCGGACTTCACAAAACTCAAAGTATAGAAGGGGTAGAGGTAGATGATCTTACTTCCTTCCCTCCACACAGCATAAAACCCCGGGGGGCAGCGGACAAAGAAGAATTGAGTTAAGAAACCATGGGCAGTGTCAGGGAGGCCAACGATCAATTTACGATTTTGGGCGCTTCTCACGACGGTGATAGAAGGATGATCCTTAGTCCTAGTAAAGGAACATAGGAAGCAAATCTCGTCAAAGCTTGGAAGTCGGTCCAATGTTCTCCTATATAGCACGCATAACCCCATCAGAATGGCATAGCCATTGGGGTGTAGCTGGAATGGGGAGATAGCTAGTCGAAGAAGAAGATTCTGGAGAAAGTCGTTGAAAGGGGGAATGGCCCCGCTTAGGCACATTTGCCGGTTAACCGCTACAAAGCCAGTAGGCGCCACATCAGCAGTGTCACTTTTCTCAGGAAGAATGGCATCTGCCTCAGCAATGCCAAACTGACCACACAACTGACGAAAAGCTTTGTACGATAAGGTGGTAGGGGCTCTTTCTGGAGGATTGACTAATGGAGCTGGAATAAGAGTGGACTCTCCAGCCTGGGCTGTTATATCTTCTTGCTGAGAAGTCATTCTACACAAGCAACTGGATATTCAAATATGAAGGTGCACATTTCCTAAAATGTGTGAAGTGTTGTGTAAAATCAACAAAGCAATAAGCGAATAAAACTGGAATGAAAACTAGCAAGCATTTGTCAGTTACGAAGTCCAGGGTTTGTTGTTTTAAAATATGAAAGAGAAATGTAGATACAAACAAATCAGTTCAAGATAGAAATGCTTTGCATTAATATTTCACTTTAGTTGATTGGTTCACAGCATTTCATACAGTATGTTTAAGTTGATTACTCTATGTTGACTAATCTGTCATTTAACGTGGGCGGTCAGTGGCAGTATATTCGTCCCGGTTTTCTGTAAATGATGTATCGAACAGATTGTTAGCTTGCAAGTCAAAAGTGATCTGTGAATGAATGCAGCAAAGTTTAACAGTTCAAAGTTCAAGTAACAGTTCAAAGTTCAAGCAGTTTATCCTGGCAACTCAAATTGGAAATAAAATCAAGTTCTGTCAACATCTCTAAGTTTTCAAATTTTTTTCAATTCATTGAGTCACGGTTGAAGTCATGAGTCGTCCATGACTTAAAAGTTAAGTCGTTCACGACTTAAAAGTTAGCTCGGCTACGACTCAGGGCTATGTCGCTCACGACCTAGAGGCCAAGTCATAAAGTCTCAAATCAAGACAGAGCAAATGAAGTGCAAATGAAGCTAAGTCTTAAGTCGTCCAGAAACAAACATAACCTAAACGGTTAGGTCGTGTGCAATTAAGGTCGTAGGGGATCTTAAGTCAGTCACTTTGAAAACTATGCAAATTGGCAAAGTCGTGAAAACTTCACGATATCTCTTCTCAACTCGCTGATCCTTCTCCAACCCAATAACCTGTTATCTTCCATTAGCAACAAAATCCATCATCTTCTCAAGCAAAACCCAAAAACAAATCCAAACACTTGCCAAACAACTACATAAGATCCTAAGACGATTCGCCTTCTAGGGCAATTGTCAATGATCGGCAATGGTCAGAAGACGAATCGAAACATAATCTCACAGCATGGAAACAAAAACTATATCTAAATGGTTACGAAGAGTTGGTGGTAAACGTGATGGACAACTGACTGAAGTTGCCTAAATCTGTTGATCGAGGATGTAATATTAAGGAAATTTGATGGTTGATCGGATTGAAGTCGCCTTTGGGAGCTCGGATGCAACAATGGCGGAAAGAAGACAAGCAAAGAGGTAAAAGTAGAGAAGCGACTTAACGGCTTATATAGGAGGCAGAGAAGAAGATGGATGGTCAAACGAGTGAACCAGCTCCTTGAGTCATCCACGACTTAGGGATTAGATCGAAGTACACGACCTACGACTTAGGCGTGTACTTCGAGGGGCAAATGTTAACTCCTATGGTCAACGACTCAATAAGAAAACGACTCAAGATGGGTGGCGACTCAATGGACAAACGACTCAGTGAGTTGTCAACCTAACGAGTAAAAAGATGCACGACTCAACGAGTCAAGAGGATGGACGACTTAAGGGACTGACGACTTAACGGTTTAAGGGCTTAACAACCTAAAAAGTTTAACGGCTTAGCGACTTAGCTGGTGGCACGACCTACCGACTTAAGGAAGCTATGACTTAACTACATTAAGAGAATAGACCGACTCAATACCTTTAGGAAATTGCCGACTCAGGGTACTTCACGACCTACGACTCAAGGTATGGACGACCTAACGGTTTAACGAGTTGAAGGACTTGGTGACTTACGACCTAAGGCATCCACGACTTAAGGTTTCTACGACTTAAGGAAGTCCATGGCTCAAGGACAGGATGACTTAACGATTCAAGTGATGGCACGACTTAAGAAGGAAATGAGTTAACGACCTAAAGCTATCTGCGACTTACGACCTAGCATGTGTCGTGAGCGACTTACGCAAATGAGGCGCTGCTCCTTAGTTAACGCAGTGACCTCTTAACTCATACATGATTTAGGACTTTGGTTATTATCTGAAGGGAATAGGCTTATCAGTTAACTCGTATACGTCTCACAACCTAGCTTGAGTCGTCCATGACCTAAAGCTACTGGGTGAAGGTTTAACGCCGCATCAAGAGGACTAGTTGACTCATTTGCGACTAAGATGTTGACTCGTGGGCGACTTAGGACTTGTACAAATGAACTTTTGTGAGACCATGAGGCTGGGCCAGATAAGTCGGCCACGACTTACTTTAGACCGGTCACGACTTACGACCTAAAGGGGGAATTTCCCTATAAATGCCAACCTACCTCAAGCATGAGGGGGACTTTTGGCCGACCTCTTTAAGCGCCGATACTCTGCTAAATTCTCGACTCACTCGACACTTCAAGTACGAAAGGCATCTCAACTAACTTCGAGAGGAAATCTAACGCAATCTACATGGATTTAAAGAATTCTTCTGCATCAAAGTTCTAGTTGTTTGTCTCATCGGAATTGTAATTGAAGATTGTTGTAAAGTTGTAATCGATTCAGTAATAAATAGAATTAAAGTGGATGTAGGCTTACCCTAAGCCGAACCACTATAAAAACTGTTGATTTTTCTGCTTTCTCTGCGATTTCTCTACTTGTTTTTTGTTCCCGTGTTCACGGGTGGTGCTTTCGCTCAACTTCAATCTACACCGGGGTGTTAGCGTTCGATTTTCAGCGTTAACAGAATATATTCAACAAACTTTCTTATTGTATAACAAATTTCAACACAATATCCCCAATTATTTCTTTTAACTTATTATGTACGTACCTAGATCATAGAAATCAAATAGATTCCAAATGATTACCGAATAACCATAATATCTATCTTACTAGTTATGATATTTAATTTTATTCATAGTTATTAGGTATATTTTTATTATAAAATTATCTTTTATGATTATATGACTTAACAACAATATACAAAAGTTATACAACATATTTTTGACAATGATAGAAAATATTGTCAAAGCATAAGAATTAAAAATGTTTATTGAACGAGTTAAATACAGTATATTTAACAATGTTAAAAGGAGATTGTCTGAACTATAACTTCCTAAAACATTCTATAAATGATGTGAAACAATTTTTAAATATTTTACAGTGCGAAGATTTCATTGTTGAATCAAGACATATAAAGCTTTGTAAATAATTTTAAATACAGTAAATTTATGATGTCTAAAAAGGAGCATCCTGGAATTCAACATCACATAAGCGTAGGTACACCAACTTGAGTGTATCAACTCCCAAATATTTGAAAAAATATATCTGATAATCATCTTAAACAGAAATATAAATGTGCATCATCCTTTCATCTTTTTATAAAAGCTCCTCTCTTACTACAGCATGGAAACAATCACTTATATATGGGAATGCTCATTTATCACCTTGCAACTCAAAAACTCATTCATATATTAGAATTAAGCATGCAATAAGGACAAATTTTCCAGATAAAATCCATAAAAAGGCACATGTATGTAGAGATATTCTACAAGAGTAGATCCATTATAGTTCACTTCATCAAAACAATGATACTTTGTGATTATTTGCAACTTAAATGGACATAAATGCATACGAACATAAGATTTGTGATAACATCATTATGCATGTGCGCAACTCAATAACTATATGCTATGTACGAATCATGAATGGGCACTAGTGTATGAACATTATTGAAGATAAAGGATTGATATTTTTCATTATAGAACTCATCCATGCCGGATCATTTTGAACTTATAAAAACAATGCTTTAGAAGTTGCCAATAACAACTAAATTTAACAGTATGGTGAATAGAATGTTAATTTCCAATTCAAACAAACAGTAAATCAGAAGGATGGAATAAGCATTACACATATAAGCATCTAACAAACATCAATGCATCTTGAATACTCATTCTCGCATACTTCATCACAATTTACATCAAGCAATGGTTTTCCCCACTTGGATCGGCAAATCTTCAGTTCCACTTGACATTTCTAAAGGCACGAATTACCATTAGAGAATTCACTAATTGCAGTAATTGGTGATGTTGACGATGGTGACAAGATCAATAGCATAATCATCATCATGAGGGCCATAATCATTTTTGTAGTTTCCATTAATGATAATAAAAGTTGTTTAATTGTCAATGTGTTATTGATATGTACTAGAGGAGATTTTATAAAGATATCTAGGTATGAATGTAAACATTTATATAGAAAAGTGTACTAATTAATTTCTCACATCAAAGGAAAAAAGGAAACTAATAAGATTTATTATCTAATCCTGAAATGATACTAACAATATTTATTATCTAATCCTTTTTCATGTATATATATTATTACTAGCATTGGTGATCTTATTAATTGAAATTCTTATTAATGGCCAAATTTTCTAAAGCAATATCTAAACTTAAATACTTTCTATATCCAAATATTTGTTTTTGAAATGTATTTTTAATGGTGAAACCATCTTGGTGTATTAGTTAATAGTCACCGATTTTCTCTTAACTTTAATTTTATACTTAGTCGTTGTTTTTTTAACCATCTTATGCTTATTAGTTATCTGTTATAATTTAATTATACTAACCAAAAGTTTTTAACAATATTGCTATATTTATTAAATATTTGTTTAATAATTAAGACGGAATGAATATTTGAGGCTTATCTTTTGTTTTCTGACGTGGGATTTAAAGTGGTAGCAGTTTTTGTGGTATGTGAATTTAGTATAATTATTTTATAAAAAACCATACAATTGACTAGAAGAGTTGGTCAGTTGCATGAATTATGTTTGTGTGAACCCCAAACGAAATAGATTTTGAAGTTTATCACTTGTACCATATAAACTAGTGAACATATTCAGTTAATCTACAAGTGAGGATAAGAGATTTTAAAGTTTATCCGCAATATTTATTAATAGTTGGAATAAAGTAACAACTTTTTGATAATATTGTTAAGTTTTGAGAATTCTGTAATACCCAAGATTTTCATTGAAAATAATTAGTTAGTTTAAAAAGGGCATTTTAGCAATTTTTATAAAAATACATATACTTTTGACAAATTAAGAAATTTGGAAATTTTGACTTCTCAAATGCGCAAAGTAGATCTTTTACCTTAAATTTATATATGAAACATCAGAAATGGATATGAACGAAGGAGAAATGGACAGTTTACTGTAACATACTGTTTGGGCAAAATCAGTTGGAAGCTCAAATGGTGCTAAGCTATAACTTTGGAATTATGATTTAAAAAAGGAGGAAAACATATACCTCGTTATATTCTCCTCCTTCATCATTGAATAGCTGGCATTGATCCCTAAATTTTAAATTTCACTTTTCTACCTTAAATCTACTCAAAATGCTCCGATTGAAATATTATAACAAAAAGAAAGGCAGGGGCAACCTAACGTAATCTAAATTAACTCAAATTGGAAAATAGAATAAATAATTCAAATCAGATTAAAGTTGGAAGTTTGGAGATTTCAATCAAATCGTAATTCAATGTGAATGGATTTAATTTCAAAGTATGAGTTATTGCAAACAAATGGCAAACACAAAGATATATATATATAGACACACGCACATACATACATACATATATATAAGGTTTTATAATATAGTTTAGAACTGATTTGATGTTTAAATTGATAATTCACATGAATTTGATATTTAGAGTACCTAAGATTAAGATTAACATTATGATAATTGAATTTGGAGAAGGGTTAAATTGATATATAATTTACCCTAAGCTATGTAGAATGGATTAATACAGTAGTTAGATAATCACCGGAGATGATTACTTGTTAATTTTTAGATATATTGATCATAGAATAATATATATGATTCCATGGTTAATTCATTTTGAAGATGGATTATATTTCTAATTAGTAAATTACTATTTGTTAGAGCATATTATGTGATGTTAATGAATACAAGTAATTAAAAAATTGAACCTATAATGAATTACAAGTTGCAGCAGAAGTCTGAAAAGAAGACATGCCAAAGAAGTGAGAGAAATTGGATGGAATGACGAAGTTTAGAGGGTTAAAATGCAAGCTACAGACATGCAGCCAAATAAGAGGTTGGAGTCAATTGAGAAACTAAAAAAATTAAGAAAAAGGAGTGGAGTTTGATTCAATTAGAAAACAGTGTTCTAGTCGACTAGAAAAGCATCGTGGTACTACTAGAACCATCCAATCGACTGGAAATAGTTTCTAGTTGACTGGAGATAGTTTCCAACGGACTTGAAACCTGGTACTAGGCTTGTTGAACTTGGACCATATGCAGGCCAAATATGGTAGTTTCAACGATTTATTTCTTTCTTTTTTGATGTTTGATGTTCAAATGACATTTTAATTTATAAAACATGACTCTCAAAGCTATATTATGATTGTATTACAATTAGATTGCACTTATATTTACTATTAGCACTATAAGTTACACATTTTGGTACGTGAATCATGGGAGAACAGATATATCCCCTATGAGGAATCGATTTGTTGTTCGATCTTTGTATACTATTAGCTGGAAATAAGGAGCATAGGACATGGTAGTTTAATTATATAGGCGGTTTCCATAGAGATTGTACACTCGATATATCAATAAGTGGTTTACCATTAATATTTTATCATCGATGTATCAATAAGCGGTTTACCATGGAGATTGCACACTCGATGTATTATTTGATGGTACCACATCGGGATTGTATACTTAATGTATTGTATTATACTTGTAATTTATCATCGACTGTATATTTGATATGTAGTTAGGTTCACTTGGCTTTAAGATGTCCAAACTTCAGGTAGGATCCATGTTGGTTGAAAGGTGTATTATAGGTTACCGTCGTACATTTATAAGTTAGCTAACTTGTTTGTTGTAGGTGTAAAGGTTTAGGTATACACAATTAGGTTGTGTAACTTATATTTGTTAATATATTTGACTATTATTACCATGCCATAATAGTCACTAAACAATGTTTGACCCTTCTCTCTTTCCCTCTTTATATTTTATTACAGGACGATAGGTCATTAAGGTCTAAAAAATAGAGTAAGATATGTGAAGAAGATGACAATGTATGCTGGAATTGTCATATTTTCAATTAATTATCAGGAACTTTCCCTAATTTCTTTACTATAGTTCTCAATATTTATTGAAGCAGAGATGTTTGGTCAATTTCCATTTGTATATCTATTATTCCTTTTGCTTTAAGATCAAAATTGGTAGAAGTTTAAAATTTATGCTTATCACCGTACAAAAGAAACTATCTCAACCCATCAATTCTTCCTTCTTACGATGACACGAGTTAAAACGCTACCTTTAGACATTTAATGATACGTATGAATGGGTGGGTTGTTATAGTGTTATTTGAGCTTAGGTTTAGAGTTCCTTAGGATTATGTATGTACTGAGAAAGTGTAATTGTAAATTTTAAATTATTTACACATACACACACACACACATATATAGCTATCAATATAAATATATATATAACTATAAATGTAGCGGATACACACATATACAACTCTAGCAATGCATAATATTATTTGAAAAAAGTTGCTAATGATTCTTGTTTACAAATAAATGGAAATGATGCAGTTTCTACTCCTCCACCTTCTTTGGATTTTCTTAAATTATGTTAGTATTTCCATAGCGTGGATGGAAAGAATTATAAGATAACCAAATCATTTTTTGAGACAACTTATGAACTTAATGCCATTTTCAGCTTATTTTAGTATTTCCATAGCTTGGATAGAAGATATTGTGATGTCAAGTTCATATCAAAGGCTGAATGTGTAGTGGTACTAGGAATGTTTAGTTGTTTGGAGAAGGGACACCAAAATGTTAAGGATTATGTTAATGAATTCAATTTGCCAACGGGTTTGCTAATGGGTTAAACAAATCTTTGGGAGATATGGCTTTGAGCCAAGTACCCACCTTAGCTACTTTGAGGGCTTGGTAGAATAGGCATTGCTGAATTTAGTTCAAACGGCCTTGACTCGACCTTCGAAAATTGGTATAGAATACGACACTCGTATTCAAATGCCGCAGATCCAAGCGTTGAATCTGGTTCGCCGGAGCTTATAACACATGAAGTATAACAATACAATGGAGGAAAAAGAATATATCAATACACAACATTGATACAATATCTAGATATAATGATGATACAATGAATAACAATATACATTAGAGATATGATACAAGACAATAGCAGCGGAAAGAAAAGATTACACAGCAGCGGGACAATAACTCCAATATGGTCTTCAAGAGAGAACTCTAGTGTCGGTAATCTCCATCTCCAAGGCACCAATCCATAAATAGCTCGAACTCCCAATAGCGATGCACAAAGCTAAGCAAGGTCAGTCGTCCAAAGACTGAAGAAGATTCCCAAGGATCGAAAGCTATCGAATCTACACCAATTATTGAATATCTGAATAACCCAACTCTAGTCTTCCCGTGTGGAAAAATTGTAGGCACCTAGAGTTTAGGAATGGAACAATAAACTCCAGCTCAGTCGTGGGACTAGCATGAGCAAACAAAAAAGTTTATCTTTTAAAAAAAACAACAAAAGAATTTAAAATAAATCTGCAATGCTTTTGGAAAAAGAAACTATCATAAGGCCTCCCGCCGCACACACAATGCAAGCGCAGAATTGGAGGAGATTTCTCCTTATGATAGTCAAATATGCTTACTACGCAAAAATCTTTCGATATTATTATTAGTGCATAGTGCAGAACACCTTTCGAAAGTATAATATTAATCTTAGCCAGCATAGACATTTCGTACTATGCTTACTATAGCTACCATCGAAACAGTGGTGACCACCATAAGTAAATGGTAGGTTCTACAACTAAAATCGTACATGGAGCGTATTGAAGATTGGATTTCCAACTAATGGTCAGGCTAAGGAACTTCCAACTTCCATATGAGTACGCCTATGGTGGGATGCCCCGAGAACCTACCGGCTCTCTGCCAACACAAGGCCGTGTTACCTCTATAACAAGGTAACTACTACTTGAGCATGCCATCCCCTGGTCGTTTGCGACCTTTATCCGAGGCGCCCCTTAACCACAAAGCCATCACAAAGTAATATATTTGCAGTGCCACATGAGTTAAGTATCTGAGCTCCAAACCATGATACCACCCTTTTCCAGAAAGGAATGACACACCCTAAAGGGATCGACCCTCATAACCTTGCCTCATCTTTCCTGTTTCGACCATTTCCGGAGTATGAGGTCCTGATGCATTCTCGTCCACAAAGCTACGCTTTATAGAAAAGACATGCTTTGATCAACAATTGATACACAGTAGCACTCAGCATGCCACACTACAAAATTAGGAGTATATCACTTATAACTATCAACTACATAACCTCTGAGCTCTTACGTCTTAGAGGAAGGTGTTAAGCTAAGAGAATAAATTCTCCACCACCAAACATAAATGTATTTGATAGAAATCAGTTTTATATCTCAAAGTATAATGTCAGACATACAACCATACAAGTCTGTTCCGAGTTCGAATAGAACCGCAGGCACTTCCGAAGAGGCCCTTGCAATTCGGGCATCCACAATTTCGATCGGACTCCACATCACATATGGAGAATTCTATATCAGAGGAACTAAGTGCAGAGTCAATCGACGGGTTATACAATCATTCTCGAAGACACCCAGTCTTCACCATCGGTCTTCAAATGCTATCGTCGTTTCACTATTCGAAATGGGTTATATGACACAAGGTCCTCTCCCGGCTAAACTGAATAGTGAGAGCAATATTTAAAACGTATAGATATTGGGATTCTAGTTAAGTCATAACTTTTTAAAAACCCAAAACCTTTCTTCAAATGGTTTAAACAAATTACCATTTCAAATCATTGAACAAAAAGATTCATTTCACAAAGTTCACCCAGTTTCACGAAGATACATTCATCGATTTCAAAACAATTTCCATTTCAATTGGATTAACTCATTAAATCCTTAAATCAAAGATTTAACTTATAGCTTTCAAAACACGTTTCCAAGATTTATTCATAACTTGGAAAACCATTTTTTTTAATTTGAAATCCCTTTAACACAGATTGGAAATTTCTTTTCTTATATGAAAGCTTTTATTACTTGAAAACAAGATGTTTTTATTTCGAAAAAATCCGATTTCATTTATACAGGTTAAAATCTTTGGGTTAAATTCGAATTCCCAAAACAACACTTCTAAAAATGGTTTAGAACCTATATAAACTTATATAACCCTTTTTTTATTTCTAAATCATTAATAGAATTCAATTTCAAATTTTGAATTCAAATTTAAATCAAATTTCAATACTAAATCAAGTTATTCAAAAATAACTTCTATTGTTGAAATTCCTTTTCAAAAGCTTTTCACTTTAAACCCAATCCATTTCCAAACCTATTTGGATTCAAAAATTCAATTTTAAAACTATTTCAAAAATTCGTGACTTAACCAATTTCCACGTGCAATCCATATTTATGTGTGTATAAGTGTGGTCAAGGGGTTTTACCCAATAGAAGTGCAACATCATCAATCAGTACATATTCAAATACAACAATATATTTGATAAGCGGTATAAACTATAATGCTTATCTTTCATTCACAGATCACAGATATATCACAGATAATAAATTACGTTAAACCCAGCTCAAATCAAAACAGAGCATCACAATCAGGGATATCAAATAATTCATTCATCTAATAGAATCCAAACCTTCATAAGTAAGTTCAGTTGATTGTTTGATTAATTCAAATCAGATTAATTACTTATGAGTTACTAATCCTGGTTAATTAACATTAATAAATTACAAATCATTTTGATTAATTATTCTTTAATCATTTATTATTTAACCATTAATAGTAAATTAATTAACCTTTAATTATAATTCAACAACCTTTAATTATTAAATGATTAACCTTTAATTATTTAATTCACTATTTCATTGAGTATCATTTATTAATTAATTAACCCATAATTAATTAATTACCATTAAATTAATTATCCATAGTTAATTACGATAAGTGATTATCCCTAGTCTTAAATCAATGTTAATCACTTAATTAGTCCACCATTAATTATTAATTAATTACTTATAATTAAGTAATTATATTTAAGCAATTAATTGATTTCATGAATTAATTTTCATTAATTAATTACATTAGTTAATTAATCCTTAATTTATAAATTAATTAACCTTAAATTAATAACTAATTATCTTTAATTAATTAAAATAATTAATTAATTAATCCTTAACTAACAATCATCCCTTAATCACCTTCATTAATTAATGTTCTTTAATTAATTAAATATTCTCAAATTAATTACCTTTATAGATTAATCACATTAGTTAATTATCCTTTCAAATTAATTAATCTTTTTTAAGCACTTGATTAATAAAATTTTAAATCATTAATTGTACGTCCTTAATTACTTCAATTAATTAATTACTTTAAGTAACTAATTACTTTTAATTACTTACATAAAAAATATCTTTTAATTAATTACATAAAGTAATTACTCTGTAATTATTAGGAAATTATAAATCATTGATTATATAACCATCGTTAACAATATAAATCAATTTACTTTTAAATTAACCATTTAAACATTTGGTTAACCTCTAACTTATTTTGTTAAGTTTTATTTAAAATAACTCATTTAAAATATAAGTTTAAAACATCTTTAACTTAATTTATTTAAAAACAATTTATTTCAAAACCTTTACCTTCACATTCCACTTAACAAACAATTATCATTTTATAAAAACAATTTTAGAAATAAATATGGTTTAGATTGTTAAAGTTTAAAACTAGGAAAATTATTACCCAAGCTAAAATGACAAAAACCCAAGCTATCATTGAGTCAAACCTATGTCTTCCCCGAGCAAAACTTCTTCTCTCTTTCCTCTAAACTTTGTTTTAGTTTAAACTTTCAAAAATGAGATTCTTCAAGGCTCGAGTTAACTCATCACCTACACGAGCTTCTACCCGAGCTAAACTTCATCTTCCCAGACCCAGATTCTACGGACACGAAACAATATACGTGCACGTGCACCGGAGATTGACGCCGCTCCGGTCATCGACGAGACGTTCAACAAATCACTTATCATCCCCTAAACCGATAGGACCACCCAGAATTTTCGATATCACCTGAATTTGAAATCGAGGCATCAAGCACACCCGATTCCCAAACTTGGATCGCTAAAACCATTAAGTACCGCAACCATCGTTCGTCAATGACCAAGCAACCATTACCAAAGCTTCACCAATAACCTACGGTCCCTTCCCCTTCGGCCCATTGCAACTCAGTTCATCAGAGACGATGGAATTCGTCTCGCAAACACACCTAACCAAAATAACAGCCAAACCCTAATTTATCATCGCCTTACCACCTCGATGGATTATAAATCCATTGTACATTTTGCTGATGGTCCTTAGACCTTCCCCCTTCTCCAATGACAAACACGGCATCCAATTCATCGTTGAAGAAGGAGAATTGGTGAAAACGAAATTTCAGTATAACCCCAAAATCCCATCTCCAAACAAAACTAAAAATTATGACTTTTGTCTTAAAATTCATCATTCGTAAGATCGAATTAGGTTATATAGTCAGTACAAGAAATTATGAATATTAAATTTCCTGATTATTTTAGATTATTACTGCTATTTATTAATTTGAAACAAATATTCAACATAAACCCTTCAATTATTTTCAAAAATAACATTAAACTCTTATAATCATTTTCCATTTAGAGGTCTTAACCTACATTTGTTTATATGAAGAGAAATGGATTTATTCAAATAAACCTGAACCTTTAGCATAACAGAATATATGCATATGCATACATATCCACATATGCTTACAATATATACAGCCTAATTCAACTATATTCAAGTTGAAAACATCCAGACAAGCATGCATACATCATCACAACACAGAAATGTCAGATGCATCAGAATCAAAAGATAAAGGGTTGAAAGTTTTCTCACAGAGTTTTTTTTGGAAGCGGAGAACAACAGAGCCTGGAAATCGTGAATTGAATTTGAAAATATGGAACTAAATTTATCCCTGAACTTTAATGTTGAATTGAATATATGTTTGATTTACTTTGATCTGGGATCTGAACTTCAAGCTTGCTTTCAAATCTTGCTTGCTTGTTAAGATAGTTTCTGAATTTGTTTGAACTACATTTGCTTTCCCAGGTTGATGACTTTTATTGAGTTGCTTCTGGCATTTTTTAATCAACTTTCTTCAGATCTGAACTGGAAGTATTTGATTTCCAGGCTCTAGACTTTGAACTACTGTTCTGATTTGCTCTTCCAAAGCTTGAAGATTGCTTAAGATTTTTCCCTGATGTTGATTTAATTTTTTTGTTTGAGTTTCATTCAAGCCTGGCATTGGATTTTCAGGCTTGAGAGACTTACTTTTGAAAATAGCCTGGATTGCTTTTCTTACTTATATTTATAAAATATTAAATTTAAAGAAAAAATGTGCTATTTGTTTGATTTCACACTTCATGCTTTTACACTTGTAAATTTCTTAGTTGCATGGCTTACAATTGTATAGATACAACCAATTTGTGTTTTAAACCTTATTTTTAGTTTTATTAAAAATTATGTTTCAAACCTTTCTTCAATTTTTATTTATATTTTTAAACCCTTTCTTTTATAAATAATTTAATCTTTATTTACATATGTTTATGAAATATATTTCCTATTCAGTTTAAATATGTCCAAAACTAATTTATTCCAAGTATAAATGGAAAATATTCTAAACTTTTTATTAAACCTTGTTTTATAAATGAATTTATAACTTTGTTTTTAAACCTTACTTTATTTGTAATTTCAATTGTAAACGAATACTTTCCCTTTTTACATTACCCTGCGTTTTAAATGTTACATACAATCTATGTTTTTATTATTTTCAAATGGTATTAGGCTTTATTAATTTTTAAAAAAAGTAAATACATATTAAGACTTTATATTCATACATTTTAATTTGTAATTATACAAATTTATAACAAATGATTTTGAAATCAAATTAGATTATATACCTACAATTCTAATTAGATACATATGTATTGTTTTCCAAAATACAACTTTTAAATCCAATTAATTTTATAAAAATATTATTTATTGAATTTCAATCTCAAAATCAAATTTAAGTGATAATCTATTTATATATATAAACATACACCTTATCCATTTTGGAAAATTCAAATATACCCAAAAAATTCTATTCACAATATATTTCATTCTTAGAACTTCCAGCTTAAAATTTAACTCAATTTATTTTTTTCAAATCCAAATAAATTCTAAATTAATTCACAATCGAATCCAGAATACTATATCAATTTCTAATTTATTTCAAAATTTAATCCCAAAAATTAGATTAATTATCAAATTAATTTTCGCTAAAACCCCGGAATGTTACAGATTCCCCCCTTTAAAAAAATTTCGTCCTCGAAATTTGAAAGGGAGACAACAAGGAAAAGATGAAAAAACAAAGATAGAGAATATCTTTTCAGATTAAACTGAATATTTATTCTGCATTTGGCTTACTAAATCAGAATATCAACAATACGAGAACGAACTCATACAATTATTTCACAAGATTTTCGGGTCCACCGATCTACAAATACGCAAGGGCATTGATTAGTTCGAAGGGATAATTGATCGTTCACAGAATATATCGGATCCCAGAGAATAGATAGATGGATCCAATCTTCTACAATTTCTCAAACACTAGATATGGATTCCAACTTAGGTCGGAACACCCCAAAGTTTACACCCACTTGTCCCTCTCTACGCTTCAATTTACACAAGAAATTACAATTGAATTTCAAATTTGGTGTTAACCGATATCGTTTTATTGATACAATTCAAATTTATCCTTATATTTGTTAACCAATTTATTCCAATTTAAATTTTCAAATTCATTAGAGTTTAAAACGAAAAGCTGATAACTAGAATACGAGGTAGGAACTTATCTATACAATTCGCAGGCCATCATCGCACCGAAGCTTCTTCTTGTAGCTGCTACGAAGCAATCAAAAAACTTGAAATCGAATCAAAGGAGATTGATAGAGAAAATTGTTTCCCCTATTGTAGGGTACTGACCATTTACAGTGGTACTCCCCTGTCCCCTATCTCGTCCTCTTCTTGCACTCATACTTACTATTAGTGGATAGTAAGAGAATTTACTGAGGCATTCGAACGAATATCTTAGGGATATACTCATTTTAGGGTATACTTCACCCTATCTCTAATGATTTATTTAATGTGTTATACTCCTGAGCTAAATTTCAACTTTCAACTCTCATGCCAAATGAAACGACCCTGACTCGACCTTCGAAAACAGCACCGAATACGACACTCGTATTCAAATATCGCAGATCCAAACGTCGAATCTGGTTCGCCAGAGCTTATAACACATTAAGTATAACAATACAGCGGAAGAAAAAGAATATATCAATATACAACATTGATACAATATCCAGATACAATGATGATACAATGAATAACAATATACATCAGAGATACGATACAAGACAATAGCAGCGAAAAGAAAAGATAACACCAGCAATGGAATAATATATCCAATATGGTCTTCAAGAGAGAACTCCAGTATCGGTAACCTCCATCTCCAAGGCAACAATCCAGAAAAAGCTCGAACTCCCAATAGCAATGCACAAAGCTTAGCAAGGTCAGTCATCCAAAGACTGAAGAAGATTCCCAAGGACAGAAAGGTATCGAACCAAAGACTTCGAGAACTATCGAATCTACACCTATTATTGATTATCTGAAAAACCCAACTCTAGAATGCCGGTGTGGTAAAATTGTGGGCGCCCAAAGTATAGGAAGGGAACAATCGACTCCAGGTCATTCGTGGGACTGGTATGAGCAAACAAAATAGTTTATCATTTAAAACAAACAACAAAAGAATTTAAAATAAATCTGCAATGCTTTTTGGAAAATGAAACTATCATAAGCCCTCCCACCGCACACACAATGCAAATGTTGAATTGGAGGAGATTTCTCCTTATGATAATCAAATATGCTTGCTACGCAAAGATCTTTCGATCTTATTATTAGTACATAGTGCAGAACACCTTTCGAAAGTATAATATTAATTTTAGCCAACATAGACATTTCGCACTATGCCTACGATAGCTACCATCTAAACATTGGTGACCACCATAAGTAAATGGCAGGTTCTATAACTAAAACGTAAAAGACGCGTATTGAAGATTGGATTTCCAATAAATGGTCAGGCTAAGGAACTTACTGCTGCCACATGGGTACGACTTTGGAGGGACGTCCCGAGAACCTAGTTGGCTCTCTACCAACACAAGGCTGGGTTACCTCTATAACTAGGTAACTACTAATCGAGCATGCCATCCCCCGTTCGTTTGCAGCCTTTATCCGAGGCGCTTCTCAACCAAAAAACAATCACAAAGTAATAGATTTGTAGTGACCACATGAGTTAAGTATTTTGGCTCCATACCATGATACCACCCTTTTCCAGAACGTAATGACACACCCTTAAGGGAGAGACCCTCATAACCTTGCCTCATCTTTCATGTTTCGACCATTTCCAGGGTGTGTGGTCCAGATGCAGTCTCGTCCACAAAGCTACTTTTTAAACAAAAGTCATGCTTTGATCAACAAATGACACACATTAGCACTCAGTATGCCACACTACCAAATTGGGAGTATATCACTAATAACTATCAACTACGTAACCTCTGAGCTCGTACGTCTCAGAGAAGGCTGTTAAGCTAAGAGAATAAATTCTCCGCCACCAAAAAAAATGTATTTGATAGAGGTCGGTTTTATATCTCAAAGTGTAATGTCAGACATACAACCATACAAGTTTGTTCCGGGTTCGAACAGAACCAAAGCACTTCCAAAGAAGCCCTTGCAATCCGGGCATCCACAATTCGGATCGGACTCCCCATCACATATGGAGAACTCTATGCTAGAGCAACTCAGTGCAGATTCAATTGATGAGTTATCCTATCGTTCTCGAAGACACCCGGTCTTCACCACCAGTCTTCAAATGTTATCGTCGTATCACTATTCAGAATGGGTTATATGACACAAGGTCGTCTCCTGACTAAACCGAATAGTGAGCGCAATATTTAAAACAAATGGATATTGGGATTCCAGTTAAGTCACAACTTTTTAAAAACCCAAAACCTTTCTTCAAATGGTTTAAACAAATTACCATTTCAAATCTTTAAACAAAAAGATTCATTTCACAAAGTTCACCTAGTTTCACAAAGATCCATTCATAGATTTCAAAACAATTTCCATTTCAACTGGATTAACTCATTAAATCTTTAAATCAAAGGTTTAACTTATAACTTTCAAAACACATTTCCAAAGATTTATTCGTAACTTGGAAAACCATTTTTTTTTTCAACTTGAAATCCCTTTAACACGGATTGGAAATTTATTTTCTTATATGAATGGTTTTATTATTTGAAAACAAATAGTTTTTACTTCGAAAGAATCCAATTTCATTTATACAAGTAAAAATCTTTGGGTAAAATTCAAATTCCCAAAACAACACTTGTAAAAATGGTTTAGAGCCCATATAAACTTGTACAAACCCTTCTTTAGTTTAAATCATAAACAGAATTCAATTTCAAATTTTGAATTCAAATTTAAATCAAATTTCAAAACTAAATCAAGTTATTCGAAGATAACTTTTATTTTTGAAATTCCTTTTCAAAAGCTTTTCACTTTAAACCCAATCCATTTCCAAAACTATTTGGATTCAAAAATTCAATTTTAAAAGTATTTCAAAAATCCACGGCTTAACCAATTTCCACGTGCAATCCATATTTGTGTGTGTATAAGTGTGGTCCAGGGGTTTTACGCAATAGAAGTGCAACATCATCAATCAATACATATTCAAATACAGCAATATATTTAATAAGCGGTATAAACTATAATGCTTATCTGTCATTCACAGATCACGGATATATATCACAGATAATAAATTACGTTAAATGCAGCTCAAATCAAAACAGAGCATCACAATCAGGGATATCAAACAATTCAATCATCCAATTGAATCCAAACATTCATAAGTAAGATCAGTTGATTGTCTAATTAATTCAAATCAGATTAATTACTTATAAGTTACTAATCCTGGTTAATTAACACTAATAAATTAAAAATCATTTTGATTAATTATTCTTTAATCATTTATTAATTAACCATTAATAATAAATTAATTAACCTTTAATTATAATTCATCAACCTTAATTATTAAATAATTAACCATTAATTATTTAATTCACCATTTCATTAATTATCTTTAATTTATTAATTAAACCATAATTAATTAATTGGTACCATTAAATTAATTACCCTAAGTTAATTACAATAAGTGATTATCTTTAATCATAAATCAATGTTAACCACTTGATTAATCCACCTTTAATTATTAATTAATGACTTATAATTAAGTAAATATCTTTAAGCAATTAATTAATTTCATTAATTAATTTTCATTAATTAATTACATTAATTAATTAATCCTTAATTTATAAATTAATTAACCTTAAATTAATAGTTAATTATCTTTAAATAATTACAATAATTAATTAATTAATCCTTAACTAACAACCATTCCTTAATCACCTTCATTAATTAATTGCTCTTTAATTAATTAATTATTCTCAAACTAATTACCTTATTGATTAATCACATTAATTAATTATCCTTTTAAATTAATTAACCTTTTTTAAACACTTGATTAATCAAGTTTTAAATCATTAATTATACGTCCTTGATTACTTTCAAGTAATTAAATATTTTTAAGTAACTAATTACTTTTAATTACTTACATAAAAAAATCGCCTTTTAATTAGTTACATAAAGTAATTACTCTTTAATTATCAAGCAATTATAAATCATTGATTATTTAATCATCATTAACAATATAAATCAGTTTACTTTTAAATTGACCATTTAAACATTTGGTTAACCTCTAACTTATTTTGTTAAGTTTTATTTAAAATAACTCTGTTTAAAATATAAGTTTAAAACATCTTTAACTTAATTTATTTAAAACAATTTATTTCAAAACCTTTAACTTCAAATTCCACTTAATAAGCAATTATCATTTTATAAAGAACAATTTTCGAAATCAATATGGTTTAGATTGTTAAAGTTTAAAACTAGGAAAATTATTACCCGAGCCAAAAAGAAAAAAACCCGAGCTATCATTAATTTAAACCTGTGTCTTCTTCGAGCAAAACTTCTTCTCTCTTTCCTCTAAACTTTGTTTTAATTTATACTTTTAAAATAGGGATTCTTCACACGTGAATTACCCAATTCAAGGCTCGAGTTAATTCATCACCTACACGAGCTTCTACCCGAGCTAAACTTCATCTTCCCAGACCTAGATTCTACTGACAAGAAACAAATATGCGCATGTGCACCAGAGATCGACACCGCTCCGGTCATCGACGAACGTTCAACAAATCACTAATCATCCCCTAAACCAATGCGACCACCTAGAATTTTCGATTTCACCTGAATTCGAAATCGAGGCATCAAGCACACCTAATTCCTAAACTTGGATCGCCAAAACCATCAAGTACGACACCCCCGTTCATCCACGACCACGTAACCTTTACCAAAGCTTCACTGATAACCTGCGCTCCCTTTCCCTTCGATCCAGTGAAACTCGGTTCATCAGAGACGATGAAATTCGTCTCGAGGACACACCTAACTAAAATAACGGCCAAACCCAAAATTATCTGTCCTCACCACCTCGATGGATTATAAATCCATTGTACATTTTTCTGATGGTCTTTAGACCTTTCCCCTTCTCCAGTAACAAACACGACATCCAATTCGTCGTTGATGAAGGAGAAATGATGAAAACAAATTTCCAGTATAACCCCAAAATCCCATCTCAAAACAGAACTTAAAATTATGATTTTTGTCTTAAAATTCATCATTCGTAAGATCGAATCAGGTTATATAGTCAATACAAGAAATTATGAATAGTAAATTTCCAGATAATTTTAGATTATTACTACTATTTATTAATTTAAAATAAATATTCAACATTAAACCTTGCAATTATTTTTAAAAATAACATTAAACTCCTATAATCATTTTCCATTTAGAGGTCATAACCTACATTTGTTTATATGAAGAGCAAATGGATTTATTCAAATAGCCCTGAACCTGTAGCATAACAGAATATATGCATATGCATACAAATCCAGATATGCTTGCAACATATATAGCCTAATTCAACTATATTCAAGCTGAATACATCCAGACAAACACACATACATCATCACAGCACAAAAATGTCACATGCATCAGAATCAAAAGATAAAGGGTTGAAAGTTTGCTCACAGAGATTTTTTTTGGAAGCAGAGAACAACAGAGCCATGAAATGATGATTTGAATTTGAAAATCTGGAACTAAATTTATCCCTGAACTTTAATGTTGATTTGAATATATGCTTGATTTGCTTTGATCTGGGATCTGAACTTTAAGCTTGCTTTCAAATCTTGTTTGCTTGTCATGATAATTTATGAATTTGTTCGTACTTCATTTGCCTTTCCAGGTTGATGAGTTTTATTGAGTTGCTTCTAGCATTTTTATTCAGCTTTCTTCAGATTTGAACTGTAAGTATTTGATTTCCAGGCTCAAGACTTTGAACTACTGTTTTGATTTCCTCTTCCAAAGCTTGATGATTGTTTCAGATTTTTCCTTGATGTTGATTTAATTTTTTTTGTTTGAGTTAGCCTGGCTTTGGATTTTCAGGCTAGAGAGACTTACTTTTGAAAACAGCCTGGATTGCTTTTCTTACATAAATTTATAAAAAATTAAATTTAAAGAAAAAATGTGCCACTTGTTTGATTTCACACTTCATGCTTTTGCACTTGTAAATTTCTTAGGTGCATGGCTTACAAGTGTATGGATACAACCACTTTGTGTTTTAAACCCTATGTTTTGTTTTATTAAAAATTATATTTAAAGCCTTCTTCATTTTTATATATATTTTTAAACCCTTTCTTTTCTAAATCACTTAATCTTTATATTTACATATGTTTATGTGATATATTTCCTATTTAGTTTAAATATGTACAAAACTAATTTATTTCAAGTATAAAAGGATAATATTCTAAACTTTTTATTAAAACTTTTTTTATAAATGAATTCATAACTTTGTTTTTAAACCTTAATTTATGTTAATTTCAATTGTAAATGATTACCTTCCTTTTTTAGATTACCATGTGTTTTAATGTTACATACAATCTATGTTTTTATTATTTTCAAATGGTATTAGGCTTTTTTAAAGTAAATACATATTAAGACTTTATATTCATACATTTTAATTTGTACTTATACAAATTTATAACAAAAGATTTTGAAATCAAATTAGATTATATCCCTACAATTCTAATTAGATACATATGTACTGTTTTCCAAAATACAATTTTTAAATCCAATTAATTTTATAAAAAATTAATTACTGAATTTCAATCTCAAAATCAAATTTAAGTGATAATCTATTTATATAAATAAACATACACCTTATTCATTTTGGAAAATTCAAATATACCCAAAAATTCTATTCATAATATATTTCATTCTTAGAACTTCCAGCTTGTTAATGCTAAAAATTGAACGCTAACACCCCGATGTATGTAAAGATTAGGTGAAAGCACCACCCGTGAACACGGGAATTAAAAACAAGTAGAAAAGTCAGAGAGAAAGTAGGGAAAAACAACAGTTTTATAGTGGTTCGGCTTCAGGTTAAGCTTACGTCCACTTTAGTCCTCTTTATTACTGAATCAATTACAACTTTACAACAATCTCCAATTACAATACTGATGAGAGAAAAAACTAGAACTCCGATATAGAAGAATTCTTTGAATCCATGTTGATTGTGTTAGATTTCCTCTTGAAGTTAGTTGAGATGCCTTTCGTGTTTGAAGTGTTGAGTGAGTCGAGAATTCAGCAGAGTATCGGCGTTCCAGGAATGAGCCAAAAAGATCCCCTTTTAGTTGGAGTAGGTGGGGTATTTATATGAGAGTTCGGCATTAGGTCGTAGGTCGCAAATGACCTTGGATAGGTCGTAGGTTGCTCGCGACCTAGTGGGAGTCGTTTACGGCTTATGCATGGTACACTTGATCGTTCTGGAGAAGCTAGCAAGTCATAGGTCGTGGCCGACCTAGGTAGGAAGCGACATAGGAAGCTCCTTTGGTATGTTTGGATTGTGAACGACTTACGTATAGGTCGTAGGTCGTGGGCGACTTAGTAGACACGGTTTACGGCCTAACAGGAACTCCCTTGATCATTCGAACAAGTCATAGTTCGTGGGCGACTTTGGGTAGGAACGACATAAGGAAGACAAGTTACCTCGGCTTTGTATAGCTCGCTAGGTCGCTAGGTCGTTAGGTCATAATGCCTAAGCTCGCTGTAGAATTCTATCCCTGTTAGGTCGCTCCCGTTACTAACTCGCTAGGTCACGTATACCTTTAGGTCGCTAGGTCACCTCAGTCCATAGGTCGTTGGTGCGCTAGGTCGCTTAGTCCATTTAGCCACTAGGTCGTTTAACTTGCTGAGCCACTTTATGTGTTAAGCCGCTTACTCCCTTAGTAGTTAAGTCGTGCCTTCACATAAGCCTTTAACTCGTTGAGTCGTAGGTCGCTGGACCATCTAATCCTTTAGGTCCTGTACCTCGTTAGGTCGTAATGCTTGCTGCACCATTAGGTCGTTAGGACCGTCCTATCTTTAGGTCGTTTATGAAGTTAGGTCGCAAGGTCGCTAAAAAAGACGAGTTAACACTTGCCCCTCGAAGTACAGGCCTATGTCATAGGTCGTGTGCTTCGATCTAATTCCGCTAGGTTGTGAGCGACCTAAGACTTCTGCAAACTCACGAACCCCTTCGTCTCCTTCTCTTTGTTCCATATAAATTGCTAACTCGTTTCTTCCTCCTCTCTCAGTTGCTTACTTCCGCCGCCATTGCCACTCTTGATCTCGAAAATTGTTGAAGCGAATCTACTCGTTACTTTGATCGTCATTTCGTCACATTAAGTAAGTGGATCTGGTTGTTGCTCAACTAGACTTATCATCAATCTACTGACCCTCCTGTTTTTCGATTCCAAACCACTTTTTGTGCCGTGTTTCTTTACGAACTATTTTTTGATTGGTCTGTAACAGCCATCGATCATGTTGTTGCTGTGATTTGAGATAAAATGGAAGTGCATTGGATTTGTAGTGATTTTGAGGTTATTCAAATTGGTCTTTAGGGTGATTCGACGGTATGGAGAGACGAGGATTTTTGTTGGTGGAGAATTTAACGGGTTAACGGGTTAGGAGCTAAGAATTAGGCGAATTGACACATTGAGGAGGAACGAGTGGCCTAGGGCCGTAGTAGTTTGAACAGGAACCACGAGATTAAGCTCGGCAAACGGCTCAAAGAATCGGCGTGACTTAACTCTTAGGTCGCGCATGCGACTAAGCACTTAACAAAATATCCACTATCTTGACTTGAACAACGTAACTTGTAAGAGTTCGACTTATGTAACTCGCGACCTTGTTGTGTCTGAACTTGCCAGAATAGCATATGAACTCCAAGAAGGACGACCTATAAGACCAACGACCTAACTTTGTGCAGCATAGGTTGTAGGTCGCGGCCGAGCTAGAACTTTGACAAATTTGCTTTATTAATAATGAGACTTAAACTTTAGATCGCGTGAGCGACCTAGTTTTTAGGTCGTGTGAACGGCTTAGTGCCTAGGTCGTGTGGACGACTTAGGACGAACAATTTTCACTACCGAGTGGCTTCTTGCGACCTAGACCAATTTCAACCCAACCTGTTAGGTCGTGAGCGACCTAGGACTTAGAGAACTTCTTGACTCGGATTGTGACTTAAGGATTTGGACAAAACTTAAAAGCTTCAGAATTTTGATAGAACTTGATTGTACTTCTAACTTGAACTGCTAGAATGAACTGCTTGAACTTTGAACTTGTCTGGTCTTTAACTTGAATTCTTCATTTGAACTGCCATGATAACTTGCATAACCTTGTTGTACTTCTTAACAAATTATATTCACTTGTAAGCTAACAACCTGCTGAACACAACATTTGCAGAAAACTAGGGCGAATATACTGCCATTGACAGCCCACATCGAATGACAGATTAGTCGATAAAAGATAATCAACTTAAAAAAATTATATGAAATGCCGTGAATCAACAAACTCAAGTGAAGTATTAAAGCAACGCTGAATTAATCAACCAAAGCTAATCTATTTGCTTCAACACTGTACTTGAACTTAAAACAACAAGCCCTGAAGCTTTTTAACTGACAACTATTAACTAGTTTAATTTCAGTTATATTTTCTCGTTATTTTATTAGTTCTGCACAACACTTCACACATTTAGGAAACGTGCACCTTCATATTTGAATATCCAGTTCCTTGTGTAGAATGTCTTCTTAAGAAGAGATAATCGAGCAATCTGAAGGAGTCTTCCCGATAGCCGACCCATTGGATAATCCTCTGGAGAGAACTCCAACCCCTAAGTCAGCGTGCATTCAACCAATTACGTATTCAATTTGGGATCGCCGAAGCGGATGCTATACTTCCTGGGCCAAATGATACTGCCGACAGGCCACCTCTCGGTTTTGCCGCTGTCAACTGTCAGATGTGCCTTTGTGGTGCTATTCCTCCTTTCAATTAATTTCTTCATCAACTCCTTTTCCGACTAACTATCACTCCCTTTCAACTACATCCCAATGGCTACGCCATCCTGATGGGATTGTGTGATTTATTCAGGAGGACACTTAACCGTCTTACAAGCTTCGAAGAAATATGCTACTTATGCACATTCACAAAGAATAAAGACCACCCCTCCATTATACTCGTGAGAAGTGCCAAAAGTCATAAACTTATCACTGATCTTCCCGAAAGTGCTCACGGTTTTCCGAATCAATTCTTCTTCGTACGCTGCCCCCTAGGGTTTTATGCCATCTGGAGAATAGGAAGTAAGACTGCTCATCCCCGTTCTTTCCGTTTAAGCTTTTCGAGATCCGAATTGCTAAGTGCTAACTTCACTCTTTTCTTTTACAGCACTTCCTCCTCCCTCTAGAAATCCTAGTCACATGATGACTTTTGATAGATTAAGTGTCGTGCCGGTTGAAGAAAGAAGTATTAAATTTTTGCTGAAGGATGAACTTCTGCACCAATACAGGCTTTTGTCCCCTTCTCGTTCTACCCAAACTCATGAAGTCCCTGACTCTCCAGTACATACACCGGATGCCCCAGTTTCCATCGAAGAACTTACGCCGAAAGAACATATTGTTGAGACTTCGTTGGTAAAGTGTTCAACTTCAATTGATGTTGCGAGGTCATCCGGCAAACTTGCACTTCTCCCGGTCATCGAAGAAGAGGAACCTCCCCAACAATCCGGGAAATCTGGTGACGAGGGAACTAGGAGAGCGAGTCCCACCAGGCACAGTGGTGATGATACTTTTGAGGGGTTGAGCGACCTGATGATTACTTCACAGGAGCTTTTTAAAGATGATCCTATCACTGCTAAAGTTACTTCTCCAGCAGTTGAAGCGACATCCGTTCTACAACAAAATTCATCAACCCAAGAGTTGACACTAGCTGTTAAATCCATCATCACCTCCCAACCCAGGAGTGGTTCGTGATTCGACGCACGTAGTTTGCACGTTACACACATTTAGGACTTTTTAGCACTTATATGTGTTCAACTTTCTTGCTTTCAGGATTTCTGAGTTTATCTTTTCTTCATTTTTAGATTCTTCAATGGAAAGAAGTGGCTCTTAATACGACGATTTCCAGCATTATGGGAAACACAGTTCTTATGACCCTAAATGGTATCTCCCTTCCTCCTGGGAGACTGACGCAGAAAGAGCTGCGGGAAGAGCTCGAGAAAGGCGCGCCTATGAAGAACGCCACGAAAGACGAGATGAGCGACATAATTCTTCCCAGAGGGAAGATGAATTTCATAAACGTAAATTCCGTGATGATAAAGGGAAAAGCCACATCCCTGAAGATGCGAGTAAAAGGGCCAATCATGGCGAAAAACCAGCATCCGAACTTCCTGAGAGGCCCGCTGCTCCTGTACCTTCTCAATCTCCTGCCCTTACTCGTACTGATATTCAAACAATTATTGGCAGGCCCTCATATCAGGTTGGACAAGGCCCGGCCACTCTTCAAAGTCGGTTTTCGCATTGGTTCTTGAAGGGAGTGCGCTTTGAACTTGATTTGGTCCCGATTGACAAGCAAGCTATGCTGCGCAATCTCGATGCCGTCAAACTCTATATTGAGAGAATGCCGAGTTGGCAAAAGCTTGTCGACGAGCTTCAGAGGGTAAACCGTGCAAATCTTGATGCCATGCTACAATGGAAAATGAAAAATCTAAATGGCAGAAAACTCTTGAGTGATATGACGTGGAAATGAGGAGCATAGCCACTTATAATGAGAAACTTGAAGTAGAAGTTGAAAATCTTAAGGAAGAGCTCGCCACTTCTTCCACTTCCTACTCTCAGAGAGAGGAAGTGCTTCAAAAACAAGTGAGAGACGCTCATGCGGCGCAGAGAGATGTTGAAGCCAAATTTGAAGTGCAGCAGCAAGCTGTAGAAAGCTACCGGGCCGATGTTGCTCAACTTCGAGAGAAAACCAACGCCCAGAACTTGGAGATCGAACTGCTCAAAACTCGACTTTCTGAAGTTGAGAAGGAGCGTGATGAAGCTATTTCCGACAAAGCTGCAGCCGATGAATCTCATATGGCAATTAAAGCTGAAGTCAGCTCCACTCTATTCGAGTTTTACATCCATAGCGTTCTGGGGCGTGGTAGCCTTAAGTTTTTGGGGCCGGCATATGAAATCCCTTTGGCCAAAGTGTGTAAGGCCATACTTGATATGTTTAGAGGAGCCGGATATGCCGAAGTAGATTTATTGGCGCATTATCTAGATGATGATGCATGTGCCGCTCTTACCACGGGAAAGGAGCAACTTGCCAAAGAGAGAGATGAAAAGACAGAAGGAGAACATTTAGGAAAGACAATCTCTACCGACCCAGTTCTACCTTCTGTTTCGGTCGATATCGATATTGCCGGCTCCAGTTCCCATTCTCCTCCTCCTGCTAAAGCCGTTAATGAAAGTGTCACCGCCTACACTGGAGACGAGACTCAAGAAAGCGCTGAAGCACAGGACTTCGAAGTTGACATAGTAAAGTCTACTTCTCTAGGTAACCTCAACGTTGATCTCGCTCAAGTGGACTGCTTGTTCGCTTCGACCGAGTTCGATGAGCTTCTTGGTTATTTCTTAAGTGTCGATGAGCCATTATCTCCTCCTTTTATGAGGTATAATGACTTTAACTTTTCTTCTCCTGTAGAGAAAGCTCCAAGTATTGCTCAGCCTTCCCCTCTTCCAATTGTTTCCTCTCCGCCTCTTCAGATTACTCCCCCATCCGTTTCTCAGCAGGGGTCACAAGAGGAGCAGATAGAAGCTCTTCAAGGCTTGGAAGACCCGGTCGTTTCTCTAGAACAGAAGGCCGAAGGACCTGAAGAAGGCGAGATAACTCCAGAACAGACTGCTTCTGATGACATAAAATTATCCACACTTTTCTCTTCAAACAGTGAATCTTCTTCTAAGAAGAGAGGGAAACGCGGAGTCTCAAAGAAAAAGAGAGAATCTTCTGCTGGCGAGGAAAAAACAGAAGAACGTCCAATTGCACCTCTTCCACTTTCTTCCCCTACTCTTACAAGCCGGCCCCAAAAATTGATCATCCGGCCAGGCGTAGGCTCGAAAGGTGGCAGGAAGAAGAAATGATGGGCTTGGGACTTGTGCTTTTTGTCTTGCTTTTCGCTTTTTTTCTTGCATAAACAAAGACTTATGTTGACCGACGATTGTGCGGGTACCGGTCCTCGCCTTCTTTTGTTTTGAAACCTGCACATGTATAAAAAATTTTTAGTATGGAATAAAATGATTCTTTTACTTGAAAAAACTTCTGTCTGTATCTGAGAATGCATTTATTCTTTTTTTTATACAGGTGTCTTTATTTTCTCTGTGTGATGTTGCAGTAAACCTATGGCATGTTGTTTGAGCATTATTTTTATTTTTATAACTATATTATATTGCCCCCATACCATGATTTATTGCAATCTCTTTCATATTGGCAAATTTTCAGGAAACAACTCTTATGTTTCGAGAAGACTTGCACTCTTTCTTTAGAGAACAGCTTTTCCATTTGAAGGAGATTTGCATTTGTACTTTATAGGATAATATTTCCGTTTCAAGGAAATATTTTTTCTGATTTAGTAGAATGCGCCTTGTATTGGAGAAGTCTTCTCTTTTTTTTTGTTGCGAAGCTTTTACACTTCACTTCTGGAGAAAGTCACTTTTATTTTGGCAAGTGACTTTTCCTTCGTGGCAAAGTGGGCCTCCGAAAAAGGGCTTTGACCTGCTTGTGCCTCCGAAGAGGGCTCTTGTTTGATTGTGCCTCTGGGAAGAGGGCTTTTTGTTTGATTGTGCCTCTGGGAAGAGAGCTTTTTGTTTGATTGTGCCTCTGGGAAGAGGGCTTTTTGTTTGTGCCTCCAGACAGAGGGCTTTTTTGTTTCTGCCTCTGGGAAGAGGCTTTTTTTTTCCCCGTTAGCTGTGAAGCGGGCCTCCGAAGTGGGCTTTTCACATTTCGACTCGTGTGAGTTTTATTTTAGATCGCGGTGAAACGTGTGCCTCTGAGTAGGGCCTTTGCCTGGAAGTTTGGAGTTTCCTTCTCTCGGTTGGATGGATTCACGGGGCGGACGCAAGTAACTTGGATTTTTTGTTCGCACAAACGTTCTCAACTAGTTAACGAGTGTCCTGTGCCACCGGTCAGTCCACAACTTTCTATCGAGAAAGAGAACTCTCTTTTTCTGGGAAGTCCCATTAAAGGTGTTTTAGCATTTCAACTATGGTGAAATGGGCCTCCGAAGAGGGCTTTTCACATTCCAGCACTTGTGAAGTTTTATTTCAGATCTCGGTGGAATGCATGCCTCCGAGTAGGGCTGTTGCCTGGAAGTTTGGAGTTTTCTTCTCTCGGTTGGATGGATTCACGGGGCGGACATAAATTACTTGGATTGTTTGTTTGCACAAACGTTCTCAGCTAGTTAACGAGTGTCCTGTGCCACCGATCAGTCGACAACTTTCTATCGAGAAAGAGAACTCTCTTTTTCTGGCAAGTCCCATTAGAGGTCTTTATCCTCCGAAGAGTTGTGCCTCCGAAAAGGGCTTGTGCCTCCGAGGAGGTCTTTTGCTGTTTCCTGCCTACTCGCCCATGTCTTTTCGCAATTTGCTCATATCAGTGGTTTCCTGTTATCATTTCCAAGCGCATATTCCTTTCTTTTGCAAGTAGCTTATTCTATCCAAAGAAGTGTACTTCATTGTTAAATGAGTTCGCAGGGATAGACACAAGCTAATTAATCGAATGTTTGTTTGCACAAATGATCACAATTAGTTAGGAAGGGTCTACCTCTGGCGGAACCACTAACTGTTTGCTTGAAGCACTTCTTATATACGATTTGAATCTGGAATTTTTGTGGCTAGATATTCATTTGTTGAGTGATGTAAGGGATCGCTTGGTCTTATGATGGGTAAGCTTTTTTTTTAATGGCCTGCAATATTAAATCGACATTTTAGCAATACAGTTGAAGTATTTTATATATCGAAATAAAACAAGCAGTAGAGAACACAAGATTTATAGTGGTTCGGCCAAGAACTGGGCCTACATCCACTTTATAGTTCTTATTATTCACTTGCACTGGCTTTACAATGGCTTTCAATACAAGAATCATACATTCATAATTCATTTTACAAACTTAAGAAAAGCTTTTAAGTAAAATATGGATGCAAATGATTGCTGTTCCAAGCTCTTGGAATTGGATCTCCTTCGACAGTTTTCAGTTTGAAAGTGCCATCAAGAAGTTTTTGGCCTATGACATATGGCCCTTCCTAGTTTGGCGCAAACACTCTTGTTGCTTTCATGACCCTTTTCAAGATTAGATCTCCAATCTCAAAGCTGCGTTGTTGAACTTTGGAATTGAAATGCCTGGCGATTCTTTGTTGATGGGCTGCAATTCTGAGCTGAGCCTCTTCCCTTTTTTCATCAAGGAAGTCAAGTGCTTCAAGTTGCAACTCTTCGTTTTCAGCTTGGTTGAAATGAATTCTTCTATGTGAAGGGACTTCGATTTCCACAGGAATCATTGCTTCTGATCCATATGCCAATGAAAATGGAGTGTGCCTAGTCGTAGTTTTGTGTGTAGTTCTATATGCCCATAGTGCTAGTGGAAGCTTATCGACCCAACCATCTTTCGCTTTTTCCAGCTATTTTTTGATGGTTGATTTGATAATTTTGTTTACTGCTTCCACTTGCACGTTTGCCTGCGGATGAGCCACTACTGAGAAGCTTTTTTGGATCTAGAATCGCTTGCAAAAATCTTGGAACTCTTCACTTTCGAATTGGGTTCCATTGTCTGTGATTATCTTTTGAGGCACACCATACCTACAAATGATATTCTTAGTTACAAAGTTTATCATCTTTTCAGAGGTAATAGTAGCTAATGGTTCAGATTCAGCCCATTTAGTAAAATAATCAACAGCAACAATAGCATATCTGATTTCAGATTTGGCAGTTGGCAAAGGCCCGATGAGATATATTCCCCAAATAGAAAATGGCCACGGGCTGACCGTTTGTGTTATCTCAGTGGAAGGTGCTCTTGGGATTTTTGCAAATCTCTGGCATCGGTCGTATTTTCGGGCGTGGCTTGCAGCATCACGATTAATATCTGGCTAAAAATACACATGACGGAGAATTTTCTTTGCTAGAGTTTGACTACCTGAATGGTTTCCACACTCTCCTCCGTGTACTTCAGCTAGAATTTTCAAGCCAGTGATAAGAGCTTCATATTATGCTTCATTATTTGTTGAAGGGAATTCCAATCTCAATGGATAGCACAACGACCGCCCTTCAGGGGTTTCAAGCACAACCCCAACTCTTGAACAGTAATCGTTTCTTGCACCATCAACATATAATTTCCATCGAATTGGGGGATTATCATTTACCTCTTCCTCACTATCACCTTTATCTGTACATTGTTCGATGAAATCTGCCAAAGCTTGTCCATTGATTGCTCTCCAGGGATGATAAGTGATGTCGTATTGGCTGAGTTCAACCTTCCACTTCAGAAGACGATCCGAAGTCTCAGGACGAAACAGGACTTGCTTTAGAGGTTGATCAGTGAGGACTTTGATAGAATGAGCTTGGAAATACGGCCTCAACTTTCTTGACGCAATCAGTAGACAATAGGCGAGCTTTTCCAATTTTGAATAATTCATATCTGCCCCGGTGAACCTCTTGCTAATATAATAAACCGAGCGCTGAATTTTTGCATCTTCCCGTACCAACGCTGCACTGAGAGCATGAGATGAGATCGCCAAATATACGAAAAGATCCTCACCATCGTCGGGCTTAGAAAGTATTGGAGGCGTTTCCATGTGACGAATCAATTCATCAAAAGCTTTCTGGCATTCAGGAGTCCAGTCAAAATTCTTCCTCCCTTTCTTCAGTGCATCAAAGAATGGAATGCATTTATCAGTAGCTTTCGAAATGAATCGACTTAAGACAGCGACTTTTCCATTAAGACTTTGCAATTCCTTCTTCGTTCTAGGAGCTTTTACTTATTTTAAGGCAGCAATTTGAGTAGGATTAGCTTCAATCCCCCTAGTACTCACAATGAAACCCAGAAACTTTTCGGACTCCACACCAAGTGAACATTTCAAAGGATTAAGTTTCATTCCGTACTTTTGGAGGATTGCAAACATTTCCGCCAAGTGGTCCATATGGTCTACCGCTTTCTTTGACTTCACCAACATATCGTCAAGATAAACTTCCATAGTTTTGCCAATTTATGGTTTGAACATAGCATTGACGAGCCTTTGGTACGTTGCCCCTGCATTCTTAAGTCCGAAGGGCATGACTCTATAGCAGTAGAGACCAACATCAGTGATGAAGCTTGTGTCCGCCTGATCTGGCTCATGCATCATAATCTGGTTGTATCCGGAGTAAGCATCCATGAAAGATAACAATTCGTGCCCCGCTGTTCCATCCACCAACTGATCCATTCTGGGTAATGGGAAGCAGTGTTTGGGGCAAGCTTTGTCTAAATCTGAGAAGTCAATGCAAACTCTCCATTTCCCATTAGCTTTCTTAACCAGTATTGGATTTGAAACCCAATTAGGATAAGTAGACTCCCTGATGAAACCATTCTCCATAAGCCGATGTCCTCTTCTTTCAAAGCTGCTGACCTTTTGGGACCTTGTGTTCTTCTTTTCTGTTTTACCGGTGTAAACTTCGGATCAATGTTCATAGTATGTACTGCAATTTCAGGGGATATTCCACACATATCTGCATGAGTCCAAGCGAATACGTCCAGATTTGCCGTCAAGAATGAAATTAAGGAATTTTGAACCGTCACATTAAGTTGCGAACCCACATTCACTACTTTGTTTAGATCTTCGGGTCAACAGGTACTGGCACCGTTACTTCCAATGACACCACTCTATTCTCCCCTGCACTAGCTTTTCTGGGATCCATTTCTCTTCATGCCCCGCTATGCTCTCCAGTGCAGGGTCCACCCTGTAATTGCTACAAGGTTGGTTCTTTGATGCGGACTGGGGCTGCCGCATCTTTTTCCATCTCTCTCTTCTTTGCTTCATGCAACTCTATTAGATAACATTCTCGCCGACATTCTAATCCCCTTTAATAACTTCAACGCCATTATCCGTGGGAAATTTCATAGTGAGGCACCACGGGGCGAGAATTGCCTTAAAAGCCGCAAGAATTGGTCGGCCTAGGAAGGCGTTGAAGGCAGAAAATTCATCGACAATTACAAAAGTCTATTTTCGAACTACCTTTTCTGCCCCTCTCCAAGCTCTACGAACAAGTCAATAGTTCCAATGGGCTGCTTCGGTTCCCTAGTAAACCCAACAATTTTCTGAGATGAAGCTTGAACGTCATCCATCGGGACTTTCATTTGGTCGAACGTCTTTTTGAAGAGAATATTGCAAGAAGCGCCACAATCTACAAGCACTATTCTCACAATAGCCGGCCCAATGCCTGCAGAGATGACCAAGGGATCCATGGTTGGAGCTTCAATACCCATAGAGTCCCTGGCTTTGAACACAATATCAACATTGAAAGTTTTCTACTGCTTCAAAGGTGCTGCGTCTTCTAGCACAAAAACACTCTCTTCTGTTGGTGCACACTTCAAGGCACGGGAATATCTTTCCATCTCGCCCCAGCTTCTGCCTGCTGGGTGAGGACCTCCTGTAATCACATTGATAACAGGCCTTTCCGATTCATGCACGATATTCCTCTCACCCGAGCCAGATGGATGAGCAGGAAGTTGCTGGCCCTTAGTGGATGAAGTTGGGTCATTTCTACTTCTCTTAACATATTGTTGCAACTTGTTCTCTCTCAATACTTCTTCAATTAAATTTTTCAGATGGCGACATTCGTTGGTACCATGACCGGGTTGATTATGAAACCGACAGAATCTCCCACTTTGAGCAGCTTTTTTGTTAACTCTCATCTCAAGCGGTTTAGGATATTCTACCGCAACTTTGGTAGCAAAGAAGATATTCTTCGGAGTGTCGGTCAAAGGAGTGAAATTTGAAGATTTTAAAAGGGGAGGTTTCTTCATATCTTTCTGTTTCTTCCCACCATTATTCTCCATTTTATGACTTCCAGATTCCTTTTTGGTAGGAGCAGCGGTATTATTCTTAACCTCTGTCAATGCCACTTTAACTAGTTGTCGAAGGTTTTCCAAGCGCATGAATTCATCAGCATTCTTATAGAATTTCTCAAGAGAATTCGGTTCTTTCATCTTCAGCCACTTCCCAAATTCGCTTGATTTGCCGATTGCCCTCATCAAGTATGTCAAGACCATCTGTGGTTCTGCATTGTCCACTTCTGCCAAAGCTATGTTGAAGCGGTTGAAGAAAGACCTGATGGATTCCTCAGGATTCTGCTCCAGGCTTGAGAGTGACATAATATCCTTTGCCTTTGAAGCATACAACCTGAATTGCTCTTTAAACTTCTGAGTCAAATCGGCGAACTGGTCTATAGATCGGACCGGAAGCTTTGTGAACCAGAGCAGAGCCACTCCTTCCAAGTATACCAGAAAGTACCAGCATTTGATCTCATCAGACGCTCTAGCACCAGTCATGTGCCAATCTTAATTATACAGGAATTGATTGGGGTCGCTTGTTCCCTTATAGGCCGGGATGGCAGGAGGAACAAACTTCCTTGGAATTTCCGCCTTTAGAATCTTTTCAGTGAATTGAGTTTTGCTCGGAGCGAACCCCCATTCCTTCTCATCTTCATCCCCGTGCATGCTTTCTTTCATGATTTGTCGCACCATGCCCGAAAGATATTCCTCATCATTTAAAGGATCTGCAGGACAGACTTTGGCCATTTTCTCGGAAGTTTTTCTGGACAAACGTCCGCGGAGAGTTGGCTGTGGTTTTGATCCTCCAGCATGAGGAGGTGTTTCTTTGACGAGGCTAGCTGCTCTTTGAGGAATATTCCTCTCTTCAGGATCATGAACATCATTTGCAAGGTTTTCTACATTATTCACCGGTTGACGGTTAGCTCCGAGCAATGCATTTAACTTCTCAAGCATTAAAGCATTATGAATTTCCATCTACTGGTATAATTCGGATACTTCAGCATCTAACTCTACTCGTGTAATTCCGGCACTTGGTGCTGCTTGACTTGACGAAGGAGAAGTGGCAGTATTTTCATGGACATTACAAGGTCTTTTAGATGCACGCTTTCTTCCAGGAGCCATTATCTCTGATAGACTTCTGGTATTGAGAGAGATCCTTTCAACAAACTTTTGCGAAACAATGACGAAGATAGCCTGAGTTGGATTCTCAGTGAAAGCACCAAAAATGTTAACGCTAAAAATTGAACGCTAACACCCCGGTGTATGTAAAGATTAGGTGAAAGCACCACCCGTGAACATGGGAATTAAAAACAAGTAGAAAAGTCACAGAGAAAGCAGGAAAAAACAACAGTTTTATAGTGGTTCGGCTTCAAGTTAAACCCACGTCCACTTTAATCCTCTTTATCACTGAATCAATTACAACTTTACAACAATCTCCAATTACAATACTGATGAGACAAACAACTAGAACTCCGATATAGAAGAATTCTTTGAATCGATGTTAATTGTGTTAGATATCCTCTTGAAGTTAGTTGAGATGCCTTTCGTGTTTGAAGTGTCGAGTGAGTCGAGAATTCAGCAGAATATCGGCGTTCCAGGAATGAGCCAAAAAGATCCCCTTTTAGTTGGAGTCGGTGGGGTATTTATAGGAGAGTTCGGCATTAGGTAGCAGGTCGCAAACGACCTTGGATAGGTCGTAGGTTGCTCGCGACCTAGTAGGAGTCGTTTACGGCTTATACATGGTACACTTGATCATTCTCGCAAGTCATAGGTCGTGGCCGACCTAGGTAGGAAGTGGCATAGGAAGATCCTTTGGTATGATTGGGTTGTGAACGACTTAGGTATAGGTCGTAGGTCGTGGGCGACTTAGTAGACACGGTTTACGGCCTAACAGGAACTCCCTTGATCATTCGAACAAGTCATAGTACGTGGGCGACTTAGGGTAGGAACGACATAAGGAAGACAAGTTACCTCGGCTTTGTATAGCTTGCTAGGTCGCTAGGTCGTTAGGTCATAATGCCTAGGCTCGCTGTAGAATTCTATCCCTGTTAGGTCGCTCCCGTTACTAACTCGCTAGGTCGCGTATACCTTTAGGTCGCTAGGTCACCTCAGTCCACAGTCGTTGGTGCGCTAGGTCGCTCAATCCATTTAGCCACTAGGTCGTTTAACTTACTGAGCCTCTTTGTGTGTTAAATCGCTTACTCACTTAAGTTGTTAAGTCGTGCCTTCACATAAGCCGTTAACTCGTTGAGTCATAGGTCGCTGGACCATCTAATCCTTTAGGTCCTGTACCTCGGTAGGTCGTAATGCCTGCTGTGCCATTTGATCGTTAGGACCGTCCTATCTTTAGGTCGTTTATGAAGTTAGGTCGCTAGGTCGCTCAAAAAGAGGAGTTAAAACAGCTTAAAATTTAACTCAATTTATTTTTTCAAATCCAAATAAATTCTCAATTAATTCACAATCGAATCCAAAATTCTATAACAATTTCCAATTTATTTCAAAATTTAATCCAACAAATTAGATTAATTATCAAATTACTTTTAGCTAAAATTCCGGAATGTTACATTAGTTCTCAAGAAGAGCTAAGGAAGCAAGAAGGAAAGCCATTCTAGCATAATAAATGCAAAGGTGGCGTAGGTAAACAAGCTCAAAGAGAAGCAAAGAAATTGAGAATTAAATGTAGATGGCGCAATTCGCGGGGAAATACAGAAAATGATTATAGAGCGAATATCTCGAAGATCAAAGGTTTCAAATTTAACCAGCCTAGACATATGAAGAGAGAGTTTCCAACCTTACCAAAGATTACTACTAAATCGTTCCATCTTATGCCCTTAATGCCATTTTCAGCTCTAGTGTGACTCCGAATGTTGATAAGTGAAAGTATATTATGTTGGAAGGTGTGTTACCTCATTTTGATTTATTTGTTCACACTTTATTTAACATTAAATCAAACCACCCATTTATTTTGGGAGTATTAGTGGATGAATTACATTTAGAGAGCAGTATAGTTAGAAACCCTATTATAATATCAAATCTCATGGAGGGGAAGGAGGGTCGATCCATTTATCCATGGTTTGTTATGGTTTAGAGTCATATATTTCGGGTGTGCAATTTGGTTTCTAGTTTTGGTTTAATCTTGGGTATAGCATGGATATCTATGCGTGGAGCTATAACGACCCACAAATTTATCACTTTGATAAATTTTATTTATTTTTGAAATTTATTCAAATAAAAGGTTGATAGTAAAAATAATGATAATTTAATTGAAGTGATTATAAATTTATATTGAAACATTTAATATAGTTTTATAAAGATATATATTAGATTTGAAAATATAAAGAAAAAAATCGATATCGCTTTATCGATATAACGGTAACTATTGGAAATACTTTTTAATATTAATTTACATAGTTTGATAATTCTAATATGATCATTTTAATAAATTTAAAATGAAAAGATTTTTTTTTTTAATTTTGTTTTCAAATATATGAACGTTAATTAATAAATGAAAATATGATAGATAATTGGTTTCCCGGTTTTCAATGATTTAACAAACAAAAGTGGTCTGAAGTCGTTTGAAGTATTATGCGCATATATGTACATGCGTATATATGTCACACGCACACGATAACATATACATGTGTACATGAAAACATGAACACATACATATTACAAAATAATTAAATAATTCCTATAACTTTATACTTAAGTCACCAAAAAATGAAAACATCAACTCACCGTACCATACAATCATCACACCATCTCCTCAAATCAACATACATGGCCTAAGGAGGTGCCGTTTGCTAAGTGGTGTAGGAAGGTTATAGGCTAAGGGCGTTTTGGTAATTTTTCCTTTAAATATTTTATTCCAAGTTTTCTCTTATAAATACCCACCCATTTTCTCACATTTTCAGCATACTCTTATAATCATCTTCTCCCCTTCAAGCTCTTTTCATGGATTCAATGCTTAACAAATTATGGAGAAACATTTGGCAAAACAAATTTATAATCATATATTATATATAAGTTATCAATTTCACTTCAAACAGAAATGAAACTCCTCTCTCCCTTTTCTAAATCCATGACCACCTCCCAAAGCCAGGCCAAACACTTTATCCTTCCCCACTAAGGCCATGAACTCCTCGTTTCAACCAATTCTTAGACCAAGCCATTTTAAGTCCATAGTGCTAGTGATCATGAGCGTAGATTTCAGCTATAACCCATTATATACTAGCTCAAAGGGAAAATGAAGATGAGAAACTTCTAAACTATATTATTTTATGCTATTGGATGTTATGTATGTTTAGTTATGATTAGTTTAATTTGAATATTGAACATGTATGCAAGTCATGGAAATACACATCGACAGGCACAAGGGAAATCAGTTTCCTCTATATTAATGAATTTGTGTATATGGAATGTTAAACCTCTTTCAAAATGGTTTAATAATATATAGAAATGTTTTCTAAACATTTAAAAGTGTTTTGGTGAATTTTTAATGAGAAAGGAAAATTTAGTCAAAATTAGGCACGTCGCGTAATAGTAGTTCGCGATTTCGTGCCATAAAAGTCAAACGAACGTATAAAATGGAAAATAGATAAGAATTCTTTGAGATAAGAATTTTTCGAACTATTATATTCATAGATTTCCAATGAAGAAAGAAAATCTTGATTTCGATAAGTGGATTTTGAAATACGAGTAAAACAAATTTTTGGAAAACCGCGGTTTTGCAGTCCAGAATCCATAACGGGGTTTCTTCAAAAATGATATTTCAAAATTGTTCACAAATATAAAATAAATTATAAAAATATTTTGAAATGTTTTAAAAGTGATTTTAGTTAAAGAATGAATTTCCAAATAAAAAAAAGTTGTTTTCATCAATATAGCTTAAAAGCACATTTTGCATCACTTTCCTATTGTTATCCCGCTTTTTGGCAAAGCCATGATACCAAAAGATCGATCGAAAACGAAGGACAGTTCGTCTCAGAGATTGGTCATACTTCGTTTAGCTATGGACATCGTTGAATTTTGTCCGAGTCCAGATTGAGCTACAATTGATAGGACAAGACAAGAAAGATCATAAAAGTCAGCATCTCAAATTTCAAGTCAATCCGAGTTCATACGCTCAAGTTATGAACGATTCAATTTGAAGGGAAAAGCACTGGTTACGTATCCATTGTTGTAGGTGTCTTCGAATCCATCGAAGTGCCTCGGATTCGACTCCCTCAACTTCGAATCCATCGAGCTCGTATCGATGGACCTCGTATCCATAGAGCTCGTATCGATGGACCTCGTATCCATCGAGCTCGTATCGATGGACCTCGTATCCATCGAGCTCGTATCGGTCGTTCGAACCCATCGATGAAGCCTTGTTCGAACCCATCAATGAAGCCTTGTTTGAACCCATCGATGAAGCCTTGTTCGAACCCATCGATTAAGCCTTGTTCGAACCCATCAATGAAGCTTCATTCGAATCCACCAAGTCAACTAGCCATGGTGACGTGTCATTCATCTGTACGAACGCGCCGAGATATATGGAGTCGATGCGGTCACCTCGGAGTGAAGACCGGATCGATTCGAGGTTTGCGCTCCACGTCATCACGAAGGCGCGTGCCACCATCGATTCGAAACCATCGATTCGAAGGGATGGTTTCGAACCAAACAGCCACACAAGGAATCCCTTCTCGTATCCATCATATCTCTCAATCTACAGATCCAAATGCCACGAAATTTTCACAGAAGCTTGCATACATGTTGAAGGATGTCCATACCAAATTTCACCTCGATTGGATGACTTTCTGATTGATTCGATTGGGGTTCGAATCGATATCAAAGTGGGCCCAAATTTCCTGAGGCCGGGTGCGTGGGCCCCCTCACGTGCCAGAAGTGGTCTCCCGAATTTTCAGCGAAATATCAACATCCTACGCCTATAAATAGAGCCCCAGAGCCAGCAGAAAAAGGGGCTTTTGACTCTCAAGGGCCCAGACTCCGTCAGATCGAGATCTCCATCATCCTACATCATAACTTTGCTGTTGATTTCGAAATTCCAGTTGTAACTTGCTGTCGATCGCTGTAACAACTTGTAATCATTGAAAGAGAATCAATAAAACACCAAAAAACTTCACAGTGGACGTAGGCAACACGCCGAACCAGTATAAATCGCTTGTCTACACATTTACTTTACTGTTGATTGGAGTTATTGTTACATAATACTTGCTTTGAATTTACATTCTTCATTATTATCTCTTCAACGACCCCCGAAGAGTGTTGTGACCAATTTTGGTGCAAAAACTTTGGTGATTTCATTGAGAAAACCCAGATTTTCTCCTACTCGTTGGATCTGTCATCGATACCCGATTGAACAAATCTAAGAGAGAGATCCAGATCATCAAATCCAAGTTCCTTCTCTTCTATTCAGATTTGCGCAAAGTCTAGGAAAGGAATTCAACTTTCAAGATGGTTAGCACAAGAACTACCTCAAATGCTGTCAATCAAGAAGATCAGGATAGGCAGAATCCTGCTCCACTACCTCCATCTAATCAAGATACTACTGGACCCTCTGAACCATCAGGTCCAATTACCCGACAGGAGTTACACTCGCTACTCCAAGTGCTGACCCAGGGTCAGCAACAACTAGCAGAACAGCTACGTCCTAATGCCGAGCTGATCAACAAGCTGGATCGCCAGAAGCGAAAGAGATCCACGAGAGACCATGCTTCTCGCTACTCCAGCGAAAGTTCTTCATCTTTTGATTATCATAATCGATCTCCACGACCCCAGCTAGATGGGAGTCACATGCCAGCCGCTGGAGATCAACCGGCAATGACCGTTGGAACAGAGAGTTGGTCCATCAGCCAGTTTCCAAACCGGACCCTCCTCCCGAGGAGGTGCCGTCCCTCGCCACACCGCAGAATACCGCACCACTAACGTTGCGGCTGAACCAGGGGTCGACGTCCAAGATCAGTCGGACATGGACCGTCATCACAGCGGCTGTACTCCTGAACCATACGTCCCAGAGGACTATGGGCCAAGAAGGCAAGACTTGGACCGTCGACGACATCCGGTTCTAACCCAAAGTATGGAATGTAATCATACTCCGGTGCAAGCCGCACCAAACACGCAAATACCGGATCTTTCAACTATGATACGTCAGATGAACCGAGAGAGCCAGGGATTCACAAATGACGATTGGGGAGTTTCCCGAAGTCACACTCCTTTTACGGACGATATCCTTACTGCTGAACCCCCACGGTGATTCAGAATGCCAACTCTACTCATGTACGAAGGAAACTCCGACCCCAACCAACATATTCTGAAATATGAATGGTCGATGATCGTTGCCAGAGCCGACGATGTAGTGAAGTGTCGTAGTTTCCCTATATCCTTGGGGGGCATCGCTATCATGTGGTTCACTCGATTGCCACCTCGATCCATCTCTTCTTTCGACCAGTTGGCCACAAAATTCGTTGAGCAATTCCGCATGCACGTCGCAAGGCCGAAAGATGTCAACACTCTGTCTAGCGTCACTCAAGCTCCGGGAGAAACGCTCATACACTACTTAGAGAGGTTCCATACTGCATGCACGGAGATTAGCAATCCTAACGATAACTCCATCCTTATGGCGTTAACTACGGGGATCGACCCCGATTCTGAGTTTGGCAACTGGTTAGCTGGAAAGCCGCCTGCATCGTTGGACCGTTTCCTTGCCAAAGCGGCTCAATTCCTGAGATGGGAAGATGCGAAACAGTCTAGGAAGCAAACCGATGCGGGGCCAAGTACGGAGGGGATCCAAAGCAATGTTGCTATCAAACAGTCCGGTGAGAGCTCCGGAAAAGTTCAGTTGAACGTTGAAAACAAACAAGCTCGGCGAAGAGGGAGCGTGAATTAAATTAAAAAGCGAGATCAAAATCGTGGCCCGCAGCGCAAAAATCCAATGTTTGACTGTTACACTCCTCTGAATACATCACTAGAGGACTTGTACTTACAAACCTGTAACAAAATTTAGTACCAAAAACCTGCACCAAAACCGTCGTCAGAGAGACAAATCCAAACGGGAAAGTTTTTCATATTCCATGAAAGCTACGGGCACAATACGAACGAGTGTCTTTACAAGATCTCGTTGAAAACAGATCAAAGAAAGGAAGCTGGAACAGTTTGTGCGGGCACCACAGCCTAGAGAAGCAGGCCCATCAAATCAAAACAATGAACCCAATCGGCCGAGACATGAGGACTCAACTTGTCCCCGCGGAAGATTGGTGATAAACGCCATCAGTTGCGGACCAACTTTCTTAAGAGCCTAGAACGACGAAGATCCTCGTCACTGTCACGCATGACAGGCTCTGTTCAATCTATGAATACTATGCAATTTCCTTTACATTCTGAAATTTGAACTTGTAATTAGGCACTCACTTTGCCATATTTTCTTATTTCAGCAATAAATTACTATCTCTTCGAGCCAGAGATGTGATTCATCGAATGCAACATTCAACAATCACTACACAGGAAGAGCTAAGTTCCATCAAACAATGGAATATATTCAAATAGCGAGTGACTGTGATACGACCGACCACTCACTAAGTGAAACCCCAGCTCGGGGGCAAGCCATCGCGTCTAAGGCTGAACAGGACCAACACACGACAGTCCTACAACTAACTCCAACTTCCCAGAGTGCGAATTGGAGTATAAACATTCAACAAATCATTCCCGGAGTTTGAACGAACTCCAAATTCCCAGAGTACGAATTGGAGTATAAACATCCAATAACTCGTTCCCAGAGCGCGAATGGACTCCAACTTCCCAAAGTGTGAATTGGAGTATAAAGATTCAATAACTCGTTCCCAAAGTGCGAACAGACTCCAACTTCCCAAAGTGTGAATTGGAGTATAAACATCCAACAACTCGTTCTCGGAGTGCGAACGGACTCCAACTTCCCAGAGTGTGAATTGGAGTATAAACACCCAACAATTCGGTCCCGGAGCGTGAACAGACTCCAACTTCCTAGAGTGTGAATTGGAGTATAAACATTCAATAACTCGTTCCCCGAGTGCTAACGGACTCCAACTTCCTAGAGTGTGAATTGGAGTATAAACATCCAACAACTCGTTCCCGGAGTGCAAACGGACTCCAACTTCCCAGAGTGTGAATTGGAGTAGAAACTTCCAACAACTCGTTCCCAGAGTGCGAACGGACTCCAACTTCCCAGAGTGTGAATTGGAGTACAAACATCCAACAACTCGTTCCCGGAGTGCGAACGGACTCCAACTTCCCAGAGTGTGAATTGGAGTATAAACATCCAACAACTCGTTCCCGGAGTGCGAACGCACTCCAACTTCCCAGAGTGTGAATTGGAGTATAAACATCCAACAACTCGTTCCCGGAGTGCGAACGGACTCCAACATCCTAGAGTGGGAATTGGAGTATAAACGTCCAATAACTCGTTCCCGGAGTGCGAACGGACTCCAACTTCCCAGAGTGAGAATTGGAGTATAAACTTCCAATAACTCGTTCCCGAAGTGCGAACGGTGTGACGACCCGTCTTTCATTCCACAGGAAGCAGTATCATCGATAAGAAAAGAAACAGATAGAAATAGAAAGATAGAAAGAAAGAAACAACAATAACCAGAATCTCACAGCGGAAATTAACAAAATATAATATTTTACATATCCCTTACATAGTTTTACATATCAGAGTACACAAAATAATATTACCCCATTATATCAGACATTCATAAGAGTTTTTCCAACCATACAACTCAAAAAACAACATCAAAATGCTACTATAGTGAATATAGATAGATATTACGTCTGGACTCCAGCTCCAGCTTCCAAAAAATATGCTAATCCAAATCTAATCACTTGGCTACTCATAAAATTTGAGTACCCAAGAGTTTATGAAAAACAAAATAAACTCCGGGTCAGACATGGGTCTGGTGTGAGTAAATCAGTTAAAATTGTTTAACTTTAAAAATCTTTTTTTTAAACAAAAGGTATCACGTAAGACTCCCCACAAATAAACACAGGTAAGTTTTTACCTTACGCTAACCAAAACATTTGATAGGAAATTCAGTGATATTATAATAGGGTCTACGGTTTAAAAATAAAATATAGAAATAGCTGGAATGCTTACATCTCACGTTCCAACATAGTTGGGCACAATCAAATCGTACGGCACTTATTGGAGTTTGGATTCCATACAATGGCAGGGCTACTGGGGCACTGCCCGTCACAGTACATGGCCTAGATCACCGTACCGAGGACCACTCCCTATCCCCTGCAATACAAGGCCGGACCCATCCCTTACTGGACAGTTTCGAACAAGACAACCCCGCAGTTGTGGCCAACAACTGCGCACGCAGCCGAATAAATAAGGGACTTCTAGACAGGGGTAAATCTCACTCTCATGTGGGGGCTACCCATGAAGCCTTGCTGCCCCTCCCCTGTTTTAGCCATTCCCGGTTGATGAGGCTTGAGGCTACGATTACCTTTAGAGAACACATCTATTAGAATGCTCATCGTCCACCTGACGATGTTCTGAAAGCATTCAATCCATACAAGTTCGTTCCGGGTTCGAACGAAACCGAAGACATTATTTCGTTACAGTCATTTTGGAATCACCCTCAGAATTAAGGACAATAACCCTTGCATTCTAAAACTCCATCTCGATCCTCACCTAAGATGTCACGACCTAACGTTTAACTTGGATCGATGTGGTTTTCGGAAATCAATTCCATTTCCGATCCCGGTCTCATCAAAATCCGAACGTGTCTTAAAGGCCAAGTTGTTTTAAGATTTAAAGATTCAATTCAGATTTAAACATAGCATCACACAGCATTATCAACCGATAATAACCAATATCTATCACAGATATACAATATCTCATCATAGAATATCTAAAACTACCATTCAACAGATATCAACCATAATCAGATATTCAATTCAAACAATCATCCACAAGCAAGCACTACTGAAATTCATATTATAGTTAATTTAATTAATTTAAATTAAATTAACTACCTAAGAATTTATCACTTAATCTTGCTTAACCAAACTTTAATTAATTTATCACAATCATTTAATTAATTAACCATCTTTTAATTATCCCATTAATTAATTAATCTCTAATTAATTAATAATCTTTATTTAATTGTCAATTAATTACTATAATTATTTATTAATTAAAATTTTATTTAAGATTAATCATTCCTTAACTGATTATTAATTAACCCTTAATTTATAATTAATTAACCTTAATTAATTCTTAATTAATCATGAATTAATTTATGTTAATTACTTAATTGATTATTCATTAATTATCCTTAATTATTTAATTAATTAAATCTTAACCCTTAATTAATTTATTATTAATTATTAATTAATTAATGTTTAATTACTTAATTAATTAACTCTTAATCAATTAATTAATTAACTTCTTAATCACTAATTTATTAATCATTAATCACTTATAAATTACTCTTAAATTAATTAATTAATTAATAATTTATTAATTATTATTTAATTTAATCCTTAATTATCCATTTAATCCATGAGTAATTAATTGAATCTTCACAAATTAATTAACCTAAGTAATTAATTCGTTCCAACCTTAATTACTAATTAATTTATGTAACTTTAATTTCAAAATTTAAATAACTTTCAAAACAAAACAATTTCATCATTCATTAAGAACTCTTACATATTTAAACATTTCAATTTATTAAAACTAATTGCCTTTTAAAAAAGTTAGATTTAAAGATGTAAAATCATTTCAAAACTTCACCAAATAAAATGTGATTTACTTTTGAAATAAAATATTTGATACTTTATAAAGTAATAAAAATATAAAGTGTTAAGTTTTAAACTTAAATCAAATTTGAAATTTAAAACAAGTTTAAAACTTGACTTCATTTATTTGTTTAAACTCGACCAAAATCTAAACTAACACAACCAGTATTCCATCTCCTCTTCCTCCATCTATCTGAACCCAACCAATCACACGATCAACCACTCACACACCCGAGCATACTCACGAGCCTCACGACCCAAAACACGAGTGCGGCTTCGAGAAAAAAAACACTCGCATTCGAAATGAAGCCCACTTACACAGCCATACTTCGTGCACATGCACGGTGCTCCGGCACTTCCACCGCCACCGCCCTAGCTCGCGAAAACCCCAAACCATCCCATGACCTCATATCAAACCCCAGAACCCATAAATTCAAACTCGAACGAAAATTGGGTTGTTCGAACCCAAACCTAAACTACAGACTCCTGGAAAAACCCCATCACCTACGGCAAGCCGACCACCATTCGCCCCCAAACTCCGGCCATGCACTCGCACAACCAAAACACACATCCACCTCCAGCCTCGCGTAACTTGGTCAACCCTATGCTTCACACGAACGAATTTCCCAAACTCAAAAAGACACAAAGCAAAAACCCTAAAGATCAAATTTCTAAATTCTAAGTTGTATGATAAATTCAACCACAATTTTTCTACTGTTAAGCAACATCTAACACAACTTCGATTCAAATTTCAAAGTTAAAAAACAACTCAGTCACAAGAATTAGACAAAAGCCCCAATTTTTGTTATTTTCAAAATCCATCTTCAACTTAAAGTTTAAAATTCTGATTTCTGTCTTAAAATTCATATTACTCATAATAGATTCAAGATATACTTTTGATTCAGTAAAATTTGAACGTGATTTATATGATATAAATATTTTTTTTACTGCATATCTTAGATTCTGCAGATATTTGACGGTTTCATAAGCATATTTACTTCTAACACTTAATTCATATTGAATTTAAACTTTTATATTTAATATATCAACTCAGCATCACCTTGCTGAATTTAAATTTGAAGTTTGTTCAGAAATTTACTCTGAACTTGAAATAACAGAGGAGTTACAATTGCCTTTTTAAACATGCACAGTCAATTTTATAAATCTGTAAACAAATACTTCACAAAATAACTAGCATGCAAGCATTTCAGAGCTAACATTCAAAATGCAACAATTTTTTATACTTAAATTTTGGTTTTAAAAAAATCTACTCACCTGTTCTTGTTGTTAAGCCTTAAGCTGCTAGAAAAAGAAATATGAACTGCAGGTTTTTTTTTCTTCCCACTTCTTGAAATTGTTTGCTTATCTTTGATGATGCTTCAAATCTTGAATTAATAAGTGATAAAACTTGAGATTTGTTTCAGAAATCTGCTGATTGCAGGAGTCTTTATTGCAGTTTTCAAAAATGATTTGAAGATGCAGATTTTATCGCAGAAATTCCTTGCAGGTTAGATTTTGGAAAGGGTTTGATTTTCGGTTAATTTTTGAAATGAAGATTTTCATATTTGGAAATGAAGAGTGTAAGAATTTCTTGCTTTAGAAAATAAGTATGAGAAAATTTTGATGAAGAATATGGAATATCTTTTTATTTGAAATTTTGTTTCTACAAAAATTTAAAGAAATTAAATTTGAATTATGACACTTGTCACAATATAGCTAATTTTCTAACACATGTTTATTAATATGGTTAAAATGTTAACAAGTGTTAATTCATGCAAAAAGAGTTAAAATGTTTTTCTTAATTGATTTTTTTTTATATAAATCATTTTTAAATTCCAATAAATTCAATTTTCCTTAAAGAATGAATGTAAAACAAATGTTATAACTTAAATAAAATCATGAGAATATTACTTAATACTCAAAGTAATATTTAGAATAAAAATTAACATATTTGAAATCTTTTAATTTATCAGTTCAAATTCAATTTTAGTTTTAAAATCCAATTCAAAAATCAAGTTTGATATATATAAAATTTTAACACACTCATTACCCTTATATATGTATTAGTTTTAATTAGAATAAATGTATATTTACAATTCATTTATTTGCTGTTGAATAAAATAATAAATTTATCAATTTAAATTAGTTTATTATAAAGATTATCATATTTAGATTGGGTTTGAAATTCTGGAATATCACATTCCTCCCCCTTTAAAAGAATTTCGTCCCCGAAATTTAAACAAAAGATAATCCAAATTTTTTATTTTATTCAACACTCAAACATACATAACATCCATATATAAGCAATCATCAAACAAAACATCCAAACTACCATACATCAAATACAAACACCACTAGCTATCCAGACACATATCCGGGTAAGCCTTCCTAAAACTATCCAGAGCCTCCCAGGTACAATCTCTGGAATCCTCACTCCACTGGACTTTAACGAGCTTCACTATCTTGCTTCTGAGTTGCCTTTCGTCTTGATCAACAATTCGAACAGGATGTCTAACAACTGATAAGTCCGGCTCAACCTCTAAGTCTTCCTACACAGCTGGCTCCACAATAAGAGATGGATCGTGCACATATTTCCGTAGATGAGATACGTGGAAATCATTGTGAATTCCAGCCATCCGGATTGGCAATTCAATCCTGTATGCTATAGTACCAATCCTCTCGAGAACTCGGAACGGACCAATGTATCTTGGAGCGAGTTTCTGTGTCTTCCCGAATCCTACAGCTCCTTTAATAGGGAAACTTTGATGAGGACTAAATCACCAATCTCGAACTCCAATTGTCTTCGTCTTTTATCCTCATATTTCTTTTGACGATCCTGGGAAGCTCTCATTCTTTTCTTCATAAGCTCGACTTTAACAGATGCTTCACGGATCAGATCTGGTCCAAGCACAATACGGTCTTTCGACTCTATCCAACAAGCTGGGGATCTATACGGTCTTCCATAAAATGCTTCATAAGGAGCCATCTTGATACTTGCTTGGTAACTGTTATTATAAGAGAACTCCACTAGATGTAGATGGTCCTCCCATGATCCTCCAAAATCTAATACACATGCTCTCAGCATATCTTCTAGAATTCGATTAAGCCTTTCCGTTTGTCCATCAGTTTGTGGATGATATGCTGTACTCAATCTTAAATTAGTTCCCAAAGCTGATTGCAATGCCACCCAGAATTTGCTGGTGAAGATAGGATCTCGATCACTTACAATACTGGCTGGAACACCATGCAATCTCACAAGCTCTTTCAAGAAAATTTCTGCCAAAGAAGCTGCAGTACGGGTTGCCTTAACTGGTATAAAATGGGCGCTTTTGGTAAGAGGATCCACAATCACCCATATTCCTTCATTCGCCTTCTTAGTTCTAGGCAATCCGTCGATGAAGTCCATCGAAATCATCTCTGATTTCCATGTCGGGACCTCAAAAGGTTGTAACAAACCGGTTGGTTTCTGCTGATCTCCTTTAACTTGCTGGCAGATTGCACAACTATTGACGAATCTGACTACATCATTCTTCATGCCTGGCCACCAGAAAACTCTCTTCATATCCTCGTACATCATCGAGATTCCTGGATGGATATTCAATCTGGAGCGATGACTTTCTGACAATACTTCGTGTCTCAATCCATCTATATCACAATCGACCATTAATTCTCAATGCCCCTTGATTGTCTATCTTGAAATCCGAATATCGACCATCCTTAGTTCCAAGAATCAATTCTTAAAAAGACCAATCCTCCATTTGCTTGCTTATTATTCTTTCCTGGAGAGACGGAACAGCTTCCAAGAGAGAAAGAACCGCATTTCTGCTAAGAGTGTCTGCCACGACGTTCGCCTTCCACGGAGTATACAGAATATCCAAATCGTATGATGCCAAGAACTCAACCCATCGCTGCTGTCTTAGATTAAGATCTTTTTGACAGAAAAGATATTTCAACAGTTTGTGATCCATGAATAACTCAAACTTTTCTCCTAAAAGATAGTGCCTCAATATCTTTAAAGAAAAAACAATAGCCAACAGCTCTAGATCATGCGTAGCGTAGTTCCTCTCATGTGGCTTCAATTGCCGACTCGCATACGCAATAACTCTACCATTCTGCATAAGCACAGCTCCCAATCCAACAATACAGGCATCAGTGTACACTTCAAACTTGCTCTTCCCATCAGGAACAGCCAATACATGAGCACTTGTCAATTTTGTCTTCAGTTTCTGGAATGCTTCCTCACATTCTGGTGTTCACTTGAATTTAGCTCCCTTCCTTATCAGCTTCGTTGGGTGAGAAGAGATCTTAGAATAATCCTTAATAAACTTCCTCTAGTAACTGGCCAATCCTAGAAAACTATGAACTTCTGTAGGAGTCCGACGCTGTTTCCATTCCAGAATAGTCTCAACTTTAGCTGGACCTATAGAGATTCCCTCACCAGAAACAATGTGGCCAAAAAAATTTACTTCAGATTTCCAAAAATCACACTTTGAAAATTTCGCCTTCAACACATGCCTTCTCAGAGTTTCCAAAACTTTCTCAAGTGCTGCTTGTGCTCTTCTTCCGACTTAGAATAAACCAAATATCATAGATGAAGGCCAAAACAAATTTATTCAGAACATCTCTAAAGACTCGGTTCATCAGATCAACAAAGTAGGCAGGAGCATTGGTTAACCCGAAAGACATAACCAACCAATCATAGAAACAATTAGGTCCCCTAAATGCAGTTAAGGGAATACTGTCTTCAGCTACCCTTAACTGATGGAAACCTGATGCTAGATCTAATTGAGAAAAGACTGTAGCTCCATGAAGCTGGTCGAAGAGATCATCAATGCGACGAAGAGGATACTTATTCCGAATGGTCACTTTGTTCAATTCACGGTAGTCTACACAGAGCCTTAGCGACCCATCCGACTTGGTGACAAAAACTGCAGCAGAACCCCAGCAGGAAAAACTTGGTCTAATCAAACCCTTCTCCAACAAATCTTGAGTTTTCTTCACTAATTCCTCCCTCTCTCTTGGAGCCATTCTCCTACTAGGTTGAATTACAGGTACAGCTCCAGAACCAAATCTATACGAAACTCTATTTCCCGTTGCGGTGGCAAACACTTAACTTCCTCAAATACGTCGGAGAAATCTAGGACTACCTCAATATCTACAACCTCCTCTTGAGAAGTCTCTATTCCATGTAAAAGACTACTCAAGTGGATTCCAGAGTTATCACACATTACTCTGGCAATCCTACTCGGTTCAGTTTCCAACGAAACTGTTCTTTCATCACAATTTAGAATAGCCTTATATTTGTCAAGCCAATCCATTCTTAATATAAGATCGAAACCATTAAAATCCAATACATAAGGATCACAGGAAAAACTATGGGATAGATAAGAGATTCCCAAATCTTTACAAATCCTATCCAATTTGGTTACCCCTCCTATAGGATATGATACACAAATGGAGTTGTCTACGATACTAGGGGTAAGTAAGAAATTCTCTACAGTTCCCAGGGAAATAAAACATAAAGAAGCACCAGAATCAAATAAGACTTTAATATATTTTCCATTTAAAAGTAAGGTACGCTCTAAAACTCCCTTGCCCTTGGACGAGTTCGATGGTGCGCCTTCTAAAGCAAATACTTTGTTCTGTCGAACCTTGTGAAGGAGCGAAAAGTCTTTAATCATGTGTCCTGGTTGGTTACAGTTGAAGCAAAGAGACTTTTGAACTAAGGCCGAACCTGGTCCACTATACTGCTGTCGCTGTTGCTGTTGCTGAGATCCTTTGATGGGACACTTATTTGCCAGGTGATCTTCTTGATGACAAATATAGCATTTGCGAGGCTAATTTTTGTTCCCAGACTTCTTTTTATTTTGCTTCTTCCAATTAGGATGAATTTTCTCTTATTCTGGTTAGAAGAATTCCCTCCTGATGCAACAACTTGTGCCACTGACCTCTTCTTCATCAAATCTTTATAACTTAACGCCATATCAATAAGTTCCACAAAAGACCCTTTCAAATGTGCAGTCATTCTCTCATGATACTCAGGCCTCAACCGTTGGAAAACATCTCGTTCTTCTTAAGAGGAGTGTCTATAAGTCCTGGACCGTAGCAAGATAACTCGTTGAATTTAGTCTCGTATTCGGCTATAGAAATATTTCCTTGTTTCAGATTCAGAAAATCTTGATAAAGCCATGTTCTCCCTGCAGCAGGCATAAACTTTTCCGCAAACATCTCCTTAAATTCATCCCAAGACATACCATCTTCCGAGATATTAGCAGTCACTGAATTCCTCCATACCACGGCACCGCCTTGTAATTGCCACGCAGCCATGATTCTCTTCTGCTCATCTGATAACCTCACGCTCTTAAAAATCTTCTCAAACGAGCGAAGCCATGCTTGAACTTCTATTATAGTTTCTGATCGCTGAAATGGTTTTCCTCCAAGATGAACAAAGTCCTTGCATAATGCGGAAAAACTTACTGGAGACGTAACTGGATTAACGATCTCATTATCAGTCTGCTCTCTTCTGTTACCCGTTGATGCACTTCCAAAAACTCTTCCCCTTCGGCCTCTTGAACTCATATTGGCTACCTGAACAGGTAATCCAATCAATTTAGATAGGGGTATAGTTATATAGGAAAATTACAAATACGCACTCTCAAGATAGATTCTACTCCAGAGCCCAGGTGTTTCTCAACCATTGCTCTGATACAAACTACGACGACCCTTCTTTCATTCCACATGAAGACGTATCATCAATAATAAAAGAAAGAGATAGAAATAGAAAGATAGAATGAAAGAAACAACAATAATCAGAATCTCACAGCGGAAACGAAAAAAATATAATATTTTACATATCCCTTACATAGTTTTACATATCAGAGTACCCAAAATAATATTACCCCATTACATCAGACATTCATCAGAGTTTTTCCAACCATACAACTCAAAACACAACATCAAAATGCTACTATAGTGAATACAGATAGATACTACGTCTGGACTCCAGCTCCAGCTTCCAAAACATATGTTAATCCAAACCTAATCACTTGGCTACTCATAAAAATTTGAGTACCCAAGAGTTTATGAAAAACAAAATAAATTCTGGGTCAGACATGGGTCTGGTGTGAGTAAATCAGTTAAAATTGTTTAACTTTAAAAATCATTTTTTCAAACAAAAGGTATCACGTAAGACTCCCCACAAATAAACACAGGTAAGTTTTTACCATACGCTAACCAAAACATTTGATAGGAAATTCAGTGATATTATAATAGGGTCTAGGGTTTTAAAATAAAATACAGAAATAGCTGGAATGCTTACATCTCACATTCCAACATAGTTGGGCACAATCAAATCGTACGACACTTATTGGAGATTGGATTCCATACAATGGCAGGGCACTGGGGTACCGCCTGTCACAGTACGGGGCCTAGATCACCGTACCGAGGACCACTCCCGATCCCCTGCAATACAAGGCTGGACCCATCCCTTACTGGACAGTTCCGAACAAGACAAACCCGCAGTAGTGGCCAACAACTGCCCACACAACCGAATAAATAAGGGACTTCTAGATAGGGGTAAATCTCACTCTCAAGTGGGGGCTACCCACGAAGCCTTGCTGCACCTCCCCTGTTTTAGCCATTCTCGGTTGATGAGGCTTGAGGCTACGATTACCTTTAGAGAACACATCTCTTAGAATGCTCATCGTCCACCTGACGATGTTCTGAAAGCATTCAATCCATACAAGTTTGTTCCGGGTTTGAACGAAACCGAAGACATTATTTCGTTACACTCATTTTGGAATCACCCTCAGAGTTAACGACAATAACCCCTGCATTCTAAAACTCCATCTCGATCCTCACCTAAGATGTCATGACCTAACGTTTAACTTGGATCGATGTGGTTTTCGAAAATCAATTCGATTTCTGATCCCGGTCTCATCAAAATCCAAACGTGTCTTAAAGGCCAAGTTGTTTTAAGATTTAAAGATTCAATTCAGATTTAAACATAGCATCACACAGCATTATCAACTGATAATTACCAATATCTATCACAGATATACAATATCTCATCACAGAATATCTCAACTACCATTCAACAGATATCAACCATAATCAGATATTCAATTCAAACAATCATCCACAAGCAAGCACTACTTAAATTCATATTATAATTAATTTAATTAATTTAAATTAAATTAATTACTTAAGAATTTATCACTTAATCTTGCTTAACCAAATGTTAATTAATTAATCACAATCATTTAATTAATTAACCATCTTTTAATTATCCCATTAATTTATTAATCTTTAATTAATTAATAATCTTTATTTAATTATCAATTAATTACTATAATTATTTATTAATTAAAATTTTATTTAAGATTAATCCTTCCTTAACCGATTATTAATTAACCCTTAATTTATAATTAATAAACCTTAATTAATTCTTAATTAATCACAAATTAATTTGTCTTAATTACTTAATTGATTATTCGTTAATTAACCTTAATTATTTAATTAATTAAATCTTAACCCTTAATTAATTTATTATTAATTATAAATTAATTAATGTTAAATTACTTAATTAACTAACTCTTAATCAATTAATTAATTAACTTCTTAATCACTAATTTATTGTTCATTAATCACTTAATTAATCAATTATTAATCACTTATGAATTAATTTTAAATTAATTAATAAATTAATTAATAATTTATTAATTATTATTTAATTTAATCCTTAATTATCCATTTAATCCATGAATAATTAATTAAATCTTCATAAATTAATTAACCTAAATTAATTAATTAGTTCTAACCTTAATTACTAATTAATTTAAGTAACTATAATTTCAAAATTTAAATAACTTTCAAAATAAAACAATTTCATCATTCATTAAGAACTCTTACATATTTAAACATTTCAATTTATTAAAACTAATTGCCTTTTGAAAAAGTTAGATTTAAAGATGTAAAAACATTTCAAAACTTCGCCAAATAAAATGTGATTTACTTTTGAAATAAAATATTTGATACTTTATAAAGTAATAAAAATATAAAGTGTTAAGTTTTAAACTTAAATCAAGTTTGAAATTTAAAACAAGTTTAAAACTTGACTTCATTTATTTGTTTAAAATCGACCAAAATCTAAACTAACACAACCTGTACTCCATTTCCCCTTCCTCCATCTACCTGAACCCAACCAATCACACGATAAGCCACTCACACACCCGAGCATACTCACGAGCCTCACGACCCAAAATACAAGTGCGGCTTCGAGAAAAAGAAACACTCGCATTCGAAACGAAGCCCACTGACACAGCCGTACTTCGTGCACATGCACGGTGCTCCGGCGCTTCCACCGCCGTGGCCGCCAGCTCGCGCAAACCCCAAACCATCCCACGACCTCATATCAAACCCCAGAACCCATCAATTCAAACTCGAACGAAAATTGGGTTGTTCGAACCCAAACCTAAACTACAGACGCCTAGAAAAACCCCATCACCCACGGCAAGCCGATCACCATTCGCCTCCAAACTCCAGCCATGCACTCGCACAACCCAAACACACATCCACCTCCAACCTCGCGTAACTCGGTCAACCCTATGCTTCACACGAACGAATTTCCCAAACTCGAAAAGACACAGAGCAAAAATCCTAAAGATCAAATTTCTAAATTCTGAGTTGCATGATAAATTCAACCACTATTTTTCTAGTGTTAAGCAACATCTAACACAACTTCGATTCAAATTTCAAAGTTTAAAAACAACTCAGTCACAAGAATTTGACAAAAGCCCCAATTTTAGTTATTTTCAAAATCCATCCTCAACTTTAGGTTTAAAATTCTGATTTCTGTTTTAAAATTCATATTATTCATAATGGATTCAGGATATACATTTGATTCAGTAAAATTCAAACATGATTTATATGATATAAATATTTGTTTTACTGCAGATCTTAGATTCTACAGATATTTGACTATTTCATATGCATTACTTCTAACACTTAATTCATATTGAATTTAAACTTCTATATTGAATATATCAACTCAGCATCACCTTGCTGAATTTAAATTTGAAGTTTGTTCAGAAATTTACTCTGAACTTGAAATAACGGAGGAGTTACAATTGCCTTTTTAAACATGCACAGTCAATTTTTTAAATCTGTAAACAAATACTTCACAAAATAACTAGCATGCAAGTATTTCAGAGCTAACATTCAACATTCAACATTTTTTTATACTTAAATTTTGATTTTAAAAAAATCTACTCACCTGTTCTTATTGTTAAGCCTTAAGCTGCTGGAAAAAGAAATATGAACTGCAGGTTTTTTTTTTCTTCCCACTTCTTGAAATTGTTTGCTTAACTTTGATGATGCTTCAAATCTTGAATTAATAAGTGATAAAACTTGAGATTTGTTTCAGAAATTTGCTGATTGCAGGAGTCTTTATTGCAGTTTTCAAAAATGATTTGAAGATGCAGATTTTATCACAGAAATTCCTTGCAGGTTAGATTTTGGAAAGGGTTTGAGTTTTGGTTAATTTTTGAAATGAAGAATTTCAGATTTGGAAATGAAGAGTGTAAGAATTTCTTGCTTTAGAAAATGAGGATGAGAAAATTTTGATGAAGAATATGGAATATCTTTTTATTTGAAATTTTGTTTTTACAAAAATTTAAGGAAAATAAATTTGAATTATGACACTTGTCACAATTTAGCTAATTTTCTAACACATGTTTATTAATATGGTTTAAATGTTAACAAGTGTTAATTCATGCAAAAAGAATTAAATTGTTTTTCGTAATTGGTTTTTTTTCCCTATATAAATTCATTTTTAAATTCCTATAAATTCAATTTTCCTTAAAGAATGAATATAAAACAAATGTTATAACTTAAATAAAATCATAAGAATATTACTTAATACTCAAAGTAATATTTAGAATAAAAATTAACATATTTTAAATCTTTTAATTTATCAGTTCAAATTCAATTTAAGTTTTAAAATCCAATTCAAAAATCAGTTTTGATATGAATAAAATTTTAACACACTCATTACCCTTATATATGTATTAGTTTTAATTAGAATAAATGGATATTTACAATTCATTTATTTGTTGTTGAATAAAATAACAAATTTATCAATTTAAGTTAGTTTATTATAAAGATTATCATATTTAAATTGGGTTTGAAATTCCGGAATATCACAAACGGACTTCAAATTCCCGAAGTGTGAATCAGAGTATAAACATAAAATCCATCGTTCCCAGAGTGTGAACGAATTCCTATAAAGCCCAAACAGGTGTGACTGACCACCTATCGACAAACTCCAACTTCCCAGAGCGTGAATTGGAGTATAAATATAGATTACAGGTTCCTGGAGCGCGAACCCAAACATACATGCTATCTCCAAATACCCAGAGCATGAATTGAATCACAAATACCAAGTCAAAGTTCCCGGAGTGCGAACCGAAATATCAACACTAACTTCAAGTTCACAGGGCGTGAACTGGCGTATAAACATCAACTCCAGGTTCCCGGAGCGCGAACTTTGTTACAAACATCAATAACTCTCAAATTCCTGGAGTGTGAACCAGGTTATCGATCTCAAATTATCTTAAGTCCCCAGAATGTGGACATGTGCTTAAGATTTGCAATAAGTGCGATCAGCCACCAAAATACAAATGTTGTTCCCCAAAACTGGGGGGAAAAAGAGCTATGTGTTAAACACTAACCAAAGTGATTCAATGTCCGAAGTTCAACTTATTCATCGATCACAACTTGTGACCAAGATTTTCAAACTTGGAAAATAAAACAAACTCTACTTGACGGTAAAAACACCACAAGTACACCAGACTAAAAGCTAAACACTGCAAATACTTAAGCACAAATGAAATGAGAATTGAAACAAAGAAACTGAATTTTATTTCAACTAACTAGAGACAAGGACTTACATGCAAATAAGTTCTTAAAAAAGAATTCCTACTAGCAGGGGCAGAACCTGCGTCTATACACGGCCTACTAGCAGAAAACAAACACAAGTTCATATCTGTCAAAAAATTCACTCAAACGACCCATTTATTTCTTCTTTTTAAATCTCCTTATCAGCAGTTCATCCTCGGACTCGCAGAGATCCTTCGCTTGGATTGCTTCCTCTCCGGTGGCAGCTCTTCGGCTGGGGGCGTAATGTCAACGTCCTCCTTAGAGCTTGAATCTACATGAAGGCTTCCGACTGGAGGTGTAGGAGGGACTGGATCCGCGACGGAAGATGGGATAGTGTTTCCTGATGATTTTATCCTTAAAGGTGTTGGGCTACGCACCGTCGTACTGCCACCAATACTACCACTTTACCCTATAGCCTCTAATTCTGCATTAATCTCGGCCAAAATCTCTTCATCATGAATCGCTTGGGCCTGGCTGGGAGCATCTGCAGGCTGCATTGAAGAGGTAGAGGTTGGTGGGAGGTCACTAACGATGAACGGTAAGTCTATGGAGAAGCCACCCTGCTCGTCGAGCAGCTCGCTCACCATTTGTTCATCAAGAGATAGTGCGCTCCCCTGCGCCACCTCAGTTGACACTGCTGTTACGACGTTAGTCTCGGTGGTGATGACCTTCTCCCCTTTACTTGATTCTTGAGTCGCGACAATCGGCGCAACCTCAGTCACTGAGCAAAGATTAGAAGTTATTAATAACCGCTTCAAAACAAACTCCCTATTTGGAATACACTGGAGATAAGTTTGGAGTACCTTCCTCAGTTTGGCTCACGAACCGTTGTTCGGCCTCGGAAGTATGCTCCTGAATAGGAGATAGCCGCGGCTGTTCTGGGTCATAAGCTGGAACGGATAGTGAATCAACCATAGATATAGGCTCTAACGAAGGTGGAGCAGTAAATTCAAGATAGTGTGATGCTCGAAACCCGATCCTTCCCCAATCTCCCGGTGCTGGCCACCAATCATCTCCTTCTCTTGAGAAATTATGGCATCATGAAGGATCTTATTTTCATCTTCGGTCAGCAACCGGTTCTCAAGCTCGAACTGGTCGATTGATGCATCCGGATGTGCTTCTCCTTCCTCCTCAACCAATCGGACCCAAGCGTTACGAAGATGTACAGGATAATCCTGAAGCCATGCTAAATTTTTTGTGTCTCGGCACATTGGTATTATAAGTAACGAGGAGATCTTTGATGTCGGCCTCCAGCCTGGCCTCTGCCCTTTGAACCTTCTCCTCAACCTCAGCTTCAATAGCCTGAACTTTAGCCACCGCAGCATCTCTATCAATCCGAAGCACTACGGCTTGTTCGCATGCTTCTTAGGCCGCGTTATGCGTGTCATATCTGTCTTTAGTGATTTCGGCAAATTTTGCTTTGAGTGCACTAAGTTCCTTCAGGGCCGCTTCCCGCTCGGCGGTCACGATGGTGTTTCGGTAGCCCATGTCATCCACCGTAGCGTAATGCTCACGCTTCATCCTGTCCATCGCCTCCTGGACCTCATCCGCTTTCTTTGTAGCATCCATTTCTGACTTCCGAGATGACTCGGCTTCATCAGTTAACACTTGTATGATGTGATCCCGGTGAGCTAGATCAGTTTGGAGTTTCTCGATGATGGTCGCTCGCTCAAAGGCCAAAGCCGATGCTTTATCAGCAGCTTTTGCCCATGCCTTGTACTGGGCATAAAATCGTGCACATAGTCATGTACTAACTGCTCGGCTTCCCCTGGAATCCTTTTTAAATGTGGAGGAACGACGTAGTTATCAAAGCAGATGTTTGGAAAATCTTTCTTCAGCTGAGCAAGCTTGATTGCTCCTTCCTATGAAATTTCCACGGGGGGCTGTTCTGTAACGGCAGCAGTTATTGTTTCGCTTCTACAATGGCGGGATTCATGCCTAGAAGATTGAGAAGCCGACTTGTAGTGTGAAGATTCAGAGGGACGTGAGACTTAAGCTGGAAGTTGTATGGGATCCCTGGGAGGATGAGGAGTACGCGATCGAGATCGATGCTTATAGCCTCTATCTTTATCATATCTCTCTTGACCAGAATACCCAGAGCGTCCCTGGTCGTAATCTCTGTCCCCCTCTCATCTGCGTGACTCATGATATGAAGACTTGCGGGCAAGTCAGAGACTCCCTAACATTGAACGTCATCCAAACATAGTATCTGCAGAGCAAAATAAAGCAGGATTAATCACCTTTCGAAACAGGTAGTTTACAATCAAAGATTATGCAGTGCTATGAAATATGCATGAATGTGCAACCCCCCAACCAACCGGATGTGTCTGCCACACCAGTAGGAAAAGACTCGCTCAAAACTAAAGTTTCTGAAAGTTCTTCCAATCCAGCATCGTGATGCAGGGACACATCATCCGGCATTGGAATATCGACGAGCCCTTCATAAAGATTTTCAGTTCTCGGAGGAGACATCTCCGAAATTCTAACACCGGGAGCGGATTTGGCCATGACAATCGATTTCCATCTCCCCTTCTTAGTAGGCTTAACAACGGCCACCTTGCCTTTTCTCTGCTCCGCGACATCTTGAACTACATCTGTAGGCTCGACCAATGGCTCATCATCAGTATGGGTTCTTTCAGAATCGGCTCCCTCGGCTATAATAACTTTGGGCTTCTTGTGCTTGACTCGTTTTTTTTTAAGACGGTCCTTAGTGCCCCGTCAAACTTTATACTCTGCCCTCATTCGATCAACCCAAAAGTACGGAGATTCCTATCCGTCAATAGCAATTCGATATTCATATCTTCGCTCGGGACTCCCCGGAGTACTCGTACTATCTCCTTAAAGTGTTTACCTTCGGGTCGCTGAATCGTTGTTGTAAAAAGGAAAAAATATAAGTTTCACTTCAACTGCAATTGCCGTAGTAATTATTTGAGAACTCAGCTATACTCATGTCTGAATAACCATCGTCGGGCAAACCCCAGAGGGCATCTGACATAAAACCATTCCGTCCTGTAATAGCTTAGCCTGGTCTAGGACCCAGTGACCACTTGACAATTCCTCACAGCTTCCAAAAATGTGAAGGAAGGGTAATCACCTTGGGTTTTGAAATTGAAAAGATATTTGATCTCCGTCGGGATCGGTGATCTATGAAGGTACTCCATGAAGACAATGAACAAGCTATTCACGGAAGCATATTCATTCGGGTGTAGTTGAGATGGGGCGATCCTCAAAAAAGATAGTACTTCCCTTATGTACTCATTGAACGGAGGAAGCGACCAGGCCGCGCATGCATTGCGATTGAATGCGGTACATCCCTCCGGCGGATTGTGTGGTCTATCATTCGGTCCCGGTAATAACACGTCATCTAGTGACAGACCGTGCCTCAAGCATATTCTCCCCAACATATCTTCAGAAATATTGGATTGAACGGAATCCGATGGATTGGCAATAAAAGACGCATTAAGAAATTCGTCCAGGGCTGGACCGATGAACTCAGGTTCAATATCTGAAACCTCTAGTCTCGTAGTAACTGTACTTTGAATCTCCTGCTGCTGCAAACTTGAAGGTTCCATGACTAGCTAACTCATGAGAAACCAACGTTAGACGACAAAGGACCCGTGCATTCCCCAGTGTAAAGTGTATGAATGTGTGTTGTGCAGTGCCGTGCATTACTTGAATAAATGTCGCAGAGTTAAAGGAAATATGTAAACGACAAAGCTACGGAGTCCAGTTATAATGACCGTCATCGCTGACCGTCATCACTAAACTGTTTATATGATGGAAATTGATTCAGATAGACGTTGTTATGGTTCCATCAACGAGCTTCGAAAGGTGGTCGAGTATGCAGTATGCAAGAATGAAGCTCGTCGGAATTATGCTAAGCAAATGTCAAACTTTCGTATCCATCATAGAGGGTTTCGAGCCAATCACAGGAAGCTCATTCGAACCCATCATAATACCACTTCGAATCGATACAGAGAGGTGCGCTTCGAATCGATGATCAAGTGCCGAGTTCGAATCGATCAATAAAGGATGACTTCGAATCGATCCTTGATTAGCTAGTTTGTACCGATCAGGAAAACCTCAACTTAACATCGATCATGTTCGAATCGATACCTTTCGTATCGATCATAAAGATGTAATTCGTATCGATGTAAAGTTAAGGACTTCGAATCGACTAATAGCTACTTGTCGTATCGATCACTTTGTATCGATGCGACCCATCACAATGGTCAATCAGGTGCGAACTGCGTCCCCTCCAAAGGGCATCCAAGGGATCGATGCGAAATCCAAGGAAAAATGATGTCTCCCTCATCGATTCGAACATGGTTCCCCAGATTCGAAGCTCCTCCAAACCAGACCTGGTTTTACCAATCACCAGAGTGGCCAATCGATGAAGAAGTGGTACGTCTAAAATAGCTTTGTCATTTGGTTTCGAGGTTAATTACCTAATTTGAGTGTGTGATTCGAGGAATTAAGGATTTAGATCTTGACTGATTCGAAGACGTGACACAGGTCCTCTCTGAAGCTTCGAGTCGATGCAAATCACAGTAAACACAAGGCAACGGTGAAAAGTAAAAAAGTGAAAAAATGACAAAGCCGCTGCTATTTATATGGAGCCTTGAAAGTAACCGAGACGATTCGCCTCCCAGTAAACTTGACTGGTTGCAACCAGTCAAAACATGCATTGGTTTGAAATCTCCATTCGAACCCACTTGCCTAGGGTCTTATCGATGCGAAGTTAACCTCACCCTTCATCGGTAAGAAGTATACAACCAAGACTATACAGTGGACATTGGGCTCCATCGATGCGAAACGAACAATGAGCACATCGACTCGAAGCCTTCGTTCGCATCAACAAATTCACAACTCCATCAATACCTATCGATACGAACGACGATTTCGTATCCATCCTTTCTCTTCGATATGAATGTCGATTTCGTACCCATAAGGCGTAAGCATACTTCATCACTACGAATGTTGATCTCGTATCTATCGATGCTCATACCCGTCGATTCGAAATATTACATCCGCGCAACACAAAGTCGATTCCTTCATCCTTGTATATCGGTTCAGGAGAGGATCGATACGAAGGGACTTTTCAAAACAACCATCAAGCATTGTCTCAACTCAAATTTCCAAACCGGTTCAGGAGAGAGTCGATACGAAATTCAATAGCAAACAAAACTAACAACGACTCGTGGACGCACGACGTTAACAAGGGTCAAACTAACATATGTGCATATATGTCGGACTAACATTCGATTATAAACATTTATAGGGATCGAATAATCATCTTGTTACGAATACAACAACCAACAGCTAAGCACTATTATACAGCAATCAATCATATCAACGCAAGGTTACAACAATACGGAGTACGAATCTCAACAAAAGAGAGCAACGATTGTTCAGAGAGAAATTGCAGCTATTCAAAGCACATCATGTTTCCACAAGACGTACTTTGGGGGGCAAATGTTATCTCGCTTTTTGGCAAATCCGTGATACCAAAAGATCGATCGAAAACGAAGGGCAGTTCGTCTCAGAGATTGGTCATACTTCATTTCGCTATGGATATCGCTGAATTTTGTCCAAGTACAGATTAAGCTACAATTGATAGGACACGACAAGAAAGATCATTGAAGTAAGCATATTAAATTTCAAGTCAATCCGAGTTCATATGCTCAAGTTATGATCGATTCAATTTGAAGGGAAAAGCACTTGTTTCGTATCCATCGTTGTAGGTGTCTTCGAATCCATCATCGAGCACTGGTTCGAACCGATCACCTTCGTATCGATCCACTTCGAATCCATCGAAGTGCCTCGGATTCGACTCCCTCAACTTCGAATCCATCGAGCTTGTATTGATGGACCTCGTATCCATGGAGATGTTACAAAGCTCGTATCCATCAGAGAAACGCAAGTTCGTACCCATCAAGAATCGGTCGTTCGAACCCAGCGATGAAGCCTTGTTCGAACCCATCAATGAAGCCTTGTTCGAACCCATCATTGAAGGCTTGTTTTAACCCATCAATGAAGCCTTGTTAGAACTCATCAATGAAGCTTCATTCGAATCCACCAAGTCAACTAGCCATGGTGACGTGTCATTCATCGGTACGAACGCGCCGAGATATATGGAGTCGATGCGGTCAACTCGGAGTGATGACCGGATCGGTTCGAGGTTTGCGCTCCACGTCATCACGAAGGCGCGTGGCACCATCGATTCGAAACCATCGATTCGAAGGGATGGTTTTGAACCAAACAGCCACACAAGGAATCCCATCTCGTATCCATCATATCTCTCAATCTGTTGATCCAAATGCCACGAAATTCTCATAGAAGCTTCCATACATGTTGAAGGATGTCCACACCAAATTTCACCTCGATTGGATGACTTTCTGATCGATTCGAATGGAGTTCGAATCGATACCAAAGTGGGCCTAAATTTCCTGAGGCTGGGCGCGTGGGCCCCCTCACGTGCCAGAAATGGTCTGCCCAGTTTTCAGCGAAATATTAGCATCCTACACCTATAAATAGAGCCCCAGAGCCAGCAGAAAAAGGGGCTTTCGACTCTCAAGCACCCAGACTCTGCCGGATCGAGATCTCCGTCATCCTACATCATAACTTTGCTGTTGATTTCGAATTTCCAGTTGTAACTTGTTGTTGATCGCTGTAACAACTAGTAATCATTGAAAGAGAATCAATAAAGCACCAAAAAACTTCACAATGGACGTAGGCAACACGCGAACCACTATAAATCGCTTGTCTACGCATTTACTTTACTATTGATTGGAGTTTTTGTTAGATAATACTTGCTTTGAATTTACATTCTTCATTATTATCTCTTCAACGACTCCCGAAGAGTGTTGTGACCAATTTTGGTGCAAACACCTATAACTTTTGAAATATAGCTTTAAACTTAACAGATCCTTTATAAATGTTTTTGAATGGATAATTAAGTGTTTAAATAATGTTTTGGGGTTTTTATGATTTATTTAAAAGATTTTAAATAAATGATTTAAAGAAAAGTTATTACAAATAAAGTGGTCTAATCTTGGCTCTAAAAGCCGATAAGTAGATTGGATTTTTCTATTCGTGAGATCTGAATGTAAGGTGCTTAAACTAACAAATGTTTAGAAGCTTCCGATGCCCTGGCTTATCTGGCCTCTTCCTTGGGTGAGGGATACATAAGGTAGAAATATCAGAAAAAAGTTAGGTATAAAAGATTAAATTTTCCAAATTTAAATTAAATACATCTTTGATTGTAGATAGATGAGCTTCTTATACTCAATGTTAGACTCCAAGAGGGAACTCATACTATTCGTCGAATTTAAAAGACGATTCCGGTGTCATTCCACCTATAGTATTTGTTGAATACGGGAATTGATATTGAGTAGAATTAGATGATTTCTATAGATTCTGCTCATTTAATATTTACTGGTTTTGGATTAACATCGTAGATAAGACAGTTTTAACTAAACAAAAACATTGAGTTTGGAATTAAGAAATCTTTGTTAAAATATAAATGATTGATTTTGAAATATTTTCCAAAGTGAAAAAAATGAAATGATATAGAATTATTCCAAGATCTAAAAAGTTGGTTTTAAGTAATTAAAGGATTTGATAAGAGAGATTAAATGATTCCTTATATATGGTAAAGAAATGTTTTAAAAGATATATATCTCTCGAAGATATTTCCGATAAAAAAGGAAGTAATAAATCAATGGAAGAATTCCCTATTTACTGCACATTTTTTTTAATAATGACTGGTTCGATGGAACCAGGATTGGATTTGAGTGATTCTTATTTGAAAACCACTTCGAACCAATCTACGCGTTCGTAAAATGAAGATCTGATAAAGGAAATGAGGGATGAAGATCGAAGATCTTGGGGGTTGTAAGGACTGCTTGTTGATAATTTTGGTTAGCTCCGAAATTCTAAAGTAGCAATAGTCCCTGCATTTGGGTTGTAAGGACTCCTTACTAATAATCCTAGAGGTAACTGCCAAAAGGATGTGGTAGGAGAGTGCCTTCATTTTGTCCTATTCCTAGGCAAGTTGTATAGAAGAATGTCTAAAATTACATTTCTAGTTACATAAGTGATCTTTATGAACGTATTTTCTGCTTGGTGGCGGAGAAGGCAACTTCTCTTAGCTTAACACCCTTTCCTAAGACGTACGAGCTCAGAAGTTATATGTTTTTAGAAATTAGTTGTGTGACCATGGAATGGCAGTGCGACATTCAAAGTGAAATGTGCAAAGTAAAAGGTAATCGTTACCTCAAGCTTCACACCTAAAATGGCCGAAACAGGGTAGATGAGGCAAAGCTATGTGGCACGCAACCATTAGGATATGATAATCCCCTTCTACATATATTTATTCTCACCTTGACATTCTGGACTTAAATTATTATGGATGTATACTGTGAGGTCCCTCGGATAGGTCGGTAACAAGTGGGGTGATGACATATTCGGTACTATCTAGTGAGAAAGATAGGCTAGTCTTGTGCTGGTAGAGGTGTAGATGTTTTGTTGACCTGGGTACATTTCTCTATGGATGTACTGCTGGAAGGTAGTCCCTTTACCTAGCCATTTGTACGGAAAATCCATTCTCCAATAAGTGTCTGCTATTTTGTTTGCAGAGCCTAGTATGTTAGAATTTTATAATGGTAAGAATTTCGACTAAGGTTAATAAGTTACTAAAAAAGCGTTTTCAAAATGAACGTTATTAAAAATAATATCAAATGATTTAACGTAGCAAATGATTTGGTTATCATATGGTAAAAAATATGTTCGTGTTTATTTGCAACGTGGTTTTATGAGATAACCTTTTGTTCTAAAGCGCGTATTTTGAGTTCTCACATCACGCCAATGACCGACCTAGATTTTAATTTTCTTTTCCTTAAACTCCGGCTGCCCTAGTTTTCCAAAGCAGCCTAGTAGCCAGATATAGTTTAGAAAAATTAGGAAGGAGCTCAAAGCATGGAGATAGAAATTTTTTTTGAAGATTTTTATCTATTTCCACCACACTCTTGTGCTATAGTATTCAACATTTGTAAGGACATGAATTTATAACTGCCCATTTTTAAGCTCTGGTAAATATAATTTAAATTTTTTCTATAAAGTTTATATTAAAGAAATATATGTGAGATTTTGTTCTGCCTTTATATTTCTTACCCTTGAAATCCGCTTCTCCGTTACTTGGATTTACAACACGTGATTAACGCGGATGTTTAGTATCGATTTACGAGATTCGAAGAAGTGTGTCCTTACAGGAGTGATGTTGGATTATCATAGAAAGTTTATCAACTTAGTATTACATCGAAAATAGACCCTGTGTCCCAAGTCAGATAATATGACATAAACCAATCAAAAATAAAATGAAAAATGAGGAAAAATAAGATTTTTAAAGTGGTTTAGGCTTAGTGTGATTACTTACATCCATACATTATGATTACCGAGGGGAAATAGTTAAGAAGGGGAAATAAAAGAATGTACTTGCTAAAAACCGAAATATGCTGCAAAAAGTCAAAAAAGGTACTCTTTTCATTGCAAAGTCATGAGTATGTATAGTCAAATCAGTCATCCAAAATCGCTAGCTTGCATAGGAAGAGGTAAGTAGTCAGATCCAAACATTCAGGCATAAAGAATGTGAAAAATACGTTAACCAAAACCACTTTTCGTTGACATGATTATGTCGCCACCGACATGTTTTCGCCGCCTTGTGTAACGACCCGTCTTTTCAACCCTCAAAGATTGAAACTAGTAAATCCAAGGTATTCATGTGCCAAGCAAACAAATGCCGAAATGCCAGATTTATAGCGTAAAATAAAATGAAGAAGGAACACAAGAGAAAGACGAAACACAATATCAGTATCTCACTACACAATAATAACATATAATATCAAAATACAGTACAAACTGTCACTCTAAGATATAAGGCATTTAGAGTTACAATACGAAATACTATCATTGGGTTGGATTGTTATAACAAGCCGTCCTCACAAATGCTGATATGTACAATATTGTAATGTAGCGGGAATAAGAATACTACGGGGGGAGGGAGGTGAAGCATCCAGCTTGTCTCGTCGAGCTCTAATGAACATCAACGATAACCTGCATTTCTCAAACCACTCAAAAGAAAGCATGATGGAATTTAGGGAAAAGAAAAAACACATGTCAGACATAACTCCGAAGTGAGAAATTTAAGAAATATGCGGCCAACATATAACATTACTTTTGAGACCGCATGGAATGTCGTAATGATTATCCCGTTAAAAGAACCACCATCTAATAAGTACATAAGGTGATATAATAGATAATGTCTAGAGTGAAGAATATAAACCAGAAAATAGCTATGATGCTGACATTGTACAATCAAAATCACCAAGGTACATTCGCAAAATGGATATTCCATGGAGATCCCTTGGATCAAGCCGAAATCCAGTCTCCATGCAAAAGGATCTGGAACTATCTTTCAAGTATAAAAAATCTTTAGATAAAATATACCATAAGGTAAACACAAATGGCTCATCGCTCGAACATAAACATGAACCACAAGGAACCAAATATGATCAAATCCTACGCGCAACGTCGATAAGCATACTATGGATTTGGTGTTGATAATACCCTGACGGGGTAAGGTAAACCCCAGGTTGTGCATCCTACTCGATCTTTATAAATTTTCGATGTCAAGGTTATATTCGGCATCTCTCACACGAGTCTTCATCACTCGAACACGGATCTCCATAAGGATCCCAGCATAGTCAACCAACGAATGCTAATGTTGACTTCTCCCTCAGACATAAACTTAGGCTAGTCAGTTCCACTTTACAAAATTCCATTTCACAACTGCTTATAATATATAGAACTGTTATATCAATTTTGAAGTGGTGTTCAATAAGTGAAACACTTATCGATCCCAATCTTTTCAAAACCAAATCAATGAAGTTCTAAGTAGACGATTATTTATGAAAACCAAGTCTCGTATACTTATCATGTTTTCGACATTTTCTTCTCAAACTATCCCTTGGTCAAGAATGAAGCCGATAGGTTAGAGCACTGTTGCTTCTATCCCTACTAGAACATCAGTATATACTCTTACAGATAGACAAACCCAATTTATTTGGCTTTTTGTGCTAAGTATATGACTAAATACTTCCATAAATGAACAAACAAACAAAGCACGAACAAGTTACACAAAGAACGATTAGGTCACATAGTGACTTCTAATCCACTTTTATTTAATTAATACTTTTTATAAATTAAAACTTCTTTTATTGATAAAACTTTATTTATCTACCAAAACTTCGTTTATCAATCAATACTCTTTCAATACTTCAGAGTGTATTCATATACCTATCACAAATGGCATAAGTATTTTCACAAATCTTTAATAAGATTTCTTATTTTAAACATTTACTTTTTCTATCCGTTTCCAAAAGATTCAATATTGATAATTTCCTTCAAAATATCCATTTTAATGGTCTAAGTACTTTTACAAATCCATGTAATAGGTTTACGACTACTTAAACATTGTCACTGCAAACCCAAAACACTTTCACTTATACTTATCATTAAAACATTCTTTTAAATATCTATTTACATTCATAAGTATAATCAATAAAGTTAAATTTGGATGTTATTAACAGATTGTTACCGTAATCCCAAATCCGTTCCATCTTTATATTTTGTTTAAAAACATTCTTTAAAGATCTAAGTTAATATTTGGTTAAGTTCGGTATTTGACAAGTCTACTATCCATTTCTAAAGAGGATCTGTTATGGAAATTAAGGTTCACATACCAAACATGTTTCCAACAATCTAACTTATACTCTCGTTCAATAGTGAAGCCATGTAAGTCAGGTCATTAGTTGCATATCAAAGCCTTCACTGGAGGCTACATTCTTTACTCTCATATATAGATAACTTTAACTCGTCGGCTTTTAGTGTTAAGCATAGTATCATTGACATTCAAAAACGAGTAAACAAACAACATGATTAACATGTTTTTGATATTCCCGGATTAACTATTCCTCGGTCAAGAGGGAAGCCAGTAGGTTAGAGACTAGTTGCTTCCATCCCTACTTGAACATCAATCTTAACACCCAAAAATAGTTAAGCCTACTTCGTCGGTTATTTGTGTTAAGCATAGTTAACTACATTTTTCAAAACTTATATAGACACACACACATGTACACTTCTAAAATACTTATAAATAGGTTTCAAATATTATGTAAATTATTACTTGAAAATAACTAATTTAATTTTAAGATATAAATAAAAACATGTCTTATATTATAAAACCTCTTTACTTTAAACATACATATATAACTATTAAAAATATACTAATAATTCAAAACAACTTTAGAATACTGAAAAATATGTTAGAAAACATCCCAAAAAGACTATGAAAAAATACCAAATTTTAATATAATTTTTAAACAATTAAAATCTCAAACAACCTACTACAAAATTTATAAATGTTGTCAAAAGCCTTTGTTAAAGAACAAAATAGAAAAGCACGATCTTTGTAACTAGTTTTTAACTACTTAAACAAACGATTTATGTCTTGAAATTTTTACAATACATACTACTCTTAGGTTACTTAAAAATCCTGGAAAGAAATCCTTATGGAGCCTCCAATTTATTTATAAATATTCCCAAAAACAAGGTATTTACTAAAATGTTCGCTTAGTGACATTTTTACTCAAATTTTGGCATTTTATTTGACCAGTTCCAAAACAACACAAAATGCAATTTTGGCAATAATAAGTAAACATATCCATACCTAGCGAGACCAAAACAAGACAACAACACAAAAAAATCCCCAATAGTTATTCGTCTTAAGAGGTACCTGAAATCAACACAAATGGTAAACAAATTTTCAAAAGAATCATATGAAGGAGAATTTAAATAAATACATGCCTCCTACACAACTTCGAAATCTTATGGACCTTAAAAGGTACCTGAAAACCTCAAATCTCGAGCTACTCAAAATCAATTGAGTACCCGAGAGTTTAAGGGGAAAACATAAACTTTGAATTAGACATAAAGCCTGGTATGAATAATAATCTACCATCTCAAATCATTTAGATATCTAGTGAGATCATGCTGCTTAATTATACAGGTTTCCCTACACTATTATCTTAAAAACCTCTATAAATCATTTTCTATCCTCATGCATCCACAATAGTTAAATCAGTTCAAAACATTATTATGTGATGATATGCAAAATAATAGAATCAATTCTGGATTACCCGTCCTCATTCATTTTGACTACCTATCATAATTATAGTTTCCAGGATTACTATTAACCTAATAGTTTTCATGGGTTGACTAATAATCGATTAAACATTTATGGACTCTCTTACCACTTATATAGTTTTCATGGGATCACTATAAACCTATTGGTAACCCCAATATTATTTCTTTTATATTGTTTTTAAGGGCTGACTAAGAACATATTGGCCATCTGTCAATATCTTTTTTTTACCCTTGTTTTCATGTGCTAAGTGGAAACTATTGATTGTCTATCAATATTTTATTTTTTTATCTGGATATAGTTTTTCATGGGCTATTTATAAACCTGTCTAACCGACATCTTCAATTGTACATAGTTTTCAATGGCTAACTATGAACTCATTGGCCCCTGCTAATATCTTTTCCCTTACACGGTTTTCATGGGCTTATTATGAACCTATTGGCCATGCCAATATCTTTAATTTATTTTCACTAATGTGTCAACCAAAATGGTTATTCTGCCTTTTCCCAAAGTACCGTTTGGGATTCATTACAGAGTGAATATATACATATATGGAGAAGTAAATAATATAACATAGTTAATTATTTTAACCCATTAATACTTCTTCAAAAGTTTCATTTCAAAATAATTTGTTCATTAATATCCCATGGTTTTGCTTCTAAATGATATTGGGTTAGTTGTTTCGAAAATTATACTTTCGAAATCTTCGAAACTTTGCTTTCGACCTCACTGGATAGCCTCCTTCAAAATCATATATCACTTTTCAAAACACTAGACTCATGCCTCTTAAAATACTTTAAAATCCTTCTTTCATAACCTTTCAAATAAAATAAAGTGTTACATATTGATGATTAGAATCATAGCTTCAAAACAATTGGATATATCTCTTCCTAAAGTATTGAAAATCCCAATTTTGACATTATTGGGTTTGCTTTTAAAAATATCATTTGATTCAAAGTAAATATAAAAGAAAGTGTTTGCATCAAAATTGGTCACTAACACCCTTAAAAGAGATTGTGTAGAGAGATTCGTGAAGAAAGTAAAGTTAAATAGAGGACAGTTCGTAAATTTAAATGCAGGAAAAACGTAAACCAGATTTATAGTGGTTCGCCGTAATTACCTACATCCACTTTGAGGTAGATCTTTATTTCTTTTCTCGATAATCGATTACAGATACAATCCGTACACCAATTACTCAAATACAATTGCTAAGAAAAATGGATTAAGTCTCGAATGAGTCCAGAATGCGGTAGAGTCTCCCCGGTGTTTGTAGAAAAAAGGTCCCTTTCACTGTGCCCCGGCCTCTCTATTTATAGACGAAGATTGGTTGGACTTCCTTGGTGGTCCAGGTAGCTAAGTAGCTCGGCCCAAGAAGAGTGATCTTTGTGTGCCGATCAATAGATGACAAACGGTAAAATGCCAAACAAGGCATGAATGCCGAAAGATATCACCATGCCGGACGAAATGATGCCAAACGATATCCTCAGGCCGATCGAAGTGATGCCGAACGATATCTTCATGCCGATCGAAGTGATGCCAAACGATATCTTCATGACGAAGGAAGTGATGTTGAACACTCAGAATGTCGAATGAAGTGATGTGCCAAACAATGTTTGGATGCCGAGCAGTATGGTATGCCGACTCTGCCGTGTCGAATGTCCATATATGCCGAGTGATATACAATACTGAACGGCTCTCAATGCCGAACACTCTTGCATGCCTATCATCCCATAGATGCCGATCGAACTCGAGTGCCGAATGAACCATCTTTGTCGAACGACTGTGGAAGCCGTCCTAGTGTGTTGTGCCGAATGCTTAGGATGCCAAATGGTATGCGAATGCCGAGTGCCTAGTTTCCTGGTCAAATCTCCAGGTAACACTTTCCCCCCAAAGTGCATCACGTGGTCGAATGTACTGCGCTTTGAATCATGAACTCGCCATGCTTTGCCTCGAGCCTCGGCCTAGTTTTCTCGATAGCATCTTCTTTGAATACCAGGTGAGGCGATGCTCGCCGAACGACATGCAAATGCCGAACAGCATAGCCGATGCCGAATGAGGTCGTCTTGACTGGTTCTAAAGGTCGTTGTCCCTTCGCCTTTCCCTCTTCTCCTACAAAGGTCGGCATTTTCCTACTTCTTCTCTTTTCACTTTTTACCTCCGTTATTTTCCAAGAACTCGCAAATTACCTCCCTTGAATTTCGTTCACCTTTCCGAACTTCCCTTCCTTCCTTGAATCTAACAAGCCCTTCCTACAGCTTCCTCCCAAACTAAGCTCGAACAACTCCCAATCTTAAGTCACAGACCTTCAAGCTCCTGCCGTTCTCTTTGGTAAGGACCTTTCGATTGCTTTCTCAAATTAGGAAGTTAACATATTACTCGAACTCATGAATCCTCCATAGAACGTCGAATGTGGATGGTGTGTGGATGAGGGAGATGAATTGAAGCTCGGGTTCGTCCTAGGGCTAGAACTCAATATGCTTCTAGGCGATTTCGAAGTGGATGGATTGGAGAAGAGGAAGGTGGAAGATGCATTGTTGTGGCTGGGCATGATCTTTTAATGCCAAGTGATTCTATAGGTGCATGGGAATGTAGTTAAAGATAAGGCCTATCGGCGTGGACTGACATGGCCTTGGTTCGGCATGATCTCCGCTTGCCGGACGAGGTTGGAGTGGAAAAACTGAAAGGAAGTAGAGAATGGGCAGGATACCGAACGATATTTTGGCCGAACAACGCTTAGGTCGAATGGCACGAATGCCGATCGATACTTAGGCCGAACGATATTTTAGCCGGACGATACTTAGGCCGAACGATATTTCGGCCGGACGATACTTAGGCTGAACGATATTTTGGCTGAACGATACTTAAGCTGATCAATATTATGACCGAACGGTACTTAGGCCGAACACCTGTTCACTTCGCCTAATCATATGAGAAAATCAGGGACAAGGACCCGAGCAAACTAGCATACCGAACTAATCTAGACCGATAACTTCCTAGTTTCAGTAATCACAAGTGTGAAATTAAATCGACAAAAATGGATAATTGCCTTTAACATACAGCGCCAATGTCTAAGCCCGAAATTGAAAACATCATAGGTGTTAACCCCGTTCCAGCATACGAGCTAAAAGGCCTACGAGTTAGAGGCGTCAACGGGTTAAGACTTGAAACGACCTACGACTTAAGGTGCCTAACGACTTAGGAGACCTCACAACTTAAGGAAAGGACCGACTCAAAGAATCCCCGACTCAACTATTATGCGACTCATGGGAGTTTCTAAACTCAGCGACTCACGACTTAAGGAGCCTGATAAGTTAAAGCATTAGCGACTCATTGAAAGGACGACTTAGGGAAAGTACCGACTCATTTGACCTGGCTCCGACTCATCAAAGACCGACTCATCTGATCACGACTCATCCACTTAAGGTCTTACCGGCTCAACAGGCTAACGACTCAAGAAACCTACGACCTAAGGAACCTGGCGAGTTAAGGAGATTCTATGAGTTAAGGATGGCACGACTCAGGGAGGTTTACGACCCAAAAGATAAGTCGACGCACGACACAAGACTCAGAGGCAAGTTCAGAGTCATGTTGCAAAGGGGTGACTCGTAGATGACTCACGACTCATCATGAGTCGGTCACGACTCATCATGAGTCGGTCACGACTCATGACTTGACAGTTTCAGCCTAACATTTTGCCTATAAATACATGGCCATATTCAACATTTGGGGGGGGGGGGGACTTCCTAGGCGCCATTACTCTGCTGTTATCTCGACTTCAAGCAACACTCAAACAACACTTCTATCACTCCAATCACCAAAGACATTTCGACAAATCTCAAGAAGAAAAATAACTCATTCATCATGCATTCGAAGGATTCTTCTACATCGGGGTTTGAGATATTGGTCTAAGTGTGTTGTAATCAGAGTTGATTGTAAAGAATTGTAACTAATTCAGCAATAAAGAGCTTTAAAGTGGACGTAGGCTTGATCCTAAGCCGAACCACTATAAATACTGTGTCTTTTATAGCTTTCCTGTGATTTCTTTGCATATACTTTGTTCCCGTACCAACGGGTGGTGCTTTCACAATTTCCATCTATACACCGGGGTGTTAGCGTTTATTTTCTAGCGTTAACATTTTTGGTGCTTTCACTGAGAATTGAACTCAGGACAGCTGTCATCATTGCTTCGCAGAGATTAGAAGAAAGAATTTCTTTAAAAACCAGAAGTATATCTGAGATTATGGCTCCTGGAAGGAAGAGTAGATCTATCAGATCTGGGAATATTCAAGAGGGAACCTCCGCTTCCCCTGTGCCTAATCTACCCACTCCGTCTGTTGGAGTTACAAAAGCGGAATTGGATGCCGTGATTCTAGGGCTAAACCAGCAGATCAACGCCCAAAATGCACAACTAGAGGCTCAAAGTGCCCAGAATGCTCTGATTCTGAATAAATTGAACGACTTACTTGGGGCAAACAATCAACCGGCTGGTAATGAAGGGAACTATGCTGGCAACATTCATGATGTTAATGAAAGGAATGCTCATGAAAGGCCTACTAGTCCCTTTGAGCAGGCAGTACCTGACGCCGGTGGATCTAGAACTCGGCATGATGAGGAATATCTTTCTGGAATGGTCCGGCAGATCATGAAAGAAAGTATGCAAAGGGTTGAAGATGAGAAGGAATGGGGTTTCGCTCCAAGTAAAACTCCGTTTACTGAAAAAATCTTGAAGGCGGAATTTCCAAGGAAGTTTGTCCCTCCAACTATTCCAGCTTACAAAGGGACAAGTGATCCGAATGAGTTCTTGTATAAATATGATTGGCACATGACAGGTGCCAGGGCCTCCGACGAAATAAAGTGCCGATATTTCCCCGTATACCTGGAAGGCGTGGCTTTGCTGTGGTTCACCAAGTTGCCAGTTCGATCTATCGATCAGTTTTCAGACTTGACCAGAAAATTTAAGGAGCAGTTTAGGCTATATGCTTCGAAGGCCAAGGATATCATGTCATTGTCCAGTTTAGAGCAGAATCCTGGTGAGTCTATCAGATCTTTCTTGAACCGTTTCAATATAGCATTGGCTGAAGTGGACAATGCTGAACCACGAATGATATTGACTTATCTGATGAGGGCTATTGATAAGTCAAGCGAATTTGGGAAATGGTTAAATATGAAGGAGCCAACCTCTCTCGAGAAGTTCTACAAAAAAGCAGACGAATTCATTCGCTTGGAAAGTCGTCCTTTGCCAGTAAAGGCAGTGTTGGAAAAAGCTGAAGACAATACTGTCGCTCCACGCAAGAATGAGTCGGTGGGGCAGAAAAGGGAGAATAATAATGGAAAGAAACAGGGTAATCCGAAAAAGCCCCGGTCCTTCAAGCCATCAGAATATACTCCATTATCACATACGCCGGAGCACATCTACCTTGCCACCAAAGATTCCGTCGATTTCCCTAAACCTATCCCTTTGAGAACTGGGAGAAAAGCCATACAAAGTGGGAAATTTTGCCGCTTCCACAATCAACCAGGTCATGAAACTGATGAATGCCGCCAGTTGAAGAATCTGATTGAAGAGTTGCTAAGAGAAAACAAGTTGCAGCAATTTGTGAAAAAGAATAGCAACAATCCTGCATCATCGAGTCAGGGGCAGCGGGCTCCTGTTCATCAGCCTGGGGCAGGTGAGAAAGCCACGGGGCATGAATCTGGAAGGCCCGTTATCAATGTCATTTCCGGAGGACCTCACCCAGCTGGCAAGAGTTGGGGTGAGATGGAGAGATATTCCAGGGCTTTGAAATATGCTCCAGCCGAAGAAAACGTCTTTGTTCTAGAAGACACTACACCCCTTAAACAACAAAAAACTTTCAGTGATGATATTATTTTCAGAGCCAGAGATTCTACAGGTATTGAAGCTCCTACTTTAGATCCCTTGGTCATCTCGGCTGGTATTGGACCAGCCATTGTCAGAAGAGTCCTCATTGACTGCGGAGCATCATGTAATATCCTCTTCAAAAAGACATTTGACCAGATGAAAATCCCTATGATCGATGTGCAAGCCTCATCACAGAAAATCGTGGGCTTCACAGGGGAGCCAAAGCAACCAGTAGGAACCATCGATTTGTTTGTAGAACTTGGGGAAGGAGAAAGGAAAGTGGTCCGAAAGCAAACATTTGTGATTGTCGATGAGTTTTCTGCCTATAATGCTTTTCTTGGCCGCCCAACACTCGCAGCATTCAAAGCTATCCTAGCCCCATGGTGCCTCACTATTAAATTCCCTACTGACAATGGAGTAGGAGTTATAAAAGGGGATCAGAATGCTGCGCGAGAGTGCTATTTGACAGAGCTGCGAGAGTCAAGAAAAAGAGAAATGGGAAAGGGTGTGGCAACCCCAGTCCGCATCAAGGAGCCAGCCTTGTAGCAATTACAGAGCGGACCCTGCACTGGCGAACACAGCGGGGCACGGAAAGAAATGGATCCCAGAAAAGCCAGTACAGGGGAGAATAGAGTAGTACCGGTGGAAACGACAGTTCCGGTACCTGTTGACCCAAAAGATCCAAATAAGGTGTTGAATGTGGGTTCACAGCTTAATATGTCAATTCAGAACATCTTGATATCTTTCCTGAAGGCAAATCTGGATGTCTTTGCTTGGACTCATGCCGATATGTGTGGGATATCTCCAGAAGTTGCAGTACACGCTCTGAATATTGATCCAAAATTTACGCCAGTTAAACAGAAAAGGAGAACCCAAGGTCCAGAAAGGTCAGCAGCATTAAAAGAAGAAGTTGATCGACTCATGGAAAATAACTTCATCAGAGAATCTACATATCCGAATTGGGTTTCGAATCCTGTGTTGGTCAAAAAAGCTAATGGAAAATGGAGAGTGTGCATCGATTTTTCTGATCTAAACAAGGCTTGCCCCAAAGATTGCTTCCCATTACCCAGGATCGATCAACTGGTAGATGGAACTGCGGGACATGAATTGTTATCCTTCATGGATGCCTACTCCGGTTATAACCAAATCATGATGCATGAGCCAGACCAGGAGGATACAAGCTTTATCACGGGTGTTGGACTTTATTGCTACAGAGTTATGCCCTTCGGATTGAAAAACGCAGGGGCAACCTACCAAAGACTTGTTAATGCTATGTTCAAACCGCAATTGGGAAAAACTATGGAAGTCTACGTCGACGACATGTTAGTGAAGTCCAGGAAAGCAGTGGATCACATTGAACACTTAGCAGAAATGTTCGCAGTCCTCCGGAAATACAGAATGAAACTTAACCCTCTGAAATGTACGTTTGGGGTCGAATCCGGAAAGTTCTTAGGTTTTATCGTCAGTGCTAGGGGCATTGAGGCCAGTCCAGCTCAAATTACCGCCTTAAAAGAAGTTAAAGCTCCTAGAACGAAGAAGGAATTGCAAAGTCTCAACGGAAAGGTCGCCGCTTTGAGTCGGTTCATTTCCAAAGCTACTGATAAATGCATCCCATTCTTCGATGCCCTGAAAAAAGGAAAGAAGAACTTTGAATGGACTCCCGAACGCCAAGAAGCCTTTGAAGAGTTGATCCGTCATATGGAAACGCCTCCGATACTTTCTAGGCCAGGCAATGGTGAGGATCTTCTTATATACTTGGCAGTATCATCTCATGCTCTAAGTGCAGCGCTGATACGGGAAGACAAAAGGATTCAACATCCAGTTTACTATATCAGCAAAAGACTCACTGGGGCAGAGCTGAATTACTCCAAGTTGGAAAAACTCGCCTATTGCCTACTAGTTGCATCAAGGAAACTGAGGCAATATTTCCAAGCTCATCCTATCAAAGTAGTCACTGATCAGCCTCTAAAGCAAGTCCTGTTTCGCCCTGAAACTTCGGGTCGTCTTCTAAAATGGAACATTGAACTTAGTCAATATGACATTACCTATCACCCCCGAAAAGCAATCAACGGACAAGCTTTAGCTGATTTCATTGCAGAATTCACAGAGAAAGATAATGGTAAGGAAAAAGCGATCAATGATTCTCCAATCCAGTGGAAGATGTATGTTGATGGCGCAAGAAATGACTACTGTTCTGGAGCCGGAGTGGTACTTGAAACTCCTGAAGGTCGATCATTATGTTATGCACTAAGACTGGAATTTCCTTCAACAAACAATGAAGCGGAATATGAAGCTCTTATTGCAGGTCTGAAAATCGCTAAAGAGCTAAACATTCGAGCATTACAAATTTTCAGTGATTCTCAGCTTATCGTATGTCAAGTCAAGAAGGAATTTCAAGCAAAAGGTGGAAATCTGCCTTCCTATTTGTTAAAGGCTTGGGAACTCCTATATGAACTCGATCACTATTCAATAAGCCACATTCCTCGTGAAGAGAATATGAAGGCGGATTCCCTCGCAAAGTATTCAAGTTCTGGTGAAGCTCAACTATTGGGATTGGTCCCTGTAGAAGTCCTTTCAGCACCAAGTATAGACGAGATGGATATAGACTGGATTATGAATGTATCTCAAGAACAAGAGTCATGGATGACTCCAATACTGGATTACCTACTCAGGGGTTCTCTGCCAGAAAACTCGATAGAAAGACGAAAGCTTCTAAGGAAGGCCTCTCGCTATGTAATTCAGGATGGCCGATTGTACAGACGGGGATTCTCAATGCCATTGCTTCGATGTGTATCCCGGGAAGAGTCCAAAACAATCCTAGCTGAAGTGCATGGAGGAGAATGCGGTGATCATTCAGGTGGTCAAACACTAGCAAAGAAAATTCTCCGATACGGATATTTTTGGCCAGAAATTAATCGGGATGCCGCGGATTACTCCCGAAAATGTGACAAGTGCCAAAGATATGCCAAAATTCCTAGAGCACCTTCTACCGAACTCACACAGATGGTCAGTCCATGGCCATTTGCAATTTGGGGAATGGATCTCATTGGGCCGCTACCAACTGCTAAATCAGGGATTAAATATGTTATTGTTGCAGTTGATTATTTTACTAAGTGGGCTGAAGCTGAACCATTGGCTACTATCACTTCTAAGAAAATGATAAGCTTTGTGACCAAGAATATCATTTGCAGATACGGTGTGCCTCAGAAAATAATCACAGACAATGGTACTCAGTTTGAAAGTGAGGAATTCCAGGATTTTTGCAAACGATTCAAAATCCAGAAAAGCTTTTCGGCAGTAGCTCATCCGCAGGCAAACGGGCAAGTGGAAGCAGTGAACAAGATCATCAAATCAACCATCAAAAAGCAACTCGAAAGAGCAAAAGGTGGTTGGGTCGATAAACTACCACTCGCACTATGGGCATACAGAACTACTCACAAAACTGCAACTGGGCATACTCCTTTTTCGTTAGCATACGGATCGGAAGCAATGATCCCGGTTGAAACAGAGGTCCCTTCACACAGAAGAATCCATTTCAATCAAGCAGAAAATGAAAAGCTGCAACTTGAAGCGCTGGATCTCCTTGATGAAAAAAGAGATGAAGCTAACCTCAGAGTTGCAGCTCATCAGCAAAGGATAGCCAGACATTTCAATTCCAAAGTTCGTCAACGCAGCTTTGAAATTGGAGATCTAGTCCTGAAAAGAATTATGACCGCGACAGGTGTGTTTGGGCCAAATTGGGAAGGACCATATGTAGTAGGTCAGAAGCTTCTGGACGGCACATTCAAGCTCACCACTGTTGATGGAGAGCAAATTCCAAGGGCATGGAACAGCAACCACTTGCGTCCATACTTTACTTGAAAATTTTGTTGAAAAATTGTAAAAAGAATTATGGATGTATGATTCTTGTAATTGAAAGCAATTGTGAAACTGATGCAAGTAAATAATAAAAAAAAATATAAAGTGGATGTAGGCCCAATTTCATGGCCGAACCACTATAAATCTTGTGTTCCTTATTATCATTATATGCTTGCTTTGTTTTCGATATAAAAATACGTAAGATGTATTGCTAAAATGTCAATTTAAATTTTTGCAGACCATGGAAATAAAACTTGCGCATAATAAGACTGAGCGATTCTCACCATCATTCAACAAACAAATTTCAAGTCACAAAGACCCCGAATTCAAATCCTAGATAGGAAATACTTCAATTGAACGGCTAATGATTTCGATAGAAACGAGCCCTTGCTGATAAATTGAGATCGTTTGAACAAACAAACATCCAATTAGGAAGCTAGTGCCCGTTCTCACGAACTTGCCTGGCAATGAAGTACACTTGCTTGGATTAAACAAGCCACTTGTGAGAGAAAGGGGAATGAAAACTTGAAAAGAAAAAAAAAAAAAAAAAGAGGATCGCTGAAAAGGCATAAGCAAGTGAACAGAGGAACAACCAAAGCTACCATCAGCGGCACAAGTCCTCTTCGGAGGCGCAACTCTTCGGAGGATAAAAGACCTCTAATGGGTCATACGCCACAAAAAAGAAAGTTCTCTACTCAACAAAAAAGATTGGAGGAGTCATGACCCTCCAACCATGAGAGAGTAACTTCCAGGCGATGAAAACCCTCTCTGAGGCACATTTCACCAGGAGTTGAAGTGTTATAACCGCTCTTCGGGATTTCACTTCACCAGAGTTGAAATGTAAACAAAATAAAAGCCCTCTTCGGAGGCCCATTTCACCAGGAGTTGAAGTGTTATAACCGCTCTTCGGGATTTCACTTCACCAGAGTTGAAATGTAAACAAAATAAAAGCCCTCTTCGGAGGCCCATTTCACCAGGAGTTGAAGTGTTATAACCGCTCTTCGGGATTTCACTTCACCAGAGTTGAAATGTAAACAAAATAAAAGCCCTCTTCGGAGGCACATTTCGCCAGGAGTTGAAGTGTAGCAACCGCTCTTCGGAATTTCACTTCACCAAAGTTGAAATGCAAAAACAAAGACCTTCTTGAAAGCACACGTTTCACCGAGATTGAAATAAAACTTCCAAGTGTTGAAACGTAAAAAGGCTTTCTTCAAAGGCACAACTCTTTGGGGGTACACGTTTCACCAAGATTGAAATAAAACTTCCAAGTGTTGGAACGTGAGAGATCCCTCCTCAGAGGTACAACCCCCTCCCGGGGACACAATTAAGAAGAAAGACCTCTTCAGAAACCCACGTTTCACCGAGATTGAAATAAAACTTCCAAGTGTTGAAACGTGAAAAGGATTTCTAAGGCATAACTCTTTGGAGGTACACGTTTCACCGAGATTGAAATAAAACTTCCAAGTGTTGAAACGTGAAAAAATCCCTCCTTAGAGGTACAACTTTCTATATATAAAAAAAAAAAAAAAAAATCCTCATCAAAAGCGTACTTTAACTTTCAAAGGAAAAGTAATTTGCCTACTATGGGAAATGATCGTAAAAAGAAAAGAAGTTAAAGTACCCTTCAGAGGTCCGCTTTACCACATAGAGGAATTCACTTGGTGAAATATGCACGTAAGCAAAAGAAAAAAGTGATTTCTTCGGACGACAAAGCGTAAAAACTTATACGAAGGGATTTGTACTCTATAAAAATTTTTCTTTAAAGAATAAAATAATTATTCTTTAGCAAATAAGAGTGCAAGTCCCCTCGAAGTGTAAAATATTGCAGCAAGCTTAAGGTATGGGGGCAACATGGTATAGTAGTATAGATGCATCAGTAGAGTAATACTCAAGCAACATACCATAAGCCCGCTGCAACACTATATAAACAAACTTGTGCAAAAATAAATAGTAAATGCATTCTCAAATTCAAACAGAAGTTTGTACAAACGAAGAATCATTTTATTCAACTATAATGCAGATACAGGTTTTCAAAATAAAAGCGGGCGCCGGTACCCGCACAACTCTCGGCCAGTTCATACAAAAGGCAAAAAACTAAAATCTTCACTTTTTCTTCCCTCCTTTGGACCCTTTGCTCGGTCGAATAACCAGCTTTTCAGGTCGGCCAGTGGGTATAAGGGAAGTAGGAGAGGCAAGTGTAACCGGTTCAACTTCCGGCTCCTCTTCAGTGGCGGTGATTTTCTTCCCCCTCCTTTTTGATGTCCCACGCTTCTCTCTCCTTTGTGAGGAAGACTCACTCCCCGGAGTGACAAGTTTTGATAGAACAATGTCGTCAGAAGGAGTCCGTTCCGGGGAAATGTCACCTCCCTCAGGTCTCTCATCTTTCTGCTCTTGCGAAGTGATGGGATCATCCAAGCCGTGAAGAGCCTCTATTTGTTCCTCCTGTGATCCAGGTTGCGAGGCAGAAGGAGGCACCGCCTGAAGAGATGAAGGAAGGATGACCGGAGGAGTAGAAGTTTGAGCAGTGCTTGGTACTTTCTCTACAGAAGAAAAAAGGTTAAAGTCAGTAAAAAGAGGAGATGAGGGTTCACCAATGAAGTCAGTAAAGAGAGGAGATGAAGGCTCGTCAAGGTTGAGAAAATAGCCAAGGAGCTCGTGAAACTCATGAGAAATAAACGAGTAACCAGCTTGAGCAGAATTGACAGTAGCAAGATTAACAGTGAAATTACCTGGAGAAGCTGGTTTCCTGATATCGACTTCATAAGCTTGCGCATCAGCGCTCTCTTCACCCTCGTCTCCACCTTGTGTGCTTGTAATATCAGCGGTAACTTTGGTGGGAGATGCGAGATGGGAACTGGAACCAATAATGTCGACTTCAGACGAAGAAGGTGGCTGGACTAGAGTAGTTGAAGTGGTTTTCCCCAGCTGGTCCCCTTCCGTGACTTCGGTTCTTAGTTTGGCAAGTTGTTCCTTTCCCCTGGCGAGAGCAGCGCGAGCGTCTTCATCAAAATAATGCCTTTCCAGGGCTGGCTCGTCATAACCAGCACCTTCAGCACCAAGCATATCGAGGGCGGCCTCCCACACTTCAGCTAAAGTGATCTCATACTTGGGACCAAGAAAGGCGAGGCTTCCACGCCCCAAGACGCTATGCAAGTAGAAGTCGAATAATGTTGAGCCGAAGCTGTTTTTGGTCGCCTCATGAGACTCTTCGGCTGCGATTTTGCCGGCGACAGCCTCATCGCGCTCCCTTTCAGTTCTGGCAAGCTGAAGCTTAAGCATTTGTATCTCCGCCTCCTGGGAGTTGTTTTTCTTTCGAAGCTCAGCAATATCAGAGACATAGCCGTCACTGATTCTTTTTTGTACTTCAAGCCTGTCCTCAGCGTCTCTCTGACTGGCATGAGCATCTCTAACTTGTCTAAGAAGCACTTCTTCTTTTTGAGAGTATGAAGTAGAGGAAGCAGCAAGCTCATCTTTCAACTTCTCAACCTTTGCTTCGAGCTCCTCGTTGTAGGAAGTAATACTTCTCATTTCGGCGTCATGCTGCTCAAGGACCTTTTGCCACTCAGCCTTATCGTTCTCCATGGTGAGCATAGCCTCTAAGTTGGCACGGTTAACTCGTTGAAGCTCATCAACAAGCTTCTGCCAGTTTGACATCCTCTCGATATCAAGTTTAACGGCGTCAAGATTTCGTAGCATAGCAGGCTTGTCAATAGGGACTAGGTCGAGATCGAACCTCACACCCTTTAAACACCACTGTGGAAAACGACTTTGTAAAGTGGCTGGGCCCGGTCCCACTTGAAATTTAGGCCTACTTATTATTGTCTGGATGTCCTCCTTCCCAAGAGCAGGAGAGTCAGAAGTAATGTCAAGAGGGGCAGGGGCAGTAGGCTTTTCGGGAATAGTGGAAGTATGTCTCTCACCATGTCGGGCTCGTTTGCCTGAATCTTCAGTTACATGACCTTTTCCCCGGTCGTCGTAAGATTTCCTTTTGTGAGAGTCGTCACTCCTTTGCAGAGAATCATGGTAATCATCCCTATCCCTTCTGTCATGACGCTCTTCTGCATCCCTCCTTTCACGAGCCTTTCGAGCAGCCCTCTCTTCGTCAGACTCTCTATAAGAGGGAAAGTAACGCCGATAATCATATTGACCACGCCCCCCGTAGCGTTGGAAATCCTGATAATACGATCCGCCGCGTGTCATTGAAGAATCTGAAATAAGAAAAGATAAGCTTTAGAAATCTCTAAAGTATAAGAAGATAAGTGCATAAATGTGCTGGAAAATCCTTAGTTGTGTGTGAAGTGCAAGCTACTCGCGTTGGACTAACGAACCACTCCTCTGTTGGGGGGAAGTGATAGATTTCACTGTTGATGACAATTCTTGAGATGAAGGAGTAAGAGTCTGTTGGAGGGCAGATGTTGCTTCAATCATCGGAGGTATAGCTTTACCATGAGCAGGGTCTTCTTTAAAGAGCTCTTGGGAAGTAATAATTATGTCGCTTAAATCCCCAAAGACGTCATCACCGGCATGCCCAACCTGATTCCCTCCATCATCTCCTTTGTCAGCACTCTCCCTGGTTTGGGAAAGGGGCTCCTCTTCTTCTTCAATAATGGGAGCAAGTGCGGGCTTTTCGGAGGGTCCCGTATCGTCTCTGGGAGTAGAGCACTTTACTAATAAGGTTTCTGCAGAAATTTCTCCTCGTATGTGCTCTTTAGTGGAGATCGGAAGATCAGGAGTTTTCACCGGAGAGTCAGGAACCTCCGTTGGAGCTTCACGAGGCCGAGTAAAGCGAGAGAGATGGAGGAGTCCGTATTGATGTAAAAGTTCATCGTTTAGCAGAAACTTTATGCTCCTCTCTTCTACCGGCACGGCACTTAATCTTTCAAAAATTTGCTTGAGACTTGGGTCCCTAGCAGGGGGTGGTAGTGCTAAAAACAGAGAAAGAATGAAATTAGCAGCTGAGAGTTCAGATCTCGAGAAAGTTTCAAAACGGAAAAAGTAGAGACAGGAAATCTTACTTCCCACTCTCCAGATGGCATAAAACCCTGGAGGGCAGCGAACGAAGAAAAACTGATTCAAAAATCCGTGAGCGCTTTCGAAGAGATCAGTAATAAGTTTGCGATTTCGAGCGCTTCTTACAACCACAATGGAGGGATGGTCTTTAGTTTTCGTGAATGAGCAAAAATAGCAGATCTCCTCGAAGCTTGGTAACCGATCCAAAACTCTCCTGAATAGAACACATAACCCCATCAAAATGGCATAGCCATTGGGGTGTAATTGGAATGGAGAGATAGACAACCGAAGCAGAAGCTGTTGGAGAAAGCCGTTAAAAGGAGGAATCGCCCCACTTAAGCACATTTGGCGATTGACTGCAACAAAGCCGTAGGGAGGATTGTCAGCAGTGTCATTTGGCCCCGGAAATAAGGTGTCAGCATCATCAATGCCAAACTGAATGCGCAGTTGGTTAAACACCCGCTGATTCAAAGTTGTGGGTGTTCTCTCCGGAGGGTTGTCTATAGGGATGGCTACTGGAAAGACATCTTCAGCCTGACCCATCGGCTCTTCTTGATGAGAGGTCATTCTACACAAGCAACTGGATGTTCAAATGCGAAGGTGCACGTTTCCTAAAAAGTGTGAAGTGTCGTGCAAAGCTAATAAAATAATAATAATAACAAGTAAAGATAACTGGAATTAAACTGGTTGACGATTGATTGACTATGGTAATTTCGGAACTTGTTATTTAAAGCTCAAGCACAATATTAATGCGGGCTGGTCAGTTTCAATTGACTAATCCAGTGCTGCTTTAATATTCCACTTGAAATTGGTAGCACTTCATTCACACGATTTATTTAAGTTAATTATATATCATTAACTAATCTGTCGTTCGATGTGGACAATCAATGACAGTATATTCGTCCCAGTTTTCTGTGAATGTTGTATTAACAGATTATTAGCTTACAAGTTGAAGTAATCAGTAAAAGAATGCAGCAGTATAGCAGTTCAGAGTCCATGCAATAATTCGGAGTTCAAACAAAATTTACAAGTACTAAGTCGAAAACGACTCAAGGATTCTTTGTACGGGTTAAGCTAAGTCGTTGGCTATTTAGGTGGCTCGACTACGACCTAAGGAAAGTGAGGCGAGTTAAGTTAGGTTACTCCAACTCTAAACCGCTGATGTTATAAGTCGGCAGCACTATGAGTCGTAAGTCAAAGAACAGGAGGAAGGCTCCAGATCAAAGCAATAAGAAACCTTCTAAGTTCTAACCCGGTCACGACTCATGGATTTTGTCGTAAAATTTGCTAAGTCGGATTAAAGTCGATAGTAAAGGCTACTGGGTCGCATGGAAGCCACTGAGTCGTACACGGCTTATAGTTTAAGTCGTGCACGGTTTAAGGGATAAGTCACAGGAAAGTAGCAAGTACTGAGTCGTGCACGGCTTATGGCTTAAGTCGTTCACGACTTATAGCTTGAGTCGTTTGTGGTTTATGGCTAAAAGCATTAAGTCGTGTACGGTTGTGATTGCAAGGTATTTCAGAATCAGCGGCCGAAAAGCAAAACCAACTAAGTCGTGAGATCCTAAGTCGTTTCCTCAACCAATCAACCCCTTTCTAACCCGTTAACCCGTTAAGAACTTCCTCATCTCCTCCGAACCCACGGGCCAGTCAAATCAAGACATTGTAATTCATCATCTTCTCCTCACATCATCAGAAAGCACCCAAAAAACCAATTCGAATCGCTTCAAGTGTACGGCGAATCAAACGCGATGCTATAATCTAGAGGATCACAACAACAACGTAGCCAACAATGATCAGAATCGTTCACAACTCAAATCAAAGCCCAAGTGAGACATGCGGCGGTGATTTGGGAACAGGAAGCGAAAATTTGTGCCCTAGCAATGGACGTTGTTGGATTGAAGTTCGAAATCACTTACGCAATGTAGTGGAAAGGATGGATTGATGATCAATTAACTTGGATTCGCCTTCGAAAGGTTGAAAGGTCTCTAATGGCAGATGCGGCTCTGGGATAAGTAATAAGAAGTGAGAAAGAGGAAAAGCGACTCAAGCATTTTTATAACTGGAAATGTTGGGACTCGATTCGGCACGGGTCATGATGAGTCGAAGCACACGACTTACGACTTAAGCGTGTGCTTCGAGGGGCTAACGACTCATCCACTTATCGTTTGATCACGACTCATCAAAGACCGACTCATCTGATCACGACTCATCCACTTAAGGTCTTACCGGCTCAACAGGCTAACGACTCAAGAAACCTACGACCTAAGGAACCTGGCGAGTTAAGGAGATTCTATGAGTTAAGGATGGCACGACTCAGGGAGGTTTACGACCCAAAAGATAAGTCGACGCACGACACAAGACTCAGAGGCAAGTTCAGAGTCATGCTGCAAAGGGGTGACTCGTAGATGACTCACGACTCATCATGAGTCGGTCACGACTCATCATGAGTCGGTCACGACTCATGACTTGACAGTTTCAGCCTAACATTTTGCCTATAAATACATGGCCATATTCAACATTTGGGGGGGGACTTCCTAGGCGCCATTACTCTGCTGTTATCTCGACTTCAAGCAACACTCAAACAACACTTCTATCACTCCAATCACCAAAGACATTTCGACAAATCTCAAGAAGAAAAATAACTCATTCATCATGCATTCGAAGGATTCTTCTACATCGGGGTTTGAGATATTTGTCTAAGTGTGTTGTAATCAGAGTTGATTGTAAAGAATTGTAACTAATTCAGCAATAAAGAGCTTTAAAGTGGACGTAGGCTTGATCCTAAGCCGAACCACTATAAATACTGTGTCTTTTATAGCTTTCCTGTGATTTCTTTGCATATACTTTGTTCCCGTACCAACGGGTGGTGCTTTCACAATTTCCATCTATACACCGGGGTGTTAGCGTTTATTTTCTAGCGTTAACAATAGGGCAGGCTTCTGGAGATGGTCAACGATGACGGTCTTCGAAGGTGAGAATTCAAAGCTCAACTTTATACCATCAACTCGGTGACTTTCAATTTCTCCGCACTTATATTTGAATTATCACATTAGTTCACACATCACATGGGGGGAATACTTGTGTTGTTAAGTCTAACGTCGATTGTTTTCCAAGTGTAGGTCAAACAGGTGCTTTGTTAGATTCAATCTCTATCAAAGATGTCTAGGAAATCTTACTCCGCCACGATCTCAGATAAACTTGGGCAGTCTTTTAAAAAAGGAGTCGCGGATACTTCAAACCCATCGACTTCCCCTTCTCATAACTTAGCTCCCGATGCCCTGGAGGTATCAATTTTCTTGGACAATTCGGTTGATTCACAGGCTTTGAAGATTAATGAAAGTGCACTCCGTCGGATATGCTCTGTCCACGGAATCCCCTTCGACGACATGTTAGTTCCATCGGGGTACGACCATCTACACTTGCCACCAATTGGATAGACAGCTTGTAATGAATTTATTTACTGGGTTGGCAGCGTGCCGCCGTTCAACTAATTTCTTCGGGACGCGTTGCAATACATCGACATTGCCCCATCGCAAGTGCAACCTAACAGCCACGCATTCATCTACGTTACCTACATCCACTTCATGAATGTCCTCTCTAGGCCTCCAACCCCGGGCGATATCAGATATATATATTGCATCAAGAAGCAGAGAGATAGCCCATCTTTCTTGTTTCTCGAGCCGCACAACAAATGTCAAATTTTGACTGGGGCATGTAGCAAGTTTGCCCAATACAAACAGGAATGGTTTTATGTGCGTTGCCCTGCTGGTTTCGCGAGGAGATGGGTAGAAGGAAGCAAATCTTTTCTCTGGATCGATATTCATGCTTGGTCAAAGCCATGCCTTTTCTAACTCTTTTTTCCATCTTTTCGGGTATCAATCCGCGTCCTGACAGCCGCGGATATTCTGAAGCGGTCGAAGCTATTAAAGCCCTTCCTGCCGAAGAATGGGACATCCGAACTCTCATTTCGAATGAGTCACATACAAAGTTTGGACTGTTGGTAAAAGTCCATCGGATAAGCCTTCCTCAGGGCATTGCTATGCCTAGGCCCGCTTCTGGCAAAGGGAAAGAACAAGCTGAGTCTTTGGCATGTAACGCTCCTGGCGCACTAAAAGAAGGAGAGATCAAGGAAACCGAAACACCCGAAGTACAAGATGAGAACGTAGGTCCTACTCAGGACCCGGTAGTTGAAGTTCACGACATCAAAACATCGTCTTCCCCTTCGAAGAGGAAAAAGAAACCGACGTACAAGATAATGAGGGAAACAGTTGGCGCAACCTCTAAAGTTACTCTTATTCCAATAGAGAAAGAGGCTTCCTCACAATGTTTAGAAAGTTCCTTAAAGGGCCTCTCGAACCTCTCCATACTTGAAGATCTACTTAATTATGATTTTGGCGATCCGGAGGCACTTAAACTTCACTCGCCCATCAGAGGCGATGCAGGCGTTCAAGCCCAAACCCAGGGAGAAAAAACTCCCATTAGTAAAAAGACTGGTCCGTCAGGGGGTAACACTAGGACACACACAAAAAATATGCACTCCACCTTGCACTTAAATTTCCATCATCACACTACTCTTTTCTAATTCGTTGTTATTTAAATTCTTTGTAGGTGACATGGGGCGTACACACGGAGTCGATTGTCTCTGCGGGTCGTTTATTTTCCATCACTCTTGACGGGACACAGGTTCTGGAAGACGTCGGGATAGAGATGGTGATGGTAATAGGGATTACCATTCCCGGGACTCATCATCTCGGAAGAAAACATATTATCAGTCCAAGTACCACCAACATCTTTCCTCTCACTCGGAGCAAAGTAAAGATAAGCTCAGCCATAAGGGGTCGCGGTCCGATGTCCCCATAGTCAACACTCTAATTCCTCTTCCACACGACAGTCCCGGACCCTCACAGGAGAGATAAACTTTCAAAGCCCACTCCTCCCGTTCCCGCAACAGATCCAACAGTATCGGAGAGACTGGCGAAGCTTAAAATTAAATTTTCAAAAATCTTTTTTGATGGTCTGAAGTTCCTCCAGGCGATCCATCATATACCTTTAGATGTTAAGAAGAGCGTTGTCGCCTGTACCAACGACATTTATGTTCAACATGACGCATTTGTTCATCTTGCCGAGAAAGTGTTAGAAGTCCCCGTAGAGCACCAGCATAAGATTGATCCCCTAAAGCTTGAGGCTATCCATGATAAGGACATTAACAAAGCTCAAGACGATAAGCTCGCATCTTACAAATCTCCACTTGAGGCTGCCCAGCAGAGCGCCAAAGATACTGCCGAAGCTGTAACTCGTTTGGAATCAACTCACAAAAAAGAAATCGACGAGGCAGTACAACACTATGGGGCTTTAGCTTTGGATAAAAACTCAGCGCAAAAAGTGAGGGATGCATTCTGCCTCTGAGACAAAGAACTTGAGGAGCAACTCCGCAAAGAGCAAGAAGAGAAGATTGCTGCCCAAGAAGAGTCGCAATGGTATAGCAACGAGATTGTTGCAACACGAGTCCTAAAGGCAAAACTTGAAGGCGAGCTTTCGGAAGTTGAGGCACTGAAGAATGAAGCCAGCGAAGAGGGAAAAAAGAAAGCATCTGCGGAAATCGACTCCCTTCTTGAGGCGGCCAAGGAAGAAGGTAGGGAAGAGGTCAAAAGCATGTATGACCTGTTTATTGCCGAGTTCAATGCCCGTGTTCTCATGCATCGGACTTAACTTTCCTAGGCGAAGGCTATCTCGAATCTTTAGGCGAAGCGTGGGAGACCTTAGTAGAGATCAAGAAGGCCGAACATGGTACCGAGGAGGTTGATGAGGAGGATTTGATAAAGGAATTCGTTAAGGGAAATGAGCCTTCGGACTTGTCTGCGGCTAAAGCCCTTTATTGCAATGGCTCCCCCTCAACGAAAGGGAAAGAAGTTATCGTCGGTCCGTCCGGGATCGAGTCTCCAGCTCATATGCCTACCCAGCCGGCCGATTGGCCGATACTTGATCACTTTGAGCAGCACATCGGGTATGATCCGGAGGACCCTGGCCTTGGCGTTCACATTCTGTCCCCTATTCCAAAGGGTGAGACCCCCTTGACAGTTGAGAGCCAGCCAGAACCTGGTAGGTGACTCTTTTTCTTTAACATTCTTAGATTTTTCGTTTTTCACCAGAAGCTATCGCATTCTTATACTTGCTTTTCATGATTTTGTGTCGGCTGTTCTGATCTTGAGCTCGCTCTGAGTAGCGATGTCGCTAAAGAGGTGAGGGAAAAAATGAGTGAAGCCACTAATGCAGGAGAGGCTCCCGGTCCAGATGCTCGATCGGGGTGCTTGATGAGGACAAATCTGAGACTTCCTCTCCTATCGACGGGAGTTATGATGTGGAAATTACAGGCTCCTCTGAACACACATCTGAATTGAGCATGAAGGAGCTGGTTGAGAAAGAGAAGGAAAAGACGGTTAAGATCAAGGTTGAAGCTGTGGACGTGGACGATCCTTTGAAGAAGCCGTTGAAGGACATCCTCCCAGGAGGGTCCAAACACAAGGATGTCCCTCGTACTACTTCAGTTGTCACTCCACCACCAGAGAAGGCTATCAAGGGTAAACGCACTGGGGAAGAGTCATCTGGTAAAAAGTTGAAGAAGTCGAAGGAGTAGTCTTCGCTCTCGTTCAACCAGAGCTAGTATAGATTATGTAATTATTATTTTTTCGTATTTCATGTAAATAAAATTATTTGTGATGAATAAAGCTTAGTTCTTTTGCCTCTCAGAGGATTGTTGTTGTTTGGTTTTTTATATAACCGTTGTCAAAACCCGTGCTACTGCGAGTTACGTGAATTTCTCGATTCATCTTCAAACAAGTTGACTACTTTTTGGTGTTGCACATTCTTTAATCCCACGCTTCGGCGGCGTAGAATATTTTCCAATCCGCACGCCAAGGGCTCGAAGACTTCAAGTCATTTGTATCCAGTCCGCCCTCAGGGGATTTGGACATTCAAATCGCTTATACTCTGGTCTGCACTTTGGGGACTCAAAGTACTCCAGTCCTCACTCCGGGGTCTTGGAGATTTTGAGTCGTTTATACTCGAGTCAGCACTCTGGGAGCTTAGAGTACTCCATTCCGCACTCCGAGGATTTGGAGATTTTGAGTCATTTATAATCGAGTCCGCACTCTAGGGACTTAGATTACTCCAGTCCGCACTCCGGCGACTTGGAGATTTTGAGTCGCTTATACTCGACTCCGCACTCTGGGGACTTAGAATACTCCAGTCCGCACTCCAGGGACTTGGAGATTTTGAGTCATTTATACTCTAGTCCGCATTTTGAGGACTTAGTGTACTCCAATCCGCACTCCAAAGACTTGGAGATTTTGAGTCGTTTATACTCGAGTCCGCACTCTGGCAACTTAGAGTACTCCAGTCCGCACTCTGGGCACTTGGAGATTTGAGTCGTTTATACTCGAGTCCACACTCCAGGGACTTAGAGTACTCCAGTCCGCACTCTGGGGACTTGGAGATTTTGAGTCGTATATACTCGAGTCCGCACTCTGGGGACTTAGAGTACTCCAGTCCGCACTCCGGGGACTTGGAGATTTTGATTCTTTTATAATCTGATCTGCACTCCGGGGCCTTAGAGTACCCCTGTCCGCACTCTGGGGACTTGGAGGTTTTAAATCGTTTATACGCGTTCGTACGTCAGACAGAGCAATGTATCTCTTAGTCATTTGTCACAGCGTTATCATGAAGAGAAACATCGACAATTCATAGGAAAAAGAAATGGCCTCAAGCCTTTATTAATGCAAATAAGCTAAATTTTCTTTTTGCATGCCGTAAACTATGAATAAAAACTTGCTGGAAATAAATACAACTAGAATATGATAGAAATGAACTAAGTGAAATAATACCGCAAATGTTCACCATTCCATGCTAGGGGGAGTGTCGCACCACCAACGATCGCTAGCTTGAAAGTTCCTTCTCCAAGCTTCCGTTCAATGACATATGGACCTTCCCATGCGGGGCTCGTGTGTGATGAAAACGGGAAAAATTGTTTCGAAATGAGATCACCTACGCCAAATAATCTCGGTTGGACTTTTTCATTATGATATCGAGCAACTCGGTGCCTGTACACGGCCGCTTTTAAATTAGCTTCTTCACGTTTTTCATCAATGAAGTCCAATGATTCCAGCAAAAGATCTTGATTTGACTCAAGGTCATAATAAGTTACCCAATGTGATGGGACTTCAAGTTCCATGGGCATGACAGCTTACATGCCATATGCTAATTCGAATGGAGTATGGCCAGTCGTGGGTTTGTGGGTGGTTCTGTAAGCCCAAAGTTTTGTTGGAAGCTCATCCACCCACTTGACTCTAGACTTTTCCAAACGTTTTTTCAATATGGATTTGATTATCATGTTTACGGCTTCCACTTGTCCATTAGCTTTCTGATGAGGAACTGCTACATGAAATTTCTCAATACCATATATTTCGCAAAATTCCTTGAACTCTTTGCTTTCAAATAGAGTTCCATTGTCTGTAACGATGGTTTGTGGTAGGCCAAAGTGGCATATAATATTTCGTACAATGAAATTAGTGACTATCATGGTGGTGATAGTGGCCAAAGGCTCTTCTTTTGCCCACTTGGTAAAGTAATCGACCGCAACAATCGTGTATTTTGCACCACCTTTGGATAGTGGTAAGGAACCGACTATATCGATCCCCCAAATTGCAAATGGCCAAGAACTAACCATTTGTGTGAGTTCCATTGGTGGAGCTCTTGGGATTTTCGCATAATTCTGACATTTGTCACATCTTCTCACGTAGTCTGCGGCATCCCGATTTACAGTTGGCCAATAGTATCTATAGCGGAGGATTTTCTTTGTTGACTTCTACCCTCCGGTATGGTCGCCACATTCACCTTCATGGACTTCCTTCAGGACTCGTTTTATCTCATCATGGGAAATACACCAGAGTAACACGGTCGGGAATCCCCTCCGATACATTATTCCATCCTACATTACATAACAAGAAGCCTTATGAATGATTTGTCGTCTTTCGCTACTTCTTTCAGGCCGGCCCCGTGTAACAAGTACTGCTTGAATGAGGTAATCCATGACTCCTTCTTGATTTCTGTTTCTAACATGAAATCTATCTCCATCATATTTATGCTTGGAATATGTAAGGTTTCAACGGGAAACAATCCCATCTGTTGTGCATCGCCGGTGCGTGTAAATTTTACTAATGAATCAGCTGCTCTGTTTTGTTCACGTGGAACATGTGAAATATCATAATACTCGATATTTGCTAGCAACTACTAAACTTGGGCCAAATATGGGGCATGTCCCTGCCCTCTTGCTTGGTAGTCTCCACGCACTTGATACACCATCAGTTACGAGTCGCAAAAGATTTCAACCAATCTTATTCCCAGTTCTTTGACGAGTCTTAAGCCGGCAATCAATGCTGCATACTCGGCTTCGTTATTAATTGCTGTGAATTCGAGCTTCAAAGTGTAGCAAACTGATCGGTTTTCAGGGGTTACAAGAACTATGCCAACCCCTGAACAACGGTCATTAGATGTCGCATGGTTGTACATCTTCCATCGGACGGGAGGTACGACATTGCGGCCGTTTGATTCGTCTGTCATGGTGAATTTAGTGATGAAATCCGCTAGCGCTTGTTCCTGTATGGCCTTTTGCGGCAGGTAAGTAATACTGAACTGACTCAGCTTGATATTCCATTTTAACATTCTTTCAGAAGTTTTCGGTCGCTGGAGTACCTGACGCAAGGTTTGATCAGTGTAAACACTGATTGGGTTGCCTGAAAATATGGGCGAAGCTTGCGTGATGCAATCACCAAGCAATAGGCTAATTTCTCGATCTTCGGGTAGTTTTTTTTTGCCTCCATCAAACATTTACTAACGTAGTAAACTGGCTTTTGAACTCGGTCCTCTTCACGAACCAAAGCCATACTGATAGCATGTTGGGATACTGCAAAGTACATATATAACATTTCATGGTCTATTGGTTTCGATAGCACTAAGGGGCTCTCCAAATGCCTTACTAGAGCTCGGAATGCTTCCACGCAGTCCGTTGTCCACTCGAAATTCATTTTTCCCTTCTTTATCACATCAAAGAAAGGAATTCACTTATCTGTGGCTCTGGATATGAATCGGCTCAGCATTGCCACCTTTCCATTCAATCTTTGCACTTGCTTTATAGTTCTGGGCACTTTTATGTCCCGAATAGTCTGAATCTTTTCCGGGTAGCTTCAATTCCACATGCATTCACAATGAAAACCAAGAACTTTCCTGATACCACGCCAAAAGAGAAGTTCAAGGGGTTGATCTTCATACCTTAATGTCTGAGTACATCAAACATTTCTGCTGAGTCTCGGATGTGGTCGTTTGACTGCCATGACTTCATGAGCATGTCATCCACATAGACTTCCATCGTCTTACCGATTAGATCTTTAAACATTCGATTCACCAGAAGTTGATAAGTTGCTCCCTTGTTTTCTATCCAAAGGGTATCACTGCATAGCAATATAGCCCCATATTTGTGACAAAACTGGTGTGTTCTTGGTCAGGAATGTGCATCGGGATCTGATTTTATCCTGAATACACATCCATAAATGACAATAAATCGTGTCCGGTGATAGAGTCGATGAGCTGGTCAATTCTTGGTAAAGGGAAACTATCCTTTAGGCATGCTTTATTCAGATCAGAGTAATCAAAACACATTCTCCGCTTTCCATTCTCATTCTTCACTAGCACTCGGTTAGATACCCATTCAGGGTAGAGGGCTTCGCGGACGAATCCATTGGCTTTGAGTTTGTCCACCTCCTCTTTGAGAGCCGTGGACCTCTCCGGGTCCATACATCCCCTTTACTGTTTTACGGGAAGGTGTTTCGGGTCTATGTTCAACATATGACTCGCAATTGCAGGAGAAATTCCCCCACATATCAGAATGTGTCCAAGCGAAAACATCAAGATTTGTTCGGAGGAAATCGGTAAGGTCCTCGGACACCGAAGGGTCGAGTTGTGTTCCAACCTAAGAACTCGTGATGGGTCATCCTGGCTGACTGGAATGTCGATCATCAGCTCAGCCAGTCCTGCATTCGTTTCCCTGGGTTCCCCATCATCATCTCTCTGATCTATGTTTCTAAGGATCCATAAATGCTGCCCAAGCTAGTGCTCGGGCACTACTTGTCAATCATGAGTCTTTAGGATACAGACTAGGCTGTCTGCAACCTTTCCCTTCTCTCTCCGCCGAGCTTCTCTCAGTTCCGCCACATAACATGCATGACCGGTCGCCTGATCGCCACGTACAACACCGACTCCTTTATCTGTCGTAAATTTTAATGTCAAACACCATGGGGCCATAGTGGCCATAAATTCTGCCAGGGCTGGACGACCCAAAAATACGTTGTATGGAGAGTCAACATCCATTACTATGAACGGTAGGACTCGTACTCTCCTACGCTCACCTTCCCCCAGTACAACTGGTAACTCTATGTACCCCATGGCATCGGTTGCAGCACCGTTAAAGTCGTGGATACGGGCTTTGCATGGTTTCAAATCTTTTGTCTCCATCTTCATTTGGTCATAAGCCTTCTTGAAGATGATGTTGACAAAGCTTCCACAATCAGTCAAAATTCTTTTCACGTAAGCTGGCCCGATTGTTGCAGATATAACCATCGGGTTGATAGTAGGAGCCTCCACCTTGTCCGCTTCTCGACTCCTAAACACTATATCGTCAGTCATCATGCGTTGTTGTTTTGCATTGGTTCCATCTTCCACATTCGAACAACATTCATAATCCTCATGCCTTAAGGAGGCAGCATATCGTTCCATCTCCTGCCAATTCTTGTCTACAGGATGAGGTCCTCCAACTGTAGTGTTTACGTTTAACCTACCTATAGTCTGGGCAGTTTCCTTTGGGTGACGTGGAGCCGGCCCACACCTGAGGTTCGACGATCCTTGCCTACCCTCTGGTGGGTTTTTAACAAACTCCTACAGCTTTTTTTGCCTAATCAACCTTTCTATGGCTTCATGAATGTGTCTACACTCCTCGGTATTTTGCCCATGGGTTTCATGGAAGCGACAATACTTTCCTGTCCGCTGTTCCTCAATGGACTCCTTTGGATGCGGCTTTCTGTATTCAAAGGTGTTATAGGTAGATAGATAAATGTTTTTAAAAGAAGTATTCAGAGGAGTGTATTCATTGTTGGTCGGAATCCTTGTCTTCCATTTCCCTGCTTCTTTTTTCTTTCCGGGATTTCCACTTCCGGATCCTTTGGACTGCCCAGGCTTGTTTTGGACGTTGACTTGAAATTTTCCCAAACTATCGTCGGACTGCTTCACGGCGATGTTACTTTTCACAGTCTCCTGAACAGGCCCTGATGCATTGTCTTGTCTTGTCCATCGAGCCTCTTCCCTTCGTGAGCTGATGATCTTTGGAATAGAATCTTCCAACGTAGCTGGTGGCTTTCCGGCTAACCAATCTCCAAACTCCGAGTATGGATCTACGCCTCACATTACCGCCATCAGAATTGCATGGTCGTCGGGATTGCTGAATTCAGTGGCGGCAACATGAAACCTTTGTATGTATATTTTCAAAGACACTCCAGGAGCCTGGATTACACTTGATAAGGACATTACGTCCTTTGGACGAGTAGCACGTATCCTGAATTTCTCAACAAATTTCATCAGTAACTCGTCGAAGCTGGATATAGATCGTGGAGGAAGCCGAGTAAACCACATAGTGGCGATTCTGGACAGAGTGATTGGGAAACACCTACAAATTAGTCGCGTCATTTTCCCTTGCCGAATTCATCATCCATTCGTACCTCATCACGTGTTTCCTGGGGTCGGTCTTCCCTTCGTTAGGTGGGATAGTTGGCGTATTGAATTTCATGGGCTACTCAGCCTGTAGGATGACATCTTTGAAAGGAGTATGACTCCTGGACACTCCCCAATCTTCGATGGTCAGGCCTTGGTTCTCTCTCATCAACTGCCTGATCATGGCTAATAAATCTGGAGTTTGTATGAAAGGTGGGAGGTCGGGTTTCGCTCCATGGGACCGTGCGGGTTGATGTCCTGCCTGTTGAGGGTCGGTCAAACATGCGTCCTGAAGGCCAACTTGATTTAGGCATTGATTAGCCGCGCATCCGGTCTCTTGACGTGCCTGATCCTTGGTGGATCGATTAGTGGCACCTGCTTGTGCAGCCTCTGTCTTGCGGCGTCTACGCCTAGGAGGTTCGTCAGCTGAGGTCGAACTATCAGATGAAGAATAAGGGAAGGACTACTTCCAGCATTCTGATGCTACTGTTTGACAAGCAGAGTCATGAGATTAGTATTGGCTTAGATCTACTCATCAAGTTGCCTTCTACTTTCCCTGAGTTCTCTTATCAAATTATTGAACTCTATTCGGGAAACAACCTCCGCTTGGTTCTGGGTGGAGGTTCCTGTGCCTTGAATTTCTGGTTGGTTGCTAGGTCCTACCTGTTGTACGCTAGTAGTTTCATTGACATCTGCGTTGTGAAGGGCCGATCTAGTTTGTGGTCATCCCATGGTAGATTTGTCGGTTGTAGCTCTGAATAGAATCAACAGATGTATTGTGAATGATTTGGCTCTCCTTTGGGGGATTTTTCAATCTTGTAGCTACAAAGTAGATCCTATCGTCCTGAGAATTTGATTCTTAGTGAAAGCAACAAATTGTTAGCACTGTGTAGAGTGATTTGTGAAGAAAGTAATGTTAAACAGAGGACAGTTCGTAAATTTAAATGCTGGAAAAATGAATACCAGATTTATAGTGGTTTGGCGTAACTGCCTACGTCCACTTTGAGGTCGATCTTTCTTGCTTTTCTCGATAATCGATTATAGATACAATCCATATACCAATTACTCAAATACAATTGTTAAGCAAAATAGATTAAGTCTCGAATGAGTCAAGGATGTGACAGAGTCTCCCCAGTGTTCTCGAGAAAAAGGTCCCTTTCACTATGCCTCTGCCTCCCTATTTATAAACAAAGATAGGTTGGACTTCCCTAGTGGGCCGGGTAGCTAAGAAGATCGGCCCAAAAAGAGTGATCTCTATGTGCCGATCCGTAGATGCCGAATGGCAAAATGCCGAACGATATCCTCATGTCGAACGAAATGATGTCAAACGATATCCTCATGTCGATCGAAGTGATGTCGAACGATATCTTCATGCCGATCGAAGTGATGCCGAACGATATCTTCTTGCCAAACGAAGTGATGTCGAACACTCTGAATGTCAAACGAAGTGATGTTGAACACTCTGAATGCCAACCGAAGTGATGTGCCGAACAAGGTTTGGATGATGAGCAGTATGGAATGCCGAGTGACTATGCCATGCCGAACGTCCACAGATGTTGAACGATATACAATACTGAATGGCTCTCAATGCGAATGCTCTTCCATGCCGATCGTCCCATAGATGCCGATCGAACTCGAGTGTCGAATGAATCATCTGTGCTGAACGAATCTGGAAGTCGTCCCAGTGTGTTGTGCCGAATGCTCGGGATGCCAAACAGTATGCGAATGTCGAGTGCCTAGTTGCCGGGCCAAATCTCCAGGTAACATAAAGTATCTCTTTCGAAACCATTCTTTACCATATAAAATATTAGGGAATTTACGATGGTGTCGGAACCATCACATTCGACAGAGTAGAAAGCATATATTAAAAATACTAAAGGATAACTTAGAAAACCCTTCCGAAGCCATTGCCTTTAAAACGTATAACCCTTTCAAAAGCATTTAAGAAGTGGCTTGATACATCTTTAAAACAACACTACCTTTCGACAGCATTGATGATTTCAATACACTCAAAAGGAAAAAGAACAGGTGGCAGGGCTTCGACTGTGTTGGAACCCCTTCTCTCGAAAGCATTGATTTATAATTAAAGGAACTCCTTAGAAAGCCCTAAAAAATATGGAGGCCCCTTCAAAAGTTATTATAAAACTCCTTTATAAACCATATGTTTCAACTATGTCAAAAGCTTTAGTAAAACTAAGGAAAGCGATAAATATTTTAAAACAAACACATGTACCGACTTAGTTGGAAGCAAAATTTTTGACACCATACCTTTCGCCTTTCTTTAATCCATTGTGTACCACCTAGCTTATACTCTATGTATTGGTTTTGATTTAATGAGGTTTTGACTCAGTCGAAGGCGAAAGCTATGTGTCGAGAGGTATGTCTAATTGAGGTGAAACCGGTTTTTCTAGGTTAAATGTCAAATTAAGCAACTTATATCATATAACCTGCCCACATGTAAAATTCTTATTGGTTGCCTTAACTTTTCTCATGGTTTTCAAAACTAATCGCCCTATTATTTTGGACAAATATCAAGCTTAGAATTTTACAGATAAAACCTTCCACCACAAATACAATTAAATCATTTAGATCCTCTTCTCAAAATAATTTAATTTGTATTTCAAATCACTTAAGAAAAATCCTAAAAAAACACAGAATTTACTTTGATTATGTTATATAACTTCTCAAAACTTCCAACCCAAATTCTCAATATATTTTTTGAAATAAATTTATAAACCCAACATGCTGTATTTTCATTCAAAAATTCGAAATAATCCTTCCAAAGCTTGAAAATTATCAAACTTAAAACCAAACTCTATAATTATGCTTTGCTTGAAATATAATTTTTCCATGGCTTTTAAACATTAATATCACACAGTTTTTGGTTTAAAACTGTATGAACCATTATTTAAATAATCTGGTTTAATTTTAACAAACCATAACTCAACGATATCATTATCAAACATCATATATTCATCAAATAGAGATGAAAATTATTATTAACCTTAATTTTTGGTTATGAAAGTGGATTGAGATGAGTTTGATTCCCCTTTTTAATTCTTTAACTTTTTCCTTGAGTATCTTCTTTTCTTCCAACTAATGGTCAGCCTTCTTCTTTTGCTTACGCTTATTATTCGTGAAAAAGTGAAAATGAATGTAAATGGCTTAAGCGACACATATATAAGGGTAAGAGGTCATTGGGGGCCAATATCTATTATGCCCTCGTATAATTTATTTAGTCTATAAACCATTCTTTAAGCCCATTTATTTACATGGCCACTCAAATTTATTCAAATTTCAACCCCTTGTCATTTAACATTTACATTATTCTATTTAATTTATTTAATTAAATATCCTGAATAATGTTATCTAAAAATTAGGGATGTTATAGGCTCTCCCTCCTTAAAGAATTTCTCCTCGAAAATTCAATAAGGATTATGCACTAATCATAGCAATCATTTGTAAAGACTATTAATCTATGACTAGTGATCATCTGTATAAGTCTAATATAGATACGCCCTCAAAGAAGATTAGAATAAGTATCTCGAATCATGTCCTTTGTCTACCAAGTACAATTCTTTTCATTGTTGCTCCACTGAACTTTCAGCAACCCGACTGTCTTGGATCTCAATCTTTTCTCATCTCTCATCATAACCTGAATTGTTTGTTTAACAATTGTCCAATTAGCTCTAATACCAATTCTTCCAATTCTATTGGAGGAATGTTAGTCTCTGGATCATTCACATACTTACGAAGATGAGCTATATGGAATATATTATGGGGATGTGCCATATTGCTCGGCAACTTACTCTGTGTTCGAGCTTTCCAATCCTCTACATAATCTAGAATGGACCAACATATCTCGACGCTAGCTTCCCTAACCTTTCGAATCGTATCACACCCTTTATTAGAGACACCGTAATAAAAACCTTATCTCCAGTTGAGAATTCTAGCTCTTTCTTCCTTTTATCTACGTAAATCTTTTGTCTAGATTGAGCTTCTTTCATTCGTTCTAGAATCAACTCAATCTTCTCTGATGCCTCTCCAGCCAAATCTCCTAAAACTAATCTATCTCCAGTCTCTAACCAACATGTCGGCAATTTGCATCATCTTTCATATAAAGCTTCAAAAGGCGCCATTCCTATAGTAGTCAGATAACTGTTATCATAGGAAAAGTCAATCAAATCTAGGTGATCTTCCCAAGAAAAATTAAAGTCTAATGCTTAAGTTCTCAATAAATCTTCGAGTACTTTATTGACTCTCTCAGTCCACACATCCGTCTGTGGTGATATGCTATACTTATCTTGAGATTGGTACCTAATACCCTCTATAGGCTTCTCTAGAAATCACTAGTAAATAATGCATCTCTGTCGCGGACTATGCCACCAGAAAGTACATGAAGTCTAACTGTGTTCTTAACGAACAACTTCACTAAAACAGGTGTCATCCTTGTTGACTTGACTGGAGTGAAATGAGCGCTCTTGGTCAATCTATACACTATGACCCATATGCTTACATTTCCCCTGTTCGACCTTGGAAATCCGTCAATAATATTTATGTATATAGAATCACACTTCGAAACTGGAATCTCTAAAGGCTGAAGTAATCCACTCGGCTTCTAGTGTTCAACGTTCACTTGTTGGTAGTTGGCATAATGCCTAACCCACAAGCCAACACCCTTCTTCATGCCTTCGCAATACGAGCTCCTCTTCATATTTTGAAACATCTTGATTCCCCCAGGATGAATCGTAAACTTGGATTGATAGCATTCTTCTAGAACATCTCTTCTTATGTTATCTAAATTCGAACCATATAAGCATCCCTTCTTCTTCAACCAACCTCTCTGATCGATGCTGAAATGTTTAAGATCATCAATCTGGGATCCCACCTCGAACCATCTAATCTTCACGGCTAATTTTGGATCTGCGTTTATAAGCTATCCCTTCGATGAGCAGTGGTCGCATTTTTAAACAGGCCAACATAGTGGTACTCTGACTAGAACTAGCAGTTGATCTTGACTTTATACTACACTTTGTCAAATCTTCTAAATCCTTCCATTCTGCCAACATAGCCAATTTCTCACGTTTTCTGCTAAGAGCATCAACTACCTTATTTCCTTTCTCGGGTGTATATTCTATACCAAAATCATAAACTGCCAAAAACTCTAGCCTCCTCCACTATCGCATGTTCAACTCCTTCTAGGAGAATATATACCTTAAGGATTTATGGTTAGTGTATAGATCAAATCTCTCCCTTAAGAGATAATGTCTCCAAATCTTCAATGTGAAGATCACCGCAGCTAACTCCATATCATAAGTAGGGGGTCTCACCTTCATGCGGAATAAGCTGTCGAGAAGCGTAGGTGACGAATTTACTATTCTACATCAATACAGCACCTAATCCCGATCCACATGCATCAATGTACACCAACAACCCTTGGCTTCCATCTGGAACTACTAGCACTGGTGCATTGGTCAATAAATGCTTTAACTTAAGGTACCCTTCCTCATATTTGCTAGATAAAATGAACTTCACATCCTTCCTGGTAAACTTAATCAAAGGTGCATAAATCCGTGAAAAATCCCTAATGAATCTCCGGTAATAACCAGCAAGTCCAAGAAAACTTTCGATCTTGATTACCGTCTCTAGTCTCTTTCAAGTATTGAAAGATTTAATCTTAACTGCATCTACTACCAAACCCTCTTTTGAAATTGCATGACCATGAAACTTGACATTTTTCTTCCAAAAATGACGTTTGGAATACTTCGCCTTTAGCTGATGTTGCCTCAGCGTCTCTAGCACTACTCTTCGATGATTTTCATTCTCTTTCTCATAATTTGAGTACATCAAGATGTTATCTATGAACACCAATATGAACCTATCTACGTGCATTGGGAAAACTCCATTCATTAAATCCATGAAGAAAGCAAGTGCATTTATCAATCAAATGACATCACTAACCACTCATATGAACCATACCTAGTTCGTATTACTGTCAAAGAAATAATATCTTTTTCCACTTTCAAGTGATGGAATTAGATCGCCAAATCCAGTTAGGAAAAGACCCTGGCTCCACTCAACTGATCAAATAGATCATTAATTCTTGGCAGAGAATACCTATTCTTGATCATCCTTTCGTTCAGCTTGCGAAAGTTGATGCACATCCCGAATGACCCATCTCGCTTCTTTATAAGGACAGCGACCGCTCCCAAAGGCAAATAGCTTGATCTAACAAAATTCCTTCCTTCTAGTTCCACTTGCCGCACATTCAATTCTTTCATATCAGAAGGTGTCATCTTGCTAGGTGCTTTATTGATAGGTTCAACTCTTGGCACAAGATCTATTCAAAACATAATAGCTCGTTTCAATGGTAGTCCTCTAATCGGCTGAAATACATCTGCAAACTCTCTTGCAATTCGAACCTGACATAGCTCTTCCGCTGCTTCTAAGACACTTAACATAGCACCAACACTTCGGTCGAAATCTGAGAAGATGATGCGGTTATGACTATTTTGATGCCCAAATGATATTTTCCCATCCTGGAAAAATATCCTAGCCTCATATCAACCCTATCAAACCGTACCCAAAATGATCCCAAAAAGTATGAAACGTAAACATACAAACTACATACAAACATGTGACCTAACAAATTAAGTTCTAACTGGTCACATCTCATCCCTAGAATTGCAAACCCTCCTATTGGATTCGCAACCCTTGAGGAAGAAATAGGGTAAGTAGGTTCTAAGCATAACCTATTAACCAAATTTTGAGATATAAATGAATGTGATGCATCGGTATCAAATAGAACCCAAACTAGAATACTTTAAATCAAAAATATGCCTTCCATCACAGTCTTTCCCTTATCTATTGTATTTGGTCTTGAAGAAGATGGTGGTTGAATAGCAAAAACCTTACCTTTTTCTAATCTAACTGGCTTTGGACACTCGTTCTTGTAATGCCTAACGTGTCGCAGTTGTGGCACTAACATGCTTCTTATCTACAGCCTTGTTCTGCCCGTTCCCTGACCAGCAATCAAATTTAAAATGACCCTTCTTATCAGATTTGTAGCAGACTATATCAGCTTTGACTTATTGGCAGAATCTCCCTTCTTATTGCCTTTATTTTTGAAGAACTTTGTCTTCTTTCCCTGGAGACCATGGGATTCAGCTGGCATTTTTCTAGCACATAAAGAATGCATCTCCTCACAGCGAATGGCCATCTCCACCAATATATTGCTAGGATCATAGATATGTGTCATGGTTGCCCTAGTAAGCTCGGGCCTCAATCCCCAAATGAACTTTTCATTCCTTTTAATGTCAATGTCTAAAATAGCGTATCCATATCAAGATAGCTCATCAAACTTATTGTCATATTCATTAACTGACATATCTTCCTGAACTCAATCCATAAACCTCCACATCAATGCTGACTTAATGACTTTAAAAATAAACTCTATTCAAATCGCCTTCAAAAATCTGCCCAAGTCAAATTTTCCTTCGAAACTTCGATAGTCACACTATTCCACTAGTGAAGTGCTGACCCTTGCAACTGCCTAGAGACCAATCTTCTCTTGTGCTCATCGTCTAAACCCAGATCGGTAAATATTCTTTAGCAATACAACATCCAATTCTCCACTACGATACCATCCTCTATTCCCATAAACGGTTTTCCACCCAAGCTAGTTGTTAACCCGCCTTTTGACAAGTCTGTATATCGGCGGATTCAATCCAATAGACTTTAAAATTATCGAGGCTAGAATATCATGGGCTTGGTTCAAACTGATAGACGAATAATCAATTATGGATAATAATATGAAGCTAGGGTTAAGCATAGTCGCTGGATGAACGATGCAGAAATTGGAGAAAGTTGCAGCTCAGGTCAGTAAAGAGCTTACTTAGAGACATAATAGGTTCGGTTCAGGTCGGGATTTGATCAGCTTTGGGTCGGCATAAGGAAAACTTTGGGACGACATAAGGATTGTGGGGTCGACATAGGCCACTTCTGGTCGGCTATAAGGTTTACTTCGGTCGGCTACAGGGATTACTTCGGGCTGGCTGCAGACTATACTTCAGGTCGGCTGCAAGGTGTACTTATGGTTTACATCAGGTTCTACTTCGGGTTGGCATGGTGTTGCTTTGGGTGGGCATTGTTACTCCGAGTAGGCATAGAGTTGCTTTGGGTTCTACATCGGGTCGGCATAGGGTTCGCTTCGGGTCGGCATAGTGTTGCTCCAGGTCGGCAATGTTGCTCTAGGCCGGCATAAAGTTGCTTCGGATTCTACTTCGGATCAGCATAAGGTACGCCTCGGGTTCTATTTCGGGTCGGCTTGGTGTTACTCCGAGTCGATATATGATGGATGAGTTGGGCTCGATGATCTTTATGGTGGGCCCATGAAGGTGAGAAGGCCCTGTAGCCGAGATTTCACCTATAAATACAGTAGGCTCGGTTTCGAAAAAAGGGATGCTCATTTTGCTTCTCTTTATCTTCTACCTAGAGACTACTCTGCCGTTTTTATTCTTGAATTCCAGATTGTAACCGTTATCCAATTTCAGTATAATAAAAGGATTGTTCTGGACTGGATGTAGGCTAAAGTTAGGCGAACCACTATAAATCTTGTCTCTTTTACTTGCTTTCATTTTGATTGTTCTACATGTTCTATTCTCTACGTATATTCTATTTGTGATCTGTGACTGATATTGGTGCTTTCACTTATAATTGGATGTTGGTGGTCGAAGTTGACGCAAACATTTTGGTGCTTTCACTGAGAATTGAACTCATGGATTTGAGAGTTAGGATCTTGGATTTGGTGGCTTGGGAATTTGGATCTAGGAAGTAATGGCTGCGCAATCAATAAGGAGACAAAGAACAGAGAGGAGTCATCTTGTATGAATTCAGGAGGCTTCCTCAGGAGCTAATCAGACCTCAATCTTCATTACCGGAGACGAGATGGAGATGATGATGGATGCTATGTAGGAAAGGATGCTGAAAAGGCAGGAGGATAATCTTGGATCCCCTCGTAGTCTCGGGAGAAAATCCCGAACAAGGAGAATGGATCAACACAACCCCCTATGGAACTATGGGGATGGATAGCGATGATAGGACAGAAGCAACCATAATCCACCATAAATCAGAGCTAGCCTAGCTTAATGGCATAGGTCGTCATCTCTTGATGGCATGAACTAAATAGCTAATATTAAATCTCATAGTTAAACGGCTAAGTCACTTACATAAGTATGGGATCGAGGAGATCCTTAGGCATGCTCTATGATGACGACGAAGAATGGAACATGGGTTTATGAAATTTTGTTTTTTCTATTTACTATGAACATTGGTTTTTCTGGCACTATGGGTGTTTAGTTTTCCTGACTCTATGGGCTTTTATTTCATGTTTTACCAATTGATCTCCATAATGATCGAATCTAGATTAATATAATAAATAAAACAGGTCACGGTTGCGACCCCGACCGGAGAGATAGGAAAACAACCGCAAGTTACGAGTCCCATCATCGTGACATAATGGACTCGAGCATGGGCAAACCCTCGATTGTGGATTGAGGCTGAGTTGGATACCCCATGGATAAGTCCTTAACTGGGGATCGAGGCCGGAGTAGGTTACTCCACATAAGTCCTCGGTTGGGGATCGAGCTCGAAGTAGGATACCCCATGAATTAAGTCCTTAACCGAAGAGTCGAGGCTAGAAAAGGAAAACCATGGATAAGCTCTCGATCGGAGAGTCGTGGCCGGAGTGGGATAAAATGACCCAAAGAGGTCCTGGATTTGGGTATGGACCTGGAGAGGTCCCGAATTTGGATAGGGACCCGGAGAGGTCCTTAATTTGGATACGGATCCGGAGAGGTCCCGACCTTGGATATGGATCCGAAGAGGTCCTGAACTTGGATACGGACCCAAAAAGTTCCTGAATTTGGATATGGACCCGAAGAGGTCCTGGATTTGGATTAAATGTCCCGAAGAGGTCTATGGACTTGGAGACGGATCCGAAGACGTCCCAAACTTGGATTAAAGGATCCAGAGAGATTGTAGATTTGGTTAATGGATTTGGGATGGATTTATAATCAGATACTGACGCGGAACTGTCAGGGATTTCGCTAATGATCCGGAGAGAACAACAAATTGCATTAGTAATGGATTGGATTCTAGGTTGGGTAATATAAAGATCAATGGATTACAGATTTCGAATTTTGAACATATGGCAATTAGAAACACACTATCCAATAGCAACTTATGTTTTATGGGGTGATGTTAATCCGCCTTTTTGCAAGATAGTATACAGGGGATTTAACCTAATAAAATTCACGGTTATCGAGGCTAGAATATTGTGGGCTTAGTTCAAATGGATAAATGGATAATCAATTACGGAATAATATGAAGCCAAGGTTAAGCGTAGTTGATGGATGAATGATGCGGAATTTGCAGAAAGGCGTAACTATGGTCAGTAAAGAGTTTACTTAGGGTCATAATAGGATGCACTTCACGTCGGGTTGGCATTTGATCGGCTTTTGGTTGGCACGGGGAAAATTTCGGGTCAGCATAGGGACTGCTCAGGTCGGCATAGGCTAGTGGATGTATCATTTTGGGTAAGCTATAGGAATTACTTTTGGTCGGCTATAGGGAGGGTCTACTTCGGGTCAGCTATAGGATTTACTTCGGGTCGACTTTAGACTATACTTCGGGTCGGCTGCATGGTGTACTTAGGGTTCGCTTCGGGTTCTACTTTAGGTTGGCATGGTGTTACTCGGGTTAGCATTGCAACTTCAGGTAGGCATAGAGTAGCTTCAAGTTCTACTACGGGTCGGCATAGTGTTCGCTTCGGGTTCTGCTTTAGGTTAGCATACTGTTGTTTCGGGATGACATTGTTACTTTGGATCGGTATAGATTTGCTTCAAGTTCTACTTCGAGTCGGCATAGGGTTCGCTTTGGGTTCTACTTCGAGTCGACATGGTATTGCTTCAGGATGGCATAGTCTTACTCCGCGTCAACATAGGATCGGCAAGTTAGGCTCGACGATCATTATGGTGGGCCCATGTAGGTGAGAAGGCCCAATGGCCGAGATTTCACCTATAAATACAGTAGGCGTAGCTTAAAAAAATGGATCTTGATTTTGTTTCACTTCATCTTCTACCTTGAGGCTACTCTGCCTTTTTTTTCTAGAATTCTGGATTGTAATTATAACCAAATTTCAGAATAATAAAAAGGATTCTTCTGGAGTGGACGTAGGCCAGAATTAGCCGAATCACTGTAAATCTTGTCTCTTTTACTTGTTTTCATTTTGATTTTAGTTGTTCTTCATATTATATTCTCTACTTATATCCTATCTATGATTCGTGAATAGATATTGGTGCTTCCACTTATAATTGAGTGCTGGTGGTCAATTTTGACGCCAACATTGGTGTAGTCACTGCTTACCATAGCATAATTATTCCCAATATTACCAGTAACACTAGTAGCAGCTCCTTCTTGCATCAAATTAGCAAGGAATTAATACATCATCCACGTATCTACTGGCAGATTTGCAGCACCCAAATTAGCTTCCGCATTCTGGTTAGCATTAACCTGTCGACCTTGGTTCACCGAGTGTTAGGCCAGCATTTCCATCAGTTATGGTGCTTCCTCCACCTAGATTTCCTCTTTCATTTCCTGGTTCCATATATTCTTTCTCATTAATTTATATACGAGCCTTAGAAAGATATAGAAGAATGGCCTAAGAGAAAAAGGGAATATGTACTTATGTGTATATATAATTGTATATCAATTACAAGTGTATTACAACCGTGTTAACCCAAACCTCGATCATATTTCTGATTCATTGGACTATGTCGTAAACATCCTTCTAGGTTTAAATCACATAAAATTTCATAAACCTACGCTCCAGTACCAACTTGTAACAACCTCACTTAGAGGCCCAAAATTAAAGGCTATGGATGCTACAGTCATCCATAATTATTAATCCTGAGGGACCAAATAAGTAATGTTAGATAAATTAATATACCAGAAATACATGGATATGGAAAAAATTTAAAATTTTCGAAACAAAAATCATATTCAATTTCAGAAACCCATTTCAACATTCTTTACATAATCCCACAAAGTTAACCATGTTCAGAAAAATATGCTTATCACAATATACTTCAAGAGTGACATATGAAGATGTCCCCTTGGTGATCAGAGTATATAATTAGCAATAAACAATGTTGGCTTAACAAAACAACATAACAAAATCATATGAGAGAGAACTCAAATAACTACATGCCTCATGCACGACTTCGAAAGCTTATTCGTCTTAGAAGGTACCTAAAAACCTCAAATCTCAAGCTACTCCAAATCAATTGAGTACTCGAGAGTTTAAGGGGAAAACATAAACTTCGAGCAAGACATAAAGCCATGTATGAATAATAATCTACCATCTCAAATCATTTAGATATATAGTGAGGCCACACCGCTTAGCAAATGGGTTTCCCCTTACTAGTATCTAAAATACCTTTATAAACCATTTTCTATGCTCCTACATCCACAATGGTTAATTCAATTCAAAGCATTATTATGTAATGATATGCAAAAAGAAATAATCAATTCTAGATTACACATCCCCATTCATTTTAACCATTTTTCAAATTTACAATTTCTAGGATTACCATTAACATAATAGTTTTCTTAGGCTGACTAATAATCGGTCAAATATTTATGGACTCTCTATCCACTTATATAGTTTTCGTGGGATCATTATGAACTAATTGGTAACTACAATATCATTTCTCTTATCCTAGTTTTCTTGGGCTTACTAGGAACCTATTGACTACTCTCAATATCTTTCTTTTACCTTAGTTTTCATGGGCTATCTAGGAACCTATTGACTATGTGTCACTATTTTTTTTTCTAGATGTAGTTTTGCATGGGCCGACTATGAACCTATTTAATCGACGTCTTTAATTATAAATAGTTTTCATGGGCTAACTACAAACCTATTGGCCCTTTCCAATACCCTTTCCCTTACATAGTTTTCATGGGTTTATTGTTAACCTATTGGCCCTTTCCAATATCTTTAATATATATTCACTACTGGGTCAATCTAACTGGTTTTTCCTCCTTTTCCTAAAGTACCGCTTTGGGTTCATTGCAAATAAATATATACATATATGGAGAAGAAACCAATATAAATTGGTTAATTCTTTTAACCCATTAATACTTCTTCAAAAGTTTCATTTAAAATATTTTGTTTGTTAATATGCCATAGTTTTTCTTTAAATGAGATTGGGTAATTTGTTTTGAAAACTATACTTTTTAACTCTTCGAAACTTTTCTTTCGACCTCAATTGATAGACTCTTTCAAAAGCATATATGTCAATTAAAAACATTAGACTCCTGCCTTTTAACATACTTTAAAATCCATCTTTCAAAACCTGCCGAATATAATAAAGTGTTACTTATTAATTATTAGGATATTAGCTTTATAACCATTGGAAGTATCTCTTCCTAAAGCATTGAATGTTCATGTTTCGACATCATTGGATTTTCATTTAAAAATATCATTTGGGTCAAAGTAAATATAAATGAAAGTATCTCTATTGAAATCATTCTTTACCATATAAAATATTATGGAATTTATGATGGTGTTATAACCATCCCTTTCGATAGAGTCAAAAGCATATATTAAATACTGAAGGATAACTTCGAAACCTCTTTCGAAGCCATTGCTCTTGAAACCTATAACCCTTTCGAAAGCATTTAGGAAGTGGCTTAATACATCTTTAAAACAACACTACCTTTTGACAGCATTGATGACTTCAATATATTTGAAAGGAAAAAGAATCGGCTATAGCGCTTTGACTATGTTGAAACCCCTTCTTTCGAAAGCATTTATTTGTAGTTAATGAAACTCCTTCGAAAGCCCTTTTTCTTTTAATACAAAATATGGTAACCCCTTCGATAGATATTGTAAAACTTCTTTAAAAACCATATGATTCGACTATGTGGAAAGCTTTAGCAAAACTTAGGCCAGTGCTAATATTTTAAAACAAACACAGGTATCGATATAGTTGGAAACAAAGCTTTCGACCATACCTTCTATCTTTCTCCAATCGACCATATTCCACCTATTTGATACTCTTTGTATTGGTTTCGATTTAATGGGGTTTTGATTTAGTCGAAGGTAAAAGCTACGAGTTGAAAGGTATCTCTAAGAAAGGCGAAACCTGATTTCCTGGGTTACATATAAAATTATCAACTTATTTCAACTATCTTGCCTACATGTAAACTTCTTATTGGTTGCCTTAACCTTTCCAATGCTTTTCAAAACTAACCGCCTTCTTATTTTTGATAACTATCAAGCTTATAGATAAAACTTTCTGTTGCAAATACAATTAAATCACTTAGATTCAATTCTCAAAATAATTAAATTTGTACATCGAATCACTTAAGAAAAATTCCAAGAAATCATGGAAACTTACTTTGATTTTTTATATAACATATCAAAATTTCTAACCCAAATTCTCAATATATTTTCTTAAATAAATTTATAAACCCAACATATTATATTTTCATTTCAAAATTCATAACAATCTTTCTAAAGCTTGGAAAATTATCATACCTATCTACAATTATATTTTTCATGACGTATAATTTTTAGATGGTATTTTTGCATTAATATCACATGGTTTTTGGTCTAAAACTGTATGAACCGTCATTTAAAAAAAAATTTAAATTTAAATAAACCATAACTCAAACATATCATCAAATAACATATATTCATCAAATGGAGATGGGAATCATTATTCATCTTATCTTAAGGAAAGTGGATTATGATAAGTTTGATTCCCCTCTTTAATTCTTTAACTTTTTCCTTGAATATCTTCTTCATTTCTTTCAATTAATGGCCAACCTTCTTTCTTTTGCATATGTTTATTATTTGTGAAAGTGATAATGAATGTGAATGGCTTAGGAGACACATGTATATATAAGGGTAAGAGTCATGGAAGGCCGGTATCTATTATGCCCTTATATAATTTATTTAGTCTATAAACCATTCTTTAAGTCTATTCTTTTTAATAAGCACTACCATTTAAATTTATTTAAACATTACTCCACTTATCACTTAACATTTACATTATTCTGTTTAATTTATCTAATTATATATCTTGAAGTGTTATTCAAAAATTGGGGATGTTACAATCTTTTTGCTTAATGCATAAGGCTTTCCTTAAAAGCTCATATTTAAAATATATTCTTATGACATCAACCGTGACATCGTCAAATATTTTACTTTCATAAATGGTAAAATATTTTTATTTTATATTATTGACTTCCTATGTAAATGAGTGTATGCAAGCAAGTTTGAACAACTTCTGAAGAGTAAAAAGCTGTTTATCGAAAAAACTATTTTCGGTCATGTTATCTATATCTTTTCAAAGTATTTATTTTTGTAAAAAATTTCAAAAACATGTTTACGGTCATTAGTTATGATTAGAAATAGGGTTAAAAAGGTAATTGCAGTAAGTTACTAATATTTAATCCAAGATTTAAATATTTAAATAATCCAGATATTTAAATATGAATCCGAAATTATGGGTTGTTACACCGTGTTTCTTTAATTCTTCTTCATATTTACTTAAGTCTTCAAGCATTGTACCTCATTCGGTACCGATATGATTTGTCCTATTTAGTTCTTTGTATTTTTTTTTAAATTTCAAAGCAACATTTTTTATAATTCAATGTGGGTACCCCGTCTTTAACATGATTAATCATGTCAGTATAGACATGATTTTCCTTTTGCAAATCATATCCAAACTTGTTATGTTACATTTTATCCATTGTACTTGATACCTCCGAACTTTCCTAAACCATTGCTTGTTCATCTTGAAGTGCAACAAAATGACTCGGCATAAATGATGGATAACGCTTTCCTCCAAAGTATTATTTTATGACAATAATGCATATTTCGGATCGAAAAAATTTATTGGATGATATCTAAGAGGAAGTCCTCAATCTGTCAACTGTTATGCTGAAGCATCCCTTCTATTTCAAGAACATCAATAATTAAATTACATAGTTGTTGAATTACTTCTTTTTAGTGTAAAGTTGGATTCTTCAATTTTTTGGAATTACGCCATCTTTCATTCAGATATTCTTTTTTCTTTTTCTTCTCCATTCTTTCTTTATATATGGTTCAAAATCTCTCGGTGCCGACATGATCAAGTTGGTACTGACATGGCTTTCTAGTTGACTATAAACGAAACACTTAGAAATTTTTTATCTTTCTACTTTCTTGCCAACGTTCTTGTTCATTGCCAATGCAAATTCCAAGTTGTAATCGCCTCAACCATTTTGATGACGTCGCACATCCTCAACTACTGCCGCCATTATTAGAATTGTTATGACCATTCATCACCTATTATTTTAGCCAAAGCTTCACCTATCGATAAACCTTGCTACTTTAGATTTTTATCCTAATTGTGTTTCGGCTGCGATCTTAGTGCCACCACCATAGTTTTACCAGCACCAACGCTTGCTTCATCGATATCTTATCATCATGCCTACCCATTAACAAACCCATAATCACTCTCTTGCCTTCGCTGCCACCATTTTCTTCAAAAAATCACTACCACTTAGAGCCAAAAGGCATATGCTTGGGGTTTGTCGAGACTAAACCTAATTCAAGCACATTAAATAATGGGGCAACAAAAGGAGCACTAGAGATCATGATGTCTTGGCCACTATTTGATATGAAAAGATAGCTTAAATTTCAATGAGGTGGTTTCTAAGAATTGTCACATTGAATACATTCATCGTTTAGTGGATTTAGGTGTCGAAACGTCGAGTGGAGCAACACTACCCTATGATCCTACAAAGAAAAGCTTTGTGTTGCTGTGGACTATAGTTCCATCATCATACACTCAATGTTGATGCACAAAATCCGACACACGGTTCCATAACGTTACATAGTTCATTTTCCAACATGAGCGGTCTATCTACATATATCATTCACATTTACCATACCGTAGACACATGTCCTACATTGCATAGATTGATAGATCGCACTACCTTAGTCTGATATATAGAATTAGCTTGGTCAACACATTGATAAAGACCTTATTGAAGACATATGAGACAAATGGGAAGAGAATATGAATAAGGGAGACGAAGGAGGAGGAGAGCAAACATGACATGAATGAACCGAAGAAGAAGAAGGTAGAGAGGAGGAAAGAGAAGATGAGGGCGCTAGCAAAAATGAACCATTCTAGGGGACATCTCTTGAAGGCACCTAAGCCACTTGACTCCCAAAGTTAAAGTGATCAATTATCAAAACTTGAACACATGCACCCAAGCCTCGCCAAGACTCAACAATAGAATGGACTCCTCCTAACGCGCATGACGTTATCTTTGGCTCTTTTAGCAATATCGGGATCTTCCTAAACTTCTCTCTAGGAGAGTTAGATTTTGATGGTATCTTACCATCTAGCCCTCTTGATTTGAACTACCTATCGTGTGACTTACCCTAGCATATCGAGGGTGAAGAAACTTCGTCCTTCGAACCCTTTGAGCATGTTCAGTAGGTTACTTACGACTCTCCAACACTTAATACACTATTAGGATCACAAGCACCCTCAATAGACACTTGTTCTTAATCACTTCTCATCTAGTCACTTGATTCTATTTCTTTTATGGTACAATGGAACATCTTGGCTTCTTCGGTGATCTTAACAACAAATTAACTAGATACCTTTACCGCAAACCCTTTAGTTCTTCATGCCATAGATGCAACTTATCTTATACATTTGACTCTGAGTAGCTTCAATGGAAGGAAAAAAGAGAGGAAATATGAGGAGGGGAGATAATATCACAAGAAGGGCGATATGGATTCTCATCACCACACCGAGTCGACTGGGAGATCACACTCTTTGCAATGCAATTATTCCTCACTACCTTGTAGCACCCCATATTTTTATTCACATTATTTAGAATATTTAATTAGTTAAATAAGTAAAATAATGCAAAATGATTAGTGGAATGGGTTTTGATTTAACCTAGGGTAGCTGTGCCTATATGTAAAATGAACTAAAGAAATAAGAGGGAAATAAGTGCTAGGAAATAAGGAAGGGAAAGATGGGAAAATGATAGAACTCATACCCTAAACCCTTAGGAATTCAAAAGACGTTCATTTCATTTTCCTCAAGCAGAAGTATTCCAAGGCCGGCCATCATTTTCCATCTCAAGAGAAGATTAAGCTACCATTTTCAAGTTGAATAAGTAAATCAACATAATTAAGATCAAATCTCACATGCTAATCACAAAGCTAAGGTGAATAATGACTACATCTCACTTTTCATATTTTTTTTCATTTTTAGGTGAAACTCAAATTTATCTTGCATCATTTAGCCATGTTTTGGAAGAGAAAAATGTTTATATATACTTATTGATGATTTATGCATATTTATATTGATTTTTATGATATGTTTGATGTGAAAACCCTATTTAATGACATCGAAATGCCTTACAATTTTAGATCTAGACCAGAAATGTTATTTTAAAGATGGTTTTCAATTTTCATTATTTTTTGGATTAATGTGGATTTTATATTAATTTTCTAGTGAAAAATGATTTATTAGGTTAAAAATTATTTACGGTTTAATTATAATTAATTTGGGTTTGAAATTTTTGCATGTTAGAAAACATATAAAAAGGGATTTTTTGGTATTTTTATAGAATTTTCCAAAGTATTTTGATGAATATATAAAATTATTTAAGGTATGTAGCTTAAATATTTTAAATATTTAATTAAGGAAAGAGATTTGCAATAATTTAAATTAATTAATTATGATTTTGGTAGTACTTTTAGAAGAGAAAGAATAACAAACAATAAGAGTTTGACAAACAAGGCAGGTTAGTTAAAAAGTTTACTTAAAAAGGGTTTAAATCAGAAATTCATGTTAAAAGCATGTTTTGCCTCTTTTGGTTTCGCCCAGGTTGCTTTCGACTAAGACCCTCCGCCTCCTTCCATAAACCAATGCACATAGTATCAATACCTTGGTACATAGTGAATTGGACAAAGGCGGAAGGAAAGAGTCGAAGCCAAGGATTTCCGAAGGGGTAGAAGCACCTTTTGGTTTAAAAGAAAAGAGCGCTTGCTTGCTTTCGCTTATGTAGCTTTCGACTAAGTCAACTAAGTCAAAGAAATGTTTTAAGGTTGCACCTTTATTTTAAATAATAGCTACCAACTATCTCAAAACCTTTACTGCTGCTTTTCACCTTTCGAAACAAAGCTTTCGAAGGGGTTGTTTTGTTTTATAAGAACCGTGTCGCTTCTCCTATGCTTTCGAAGGGGCAGTTTCGACATGATCACTTCCCTCAATAAGTTATAGCTTTCGAAAGAGTATGCTTTCGACCATATTGTTGTGACCCTTAGTGGGTTTTAAAGAATAACCCAAAGGTTTCAACTAGTTCAATGTTGAATGATTTCGAAAGGTGTTTTCAGTATGCTTTAAAATTAAACCTAATGCTTTCACAGGTTTTAAGGTTTCGATGCCTTCAAAAGGCTTTAAAGAAAGGCTTCGAAGGGGTTGTTCCCTATGTTTTTGAAAGGCTTTGAAAGAATGGTATCGAAGGAGCGGTTCCATAATTGTTTCGAAAGGTCTAAAGGAGAGATTTTTCCAATGGTTTTGAATGGTTGAAAGGAAAGATTGTTCCTATAGTTTGAAAAAAATTAATTGTTTTAAAAAGGGATGTCTAAGGTATTTAACTTTCATAGGAAAAGGAATTTCAATCGTTTAGAAAGGTTTATATGAATTGTTTCGAAAGGAAGATTTGGCCTTTTGTCCTAAAAGAAAGAAAGGGGTAGTCTAGATAGGATCAAAATGGGTACTTTTAAATATTTAAAGGTTTTCATCAACAAAGATTTTAATAAAGTATATATATAACATGGCAAGGTAATTTTTTGTAAAGCATAGAGTATAAACGTTTTCCTTGTTTAAGTTTGGTTTAAAAGGTTTCAAATCAATTTAATACGAAAAGGTTTTCAAGGAAAATCATGGAAAGGTATCCCTAAGTAAATGACTTAGATATTAGAATACCAAATGGGAATGGTATACGGTCACACCCTATACATTTGCATTGGCCCTATCTAATTTTGTCTAAAATTCCAGTATGTTGGGTTTTGTCACGTATAAGAATATATGATTGTATGCATTTAGGTTATTAGTGAGCCTGCAAAACCATTTAGATCAAGTGACCCTATGAGATGTTAAGGTTGGGAAAGGCCATCCCGAGGAGAAGCATGTAACAGATTGTTAAGGACAGACCAACCAGAAGAAGAGTGTCCAACAAATGTTAAATTATTTTGTTGTATTGTCTGGTAGGCCTAAGTAGCCAAAGGTTAATAGTAACCCAAACAAAACTATAGTGTTCGGACATATAGTCCATTTGTTACATGATATGTATGGTTATATAATGATGCTTTACAGTTTTAACCAGTTTTGGCTGCATGATAAAGATGCAATAAATATGTTTTAAAAGAATGTTAGTAAGGGAATACTCGTTCTGCTAAGCGACGTGGTCTCACTTTACATAAAAATTCAAGATGTACTTTACTATTCACACTGGACTTATTTCTGACTCCTAGTTTATGTTTTCCCTTAAACTCTCGGGTGCTCAAATTTGATTTGAGTAGGCTGAGGGTTAAGGTTCTTTTAGGTTTTAGTAGGATGACAAATAAACCTACTAGAGGCGAGCAGGAGGCTAACAGTAGCTAGTTATGATTTATAGTTCTTCGTTTTGTTATTTATTTCTGATGTGTATATATTAAGTTAATTATGACTATATGACTCTAATCATCCATGGAGGCATTTTCATATGTCGCACTTGGCATATTTTATGATAAGTATATTTTATCATTACCTGGGAACATATTATGATTATGTAACTTGAATATGGAACATGTGTTTTGAAATGTATAGAATATCTGGTTTTGAAATCTTTGATTCGTTTCATATTCAGTTTCTTCTAATATTATGAATACCATTAAAATAGTCGTATTTAGTGAACGGAAGATAATACTATAGATGACTAAAACAACTGTAGCATTTAGCTTTGGACCTCTAGAAAGGGGATGTTACAACTTGATATCAGAGCATGGGTTTCTGAAAAACTTTAACTAAAAAAATGATTTTTTAAAATACAGTCCTTAGAAATTAGAGTTAAGATCGGGGTATGGGATAACGCTATAGTAACATACTTGTATTTGCTATATATAATTATACGCTTTATCTTAGACTCCTATCTTTGTTAGGATATTCTTTTGTATCTCACGAGGCTTGAATAAAAATATGGATGGAAGAAGAGGCAGAGTCAATCTAGGATGAGAGAGCACCGCTACAAATGGAAATGCCGGACCAAATGCTAGAAGAGATCAGGCTCAGGCTGAGAATGTTGGTGCTGGGGTTACCAAGTGGACATGGGAGCCATATATCAGTTTTTTAAAAACATCATGCAAGCCGGGATCGCAGCTTGAATTGTTGGAGGAAATGTTGCGTGAGGAGTTCAAGAATCCCCAGTACTCAATCACTATGCTAACTTGAGCAGAGACTATACTCGGCTTGGGGGAAAGCCATTTACCGGGATGGAGGATGATATCAAAGTTGAAAACTGGCTACAACATTGTGAAAGGATTTTTATTGAACTAGGGCTCAATGACGAGCTGAAAAGGAGACTTTCTTTAAGACAGATTTAAGGAGCTGCTCTATTTTGGTGGAATACTGTAATTGCTGGTGTGCATGAAGAGACTATGACGTGGTTAGAGTTTAAGAGGAGGTTTCAGAAAAGGTTAATGTCAGCAATGGTGCAGTCAGCCTTGGTTAGGATGTTTGCTGAGCTGGAACAAGGAGAAATCTCAGTTCTACAATATGCTAGTAGATTCGAAGAGTTAGCCTGGTATGGGTATGCCACGGTTGATGCAGTGTTGAAATGGAATGAAAAGTTTATTAGAGGTTTTAAGCTGGAGTTATCTAGGGCTACATTACCGCACATCATAGATCCTGATGATGTCGTAGTAGAAATGGCATTGAGACATGAGGAGATGTTAGCTTACTTAGAGAAGAAGAAGGAGGAGGAGGAGGTCCAGGTTGGACAGGGCCAAAAAAGAAAGTTTTTCTACAAGAATAATGCTAAAAATGGAGGTGCGGCGAAGAAAGAAAAGTCCGAGGTGGTCTGCTATAAGTTCCAATAAGAAAGGCCATTATGTTCATGAGTGTTGAACAGGCAAAGAAAAGAAGGCTGCCGTGAAGAAAGGAATAAGATGTTTTAAATATGACCAAATTAAGCACTACAAGAACCACCGCAAAGAGCCAGCTAAACGAGAAAAAGAACATGACCACTTAGAGTTTGATGTGTTAGGTTACACTTTTTTTTACAGTTTGCACATATTTGACTTTGTAGGTTTTTGAATTATATTAGGCATGGATTGGTTAAGTAAATACAATGCTAGGATATTTTGACTAGATAGGAAAATATCACTTAGACACCTGGATTATAATGATTAGATATTTTGCATCGTACAAAAAACAAGATGTGAGGTGAATTCTTTGTTGGGTGTTATGGATTAAGAAGATGAGTTAAATCGCGTTTTCATAGTTGGAGAATTCATAGATGTGTTTGAACCGGTAGTTGGATCACCACCCAAACGTGCTTTTTAGTTTTAGATAGATTTGGTACCTGGGGCAGAACCAGCGAGTAGGCTGCCAAGTAGGATGACACTAAAGGAGATGAAGGAGTTAAAGGCTCAATTGGTGGATTTGGAAGGTAAGAGTTTTATTAGACCAAGCAGTTTGTATTAGGGAGCAGCAGTAGTATTTGCTAAGAAGTCGAGCAGATCATTAAGGCTATGTATCGATTATCGTAAGTTGAATGAGAAAATGATAAAGAACCGATATCCATTACCTAGGATTGACGATTCGTTCGACCAGTTAAATGCGGGCAACGTATTCTCTTAGTTAGATTTGGCGACAGGATTTCATCAGCTTAGAGTGGCAGAAGATAGTACACCTTTAACGGCATTTAGAACAAAATAGGGGTCATACAAATGTTTAGTTATGCTGTTCGGACTCACTAATCCGTCGGGATCCTTTGTAGATTTGATGAATCAGATCTTCTAGGAGCACTTAGACAGGTTCGTGTTAGTTTTCATAAATGATATCTTGATATACTCTAAGGATGAGAAGGAGCATGAAGTTCATCTTAGGATTGTGCTGGAGATGCTGAGGCAGCATCAGCTAAAGATAAAGTTTAGGAAGTGCCATTTTTGGAAGAAAGAACTAAAGTTACTTGGTCATGTGGTTTCGGATAAAGGATTGTCAGTTGTTCCAAAAAATATCTAAGCCTTTAGCAATTGGAAAAGACCAGAAACAGTAAATGAGATAAGAAGTTGACTTGAGTTGGCTGAGTATTACCGGAGGTTTATAAAGGATTTCTCATGGATAGCAGCGTCGTTGACTAAGTTAACACGAAAGGATGTAAAGTTTGTATAGACCGATAAGTATGAGGAAGCATTTCAAAGCTTGAAGCACTTGTTGACCCATGCACCTGTGATGGTGGTTCTGGAGGGGAATCAAGACTTTGATATTTATACTGATGCGTGTGGAAAAGGATTGGGTGCTATACTAATGCAGAGGGGTAAGTTGATTGCCTACGCTTATAAATAGCTTAGACCACATAAGGTTAGATATCCTGTGCATGATTTGGAATTAGCTACGGTTATATTTACATTGACGGTGTGAAGGCATTTCAATTTGGGAGAGAGGTTTGAGCTCTATACATGTTAACTCCGCTTTGACCATGACTCACCGATCTAGTGCATCAAGAGGTTCCGACCTAACAGTTAGAAGCATGCCGACTTAAAGCTCAACAGGGGGTGCCGACCTAAGGCTCAACAGGGGGTGCCGACCTAAGGCCTAAGGGTTATGCCGACTTAACACTTCAACGAGGCTACCGACTCAACATAAATACCGACCCAACAGCCTTAGCTCATTGCCGACCTAAAATGAATGGCGACTCAATGGTTACCGACTTAATGACTCAGAAGGGACAGCGACTCAAGGGAGACCGACTTAAGATTCAAAGGGTTACCGACCTAGTAGGATTGAGAGGCATACCGACTTGAGAAATACCGAGTTAAGGCTAAAACAGTTGCCGACCTAACGTGGGTACTGGCCTAAGACTCAGAAGATACCGACTCAGTGACTTGACCGAGTTACCGATCTAATGCCCTACCAAGCTGGCGACCTAGAATAGTTGCCGACCCAAGTCACAGCCAATCCAGCTCCCCAGTTATCTCGTTCATGATCCAGGACTTATCATTTGGACCGTGACTTGCGACCTACCAAGTTAACTCGTCCACGACCTAATATAAGCCCGATGCCATGTTACTGAGAAGAGGTGGTGTTGACTCGGAGGCGACCTTAGACCGGTCACGACTCACCTTAAGTCGACTGCGGCTTAACTTGAGTCGGCCACGGTTTAGGACTTGGCAAAAATTTCAGAATCAGAACTCTCTATAAATAGGCAACCACCTCCAACATTCAAAGGACTTTGGGCACATTCTCTTCATACACCGTTACCTTGCTGCATTGAGAACTTCATCAACACTTAGAGCTTTCAAGATTAGAGGAATTCGTCAAAGAACTCCACGAAGAAACCACACATCTTCAACATGGATTTAAGGACTTTAATCGACATTGAAGCTTAAGACTTGTTCCAAATCACTTGTAACTTGAAGTATATTGTACTTGAGAAGAATTGTATCAGCTTGTAACGGGATTATTAATAAAAGTACTTAGAGTGGACGTAGGCTATACCCTTAAGCCGAACCACTATAAAATTGTTGTTGTTTACTGCTTTTCTGCTATTACTTGCTTGTAATTCTTTCCCGATCTATCGGGTGGTGCTTTCATAACTACACTTCACACACCGGGGTGTTAGCGTTCACATTTTAGCGTTAACATTTTTGGTGCTTTCACTGAGAACTGAACTCAGGAAAACTATCATCATTGCTTCACAGAGATTTGTAGAAAGAATTTCCTTAAAAACCAGAAGTCTATCTGAGATTATGGCTCCTGGAAGGAAAAGTAGATCTGTCAAATCTGGAAACATTCAAGAGGGAACCTCCGCTTCCCCTGTACCTAATCAACCCACTCCGTCAGTTGGAGTTACGAAAGCGGAGTTGGATGCTGTGATTCTAGGGCTAAACCAGCAGATAAACGCCCAAAATGCACAATTAGAGGCTCAGAGTGCCCAAAATGCTCTAATTCTGAATAAGTTGAATGATTTGCTCGGGGCAAACAATCAACCGGGTGGTAATGAAAGGAATTATGCTGGAAACATTCATAATGCTAACGAAAGGAATGCTCCTGAAAGGGCTGCCAGTCCCTTTGAGCAAACGCTTCCTGAGGTTGGTGGATCTGGAACTCGACATGATGAGGAATATCTTTCTGGAATGGTCCGGCAAATCATGAGAGAAAGTATGCAAAGGGTTGAAGATGAGAAAGAATGGGGTTTCGCCCCAAGTAAAACTCCATTTACTGAGAAAATCGTAAAGGCGGAGTTTCCAAGGAAGTTTGTCCCTCCAACTATCCCAGCTTACAAAGGGACAAGTGATCCGAATGAATTCTTATATAAATATGATTGGCACATGACAGGTGCCAGAGCCTATGACGAAATAAAGTGTCGATATTTCCCCGTATACCTGGAAGGTGTGGCTCTACTATGGTTCACCAAGTTGCCAGTCCGATCTATCGATCAGTTTTCAGACTTGACCAGAAAATTCAAGGAGCAGTTTAGACTATATGCTTCGAAGGCCAAGGACATTATGTCACTGTCGAGTTTAGAGCAGAATCCTGGTGAGTCTATCAGATCTTTCTTGAACCGCTTTAATATAGCGCTGGCTAAGGTGGACAATGCTGAACCACGAATGATATTGACTTATCTGATGAGGGCTATTGATAAGTCAAGCGAATTTGGGAAATGGTTAAATATGAAGGAGCCAACCTCTCTCGAAAAGTTCTACAAAAAAGCAGATGAATTCATTCGCTTGGAAAGCCGTCCTTTACCAGTAAAGACAGTGTTGGAGAAAGCAGAAGACAACACTGTCGCTCCACGCAAGAATGAATCGGTGGGGCAAAAAAGGGAGAATAATAATGGGAAGAAACAGGGTAATCTGAAGAAGCCCCGATCCTTCAAGCCATCAGAATATACTCCATTATCACATACGCCGGAGCACATCTACCTTGCCGCTAAAGATTCCGTCGATTTCCCTAAACCTATCCCTTTGAGAACCGGGAAAAAATCCATACAGAGTGGGAAATTCTGCCGCTTCCACAATCAACCCGGTCATGAGACTGATGAATGCCGCCAGTTGAAAAATCTGATTGAAGAGTTGCTAAGAGAAAACAAACTGCAGCAATTTGTGAAGAAGAATAGCAACAATCCTGCATCGTCAAGTCAGGGGCAACAGGTTCCTGTTCATCAGCCTAGGACAGGTGAGAAAGCTACGGGACATGAATCTGGAAGGCCCGTTATCAATGTTATTACAGGAGGGCCTCACCCAGCTGGCAAGAGCTGGGGTGAGATGGAGAGATATTCCAGGGCTTTGAAATATGCTCCAGCCGAAGAAGACGTCTTTGTTTTAGAAGACACTACGCCCCTGAAACAACAGAAAACTTTCAGCGATGATATTGTTTTCAGAGCCAGAGATTCCACAGGTATAGAAGCTCCTACCCTAGATCCCTTGGTCATCTCGGCTGGTATTGGACCGGCCATTGTCAGAAGAGTCCTCATCGACTGCGGAGCATCATGTAATATCCTCTTCATGAAGACATTTGACCAGATGAAAATCCCTATGATCGATGTACAAGCCTCATCACAGAAGATCGCTGGCTTCACTGGGGAGCCAAAGCAACCAATTGGGACCATCGATCTGCTTGTAGAACTTGGGGAAGCAGAAAGGAAAGTGGTCCGCAAGCAAACATTTGTGATTGTCGATGAGTTTTCTGCTTATAATGCTTTTCTTGGCCGTCCAACACTCGCGGCATTCAAAGTTATCCTAGCCCCGTGGTGCCTCACTATTAAATTCCCTACTGACAATGGAGTAGGAGTTATAAAAGAGGATCAAAATGCTGCGCGAGAGTGCTATTTGACAGAGCTGCGAGAGTCAAGAAAAAGAGAAATGGGAAAGGATGCGGCAACCCCAGTCCGCATCAAGGAACCAGCCTTGTAGCAATTACGGGGCGGACCCTGCACTGGAGAGCACAGCGGAGCACGGAAAGAAATGGATCCCAGAAAAGCCAGTGCAGGGGAGAATAGAGTGGTACCGGTGGAAACGACAGTTCCGGTACCTGTTGACCCGAAGGACCCAAATAAGGTGTTGAATGTGGGTTCACAGCTTAATGTGTCAATTCAGAATATCTTGATATCTTTCCTGAAAGCAAATCTGGATGTCTTTGCTTGGACTCATGCCGATATGTGTGGAATATCTCCAGAAGTTGCAGTACACGCTCTGAATATTGACCCAAAGTTTACGCCAGTTAAACAGAAAAGAAGAACCCAAGGTCCAGAAAGGTCAGCAGCATTAAAAGAAGAAGTTGATCGACTCATGGAAAATAACTTCATCAAAGAATCTACATATCCGAATTGGGTTTCAAATCCTGTGCTGGTCAAGAAAGCTAATGGAAAGTGGAGAGTGTGCATCGATTTTTCTGATCTAAACAAGGCTTGCCCCAAAGATTGCTTCCCTTTGCCCAGGATCGACCAACTGGTAGATGGAACAGCGGGGCATGAGTTGTTGTCTTTCATGGATGCCTACTCCGGATACAACCAGATCATGATGCATGAACCTGATCAGGAGGACACGAGCTTTATCACCGATGTTGGTCTTTATTGCTACAGAGTTATGCCCTTCGGATTGAAAAATGCAGGGGCAACCTACCAAAGACTTGTTAATGCTATGTTCAAACCGCAATTGGGCAAAACTATGGAAGTCTACGTCGACGACATGTTAGTGAAGTCCAGGAAAGCAGCGGATCACATTGAACACTTAGCAGAAATGTTCGCAGTCCTTCGGAAATACAGAATGAAACTTAACCCTCTAAAATGTACATTTGGGGTCGAGTCCGGAAAGTTCTTAGGTTTTATCGTCAGTGCTAGGGGCATTGAGGCTAGTCCAGCTCAAATTACTGCCTTGAAAGAAGTTAAAGCTCCTAGAACGAAGAAGGAATTGCAGAGTCTCAACGGAAAGGTCGCCGCCCTGAGTCGGTTCATTTCCAAAGCCACCGATAAATGCATCCCATTCTTTGACGCCCTGAAGAAAGGAAAGAAGAATTTTGAATGGACTTCCGAATGCCAAAAGGCCTTCGATGAGTTGATCCGTCATATGGAAACGCCTCCAATACTTTCTAGGCCAGGCAATGGTGAGGATCTTCTTATATACTTGGCAGTATCATCTCATGCTCTAAGTGCAGCGCTGATACGGGAAGACAAAAGGATTCAACATCCGGTTTACTATATCAGCAAAAGACTCACTGGGGCAGAGCTGAATTACTCCAAGTTGGAAAAACTCGCCTATTGCCTACTAGTTGCATCAAGGAAACTGAGGCAATATTTCCAAGCTCATCCTATCAGAGTACTCACTGATCAACCTCTAAAGCAAGTCCTATTTCGCCCTGAAACTTCGGGTCACCTTCTAAAATGGAACATTGAACTCAGTCAATATGACATCACTTATCACCCCCGAAAAGCAATCAATGGACAAGCTTTAGCTGATTTCATTACAGAATTCACAGAGAAAGGTAATGGTGAGGAAGAAGCGATCAATGATTCCCCAATCCAGTGGAAGTTATATGTTGATGGCGCAAGAAATGACTACTGTTCTGGGGCAGGGGTAGTACTTGAAACTCCTGAAGGTCGGTCATTATGCTATGCACTAAGATTGGAATTTCCTTCAACAAACAATGAAACAGAATATGAAGCTCTTATTGCAGGTCTGAAAATCGCTAAAGAGCTAAACATTCGAGCATTACAGATCTTCAGTGATTCTCAGCTTATTGTATGCCAAGTCAAGAAGGAATTTCAAACAAAAGATGGAAACTTGCCTTCCTACTTGTCAAAAGCTTGGGAACTTCTATGTGAACTCGATCATTATTCAATAAGCCATATTCCCCGGGAAGAGAATACGAAGGCAGATTCCCTCGCAAAGTATTCAAGTTCTGGTGAAGCTCAACTATTGGGATTGGTTCCCGTAGAAGTCCTTTCAGCACCAAGTATAGACGAGATGGATATTGACTGGATTATGAATGTATCTCAAGAGCAAGAGTCATGGATGACTCCAATACTGGACTACCTACTCAGAGGTTCTCTGCCAGAAAATTCGATAGAGAGACGGAAGCTACTAAGAAAAACCTCTCGCTATGTAATTCAGGATGGCCGATTATACAGACGGGGATTTTCAATGCCATTGCTTCGATGTGTATCCAGGGAGGAGTCCAAAACAATCCTAGCTGAGGTACATGGAGGCGAATGTGGTGATCATTCAGGTGGCCAAACATTAGCAAAGAAAATTCTCCGATATGGATATTTTTGGCCAGAAATTAATCGAGATGTTGCAGATTACTCCCGAAAATGTGACAGATGCCAAAGATTTGCCAAAATTCCTAGAGCACCTTCTACCGAACTCACACAGATGGTCAGTCCATGGCCGTTTGCGATTTGGGGAATGGATCTCATTGGGCCGCTACCAACTGCCAAATCAGGGATTAAATATGCTATTGTTGCAGTTGATTACTTTACTAAATGGGCTGAAGCTGAACCATTGGCTACTATCACCTCTAAGAAGATGATAAGTTTCGTAACCAAGAATATCATTTGTAGGTATGGTGTGCCTCAGAAAATAATCACAGACAATGGTACTCAGTTTGAAAGCGAGGAATTCCAAGATTTTTGCAAGCGATTCAAAATCCAGAAAATCTTTTCAGCAGTTGCTCATCCGCAGGCAAACGGGCAAGTGGAAGCAGTAAACAAGATCATCAAATCAACCATCAAAAAGCAACTTGAAAGAGCAAAAGGTGGTTGGGTCGATAAGCTACCGCTTGCACTATGGGCATACAGAACCACTCACAAAACTGCGACTGGGCACACTCCTTTCTCATTAGCATACGGCTCGGAAGCAATGATCCCGGTAGAAACAAAGGTTCCTTCACACAGAAGGATCCATTTCAATCAAGCAGAAAATGAAAGGCTACAGCTTGAAGCGCTAGACTTCCTTGATGAAAAAAGAGATGAGGCCAATCTCAGAATTGCAGCTCATCAGCAAAGAATAGCCAGACATTTTAATTCCAAAGTTCGCCAACGCAGCTTTGAGATTGGAGACCTAGTCCTGAAGAGAATTATGACAGCGACAGGTGTGTTTGGGCCAAATTGGGAAGGACCATATGTAATAGGTCAGAAGCTTCTTGACGGCACATTCAAACTCACCACTGTTGATGGAGATCAAATTCCAAGGGCATGGAACAGCAACCATTTGCGTCCATACTTTACTTGAAAATTTTGTTGAAACATTGTAAAAAGAATTATGAATGTATGATTCTTGTAATTGAAAGCAATTGTAAAACTAATGCAAGTGAATAATGAATGAATATAAAGTGGATGTAGGCCCAAATTTCTGGCCGAACCACTATAAATCTTGTGTTCTTTATTATTATTACATGTTTGCTTTATTTTCGATATAAAAGTACATAAAATGTATTGCTGAAATATCGATTTAAATTTTTGCAGACAATGGAAATAAAACTTGCGCATAATAAGACCGAGTGATTCTCACCATCATTCAACAAACAAATTTCAAGTCATAAAGGCCCCGAATTCAAATCCTAGATAGGAAATACTTCAATTGAACGGCTTATGATTTCGATAGAAACGAGCCCTTGCTAATAAATTGAGATTGTTTGAACGAACAAACATCCAATTAGGAAGCTAGTGCCCGTTCTCACGAACTTGCCTGACAATGAAGTACGCTTCCTTGGATTAAACAAGCTACTTGCGAGAAAAGGGGAATGAAAACTTGAAAAGAAAAAAAAAAGGATCGCTGAAAAGGCATAAGCAAGAAGACAAGAATACAACCAAAAGCTATCATCGGCAGCACAAGTCCTCTTCGGAGGCACGACTCTTCGGAGGATAAAGACCTCTAATGGGTCATACGCCACAAAAAAGAAAGTTCTCTACTCAACAAAAAAGATTGGAGGAGTCATGAACCTCCAACCATGAGAGAGTAACTTCCAGGCGATGAAAACCCTCTTTGAGGCACATTTCACCAGGAGTTGAAGTGTTATGACCGCTCTTCGGAATTTCACTTCACCAGAGTTGAAATGCAAACAAAATAAAAGCCCTCTTCGGAGGCCCATTTCACCAGGAGTTGAAGTGTTATGACCGCTCTTCGGAATTTCACTTCACCAGAGTTGAAATGCAAACAAAATAAAAGCCCTCTTCGGAGGCCCATTTCACCAGGAGTTGAAGTGTCGTAACCGCTCTTCGGAATTTCACTTCACCAGAGTTGAAATGCAAACAAAATAAAAGCCCTCTTCGGAGGCCCATTTCACCAGGAGTTGAAGTGTTATGACCGCTCTTCGGAATTTCACTTCACCAGAGTTGAAATGCAAACAAAATAAAAGCCCTCTTCGGAGGCCCATTTCACCAGGAGTTGAAGTGTCGTAACCGCTCTTCGGAATTTCACTTCACCAAAAGTTGAAATGCAAAACAAGATAAAGACCTTCCCGGAAGCCCACGTTTCACCGAGATTGAAATAAAACTTCCAAGTGTTGAAACGTGAAAAGGCTTTCTTCGAACGCACAACTCTTTGGAGGTACACGTTTCACCAAGATTGAAATAAAACTTCCAAGTGTTGAAACGTGAGAAATCCCTCCTCAGAGGTACAACCCCCTCCCGGGGACACAATTAAAAAGAAAGACCTCTTCAGAAGCCCACGTTTCACCGAGATTGAAATAAAACTTCCAAGTGATGAAACGTGAAAAGGCTTTCTTCAAAGGCACAACTCTTTGGAGGAACACGTTTCACCAAGATTGAAATAAAACTTCCAAGTGTTGAAACGTGAAAAAAATCTCTCCTCAGAGGCACAAATTTTTACTAAAAGAAAAAAGAAAAATCCTCATCAAGAGCGTACTTGATGACTTTACCTATTCTAAAAAAAAAAAAGGCGAAAGAAAGTTAAAGTACGTTCAGAGGTCCGCTTTACCACATAGAAGAATTCACTTGGCAAAATATATACATACGCAAAAGGAAAAAGTGATTTCTTCGAAGGACAAAGCGTAGAAGCTTATATGAAGGAAGTTGCACTCTACGAAAATTCTCTTCGAGAATGAAGTAATTATTCTTTAGAAAACGAGAGTGCAAGTCCCCTCAAAGTATACGATATTGCAGTAGGCTCATGGTATAGGGGCAACATGGTATAGTTACATACAAAGCGGTATAACTATGTCGGTAAAGTACGCTCAAACAACATACCACAAGCTCACCGCAACATCGTATAAATAAACTTGTGCAAAAATGAATAATAAATGCATTCTCAAATTCAAACAAAAGTCTGTACAAATAAAGAATCATTTTATTCAATTGCAGATATTGCAGATACAAGTTTCAAAATAAAAAGCAGGGGCCGGTGCCTGCACAACATCCGACCATTACACAAAAAAGGAATCAAAAAGCTCAACTCTTCATTTCTTCTTGGCGCCTTTAGACCCTTTACCCGGCCGAGTGGTTAGCTTTTCGGGTCTTTCAGGTTGGTCTGAAGGCATAAGGGAAGAAGGGGAGGGAGGTGCAACTGGCGCAATTTCCGGTTCCTCTTCAGTGGTGATAATTTTCTTCCCCCTCCTCTTCGATGTCCCATGCTTCTTTCTTCTCTGCGAAGAAGACTCACTCCCCGGAGTAACGAGAGCGGACAAAACTACGTCGTCAGAAGTAGTCCGCTCCGGAGAGATCTCACCTCCTTCGAGTCCCTCATCTTTTTGCTCCTGCGAGGCAACAGGGTCATCCAAACCACGAAGAGCCTCAATTTTCTCCTCTTGTGACCCAGGTTGTGAAGCAGAAGGAGGAGTCACCTGAAGAGATGGAGGAGGAATAACCAGAGAAGGCGAAGTCTGCACGGCACTTGTTGTTTCAACTGCAGAAGAAGAAAAATTGAAAATGTTAGTATCTTCCCGAAGAAGGGAGATATGGGTTCATCGAGATTCAAGAGGTAATCGAGAAGCTCATCAAATTTTTGAGGAATAAGCAGGCAATCCACCTGAATCGGACCAATGTCGAAATTACCTGAAGATATTGGCTTCGTCAGTTCAATCTCATAATCCTGAGCCCCAATGTCCTCCAAAGCCTCTTCATCGGTAGGGGTGATTACCCCAGTTCTTGTAGGAGGCGGCGAATGAGCACGAGGGCCTGTAATGTCCACCTCGGGAGAAACTAGAGGACGTTTGGAGATGGTAGGCGGTACTTCTTTTTCAGAACGCTCCTCTTCCGCCATCCCGGCCCGCGCTCTGGCAAGCTGCTCCTTACCCTTGGCAAGAGCGGCACGGGCCTCATCATCAAGATAATGCTCTTCAAGTGCTGACTCAGCATATCCAGCACCTTTACCACCGAGCATATCAAGTGCTGCCTCCCAAACTTCAGCCAGTGTGATTTCATACTTGGGGCCTAGAAAGGCAAGGCTGCCACGTCCCAAAATGCTGTGCAGATAAAAATCGAATAATGTGGAGCTAATGTCAGCTTTGGTTGCTTGATGAGCCTCTTCGGCCGCAAGTTTACCAGCAACAGCCTCGTCGCGCTCCTTTTCGGCCATAGCAAGTCGAGTTTTTAACAACTCTATCTCCAAGCTTTGAGAGCCGGTCTGTTCTTGCAGTTGTACAGTTTCAGCACGATATTCTTCTATGACTATTTCCTTGTGTGCAAGCTTATCTTCGACTGCTCTTTGACTGGCATGCGCATCTCGTACTTGTTGCTGAAGCATGCTCTCCTTTTGTGAATGGAAAGTAGATGAAGTAGCTAATTCTTCCTTATGTTTTTCTACTTCCGCTTCCAGCTTTTCATTGTAGGAAGCAATACTTCTCATTTTGGCGTCATGCTGTTCAAGAGTCTTCTGCCACTCAGCCTTATCATTCTCCATTGTTAGCATGGCCTCGAGATTGGCTCGGTTAACCCTCTGAAGTTCGTCGACGAGTTTTTGCCAGTTCGACATTCTTTCGATATCGGTCCTGACAGCATCAAGATTTCGCAGCATAGCCGGTTTGTCGATGTGACAGCCCGCAAATCCGTACCCCTTGAATCAACAATATACTACCCTAATTGACTCAAGTGGAACCGAAATACGAACCATTGAGGTTAAAGAAAAAGAGATAGAAGAAGAAGAAACTAAACAATATCAGAATCTCACAGTCGCAGCGGAATAAAATATAATAGTAACTATAGAATTTTACACAAAATGAAATCTATATCTGTTTATATACAACATATCATCAGAGTAACTCATACATCAATCAACACATAACAGACATACCATACAACATAGCAGCGGATATATATAGGTACATATAATACGTCTCGGACTCCAGCTCCTCTCCTGCTCCATAGCAACCTATCCTGAACAAATAATACTCGGTCTGACCCGAGCATTATAACGAAATAACACCCGAGTCAGTCTGGCATACCAACTGATAATAATGCACACAATTGATTATTAAAGTTTCAAAAATCCTTTTGAAAACAAAAGCATCTCGTAAGACCACGCCACAAATAAACATGTCGGGTTTTTACCTTACGATAGCTAAAACACTTTTTATAGAAATCCTCTGATATTATAATAGGGTCTATTTACAAATACTTATAAAATAGCCGAAATTGTTACATCTATTAAATTCCAGCTACTAGCCACCGAAGTGGGTAATACAAACAAAACTCGTAAAAGGTTCGTAGGGAAAATGGATTCCAACTAATGACTAGGCACTGGGGTACCACCTGTCACAGTACGTGGTCTAGATCACAGTACCGAGGACTACTCCCTTCATCCCCTGCAACACAAGGCCGGAATCACCTATGGGCAATTCCGAATAAGATCACCCCGCGGTTGGGATCAGCAACCGTACCACTAAGCCGAAATAAAAAGGAACCTCTAGACAGGGATGACCTTACTCTCCAGTGGGGGCTACCCACGAAGCCTTGCTGCATATCCCCTGATTTTCAGTCATTCCCGGCTGATGAGGCTAGAGGCTAAACGATACCTTTATAGCACATATCCCTCAGAATGCCCATCGTCCGCTGACGATGTCACGAAGCATTCGTCCATACAAGTCCGTCCCGGGTTCGAACGGAACCGAAGGCACTATTCCTACTACATCCATTTTGGAAATATCCTCAGGATTAGTAGCGACTAGCCCTTGCACTTCACTGCTCCATCTTCGACTCCGAAAACGTTTTATCGCACGAAAACGTACAAACCGGATCGAAGTGGTTTTCGAGAAATAAATCTCGATCCCGGTCTCTTCGAAACGATCATCGCATTTGTCCAATATTGATAGTCGGTGATTTAACTATCAATTAATATGCATAAACATCCATAGCATCCATCACACAATAAATAATTCCCAAATTATTTATTTATCTCAAATATCCTTTTAAAGATATATTACCAAATTTCCAAATCTCATTTGAAAACACTTTCCCAAAATTCCTCCTTTATAAGGTAAATCATTTACCATATATTCCCATTGGAAATATCCAAGTTCAAAACAGTTTAGATTTAAAACTGTTAAAAACATTTTAATTTAAAATATACTTTTAAATAGATGAATTTACTACTAATTATTTACTCAAAATATAACTTTCAAAATATTTAAAAAGCAAACTATTTATAAGATATAACTTAATTTAAAATAAGTTTTAGTTATATTATATAATAAAAATAGAGTTGTAAAAGATTAACTCTTTTTTTCTCAATATACTTAGGTCAAAACTAACTTTTAAAACAAATCCATTTGTAAACATAATTATTAAAATATTTATAAAATTCTACTATTGCTAATTTATAAATAATCACTTTAAAATAATAAATTTCAAAACATTCTTTAAAACCAGTTTAAGATTTTAAAACTTCTTTTTATAAAATCAATTTAAAACTCGAACTTGGATTTTCCTTAGGAAATCTCATTTCTACTAAATCATCACAGAAATCCTTCTCACGATTTCTGTCCATTTATTAAATTTAGTTTTAGGGTTTTATAACATAAATTTATTTCCCAAAACTTCAACTAATAACATTTAAATTAATTATCATTCCAAATTTTAAAACTTCCAATTTACATTTTAAAATAGATTTCAGATTTTAATCCCTTTTTAAACCCATTATTTGACAATACCTTTATTTCTCTAAATTCGATTTATCAAATATAATTAATTTTGGATTTATAACTTATCCAGTAATATTCCTTTACAAATTTATTTCAGTTTTCCATTCAAATCAGGTTTCGAATATTTATATTCTCTTAATTTCTTATTTAACCATTTCTCAATTTCTTTGAAACCCAATTTAATTTCTTTATAATTAAAACTGCAATTTTCTTTATAACTAATATTCTGGGTTTATAGTTTAAACCACAATATCACAATGCAATTAAATTCCAACTATTAATCACAATATATAAACAGGCATAATCATCAATATAAAAATATTACTACATTGTGAGGAATCCCGTTGGATCCCTCCAACCTGTTTTCCCTGCATCCACAAACATTAGCACAACAGTATATATATCAATTCAGTTTGATAATAACTAACATATTCAGCTAAACATCCAAACAACCAATCAATACTAACTGTCTACTTTACTAGTATCCAGATGTGAGTGAGAATAACTCACCTTGAGTTTCGACGAGCGTTCGAAATTTAAATTAAACCGGACGGTGTCCAATTTAACCCAAATTCCTACTTGCCCGGATTGACTCCGGAATTGTTCCACTGCATAGTACTCTTTCCTGCGATTCCGGCGCTACCAAATTCGTCCGAATCTGATTTCGTATGAAACAGTCATGATTTTATAAAGTTTCAATTTGAATTTAAAACAAAATTCTTTTTTTTTTAAATAATAATACCACGAAGAAACGGCCCTCCCCCTTTCCTCTTCGTCTCCCACGCAAATACCCAGCACGCAACAAGAGCAGCCGACCCAACTCACAACTAGGGCTCGAAATTTTCCGCCTCCATACTCGTCGATGAGTAGATCCAGAACCACCGCCATGAAGCTTGCGACCTGCTCCACCTTCGGCCCTAACAGCTTCGAGTTCGGTCAAAGCATGCCCTCGAACGACGAACCCAAACGTCGGCCCTTCCTTGACGAACTGCCGCTCCTACGAAGCCCCAAAAACGATCTCGACCGCACAATCTCTAGAGCTCGTCGAGCTCATCGACATTCCAGTTGGGAGTTTTGCAAATTAAAGCATGGATGAAGAGATATTTAGGAATTAACACCGAGCAACTTCGGCCATTGAAAGGAATGAACGGCGGCTCGGAATATAAATTAGGGTTTTGGATGTAAAACGTTTATATATAATATTCAATATTATTTTATTAATAAATATCTCAATTTATCAACGTATGCAAACGAACTCCAAATCTCACGTTTCGACAGGCTAACCTGGGGTTTTTCGGCATTCCGAACACAAAGGAATAGGTTTCGTAAGCTAATTCAATCGTATGCGCGAGATACGGAATTAAACGATCAATTTCAAATTAAATCGATTAAAACGATTTCGATGCGTTTCGAGCTGCCGGGGTCAAACGACAACTCCGATTGCTACGAAAATTGAAATCCGGTAATAACTAACTATTACGGATCCAATGAAACTGATTTCGTCGAATTCCGAGACTGTGCCCCGGAAGGCTATTTTAACTCGTCTATTAAATTAAGCAATTTTCGAAATTATCGAAATCACTCAATACTCCCACTTTTAAAATTTTATTAGCTTAACAATAATTCATATAACATTTATAAACACATTTAAAATCATTTTTCCTCATTCCGGACTAAGATCTGATTATTTGCAAATTTTAATAATATTAAATTCATTTTTAAATTAATATAAAATTCCAAATAATAACTTATCAACTTATAAATTTTTCCAAAAATCCAAAAATATCAATTATGACCAATTGAGCTCAAAAATACATTTAAACATTATTTTTATAACAATTCACATCCAATTTCCCAAATTCTCTCAGTCCAATATTTAATTATTATTATTTAATTTCAAATTGAATGTCCACATTAGAAATTCTAACTTGTTATCTGAATCTAAACCAATTCTTATCGTTCAAAATAAATCTTAAACCCATAGTAAACATTTAAAATGAATTAAATGTTCACAAATCCCGTGTTAAAAATTCCGGGATGTTACATTCCTCCCCCCTTATAAAAATTTCGTCCCCGAAATTTGTATAAGGTAGAACATACTTTCAAACCCATTTACTTACCCTAATTGCTTAGTTAAAAGCTTACATTCACTTCCCCAAAAAGTTACAATTCCATTTTAAAATCATTTGCTTTATTTACCCTAAAGCCTTTAATTTTACTTATAACTTTCCAAGTTAATTTAAATTTTCAAAATTTCAAAAAAATTTCTAACTCCCGAAATTTACGGAAAATTTTGGCAGAGTCTCCCCTGTACGGAGGAGCTTCTGCGATATCGCAGGATACACAAATATATATACATCGGCCCACACGGCCGGAAACCAAAATATAACACAAGATATATATCTTTTCCAATTTTATTAGCGTAGGCGTACCTTTTAGCAATTTTAATAGCAAGTAGCTAATATATAATGCATACACGCGCTTCAAACCCTCTCGAACGCCTCGCATTCCTGCACTTACTCAACATACTCATTAGTTACAAGATATGTGCATTTTAATCAACATTTTCCAATATAAAAGCAATCCAACATATCTATGGCATAATCCAAACCAAACAAATTTCAAAATTTACTAATATTAACCATCTTTTACCAACAATTCAAGATTTTAAATCATCTTTCCAATTATCTATTCAAGTCCAACATTATTTACTTTTACTTGAATGATTTATACTCAAATCAACCATATACAATTCATATTTATTTCAATATGATTAACGTATGCTTCACTAATAGAATTATATTCCAATTCAATTCTAAATGGATTTACAAACCAATTTCATTTTCAAATTTGAAGCATTTACATTTCTATAATAATCCATTTCCATCCATATCCAAAGTCACTTAAGAAATTCCTATTCCAATTAATTCAAAAACCAATTCAATGTTGAATACACTAAGACAACTCATTCATATTCACTTCAATATTATGAATATGTGCTTTAATTCATTTATATGCAACATTATTTAAATTTGATTCACAATCAAATTCTTATTTCCAATTTGAAGCACTCACATTCCTTTTATGCCTATGTCCATTCAAATGCGAAATTACTTCATTAGGTTGTATTTATCTAATTAATTTAAAACCATCTTTATTTTCAGTTTGGAACAATTGCATTTCTTTTATGATTCACTTGTATTAATATACAAAATTACTTAATACAATTCCAATCTATTTACCATTATTCAAATATCCATTCTCTTAAGTTTAATGACAGTTTCCATGCAGGTTGTGGTTATTCAAACAAATAACCAATTCTTAAGCTTATACCATTTAAAATTAATTTCAGATTAGACTTTTCTTAATTTTATTCAATTCTGCATAATTCTCCATCCAAGCATCCTTATTCTACTACAATTATTAAATCAATTCTTATTCTCACCCTTTCCAAATTTATTTTACATCTTAAGTTTATCTTTATTATTCCATCTTGGATTTATTTACAACTTAAACATTCTTGCTTTATCACCATTATCAAAATTAAATCTCAACCTTATATTTCCAATTCATTTTCCATATAGGTTTATATTAATACCATTCAACTCCGGTTTTATATACAACTCTTATATCCATATTACATAATTTAATTAAACCCATTCCACTTACAATTCAAATTTATTATCCAAATAAAATTACAAAGCTTAACCACAATTACCATTCAACTTGCTTAAGTTCTTTCCACAAGATTTCATTATCTTGTCGTATCAATTTTATTTCCATTTGATTCTCATCCAATCAAATTTCAATTTATTTACAAATTTAATGCTCTTTGTTTAGTTATCCAATCCAAGTTAAGTTTATTTTATTAACAAAGAGACCATTTAAATTATTTCCCTCATTTGAATTTTATTTACAATTCAAATCATCATTAATATATTCAAATCCCATTATTCATTTGCCCTTCCCATATTTATTACCAACATTAAATCCCAATCCAAATTGGATTTTTATTTACCTTCAAATTTTGACTGATTATCAAATTCTATCCATTACAATACAAATTCCATTAATTTGTAATTTAATTCAGTCAATAACTTAATCCATATTAGGTTTTAATTCACTTTCCCAATTTACTCTGAATCCATTTATAATATCACCATTTTCCCATTATTTCATTTAACAATTTAAATTCCTACCTTCCCGTATACTTCTTTAAATAGAATTTAAATTTCTTTCAATATTATTTGTTACACAATTGAAATTCAATTTCAATTTCATTATCAAACAAATTCCATTTTTCCATACATAAGTCCAAAACTTATTTGCCACTTAAGAACATTCACATTTATATTCCCGCTTTGCTTCATTAGACTTTGCTTTTCATTTATGGTTAAGTTTTGAATTTTTCCACACCATTCAACCCTTTCCATTTCATAATCACATATTCAAATTATAACACTTAATAACTTAAAAATATGAATTCCTTTATGCAATTATAAACAATTTACATTTCACCTTTATAACTATTTACTTTAATTCCAATTCATCAAGATTGAATTAAATCCCAATTCCTCAATTTTAATTTTCCATTTCATCTAGGTTTATTTCATTTCAAATTCACAATTTTAATTTTCCAAATACAAGTTCAAAACTTGTTTACTAAGTGAAGTTTATTCACTCCTTTTATATTCCCCTTATCTTATCTCAATTCACATTCATTTGAGATTAGATTTTTAAATTCACCATTCCATTTCATTATTTCTCATGGTGATTATAATTTCTATTTCTATTTTATAAGTTCACCAACTTATTTATTTTAAAAACTTATATTGCTCATTTTACTCCACCAACATTTTATAATCACAATTCTAAATTCCATATGTATATATATATATCTGAATTCTTAAGGATAAAAATTCCCTTAATTTATTTCTTTGCAAACTTCAAATCCACAACCTCAAACTATAAGTATAATACTTAATAGCTTATGGGTATAATCCAATACTCAATGACCCACAATCTCAAAATCAACTTACCTTTCAATTTAATCCAAATCAATTTTATTTTAAGTCCAACTTATTTACTTATTCAAGTAAAATTCAAATTTCAATTTACTTCAATATATTTTATTCACCTTTAATTACTCAAATTAAATTTTAATTCCAAGATTTAAGATTTTCATTTCTTCCTTCTTATTAATATTACTTTACATAATAAGTTTAATAGTTAATTCATTTCACTTATCCAAGTTAAATTCAAATTCCAATTCTCAATTTTATTTAACTTATCCCAAATTAAATTCAACTTTCCATTCATTTTAATAATTTCATTTACCTCCATTTACTCAAGTCAAATTTTAATTTTATGACTAAAATTTCATTTTCCTATCTTACTTAAATCAACTTCACCATACAAGTTATGGTTGATTCATTTTACCTTCACATCTTTATTTAATTAAAATTTTCCAGAATTCAATTGCCCGGTTTTTATTTCAAAATCATTTTGAAATATATCAAATATCTGTACCCATTTGGTATATCAAATCACATCTCCATGTTTTCCAAACCAATTTGGTTGTACCCAAAACAATTTGTTCATATCCCAAACAAATTCTCATTTTTGAAATATCCAAAACAACCGTTATCCCCAACAAATCCAAACAATACCATAACCAATTACTAGGGAAGCAATCCATCACTTTAGAAACTCGAAAATGAATTCTAATGATGTGGCCAGCATCATCAGGATTATTTTCCAGCGACTGCAGTGAGTTCAATGCTTCTTACTTTCCCAAATTTATTTCAAAACAGTTGCCATTCAAAAATATTACCCAAAACAACATTCCATTATTGCCTTCAAACATATTGGAAAACATTCCCAAACTTTTATTTTCAATACATTTAAAATCCTTTCCAAAACTTCCGGGTTTTAAATTCTGGTTTAATTCAAATTTTAATTTCACTTCTTATTTGCAACATATTTAATTAATTCTATTTGGTTATAACCATTTCAATTTTACTATCCTAAATTCCTTATTTGCTTATATATATCATTTCAAATTTTAGATCATATTCAAGATTCTTACTTAATTATGGTATTAACAATCCAACAATCACCCAATATATAATAAGCTAGAAAATCATTTCTTTTATATTAAAATATAATTTTGGGTAAAATTATTTCATTTACCCACTTTAAAAACAATACTATGTCGGTTTATCTTGTTCAAGAGTTTAGAAACCCCTATCGATACGGTTGTACTTCCCGCACCGACCAGAATTCATAAACACTCAACCGATAAGTCAACACAGTATAAAAACAATTTTATAAGCACTAACAAGTACGCTCTCATAGCTATTAATACACTCAACTCATTATAGAGTACTATCGACTCTATTAAATGAGTAATTACCCCACCAAAGCCTAGGTTGTCGCCAACCTATGCTCTGATACCAAGTGTGACAGCCCGCAAATCCGTACCCCTTGAATCAACAATATACTACCCTAATTGACTCAAGTGGAACAGAAATACGAACCATTGAGGTTAAAGAAAAAGAGATAGAAGAAGAAGAAACTAAACAATATCAGAATCTCACAGTCGCAGCGGAATAAAATATAATAGTAACTATAGAATTTTACACAAAATGAAATCTATATCTGTTTATATACAACATATCATCAGAGTAACTCATACATCAATCAACACATAACAGACATACCATACAACATAGCAGCGGATATATATAGGTACATATAATACGTCTCGGACTCCAGCTCCTCTCCAGCTCCATAGCAACCTATCCTGAACAAATAATACTCGGTCTGACCCGAGCATTATAACGAAATAACACCCGAGTCAGTCTGGCATACCAGCTGATAATAATGCACACAATTGATTATTAAAGTTTCAAAAATCCTTTTGAAAACAAAAGCATCTCGTAAGACCACGCCACAAATAAACATGTCGGGTTTTTACCTTACGATAGCTAAAACACTTTTTATAGAAATCCTCTGATATTATAATAGGGTCTATTTACAAATACTTATAAAATAGCCGAAATTGTTACATCTATTAAATTCCAGCTACTAGCCACCGAAGTGGGTAATACAAACAAAACTCGTAAAAGGTTCGTAGGGAAAATGGATTCCAACTAATGACTAGGCACTGGGGTACCACCTGTCACAGTACGTGGTCTAGATCACAGTACCGAGGACTACTCCCTTCATCCCCTGCAACACAAGGCCGGAATCACCTATGGGCATTTCCGAATAAGATCACCCCGCGGTTGGGATCAGCAACCGCACCACTAAGCCGAAATAAAAAGGAACCTCTAGACAGGGATGACCTTACTCTCCAGTGGGGGCTACCCACGAAGCCTTGCTGCATATCCCCTGATTTTCAGTCATTCCCGGCTGATGAGGCTAGAGGCTAAACGATACCTTTATAGCACATATCCTTCAGAATGCCCATCGTCCGCTGACGATGTCACGAAGCATTCGTCCATACAAGTCCGTCCCGGGTTCGAACGGAACCGAAGGCACTATTCCTACTACATCCATTTTGGAAATATCCTCAGGATTAGTAGCGACTAGCCCTTGCACTTCACTGCTCCATCTTCGACTCCGAAAACGTTTTATCGCACGAAAACGTACAAACCGGATCGAAGTGGTTTTCGAGAAATAAATCTCGATCCCGGTCTCTTCGAAACGATCATCGCATTTGTCCAATATTGATAGTCGGTGATTTAACTATCAATTAATATGCATAAACATCCATAGCATCCATCACACAATAAATAATTCCCAAATTATTTATTTATCTCAAATATCTTTTTAAAGATATATTACCAAATTTCCAAATCTCATTTGAAAACACTTTCCCAAAATTCCTCCTTTATAAGGTAAATCATTTACCATATATTCCCATTGGAAATATCCAAGTTCAAAACAGTTTAGATTTAAAACTGTTAAAAACATTTTAATTTAAAATATACTTTTAAATAGATGAATTTACTACTAATTATTTACTCAAAATATAACTTTCAAAATATTTAAAAAGCAAACTATTTATAAGATATAACTTAATTTAAAATAAGTTTTAGTTATATTATATAATAAAAATAGAGTTGTAAAAGATTAACTCTTTTTTTCTCAATATACTTAGGTCAAAACTAACTTTTAAAACAAATCCATTTGTAAACATAATTATTAAAATATTTATAAAATTCTACTATTGCTAATTTATAAATAATCACTTTAAAATAATAAATTTCAAAACATTCTTTAAAACCAGTTTAAGATTTTAAAACTTCTTTTTATAAAATCAATTTAAAACTCGAACTTGGATTTTCCTTAGGAAATCTCATTTCTACTAAATCATCACAGAAATCCTTCTCACGATTTCTGTCCATTTATTAAATTTAGTTTTAGGGTTTTATAACATAAATTTATTTCCCAAAACTTCAACTAATAACATTTAAATTAATTATCATTCCAAATTTTAAAACTTCCAATTTACATTTTAAAATAGATTTCAGATTTTAATCCCTTTTTAAACCCATTATTTGACAATACCTTTATTTCTCTAAATTCGATTTATCAAATATAATTAATTTTGGATTTATAACTTATCCAGTAATATTCCTTTACAAATTTATTTCAGTTTTCCATTCAAATCAGGTTTCGAATATTTATATTCTCTTAATTTCTTATTTAACCATTTCTCAATTTCTTTGAAACCCAATTTAATTTCTTTATAATTAAAACTGCAATTTTCTTTATAACTAATATTCTGGGTTTATAGTTTAAACCACAATATCACAATGCAATTAAATTCCAACTATTAATCACAATATATAAACAGGCATAATCATCAATATAAAAATATTACTACATTGTGAGGAATCCCGTTGGATCCCTCCAACCTGTTTTCCCTGCATCCACAAACATTAGCACAACAGTATATATATCAATTCAGTTTGATAATAACTAACATATTCAGCTAAACATCCAAACAACCAATCAATACTAACTGTCTACTTTACTAGTATCCAGATGTGAGTGAGAATAACTCACCTTGAGTTTCGACGAGCGTTCGAAATTTAAATTAAACCGGACGGTGTCCAATTTAACCCAAATTCCTACTTGCCCGGATTGACTCCGGAATTGTTCCACTGCATAGTACTCTTTCCTGCGATTCCGGCGCTACCAAATTCGTCCGAATCTGATTTCGTATGAAACAGTTATGATTTTATAAAGTTTCAATTTGAATTTAAAACAAAATTCTTTTTTTTTTTTAAATAATAATACCACGAAGAAACGGCCCTCCCCCTTTCCTCTTCGTCTCCCACGCAAATACCCAGCACGCAACAAGAGCAGCCGACCCAACTCACAACTAGGGCTCGAAATTTTCCGCCTCCATACTCGTCGATGAGTAGATCCAGAACCACCGCCATGAAGCTTGCGACCTGCTCCACCTTCGGCCCTAACAGCTTCGAGTTCGGTCAAAGCATGCCCTCGAACGACGAACCCAAACGTCGGCCCTTCCTTGACGAACTGCCGCTCCTACGAAGCCCCAAAAACGATCTCGACCGCACAATCTCTAGAGCTCGTCGAGCTCATCGACATTCCAGTTGGGAGTTTTGCAAATTAAAGCATGGATGAAGAGATATTTAGGAATTAACACCGAGCAACTTCGGCCATTGAAAGGAATGAACGGCGGCTCGGAATATAAATTAGGGTTTTGGATGTAAAACGTTTATATATAATATTCAATATTATTTTATTAATAAATATCTCAATTTATCAACGTATGCAAACGAACTCCAAATCTCACGTTTCGACAGGCTAACCTGGGGTTTTTCGGCATTCCGAACACAAAGGAATAGGTTTCGTAAGCTAATTCAATCGTATGCGCGAGATACGGAATTAAACGATCAATTTCAAATTAAATCGATTAAAACGATTTCGATGCGTTTCGAGCTGCCGGGGTCAAACGACAACTCCGATTGCTACGAAAATTGAAATCCGGTAATAACTAACTATTACGGATCCAATGAAACTGATTTCGTCGAATTCCGAGACTGTGCCCCGGAAGGCTATTTTAACTCGTCTATTAAATTAAGCAATTTTCGAAATTATCGAAATCACTCAATACTCCCACTTTTAAAATTTTATTAGCTTAACAATAATTCATATAACATTTATAAACACATTTAAAATCATTTTTCCTCATTCCGGACTAAGATCTGATTATTTGCAAATTTTAATAATATTAAATTCATTTTTAAATTAATATAAAATTCCAAATAATAACTTATCAATTTATAAATTTTTCCAAAAATCCAAAAATATCAATTATGACCAATTGAGCTCAAAAATACATTTAAACATTATTTTTATAACAATTCACATCCAATTTCCCAAATTCTCTCAGTCCAATATTTAATTATTATTATTTAATTTCAAATTGAATGTCCACATTAGAAATTCTAACTTGTTATCTGAATCTAAACCAATTCTTATCGTTCAAAATAAATCTTAAACCCATAGTAAACATTTAAAATGAATTAAATGTTCACAAATCCCGTGTTAAAAATTCCGGGATGTTACAGTCGAGGGGAACCAAGTCGAGATCAAATCGAACCCCTCTCAGGCACCACTGAGGAAATCGACTTTGAAGAGTGGGAGGACCTTGCCCGACTTGGTATGCGGGCCGGTTGATGATTGCTTGGATGTCGGAGCGAGCGGGAGCAGGAGATTGAGCAGGGACATGTTCAGAAGCTGAAGGAGTTGTTTCTTCAGTAAGTCTAGCCCGCTTGCTAGAAGAATCGTCTATGTGACTCTTTCCTCTCTCATCATGAGCTTTTCTCTTTTGGGTGTCATCATCTCTGTGGGGAAGATCATGTCTTTCTTGTTCCCTTCGGCGACGTTCTTCATATGCTCGTCTCTCGTCGGCTTTCCTGATGGCCCTCTCTTCATCCGACTCTCTGTAAGAAGGAAGGTAACGCCTGTAATCATACTGGCTACGCCTCCCGTAGCGCTGGAAATCATCATAGTACGAGCCGCTGCGCCCCATAGGAGAATCTGGAATTAAAATAATAAGCTTTAGAAATCTTTAAAGTACAAGAAGATAAGTGCATAGAAGTGATGAGAAATTCTAAGTGTGTGTGATGTGCAAACTACGCGCATTAATCTACGAACCACTCTTTATTTGGGGAGTGGTTGTGGGTGTAATAGTTAACGTCAACTCTTGAGTCGACGACGACTGTTGCAAAATAGAAGTAGCTTCAACTACTGAAGAAGAAATCCCGGCAGTAGTAGGGTCATCTTTGAAGATCTCTTGTGAAGTAGCGAAGAGGTCGCTCAATCCTTCGAAGTTATCGTCCCTGCTTTGCTTGACAGGACTGGATTTCTTAGCCTTTTCACCAGATTCTTGTGAATGGTGAGAGGATCCCTGAGGCTCTTCTTCCTCGATAACCGGGGCAAGTTTATCAGATGGCCCCGCAACATCAACAGAAGTGGAGCACTTCACCAGCGAAGATTCAGGAGTCTTTATCGGAGAATCGGGGACTTCCGTTGGAACTTCATGAGCATGCATAGAGCGAGAAGTGTGTAGAAGCCCATGTTGATGTAAAAATTCATCCCTCAACAGAAATTTTATGCTCCTCTCTTCTGTGGCCACGGCACTCAACCTCTCAAAAACTTGCTTATGAATTGGGTCTCTAGAAGGGAGAGGAAGTGCTGAAAGGAACAAAGAATGAAATTAGCAACTGAAAGTTCGGATCTCGAAAAAGTTTCAAAACGGAAAAAATAGAAACACTAATCTTACTTCCTACTCTCCAGATGGCATAAAACCCTGGGGGATAGCGGGCAAAGAAAAACTGGTTCAAAAATCCATGAACGTTTCAGTAAGATCGGAAATGAGCTTGCGGTTTCTAGCACTTCTCACAATAATGAGGGAAGGATGATCTTTACTCTTTGCAAACGAGCACAGATAACGAATTTCTTCAAAACTCGGTAGGCGATCAAGAGTTCTTCTAAACAAAACACACAACCCCGTCAAGATGGCATAGCCATTGGGATGAAGTTGAAACGGAGAGATTGTCAACCGAAGGAGAAGAGTTCGAAGGAAGTCGTTAAAAGGAGGAATCGCCCCACTTAAGCACATTTGGCGATTGACTGCAACAAAACCATAGGGTGGATTGTCAGCAGTATCACTTGGCCCAGGGAGAAGAACATCACTTTCAGCAAAGCCAAATTGAGTGCGCAGCTGGATAAACGCTCTCGAAGTTAGAATAGTCGAGGTTCTCTCCGGAGGATTCTCTATGGGAACAGCTATCGGAAAAGTTTCTTCCTCTTGAGTTACCACTTCTTCTTCTCGGTGGGAAGTCATTCTACATAAACAACTGGGTATTCAAACATGAAGGTGCACGTTTCCTAAAGTGTGTGAAGTGTTGTGTAAAATCAATCAAGCAGTGAACAAATATAACTGGAATGAAAACTAGCAAGCATTTGTTAGTTATGAAATTCAGGGACTATTGTTTTAAGCCTAAATATGCAAGTAAGATGTTGATGCAGATAAATCAATTCAGATTATTGATACTTTGCATTAATGATTAACTCTAATTGATTGATTCACAAACATTTCATGCAATATAATTAAGTTGCTTGTCTTGTCTTGACTAATCTGTCATCTGACATGGGCAGTCAATGGCAGTATTTTCGCCTTGGTTTTCTTTGTTTGTTATGTTCAGCAGGTTAGCAGCTTATAAGTTAATGCGATCTGTGAAATAATACAATGAGATTCAAGAAAATTTAAAGTTGGGGCAGTTCAAAATTTAGGCAACTTAGTTTGGCAGTTCAAGTTAGAAACTCAAAGTGGATCTATGCTCTCAAAAAGTCAGCATGCCCAAAGCTTAAGTGTTAACTCGGCAGCGGTTTAAGAGCCAACTCGGTCACGGTTTAAGGGTTTAACTCGGCCACGACTTAGGGATTAACTTGGCTGCGGTTCAAGGTTAAATCAGTAGAAGGTTAAATCGGCAGTTTTCCCCAAGAATTAATTTGGCTACGATCTAAGGGTAAGGTCGGCCAAATGTTAAGCTACCCAAATTCACTGAGTCGCTTCCGAGCTAACATCTCACTACATTCAACCCGTTAACCCAATAACCATTCCATCAGCAGCCGCCTTCATTCACATAATCCAATAACCCAATAAAACAATTTGAAATTGTCACGGATCTGATGTCCTGCCATCAAAGACCATCGAGCCTGAGGCGATAAACCCCTTCATTGTATCAACAATCATCTCAAGCAACCTAAACTTCACCAATTACGAAAACGATGGTATTCTTGATGGAGCATCACACAAAAAGGCGATTCGTGTTTGAGCGACAGGATTCATGAATCGAGAAGTAATCTACGATCGAAAGAGAAAATAGAATCACTTACGCAATGGATGGTAGAGATTATCGGTGATTAGTTGGAAGGAAATTGCTTCTAGGAATTTGAGAACACTTTAATGGCGGAATCAGGCAAGAGAGTAAGTGACGAAGAAAGAGGAAGAAAGTTAACTTATACCCTGCAGTGGAAAATTTGGAGCAACACACACGGTCTAACTGTTAGGTCGCATACGACCTACCGACCTAAGAGGGGACGGGTTAAGGGCTATCGAAGCACACGACCTAACATTTAGGCGTATACTTCGAGGGGCAAATGTTAACTCCGCTTTGACCATGACTCACCGATCTAGTGCATCAAGAGGTTCCGACCTAACAGTTAGAAGCATGCCGACTTAAAGCTCAACAGGGGGTGCCGACCTAAGGCTCAACAGGGGGTGCCGACCTAAGGCCTAAGGGTTATGCCGACTTAACACTTCAACGAGGCTACCGACTCAACATAAATACCGACCCAACAGCCTTAGCTCATTGCCGACCTAAAATGAATGGCGACTCAATGGTTACCGACTTAATGACTCAGAAGGGACAGCGACTCAAGGGAGATCGACTTAAGATTCAAAGGGTTACCGACCTAGTAGGATTGAGAGGCATACCGACTTGAGAAATACCGAGTTAAGGCTAAAACAATTGCCGACCTAACGTGGGTACTGGCCTAAGACTCAGAAGATACCGACTCAGTGACTTGACCGAGTTACCGATCTAATGCCCTACCAAGCTGGCGACCTAGAATAGTTGCCGACCCAAGTCACAACCGATCCAGCTCCCCAGTTATCTCGTTCACGATCCAGGACTTATCATTTGGACCGTGACTTGCGACCTACCAAGTTAACTCGTCCACGACCTAATATAAGCCCGATGCCATGTTACTGAGAAGAGGTGGTGTTGACTCAGAGGCGAACTTAGACCGGTCACGACTCACCCTAAGTCGGCTGCGGCTTAACTTGAGTCGGCCACGGTTTAGGACTTGGCAAAAATTTCAGAATCAGAACTCTCTATAAATAGGCAACCACCTCCAACATTCAAAGGACTTTGGGCACATTCTCTTCATACACCGTTACCTTGCTGCATTGAGAACTTCATCAACACTTAGAGCTTTCAAGATTAGAGGAATTCGTCAAAGAACTCCACGAAGAAACCACACATCTTCAACATGGATTTAAGGACTTTAATCGACATTGAAGCTTAAGACTTGTTCCAAATCACTTGTAACTTGAAGTATATTGTACTTGAGAAGAATTGTATCAGCTTGTAACGGGATTATTAATAAAAGTACTTAGAGTGGACGTAGGCTATACCCTTAAGCCGAACCACTATAAAATTGTTGTTGTTTACTGCTTTTCTGCTATTACTTGCTTGTAATTCTTTTCCGATCTATCGGGTGGTGCTTTCATAACTACACTTCACACACCGGGGTGTTAGCGTTCACATTTTAGCGTTAACAATACAGATCCTTAGTCATTGAATTACTTATTCTCTCGGAGTGAGATGAACATGAGACAATAAAGGTGGTTGGAGTTTTTAGTTCCGTATGATTTTGGAATAGAGCAAACAACAGCGAAAGGAAACAAGGTTGCATATTTACTTAGTACGAAACATCATAATATAGTGTTAGCCATGATAACAAAATGGAAACATTCAGAAGCCTTGACAACTTGCAGAGTGCAGTGTAGATCCAAGGATGGGTCTAGTAGGAGATCTTCTACATTATCTTGTTTAAAAGTCTGGTCTGTATTGATTAAGAAGATTGCTTCTAAACAGAAATCTGATCCAGTGTTAGCAGAAAGGATCAGCAAATTAAAAGATGGAATGCAAATAAAGCTCAAGATAAGTATCGCTTACCATCCACAAACTGATGGCCAAACATAAACAGTTAACAAGATCTTGGAGGACTTGTTGTGAGCTTGTGTATTGGACTTTGGGGGATCATGGGAAGACCACCTACACCTAGTCGAGCTTTTCATATAACAATAGTTATCAGACTAGTACAGGAATGGCACCATTTGAGGCTTTTTGTGGAAAATCATGCAAATCCACAGCATGTTGGTTGGAGACCGGAGATAAGTTGGTACTTGCACCAGATTTGATAAAAGAAGCAACATAAAAGATTGAGCAGATAAGGGTGAGAATGAAGGAAGCTCGGTCTAGGAAGAAAAGCTAGGTAGATAGTAGACGAAAAGATTTAGAGTCCTCCGTTAGAGACCATGTTTTCATCAAAGTATTGCCGATGAAAGGTGTTATCTGGTTCGGGAAGACTGAGAAGCTAGCACCGAGGTTTGTAGGACCATTTTCTATTTTACAAAGAATCGAAAAACCCACATATAGAGTAGAGTTACCGAGTAGTTGGGCAAGAATCTATGATGTTTTTCATGTTTCTCATCCGAGGAAGTATGTTAGGGATGCAGACACTACTATAGCATCGACTGTATTAGAAAATTTAGTAGTGTAGCTAGACTGACTATAGTTAGGAAGCCTATCCGGATAGTCGCGAAAGATGAGAAGAAGTTGAGGAACAAGACAGTCAAGTTAGTGAAACTCCAGTGGAGTGACGATGCTAGAGACTGTACTTGGAAAACTAATAGCAGGATTAGAGACGTTTATTTTGATTTGTTTAATGGTATGTTTTACATTTGATTATTTTTATGTGTTCCTTATCGTAATTTTGAGTATGAAATTCTTTAAGGAGAGGAGACTGTAACACCCTATATTTTTAGTAACATTATTTAGGATATTTAATTAACTATATTAAATAAAATAATACAAAATTATTAATGGATTGAGATTTTATTTAACCAAGGGCAGCTGTGCCTATAAGTAAAATGAACTAAAGAAATAAGAGAGAAATAAGTGCTAGGAAATAAGGAAGGACAAGATGAGAAAATGATAGATCTTTTGCCCTAAATCCTTAGGAATTCAAACATGTTCATTTCGTTTTTCTGAAGCAAAAATGTTCCAAGGTCGGCCACCATTTTCAATCTCAAAAGAAGATAAAGCTTGGATTTTCAAGAGGAAGAAGTAAATCAACATAATCAAGACTCTCACATTCTAATCACAAAGCTAAGCTGAATAATGACTGCATCTCACTTTTCTATGTGTTTTCGGTTTTAAGGTGGCGCTTTAGACCAACGTTGACGCCCATTACTCACGGTTACAAACCTCACAGCCGAGGTAGAGAAAGAAAAGATGAAGTTTTGACTTTGTCTTAAAACATTACAATCAAAGTCATCGATGTTAATAAGGAGAAGAAGAATCTAGAGACTCGATCCATTAAGGCTAAGAAAAACGAAGAACTTCATGATAAAATCAAAGTCACTTTGGTAGGCTTCTGCGCAAACATCGTCAAATCCTGGGATCCTCAAGTGGCTTAATTATAAATGCCCCTAAGTCTAAGGCTGAGGCTTGGGATGAGATACAAAGGTAAGAGGAGTATTTCGAAAGTGTCATGAAGAAGAAATCAAAGCTGACCACTTCCAGGAAGACTTGGAGGCCTACGCTAAGGGTCAGATTGAGCTAGCTCTCGAAGCCTCAACTTCTACAAAGGTGCTGATGTGGCTCTCCCTTAATTTAGTTCAAAGGACATGGAAGGAAGCACTATTCCCTACTCAATATGGACCCTAAGTTTAAAAAATCACTTTAATGATGGCCACCTCTAAGTCCGCCATCACTTTAAACAACCACTGAACCGATCATAGCTTCCGAGGAATACAACACTGAGGATCCTGGCTTTATGGCACTAATAGTCCCTGCAAAGCTTTCCACTCCAAACTAAGTTATACGTTCAACTACTGATTGTGGGTTCTTCTTACTATCTAACTTCCATTTGTGCGAGGAAATATTTGAGGTTTTTGAATATTTTTTTAGCAAACTGCAGATGAAGAAACTGGATAGTACAACGTATATTTTCTCATTCTTTAAAGTTGAATTAGCATCTTATGTCCAATCAAGTTTTAAGAAGAATTACCTTATTATATTCTTTCAAGTTTTTAAGAGTTATCAGATTTTGTCCATTCAAGTTCTGTTTACCTATCATTTATTTTGATTTGCTAGAAGGAAAACCCCTATAAAAGGGAAATAGTTAACCTGTCTCACATCATATGGCTAGACTTTATTATTTTATGACACTTTTCCTCTCATTGGTTTATTTTTTGTTCTCTAACTTTAATGTACTAAATTAAATAATAGTTTTTATGGAGGTACAAATTCCTATCTCACCGTTATGGTTGTACGCTAGCAGAAATATAAAATCACTAGTGCGTACAAAAAAAATTCATACTCATTTTGGTTCTACAACCATTTTGACTTATAGTTCAGATGCTTATGCTTTGTATATCAAATTTTTTTCCACTTTTTATATTCTTAATCTGTAGTTATAACTGAAATAAGGACATGGCTGTTGAGTTATGTAGTGGTTGTACACACGAGTGGGGAACATGGTTCCAAAGCCAATGTTTGCACATTTTTTCTCTATGTTTTTCTTTTAGTTGGCTTCCAAGAGAAACTTTGCTTATTCCTTTGAAACTGTACCATGAATATATTGCCCGTGTAGTACTACTATACTAGTATAACCGCATAATAGTGGGGAAACCGACCGTTATCTTATTTGATATCAAAAAAAAAATTGTTAATTTTTTTCCTTTGTTATTAGTGTAATGAATAGTTAACTGCATTTTAAAAACAAACTAAAAGTAATTGAAAAGGTGTAAATCCAATTATACTATGGATTGTAAATGTAGGTCAGCTTGATACTAAGGATCTACTTGTTGTGCAAGAATTGCATAAATGCGGAAAAACAATAATTAGGATCAAGATTTGCCAATTTGAACATCACTTAATCTAGCAGCAATTATTCTACTACTCTAAATAAATAGTAAATAACTATAAAGAAGGAAAAGAGATGGAAAATATTTATACTGGTTCCACTAACATCAAGATAATGTACGTGCAGTCCAACGGAGAGAGATTTTATTAAATATGAGAGAGTTACAAGACATTACAAGATAAGAGTTATATCAAAGCCCTAAATTAGGGATAACAAGAAGAGACACTCCATTTGGGTATCACTAGTTGAATACCAGAATGGGTTTAAAATGAAGTCTACCCTCAATATATAGCCAATGTAAATTCATGTAAGTCATCAATCAAATTACCAAGATGTGGTAAAAAGATAATGGAGGCAATTTACAATGGTAACAAACCGCGCAAATATAGCAAGTAATTCACTCATTCCAATGATGGAAGAAAAGAATCCCAAAGCAATGCGATTACGAAGAAAGAAATGATATGCATCTCTTTTTGCATATACACACACACACACACATATATACACACACACACACACATATATATATATATATAATTTCATAACATGCGCATGTGTATATTTGCTTGCCATTTCATTTAAATGCAATCCAATAATTTATGCATTTCCATAATGAAAAAACGAGATTACTTTCCTCCTTGCATATTTGTTTCCTTCTATTTGTGATTTTGTACCACCAAAATTTAACGCTACAATTAATGTATTGGTATGAATCACTCATTAACAGACACATATATGTATCAAGAAGCATCAATATATTCTTAATTTTGAGCTTCTTTGTCGCCCTAAGTCACTATGGAATTTTAAAAAAAAGTCAAATAAATATCACCTTAATATGTATCATCATATTTGTGACTATTTAATTAAAGAAGATGAAAAATGCAAAAAATGATGTGATAAATAAATATCATATTATTGAACTACAGTGTTTAAATAACTTACCGAAAAGTACAATTATTATTTAAAAAACTAACCTTGCTGAAATGAAAATATGAAAAAAGGCTAATATTACTAAAAGAAAAATAACTAAACCTTGAATTCTGCCATTATTGATATTTCTTCTAAAAAGAAACTTGATTCGGCCACAAAATCAATAATTAATTAAGATATAACATTGATTTTTTGCTTTTTTCATTCATGTAATCAATTTGGGCAACATTAACTCTGAAAAGACGAGGGATCCATAAAATCTCCTTTAGTTTTTGTTCGCATATATCTTCACCTTCATCATTCTTAAAGGTCATCAACACTGTAACCAATGATTTCCTCTACTGGTTCATTGAAAACGATAATACATGCTTCAGCATATGGATTATTAATTTTTATTACCATTATATCTGCATTAGACAAACATATTATTACATATATTAACGGTTAATATAAATAATTAACTTTAAATTTTTACCTCAAAATACAAGTGCTTTCATTCTGTTGGCATGCTTCACACCAAAAGCGTGATCCGGTAACTTCTACTGCCTTTTTTTGCAACTCTTACAGGCTTGATACCACAATTTTTGACTCTTAACGTAAGTTATGTTTGTAAACAGGCTGAAGAATGCACACTATGTATGGAAAAAAATAAAATAAACAATCAATATGCAATTATTAATGTACAATATTATTTGAAATGATACTGACAATTCTTGTTATGGCCCATGTTGGATATTTTATTGTATGAGAAAGAATAATCCTATCATAAATGGTAGATTTGAATTTTTCATTTTTCCCTTAACACTTACACCAAATTCTAAGCTTTTTGCTTCTAGTATGTATGGATTTATAGATAAACTGTTTTTACTCAATGTTGATAAAGATAAACCTGTGGTAACATTAAATAATCTTAAAAATGATGGCATGGCAAGGATTAAAAAAATAGAATAATTTTTACCTTGAAAATCATCAACATTTACATATTTAATAGCTACTATAGGAAATTCATCAACCATTTCCAACAGCTCAGCGCCAACTTCCATAGCAAGTTCTCCCCATAAAGTCACATTAACGGTTTTGGTTCTGTAAATTAAATATAAGCATACATATTTTGATTAAACGAATTTATTGGTTTAATATGTTTACTTACGAATCATTTGCAATGGTTAAATCATGTTTTCGAATATTCTGATTTTTCTTCGAACATCTTTGAATTGATGAGACACTTTGAACAAGGCCGATTACATCTAAAAGATACTTATGTTAAGCAAACATCTAATGATTTATAAAAAATTAATAATATGAATGCATTACCTACAACTTCCTTTCATGTAATATATTTTTGAAGTTGGTTAATCTATACAAAGTTGTATACGACATCATGTATGATAGGGTTTGCATCATTCATCCATTCGACTAATTGGAACTCATTTATAATCATCTCGTATTCATTTTTATAGTACTAAAGTCTTTTTTTGCAGGCTTAAGAGCTCCTTTAGAAATTTTATAAACTTCTTCAAATTCAAATATATGATAATACTCGTCTGTGGCTTTATTAAACATTATAGCTTAAATTTGGGTACCTTGCGAATTTAAAAAAATATATTATAATATGAACTTAATGATTGCACAACTGGAGAAAATATTATTGAAAGCATTAAGATAAAAAAAAACCTTACATCCTCATTCGTGAGTTCTATATTAAACACGCAACCTTTTCCTTTGATATTTTTATAAGATCTCAAATTGCAGGTATTTGTCGCTCAAACTTTGATGATCTAATGACGATATTATGGATTCAGTAGTGCAAGAGGATTATAACCAAATCCATTTGAGTAATAGAGCTAAGATTAATGTAATATTAGAAATCAGATATAATACAAAACTAAATAAACTCAACTCAACAAGGTTATATAAATGATAATGTAACGATGATAGCTTAAGTGTGTGGTGTGATATCCCGGAAATTTTGACAATAACAATTTAATAATTTATGTCAAAATTTAATTGATTTGACCATATTTTTAATAATAAATTTGAAATAAATGTAATAATCTTCTTCAAAATAAATATTTAAACTGATAATCTATATTTTAAAAGCTAATATATTATTTATATTTGTAATGAATCCATATTTGTATATATTATAAATAGATAATCTTTGTTTTAAATTTAATATACATAGGTATGTTTTCTTATTCTGATATTTTTAATAAATTAAAAATTGGATTCAATTTGATATTAAGCTACTAAATAAATAATCATAAGATTTTAATACCCAAACTAAAAACATAATTATTTAAAATTGATATTACTTTAAGTTTAAATTTAGATAGAAAGGTTTGTTTTGTTTTTATGTAGCTAATAAAATAAGTAATATATTAGACAAGAAGACAAATGCTTTTATGAATTATTTTAATTTAATAATGAGTTATATTTAACTATATTGATGATATAATATTTGTAAAAATAGATTTTTAATACAAATAAAAATTGTTATCTTAAATTTATATGTATTTGATAGGAAAGCAATGATTTGTAAATTTGAAATAGCATCTTTTTAAAATAAAACAAATCTTAAAAATATTAAACACAAACATAAATTAAATATATGGTATTAAAATGGGTATAAATACATTCATGAACAAGACAACAATATAAGTATACATGTACAGAAATTAAAGATAAGTTTACATGCAAGAACAAAGTAAGATAAATTTTGAAAACATAACCTGTAAGTGATTATGCAAAACAAGTAAAAGAAAATTATATATAAGTAATAAATGCAAGACAAGAAAACAAGTGAAACTAATATCTATATAACAAGATAAAATAAAGTATAACCTGACAAAGCAAAACCAGGTTTGAAATATTTGTAATCTGTAAACTAAATAGGCAAGACAGGCAAAGGAAAAATCTATCAACATTAAAATACATATCTACATACCAGACAAAAATATATAGGTAAGTACAAATAAAAAGATACAAAACAGGCTTGCCACAATTGATGCCTGCAAATGATAATCTGCAAGAACAAAATGTGAAAAGGAATAAAACAAAGTGCAGAAGATCTATTTACATACAAAATTAAGATAAGTATGAAACATAAAGTACTATTTCAATTAATATTAGCACACCATTTGGTCTACTAGAGATATATACTTATCATTTCAGCCGAAATGTAAAGAAAATATCTCTGACCTACAGCAAAGCCTAAACCAGTAAACACCTATTTTATACAAACCTGTCTTCTTATTTATGCAATGCTTTTTGTTTAGTTGTTTAACATAGCAAACCTGAACATAAGTAAGCTTCTCCATTTTTACAAATTTTATCAACAATAAAACTTGCCTGCATTTTCCAAAGCCTACAAATCAAAAACTTGATGCATTCATCCTCAACCCAAGTTTTAAATCAAGCCTGCATGCATATTTAAACAGCAAGCACTCATGTTTTAAATCAAAATTTAAAAGAATAAGGCATTTCAGTTTTGAAAGTTTCCAAAGGCCACTTCAAATTTTGGTGCTCTGTTCATCCTCTCAAAACGGTGAGTAACATTTTTTTTAATATAAAAATTGGTTGTTTGATAAGAATCTGGAATGGGTATGCTTCATCTAGATATATATCTTTCTGTATATATATATGATGTCTGGATGTTTATGTATGTGTTTCCTCTATATTTAAATTCTCAGGTCAAAGTTAATTTCGATCCTTAACCTCTTGATTTAGTCTTGATTAACATATAAGTTACCAACAAAGCTGTTTGTTTAATTATAGGTTTTGTTTTAAAATCATTATCCAAGTTTTAAATACAGTTAAAATTTATTTGGAACAAAATCTGACAGGGAATTCTAAACTAGGTTAAATTCTAAACAACATGATTTAATGGTTCAGGTTTAGAAACTAAATTCTTAAACAAAATCTTGAATTTCAAAACCAAAATAACAATTTCCGGTGTTAGAAATTAAGAGTAGTTCAGAGATGCCTGAATTATACATTTTAGTTGCCTCTGATCATTCAAATGTTTGGGAGAGATCGAAAAATTCAGAGATGCTATTGGAGTAAGCATAGATGATAGGAAAATTGTATGATGATGGTGCTTTTCAGTATGAAGGTGGTGGTAGTTGTTTGAAGTTGGGAAACCTAGATTAACTAGGATTGATAAGATCGATCAACACGGTTTACACGATCGACCGTGTGTAGCAGGGTTTTGGGAAATGGAAGCTAGTTGCGTTGTCGTAGTATGGCTGTATTTTTGGCAAACTCGGTGACGTGTGCGGCGGTGGAAAGAGGTATTTGTCAGTGGTGGTGCTTGCAGTTTTTGGGTCGAACTGCTAATTTTTGATTTACAATCTTTGAAGCTGATTTGGGTTTGGATTTCGAACCCTTGGAAGATTTGTGATTTTCCTACGCCTTTGATGTTCGTCGGAGTTGGAGGGTGTCGCCGTACACGTGTATAGCGTGGAGGTGATGGGTATCAGTATCGTTGGCAGGTTGCTATCGAGTCGTGCTCGAGTGATGGAGTTGGTTACTTCGGAGTTTTGATCGAAGCGTAAGAATGAACCTGATACTATCAACTTAAGTTTTGAACTTAAATTTACTGAAAAAAAAAGAGGAAGAAGAGGAAGCAGTTTGTATACATGAGTGCTGTGTTTTCAGGAGGAATGGGGAGAGGCTCGAGTTTGTAAGGACTTGACTCGGGAAATACTTCACGCGATCCGAAGCACGTTCGTGTTTGACTCGGAGTAATGTGGGAGGGGGAAGCCAGGGTAAGTTGTGACAGGTTGTTTTTTTTAAAAACCTGTAATGTTTAAATTTCTTTAAACTGGGTTTTTTTAAAAAAATGGGATATGAATGTTTAACATAGTTATTTAAATAAAAGAGAAGTTTGAATCTCAGTTTAAAATAAAATAAAATTTAAAATTTAAAATTATTTGAAACCACTTTAAAAAGGGGGATTTGTTGCGCGAGTTTCACTCGAGTGATTCGAGTGTCGGACTCGAAGAAATATGGGGTTTTGCTCCTAGAAATATTTGTTTGTCTCGGGTATTTTTTAGCTATAGGTTTTAAACATGTAAGTTTATTTCATTTTTAAAACCGGGCTTTTAAATGAAAAAAATACGTATTTAAACAAAGTTTAAAACAAGATAAGTTTGGATTCAAAACGTAGTTTGAATCTCAGTCTCTAAATAAATAATGATTTTTAAATTTAAAATTTGTTTTAAACTAATTTGAATGATAAAGTGAAATTTTAAATTAGATTTGAATTCAAAATGAAACCGTGTGTAAATTCCTTTAATCTACTATTTTAAGATAACTATTATTTCAGTTGTAAAATAAAAAGAGGTTTGGAATTGATAAGATTAATTTGATTTCATTTTAAATCTTATATTTAAAATGAATTTAAAAGTAAATTTAAATTAAGTTGATTAAATACCTTATGGATGATAAATTGATCATTAAATAGGAAAAGGTTTTATAAACTTAAGGCTTATAATTATCAAGTTAACCAAATGGATAATTAATGACTAAAATTAATTTACTTAGAAATTAAGAGTTAAATTTATTTAAATAAGGTATAAGTTAATTAATTTAAGGTAAATCAATTTGTAATTAAGAATCATTGATTTAATATGGATTAATTTACAATTAATGATTAGTAATCAATAAATGAATTAATAAAGGATTAATTAATGAGTTATTATGTCTAACTTAAAATGTAATTGATAATGAATTTTAGTTAATTACTTTAGGAAAGTAATTAAAGGATTATAATTAGTTAATGAAGGTCATTAACTAAAATGATGAAATAATAAATTAATGGATTATTTTTAATAATTAATTAAATTATTTATTTAAGATAAGCAATTGTGAATTGTTAAGTATAATTACTTAACGGAAGTAATTAAGAAATTAATTACTCATTGTAATTAATTCTATGAATTGTTTAAGTTAATTAATTAAGTTAATTAATTTAGACAACCATTTTGATGATGTGATAAGTATAATTACTTAGGGAAGTAATTGATGATAATTACTGGATGTAATTAACTGAGGGTGATTTAATAATGAAAGTAATTGGAATATAATTACTTTGTATAATTAATCAAGGGATTAATTACAGAAATTAATTAAGGAGTAATTAATTTATTTGATGAGTAATTAAAGATAGTTAATTACTGAATGATATTAATCAGAGGTGATTAATAAATGTGGTTTAATTGAAGATTAATTAATTTAATTAATTTAAAACAGGAAATTAGTTAAAATGTAACTAGAAATCATTAATTGATATAATTAATGATGGGATGATAAATTTAGATAAATTAATCAATAATAAGAAATTAAAGAGTAGTTAATTAGTGTAATTCAGAAGTAATGTAATGTTTGTAATTTAAGGATAATTTCTATATTTAGATAAGATAATTAATTTGTAAAAACTAATTTAATGATTATTTGTATATAATTAAATGTTAATTAATCAAGTCTGGTTAATTGAAACGAGTAATTAGTGAATGATTTATTAATTGATTGGAAATTGATTAATAATTGTGTAAGCAAGTTTTAAAATGATGAAGTAATTAATTTAATTTACTTTAAATGAATTAGAGATAATATAATTAATTTAATTCATTTTAAATTAATTATAGCTCATATGATTGCTTATGTATGAATGGATGATATCATTTACCTTGAATGATTTAAGATCTCAGATATGAGAAATTTATGCTATGTGATATGGATGCTTTGATTTAAATATGATGATAATATGAATTATCTGTTATGATGATATGCATTATCTGTTTGTAGTGATAATATTGGTTATCTGTTTATGTTGATGTTGACTATCTATTATGATATTTTGAGTTATCTATCTGTGTGTGTATTGAATTATTTGAATTAAACTGTTAAGATTAAACAGACAACTTGGCCCTAAAAGACACGTTTTGGATTTCGATGAGACCGGGATCGGGTTTTCCACATTTGGAACATCCGAAAACCACATCGATTCCAAATTAACGTTAGGTCGTGAATCTGAAGTGAAGATGAAGATTTAGAGTGAAAGGGTTATCGTCGTTAACTCTGAGGGTGATTCCAAAATGAGTGTAACGAGATAATGCCTTCGGTTTCGTTCGAACCCGGAACGAACTTGTATGGATTGAATTCTTTCAAACCATCGTCAGGTGGACGATGAGCATTCTAAGAAATGTGTTCTCTAAAGGTAATCGTAGCCTCAAGCCTCATCAACCGGGAATGGCTAAAATAGGGGAGGTGCAGCAAGGTTAGGTGGGTCATGCCCAAGCAGGACAAGATTTTCCCCTGTCTAGATGTCCCTTTTATTCGGCTGTGTGGACAGTTGTGAGCTCCAGCTGTCCGGGTTGTCTTGTTCGGGACTGTTCAGTAAGGAATGGTTCCGGCCTTGTGTTGCAGGGGGTCGGGAGTGATCCTCGGTACGTTGATCTAGGCCACGTACTGTGACGGGCGGTACCCCAGTAGCCCTGCCATTGTATGGAATCCAAAATCCAATAAGTGCCAACGGTTTTGATTGTATTACCCACTTTTGTGGCTAGTAGATGGAATTTAATGAATGTAACAATTTCGACTATTTTCTATTTACTTGAAAACCGTAGATCTATTATAATATCATAGAATTTCCTATCAAATGTTTTGGTTAGCGTAAGGTAAAAACTTACCCATATTTATTTGTGGGGAGTCTTACGTGATACCTTTTGTTTTCAAATGTTTTTCAAAGTTAAGCAACATAAACCTGTTACTCATACCAGACCCATGTCTGACCCGGAGTTTATTTTTGTTTTCATAAACTCTCGGGTACCCAAATTTGTACGGGTAGCCAAGGGATTCAGGTTAGATTTGACGAATTCTGGAGGAGCAATGGAGCAGGAGGCTTCTACGTCGTAGACTACATATAGTGTTCCGCTGTGTTGGTATCTTTGGGTTATTTGTTTGAGTTGTGTTGTATTAACTAGACATGTGTTTATAACTGTCTAGTATGTGTTGTATGATCTGTATAGCTCTGATATATGTAAAATTATGTAATAGTTATGTGATATATTATATTTTATTCCATTCCGCTGTGAGATTCTGATGTTGTTGTTCTTTCTTCTCTATCTTTCTATTTTCTCATCCCTTTCTTTCTTCAAGACGATACGCCTTTCTGGGAGTAAAAGGGCGGCTCGTCACAGTTGGTATCAGAGCGGTAGGTTGAGTGAATACCTAGGCTCTTGATTGATTTCTATCTTGAGAGAGCGTATTTGTAATTTTAATATATAAATATATATATATATTTCTACCTATTTGTTGGGTTACCTGTCCGGGTTATCCAATATAAGTTATAAAGGTAGATAGAGTAGTGGTGTGTGTAACACGACTACCAATGGTTGGAGTTTGAATATTTGAGTTTGAAAGTGTATCTGTCGAGACTGTAGACCTATTACCGTCTCGAGTGAGCTTGAGTGGTGTAAAGATTTCATTGATCTCTGAAAGGAAACCTGTTAAGGTTCGGAGTTCATTTTTGAAGCGTAAGTTTGGATGAGCTAGAGTTTGATTGGACAGAAGTGAGTCATGATATCTTACCTCAGGATGTAGTAGTTGTGAGATGTCTCCGAAGATGTTTCTTTGAAACAAGTTAAGGAAGTGTATCTGTTTCGGTGTTGGGGCTGAATTCAATAGAATGTTTCTGTTTGGTTTGAGGTCCGAGTTTCTCGAAGAGCGCTGGGTTAGAAATTTCTTGGCATTGGTGTGTTGGCAAGGAAGTTTTTAACTTCTGCATCAGCAGTGGAGTTCAGAAATTGCAGTGCGGTTCCGTTTCTTTGATGGATTGGCTAATTAAGCATAGGGTGTTCTGTTTGGTAAAGAGAGAACAGTTTTTCTTTGGTAGTGGGCTAGATTTATCGCAAAAGTGACTTGTGATTGTTGAGTTTCTCTTGGGTTATCTGATTTTTCTGGATGTGAATTTTGTTCGTGTCTAGAGATTGAGTTTGGTATCGACTGGATTCCAGGAATGGTACCGATGGTTCATCTCAGTGATAAGATGATTTTTGGAGAATGAGTGGGTGAAGCAGCTCGAGTTTTAGAGGTACTTCTGAATTTCTTTTATGGATCCGTTGAACCATAGTTCTAAGATGTGTTGCCCAGCTAGTGTTCATAATGATCATCAGCATTTTCATTTGCTCTGGTCAGAGTAGCGCAGTGGAAGCATGGTGGCAGCGGGTTTAAAGTGGAAACAACTGGAATTTGCAGTATTTTGGAATTAGAGAGTTTCTATTGGAAGTTTTTCGGGATCTTAAGACCAGATTGGAATGCATCTGTATTATCTTTCCATATGAGAAGAAGTAAGATCAGTCTGCTGATTTTGGAATTGAGTTTGTGTTCTGAGTTTTAGTCAATCTTAAAAAGACTATTTTGGATATCTGAGATTCGGTGTGTTTCACGCATCTCTGAGGGAGTACGTGTAAGAGCTATCTCTGATTGTAGAGTCAGCAGTTCGGAGAGTTGTGGTTGTTGAGTCCGACATAACTGTAGTCTGATATCCTGTTTTGTTTTGTAGATCCAGATGAGTAGAAACTCAGTAGCTTAGTAATAGTGATTGTTTGGATCCTGTAGAGCGGGTATTCCAGTATTTATACTTGGGAAAAACTTGAGAAAATTCTATTTAGAATTTTTATCTGGACAATTAGATTTGTATATTGGATGAATTGATTGCTATGGTTGTTAGCATATGATTGATATATGCTGGTGTTTCAATATTAAATCTGTAATTAAATTATTAAATTACCTTTGTTTTAATTTCGAGGACGAAATTCTTTTAAGGGGCGGAGAATGTGATACCCGGAAATTTTGACAATAACAATTTAATAATTTATGTCAAAATTTAATTGATTTGACCATATTGTTAATAATAAATTTGAAATAAATGTAATAATCTTCTTCAAAATAAATATTTAAACTGATAATCTATATTTTAAAAGCTAATAAATTATTTTATATTTGTAATGAATACATATTTGTATATATTATAAATAGATAATCTTTGTTGTAAATGTAATATACATAGGTATGTTTTCTTATTCTGATATTTTTAATAAATTAAAAATTGGATTCAATTTGATATTAAGCTACTAAATAAATAATCATATGATTTTAATACCCAAACTAAAAACATAATTATTTAAAATTGATTTTAGTTTAAGTTTAAATTTAGATAGAAAGGTTTGTTTTGTTTTTATGTAGCTAATAAAATAAGTAATATATTAGATAAGAAGACAAATGCTTTTATGAATTATTTTAATTTAATAATGAGTTATATTTAACTATATTGATGATATAATATTTGTAAAAATAGATTTTTAATACAAATAAAAATTGTTATCTTAAATTTATATGCATTTGATAGGAAAGCAATGATTTGTAAATTTGAAATAGCATCTTTCAAACATGTTTAAAATAAAACAAACCTTAAAAATATTAAACACCAACATAATTAAATATATGGTATTAAAATGGGTATAAATACATTCATGAACAAGACAACAATATAAGTATACATGTACATAAATTAAAGATAAGTTTACATGCAAGAACAAAGTAAGATAAAGTTTGAAAACATAACCTGTAAGTGATTATGCAAAACAAGTAAAAGAAAATTATATATAAGTAATAAATGCAAGACAAGGAAACAAGTGAAACTAATATCTATATAACAAGATAAAATAAAGTATAACTTGACAAAGCAAAACCAGGTTTGAAATGTTTGTAATCTGTAAACTAAATAGGCAAGACAGGCGAAGGAAAAATCTATCAACATTAAAATACATATCTACATACCAGATAAAAATATATAGGTAAGTACAAATAAAAAGATACAAAACAGGCTTTCCATAATTGATGCCTGCAAATGATAATCTGCAAGAACAAAATGTGAAAAGGAATAAAACAAAGTGCAGAAGATCTATTTACATACAAAATTAAGATAAGTATGAAACATAAAGTACTATTTCAATTAATATTAGCACACCATTTGGTCTACTAGAGATATATACTTATCATTTCAGCCGAAATGTAAAGAAAATATCTCTGACCTACGGCAAAGCCTAAACCAGTAAACACCTATTTTATACAAACCTGTCTTCTTATTTATGCAATGCTTTTTGTTTAGTTGTTCAACATAGCAAACCTGAACATAAGTAAGCTTCTCCATTTTTACAAATTTTATCAACAATAAAACTTGCCTGCATTTTCCAAAGCCTGCAATCAAAAACTTGATGCATTCATCCTCAACCCAAGTTTTAAATCAAGCCTGCAAGCATATTTAAACAGCAAGCACTCAAGTTTTAAATCAAAATTTAAAAGAATAAGGCATTTCAGTTTTGAAAGTTTCCAAAGGCCACTTCAAATTTTGGTGCTCTGTTCATCCTCTCAAAACGGTGAGTAACATTTTTTTTTAATATAAAAATTGGTTGTTTGATAAGAATCTGGAATGGGTATGCTTCACCTAGATATATATCTTTATGTGTATATATATATATATATATATATATATATATATATGATGTCTGGATGTTTATGTATGTGTTTCCTCTGTATTTAAATTCTCCGGTCAAAGTTAATTTTGATCCTTAACCTCTTGATTTAGTCTTGATTAACATATAAGTTACTAACAAAGCTGTTTGTTTAATTATAGGTTCTGTTTTAAAATCATTATCCAAGTTTTAAATACAATTAAATTTTATTTGGAACAAAATCTGACAGGGAAGTCTAAACTAGGTTAAATTCTAAACAACATGATTTAATGGTTCAGGTTTACAAACTAAATTCTTAAACAAAATCTTGAATTTCAAAACCAAAATAACAATTTCCGGTGTTAGAAATTGAGAGTAGTTTAGAGATGCCTGAATTATACATTTTAGTTGCCTCTGATCATTCAAATGTTTGGGAGAGATCGGAAAATTCAGAGATGCTATTGGAGTAAGCGTAGATGATAGGAAAATTGTGTGATGATGGTGCTTTTCAGTATGAAGGCGGAGGTAGTTGTTTGAAGTTGGGAAACCTAGATTAACTAGGATTGATAAGATCGATCGCCATGGTTTACACGATCGACCGAGTGTAGCAGTGTTTTGGGAAATGGAAGCTAGTTGCGTTGTCGTAATGTGGCTGTATTTTTGGCAAACTCGGTGACGTGTGCGGCGGTGGCAAGAGGTATTTGTCAGTGGTGGTGCTTGTAGTTTTTGGGTCGAAATGCTAATTTTTGATTTACAATCTTTGAAGCCGATTTGGGTTTGGATTTCGAACCCTTGGAAGATTTGTGATTTGCCTACGCCTTTGATGTTCGCCGGAGTTGGAGGGTGTCGCCGTACACGTGTACGGCGTGGAGGTGATGGGTATCAGTACCGTTGGCAGGTTGCTATCGAGTCGTGCTCGAGTGATGGAGTTGGTTACTTCGGAGTTTTGATCGAAGCGTAAGAATGAACCTGATACTATCAACTTAAGTTTTGAACTTAAATTTACTGGAAAAAAAGAAGAAGAGGAGGAAGCAGTTTGTATACATGAGTGCTGTGTTTTCAGGAGGAAGGGGGAGAGGCTCGAGTTTGTAAGGACTCGACTCGGGAAATACTTCACGCGACCCGAAGCACGTTCGAGTTTGACTCGGAGTAATGTGGGAGGAAGAAACCTTGGTAAGTTGTGACAGGTTGTTTTTTTTAAAACCTGTAATGTTTAAATTTCTTTAAACTGGGTTTTTTTTTAAAAAATGGGATATGAATGTTTAACATAGTTATTTAAACAAAAGAGAAGTTTGAATCTCATTTTAAAATAAAATAAAATTTAAAATTTAAAATTATTCGAAACCACTTTAAAAGGGGGGATTTGTTGCGCGAGTTTCACTCGAGTGATTCGAGTGTCGGACTCGAAGAAATGTGGGGTTTTGCTCGTAGAAATATTTGTTTGTCTCGGGTATTTTTTAGCTACAGGTTTTAAACATGTAAGTTTATTTCATTTTTAAAACCGGGCTTTTAAATGAAAAAAATACGTATTTAAACAAAGTTTAAAACAAGATAAGTTTGGATTCAAAATGTAGTTTAAATCTCAGTCTCTAAATAAATAAAGATTTTTAAATTTAAAATTTGTTTTAAACTAATTTGAATGATAAAGTGAATTTTTAAATTAGATTTGAATTCAAAATGAAACCGTGTGTAAATTCCTTTAATCTACTATTTTAAGATAACTATTATTTCAGTTGTAAAATAAAAAGAATTTGGAATTGATAAGATTAATTTGATTTCATTTTAAATCTTATATTTAAAATGAATTTAAAAGTAAATTTAAATTAAGTTGATTAAATACCTTATAGATGATAAATTGACCATTAAATAGGAAAAGGTTTTATAAACTTAAGGCTTATAATTATCAAGTTAACGAAATGGATAATTAATGACTAAAATTAATTTACTTAGAAATTAAGAGTTAAATTTATGTAAATAGGGAATAAGTTAATTAATTTAAGGTAAATCAATTTGTAATTAAGAATCATTGATTTAATATGGATTGATTTACAATTAATGATTAGTAATCAATTAATGAATTAATAAAGGTTTAATTAATGAGTTATTATGTCTAACTTAAAATGTAATTGATAATAAATTTTAGTTAATTACTTTAGGAAAGTAATTAAAGGATTATAATTAGTTAATGAAGGTCATTAACTAAAATTATGAAATAATAAATTAATGGGATTATTTTTAATAATTGATTAAATTATTTATTTAAGATAAGAAATTGTGAATTGTTAAGTATAATTACTTAACGAAAGTAATTAAGAAATTAATTACTCATTGTAATTAATTCTATGAATTGTTTAAGTTAATTAATTAAGTTAATTAATTTAGACAACCATTTTGATGATGTGATAAGTATAATTACTTAGGGAAGTAATTGATGATAATTACTGGATGTAATTAACTGAGGGTGATTTAATAATGAAAGTAATTGGAATATAATTACTTTGTATAATTAATCAAGGGATTAATTAGAGAAATTAATTACGGAGTAATTAATTTATTTGATGAGTAATTAAAGATAGTTAATTACTGAATGATATTAATCAGAGGTGATTAATAAATGTGGTTTAATTGAAGATTAATTACTTAAAGTAATTAATTTAAAACAGGGAATTAGTTAAAATGTAATTAGAAATCATTAATTGATATAATTAATGATGGGATGATAAATTTAGATAAATTAATCAATAATAAGAAATTAAAGAGTAATTAATTAGTGTAATTCAGAAGTAATGTAATGTTTGTAATTTAAGGATAATTTCTATATTTAGATAAGATAATTAATTTGTAAAAATAATTTGATGATTATTTGTATATAATTAAATGTTAATTAATCAAGTCTGGTTAATTGAAACGAGTAATTAGTGAATGATTTATTTATTGATTGGAAATTGATTAATAATTGTGTAAGCAAGTTTTAAAATGATGAAGTAATTAATTTAATTTACTTTAAATGAATTAGAGATAATATAATTAATTTAATTCATTTTAAATTACTTATAGCTTATATGATTGCTTATGTATGAATGGATGATATCATTTACCTTGAATGATTTAAGATCTCAGATATGAGAAATTGATGCTATGTGATATGGATGCTTTGATTTAAATATGATGATAATATGAATTATCTGTTATGATGATATGCATTATCTGTCTGTAGTGATAATATTGGTTATCTGTTTATGTTGATGTTGACTATCTATTATGATATTGTGAGTTATCTATCTGTGTGTGTATTGAATTATTTGAATTAAACTGTTAAGGCTAAATAGACAACTTGGCCCTAAAAGACATGTTTTGGATTTCGATGAGACCGGGATCGGGATTTCCGCATTTGGAACATCCGAAAACCACATCGATTCCAAATTAACGTTAGGTCGTGAATCTGAAGTGAAGATGAAGATTCAGAGTGCAAGGGTTATCGTCGTTAACTCTGAGGGTGATTCCAAAATGAGTGTAACGAGATAATTTCTTCGGTTTCATTCGAACCCGGAACGAACTTGTATGGATTGAATGCTTTCAAACCATCGTCAGGTGGACGATGAGCATTCTAAGAAATGTGTTCTCTAAAGGTAATCGTAGCCTCAAGCCTCATCAACCGAGAATGGCTAAAACAGGGGAGGTGCAGCAAGGTTAGGTGGGTCATGCCCAAGCAGGACAAGATTTTCCCCTGTCTAGATGTCCCTTTTATTCGGCTGTGTGTACAGCTGTGAGCTCCAACTGTCGGGGTTGTCTTGTTCGAGACTGTTCAGTAAGGAATGGTTCCGGCCTTGTGTTGCAGGGGGTCAGGAGTGATCCTCGGTACGTTGATCTAGGCCACGTACTGTGAAGGGCGGTACCCCAGTAGCCCTGCCATTGTATGGAATCCAAAATCCAATAAGTGCCAACGGTTTTGATTGTATTACCCACTTTTGTGGCTAGTAGCTGGAATTTAATGAATGTAACAATTTCGGCTATTTTCTATTTACTTGAAAACCCTAGACCTATTATAATATCATAGAATTTCCTATCAAATGTTTGGTTAGCGTAAGGTAAAAACTTACCCATATTTATTCGTGGGGAGTCTTACGTGATACCTTTTGTTTTCAAATGTTTTTCAAAGTTAAGCAACTTAAACCTGTTACTCATACCAGACCCATGTCTGACCCGGAGTTTATTTTTGTTTTCATAAACTCTCGGGTACCCAAATTTGTACGGGTAGCCAAGGGATTCGGGTTAGATTTGACGAATTCTGGAGGAGCAATGGAGCAGGAGGCTTCTACTTCGTAGATTACATATAGTGTTCCGCTGTGTTGGTATCTTTGGGTTATTTGTTTGAGTTTTGTTGTATTAACTAGACAGGTGTTTATAACTATCTAGTATGTGTTGTATGATCTGTATAGCTCTGATATATGTAAAATTATGTAATAGTTATGTGATATATTATATTTTGTTCCATTCCGCTGTGAGATTCTGATGTTGTTATTCTTTCTTCTCTATCTTTCTATTTTCTTATCCCTTTCTTTCTTCAAGACGATACGTCTTTCTGGGCGTAGAATGGCGGGTCGTCACATGTGGAATAATACAACTAAAGGTAGCAGCAACTCTGAAGTCAAACGCATGTAAGAGCGATGGAACAATTGAAGGTAGTAATATGGCCCATGAAAAAGTTCTATAGAGAATGAACTATTTGAAAAAAATGTAACATGCTATTCATACATAATATTAAAGAAATATTCAATAATGATATGCATTTGCTATTATTACTTTATGTCTAGGCTTTCTATAAGCTGTAATTTCTTTATATCTAGGCTTTATATAAGCTATACGTTACTGTTCATTCGGTTGAAAGGTGAAATCTAATAGTTATTTTAAAATTTGCAGCTATCAAATTTTATTTTTGTTTTTTCATATTTATTTTATTCACATCGTCTGTATCTAACACATCAAATGTATATTTATATGCTACACTTGAAAAACAATATTTTTGCTGTGAGAACCGTAATGCGCTTGCACGATTAAAGTTCCACTAGAAATGAATACTTGGAAATGATAAGTACCCTTCAAACAATATATTATATTTTAGTTATGTTTGTTGCATTGCAAGAACCCCGTACATCCCACCCTTACCTAACACTTCATAGAATTTACAATTTTCATGTTAACTCTTATAAAAAATTAAATAGATAGGTTATTTTCTGTTTGCTTTGGAAGTTTTTTTAAGACAACTGGTGTGTGCCTCTTCTTGTTTATTCATTAATAATTTTCTCTTTTTATAGTCTTCTCATTTATATAAATTTTAGAGGTGATTATGTAGTTCCAGTTTAGTTGTATGAGAATTTCCTCAGAAGACACTTCCACTGTAAAGTGCAAGATGCCCATTATGGAGTACAATTCGCTTGTACATTACGATTGTAAGTTGTGTGCACTTTGCAATGGCATTTGATAATAATTTGTTATATGTATCATATGATAGTACAACACTCATGTCTAACTTTCACAAACAAGATATAGTTTATTTGGTTTCTAATATGTAGATATAATGTTGTCAAGCCACCACTACTAAAAGTTACCGTTAAATAAATCCCATGATCTACACTGACGTGCAAATATATTGTTATGTTTTAGATGTGTTATTGAGTCCAGACATATATACAATTTCAGTCAGTTAGGTGAAAATGAAAAGCACATGTAGTGCATATTAGTATAGCAGGGGAAAAACTATACAGATGGAGAATTAGTATTGTATCACTATTCCTGAATAAGTAAACCATAAAAGTTCATGGTATCCAACTAATTCAATATATTAAAAAACATAGTCGGGCTAAATTATTGGCTACTCATGAGCAAGTGCTGCTAGTGCTAGTATTTTGCTTTACTATCCACATAACCGAAGAAAAACATAGCATTCCTTGCTAAATTATGATAAGACAAATCAATTTAAAAGATTCGAACTCATTGGTTAATAAATAATGAAGGAAAAAATACTACAAAATTTATGTAAAGCAAGTGCTTAATGTATAATAACACTACAATATTGATCCATTGCCTATGGGTACTATGAAAAACTTAATGCAAATATAAAACCTAGAATGTACTGATAGACCCTCGCAATAACAACTAAAACATCGAAATGTTATATTTTTAGTATACTAAAACAGATAACACGGTACCACAAACTCGTCGTACAAGTTTATAAATTAGATTTCCACTATGCTAGAATTCTATATTATATAAGCTTGCAATTATAAGTTATGTTGTAAATAATTACAACAACAATGTTGTAGTTTAGTTAAAAACAGCACAACGTAGAAACTGGAAAGATTAAGAATAGAGTAGAATCTGACCAGCTAACGTAGGAAATTTTTCGTCTGAGGCTTGTCATAACAATTTCCTTAAGAATTTTTATTCAAAGTTCTTCCAAGATACAACAGACGTAATCTGCATGATATAGTGATGAGTATGTCAACTCTATGATATATAGTTTAGAGAAGCAAAGAGGAAAGGAAGAAGCAGAAAAAAATTAGAACTGGAAATTGGATGAGAATGTTATCAGGACTCTCTTCTATTTATAATTTCGTCCGCATCCCTTCAAACAGTCGCGTCTGCTCGATGTGTCGCACCTGCTGCCTTTTGAACCCTGTTGTATGTTAAAGGGTCGCACCCGCCTGCTGCTCGTATCCGTTCGGCCGCGCTTCCTCGGTCGGGCAACACCTGCTTCTGTTCGCCCGCGCTTCTTCAGTTCGGTCGCACCCGCTCGCTTTAGTAAACTGCGTCCGCTTATCAACTGTCGCGTCTGTTCATTAGCCTGCAACAGTTAAAAAACCCGTCCAAATTTTGCAGTAAAATTAGGATCATATTAGACCCAAACCCAAACCCGAACCCGTGCCCGACTCGGTTCGGTTCGGTCGGACGGACGCCGACGGCATTTGGGTGCCCCTAGGCCCTAACACCTTCTTTATAAAGCTATTAATATACTTAGCTTTCTTAGTATATTAGGCGATGTGGGACAAGTGTGTTTCATTTACACTAGGAATTCTAACAATCCCCAACATAAATGATAATATACTTTCCCCCACACAAAGCGAAATATCATAGAGTACATATGGAATAATGCTTTATTGTGGATAAGTAGATATTTCACTTTGAACTTTCCCTAGTTAAAACTTATCGGTTCTACTTGGCTAATCGGTGAATTATTTCAACTTGAACAGTCGGCCTTTATTTTATATCCAGACAATAAGCTTTACGAAGCATTGATTCCCTTCTCACCCAATTCTTGGTTGTGTTCATTTTGGTCCTGAACAATTTTTGATTCTATGAGTATTTTTAGACAATAAAAGCCTTTTAATATTCTCATAGAGCTGACCCAGCTCGCGTTAAAATTAGGATCACATATGATTGTCCAATTTGTTTATAATAAACACATCTATCGCATTCATTTATACGAAAACCATTTCTTATCATGACACTATCAAATTTTGCGTGCCATTGTTTTGGAGCTTGTTTTAGTTCGTGTAATGATTTTACTAATCTCAGTCTTTGTTTTCATTTCCTTTGGAAATAAAACCTTCAGGTTGTTCCATGTAGATCTCATCGAGATGTCCATTTAAGAATGCTGTCTTTACATCAATTTGTTGAATTTCTAGACCATAGATCGATGCAATTGCTATTAGCATTCTTATAGATGTTATTCGTGTTACTAGCGAATATGTATCAAAAAAGTCTACTCCTTCTTTTTGACGATATCCTTTGGCTACTATTCTGGCTTTATACTTGCCGATTGAGCCATCTACTTTCATTTTCTTTTTGAAAATCCATTTACAGCCAATAGGTTTAATTCTAGGTGGATTTTCAACAATTTCCCAAGTTTTATTGCACAGAATTGAATCAATCTCACTTTGGATTGCTACTTTCCAACATGAAGATTCAGAAGTTGACATTGCTTCCTTGTACGTTTGAGGTTCGTGTTCAAGCATATATGTGAAAAAATCCGAACCAAATGTCTTGGAAGTCCTAGCCCTTACGCTTCTTCTTGGTTCAACTTCCTCGATCCCATGATGAGTTTTATCTTCATGTGAAATGATTAATTCTTCTCTTGTCCTTTTAGGGACATTATTCCCTTCATTCCTTTTGTGTGGAAACACGTCTTCAAAGAATGAGGCATCTCTAGATTCCATGATTGTATTTACATGAATATCAGCTATATCAGATTAGAATACCAAAAATTTGTAGGCACTACTTTAGGCTGGCCCTAAGTAGTAACAATCTACTGTTTTTGGTCCCAGTTTTATTTCTTGGGTGGTGGAACCGGAACTTTTGCCAAGCACCCCTACACTTTGAGGTATTTAAAACTTGGTTTGTGTCCTTTCCATAACTCATATGGAATTGTTCCTGTTTTATTATGGGGGACTTTGTTTAATACATGATTAAACATATTAAAGGCTTCCCCCCACAAGTTCGTCGGTAGACCAGAAGTTAAAAGCATGGCATTAATCATGTCTTTTAACGTTCTGTTCTTCCTTTCGACGACACCATTTTGTTGTGGTGAATATGGAGCTGTTGTTTGATGAATTATACCTTTTTCGGCACAGAACTGTTCAAATGGTGATTCATATTCTCCACCTTGATCAGATCTCAATATCTTGATCTTTTTATTTAACTGATTTTCTACCTCGGCCTTGTACTTTATAAACGATGTAATTGTTTCATCTATACTATTCAAAAGATATACATATAAATACTGTGTATAATCGTCAACAAACGTGATAAAGTACTTTTTCCCATCTCTTGTAGGTAATGATTTAAAATCACATAAATCGGTATGAACCAAACCTAGCGGTTCTGTACTTCTATCAATCGATTGAAATGGTTTTTCAACCAATTTTGCTTTTAAACATGTCTGAAATTTGTAGTTCTTATCTATTTGAAATTTTGGAACTAATCCCAAGTTTGATAATATTTTCATTTTTCGGAAATTTATGTGTCCTAATCTATCATGCCATAGTAAAATTTCATGCTCAAGCAAGTAAGAAACTTCAATTTTATTAATAGCATATTAGAATACATAGCTTTATTGCCGATAACGGCTATATTTTCCTTAAATAGGCCATCACATAAATAACCCCTTCCGATATACATTCTAGCTTTGGACAGAACCATCTTGTCTGACTCGAACACCATTCTGAATCCTTTCTTTGATAATACTGCACCAGAGATGAGATTCTTGCGTACGTGTGGAACGTGGATCACGTCATTCAACTTGACAGTTTTTCCAGAAGTAAACTTGAGGACTGTTGTGCCACTGTCTTCGATCATGGATACTGCAGAATTACCCATGTAGAGTTTTTCTTCGTGATCGAATTTCTGGTATGTAGAAAACATGGATTTGTCAGAGAAAACATAACGAGTAGCGCCTGTGTCTACTCACCATTAGTTAGGATTCTGAACCATGTTGCACTCAGATACAACTACCGACAAGTTTGACTCGTCCACTTCCATGTTGCCTACTATATTTGCATCTTTGTTGCGGTCCTTTCTGAGTCTGCAATCTCTAGCAGAATGTCCAACTTTTCCACAAACCCAACACTCACCATTAAACTTTTTGGTTCGTTTTTTGTCTTTTGATTTGTTGTCTGGAGCTTTCCTTTTCTTATGGAAAATCTTCTTTTTGTTTTTTGTCTTTGAATCTTCAGTCACAAAATCCTCCTCGCTTTGTTTTGTAATTCCACAGTTATCTGCCTCAATTTTCAGTCGGACTATGAGATCCTGTAAAGAGATTTCCTTCTTTTTATGCTTTAGATAATTGCGGTAGTATCTCCATTATGGCGGCAGTTTTCCCATGATGGCTTCAACCAAAAATGATTCTCCAACCTTATGACCTTCCGCCTCGAGTTCATGAATGATGATTTGCAGTTCATGAGTTGAGTAGTCACCGGTTTGGAATCAACCATCTTGTAGTTCATGAATTTGTCTACAATGAATTACCTAAGAGTGATATTATGTCCCTTATACTTCGTGGCTAGTGCATTTCAGAGTGCTTTTGCTGTCTTTAGAGGCTGATATACTTTGTATGACACCTTATCGAGGCAATTTAGAATATAGTTTCTGCATAGGAAATCGGAATGCTTCCATATGTCAATATCGGATTCCTTGCCTTGTACAGGAATCAGTTCCTCCTCCTCGAGAAACCTTTGCAGGCCGAGTATCGTGAGATAAAAGAACATTTGATTCCGCCACCTTAGAAAATCATCACCATCTCCTTTATAAGGATCGGGCCTGTTGTGTATAGTAGCCTTTGTTGAGAGCTCTGCTGTTGCCATCTCCGTTTTAGCAAAAACAATTTTTTTTTAAGATGTTATATTTTTAGTATACTAAAACAGATAGCACGGTATAATAAACTCATCGCACAAGTTTATAAACAAGATTTCCACTACGCTGGAATTCTATGTTTTATAATTTTGCAATTATAAGTTATGTTGTAAATAATTACAACAACGTCGTTGTAGTTTAGTTAAAAAGAGCACAACGTAGAAACTGGAAAGATTAAGAATAGAGTAGAATCCGACCAGTTAACGTCAGAAATTTTCGTCTAAGGCTTGTCGTAACAATTTCCTTAAGAATTTTTATTCAAAATTCTCCCAAGATACAACAGACGTAATCTGCACAAGATAGTGATGAGTATGTCAACTCTGTGTTATATTGTTTAGAGAAGCAGAGGGGAAAGGAAGAAGGAGAGGAAAGTAGAATTGGAAATTGGATGAGAATGTGATCAGGATTCTCTTCTATTTATAATTTCGTCTGCATCCCTTCAAAAAGTCGCGTCTGCTCGCTTCAGTAACCCTCGTCCGCTTATCAACAGTCGCATCTGTTCATTAGTGTGCAACTTTTAAGAAACCCTGCCCAGTTTTGCAGTAAAATTAGGATCATATTAGACCCAAAACCAAACCCGGCCCGTTTCGGTCGGACGGCCGGCGGCGGCGGCGCGTGTGTGGTGGAGATCCATGATCTCCCTTCTCACAAGAAGCATACATTTGGATGCCCCTAGGCCCCAACAACTTCTATAGAAAGCTATTAATATACTTAGATTTCTTAGTATATTAGGTGATGTGGGACAAGTGTATTTCATTTACACTAGGAATTCTAACGCCAAACACCATGAAGTAACACTTCCCACGAAAACACTTATCATTCTCTTTGGATGTGACTAGTTCAATCATTTCAGTTATCCCATCACAAAAAGATTGAAGCATATTACTTAATATATCAATAAAACAATTCGTTACACCATTAAGAACCATCCGCGCATGATTATAAAGTCTTAATGCAGATGAATGCAGCTTAGTTTATTGGCATAATTTTGATTCGAACATCCATGGCTGTTGTATAGACATGCATGCAAATTATGTAACTATTTAACATGATTCACATCACTCTTTTTTATGGAATATTTGACCTGTAAGGTCACAAAGACATTTAATATTTAACAAAGTGACGTTTTTACATGAGATTGAAGTGTGAGGAAACCAATGAGTGATCCGTGGATTATACCTAAACCCAAACAGTGATTACAAACATAACGACATTTCAAACAGCCTCCCAATTGCTTGCCATTGAATCTTTTCCTATTACATATTGTTCTACTCTCGACGTTCAATGCAAATGAAGCTAGTAGCTATGCTATCATCATATTCTGAGTGTTATTAATAGCTATGCGTCTCCGAAATCACTTTATAGCCCCAGTTAACAAATCATGAAAATTGATTACATTAAATTCCATATCATTGGTTTATAAACCATGAGTTATTTGGTTTGCCTTGTCGGTTTTGTGGTTCTGAGGAAAGTTCGATATATTTCGTAACATGGAACATAGGTTATAGTTGCACAGCCAATAAGAACTACTAGGATTTTAACACATAAAACGAAATTTGTATACCTGAACAAGGAATGTCTGAAAATTCTTCGTCTGGTCATCTTGCAATTGAATAACCTACATAAAAATATGCATTAGGAATTAATTGAGAAAATACATGCAAAGGAGCTATATTTTGAGAGAAAAAAAATTCATATTTGATCATGTGCACACACCCAATGATGTATATTTCATTAAACAAAAATGCAAAAGTATCTATTTTAAGCAAAATATATTATGTTTTTGAAATTGACTTTGAAGCTTGAGCTTAAATCAGGAAACAACAAAGTAAAGTTTGAGTTATAGATTGGAGCAAGCATCTCTGATACCATCTATTTCAAGATGGGTCGGTTGAATTTTTCTGACTGGTATAATTTTACGTAACAATGCCAGATATCACATAGAACTAGAGCGCAACCACATCAAAATTATCATAATGTCATGGACAGCTTTTGATAAATAAAATATCATGCCGAACAGATTGAATCAAATTGCAAGGTGGTATTCACTTTTATATATGATCGCTAATTCCAAAAACGTCTTACATTCATACAAGATTACATTCAGTAATCTTGAAATTAATTTTTATTTAACTGAAAGTTTTGATACACACACACGCGCACACACACACACACATATATATGAGGCAAAAGTCGAATACTCTATTTCGATGAGAATACCCTCTCCACGCACGTACGCACGCACGCACGCACGCACGCACGCACGCACGTATGCATGCATACATACATACTATATAAGTTTCGTATGTGTGTGTATACAATCAAAATTCCACTCATAAATCCCTTTCTCATTCCCATCTTTTTTAACAATGATTTATTGCAAATTTTAGCATTAATAACAGAGCCAGCTAAAAGGATATAATACATCCATATTACCATTCTTGGGTTTTAAACTATCAAACACCTATAATATCAGGTCAAATGTTCTAATTTAAAATAAAACATAAATGTCAGCATTAATTTTTTTTAAGCTTCATAAATTGATAATTTTAAATAAAAGAAATTTTTTATTTGAAAATTTGAAATTAATAATAGTTATTTTTACTTATCATTTATTCAAGAGACATTACATTCAAATGTTCTTCGTCTAATAATCCAGAAGGCAAGCCTTTGAATTTTCCAATCTATGCAAATCTTTCAAAAAAAACATAAGATTTAAAGCAAGATCCTCCAATTTTTAATTTTTTAATAATGCAACAGACGTTAAATAAGACTTTCTCGGTCGTTGATATTAATGATTGCTTGGTCAAATGTTAGTTCTTGACTTTATATATTATTATTGCCCAACATATAGCCAAAGATAACTGAGTTCTTGTACATGTTGTACAGATAAAGTTTTCCAATTTACTATTTGTGGAGTTATTAGAATAATATTTGTTCCCTCACGAAATGGAGTACCATGGTATTTATCAAAATTGACCATGACTGCTAGTGGTAGATCATTAGAACTTAACGACTGTGAATATACAATATATACAACAATACCCATTGCACCATTAACCAATCAATTTTTCACTGAAAGATTAGATCGTAACATCACTCGAGCACCTACAGAAAGATAGATACATTGTTCTAAACCTTTTGAATTATCAAATGAAGCATTAGATGCTATTTCACAAGGTTTTCTAAGTTGAATCAAAAGTTTTTTGTTATGTTCATTAGCAGCAATTCTGGTTGGAAAAAGACAAAGAGCATTCTTAAAGGTTTCCTTCTCTTTATTTAATAAAACTGACTAATCTATGGTTTTGAAAAGTTTCCAATCGTCTAAGTAAATGCACCTCTACTCTGTCTTTCTAAAGCTCCTTGTAAAGGTGCTTTCCCTTCTCCAACTTAACGGAATATATACGATAGTCTTACACACTTATCAAACTCATATACGCAAGTCCTCCACATTATTGCAAGAGATTACCACCTTTTAAGCATAACTAACTATCACACATACAAGGTAGTTGATGCATATCACTGACTAAGTTAATAGAAATGCTATCGAATAAGTCATTTACCGAAAAAATATCACGACACCGTAAATCAATATTCATCATCATTGTTCTACCAAGCATATTTTATTCATCTATTATAATCAACTTTGTATTTTTAAAGTTCTCTTGCATACGATGACATTTCTTTGATGAAAATTCTTTATAGGATGATTTTCTTTCCGTGGAGATTAAAAGTTCGTGATGAATTGTGCTTCAACCAATATTAAATCTAGCCACTCCGGTTGGAGCTATAATGTGAACTTCCTTGTAGTTCCAATATGAGTAACAATTGTTCGAACAATGGCATTTACAAGAGTTGATTTTCCTTTACCAAACCACCGCATATAATAATTCGAATTGATTTTCCTTTAGATATGGCTTTAAATATCATATTATGTGTAATCCCCTGATATTTCGACAGGCTTCAAAAGGAACAACAATTGAAATATTTATTGTCTCATTTGCATGTTCTATAATAGAACGTAAATTGTTATGGATGAAATTACGTTCCATGTCTATATTAGGATATCCCTGAAGTGCTTCATTCAAATTATTTAAAGTACCAATACTCTTAAGTCCATTTCTATCTCCTCTCCTGAAACAAACGTTGGACCAATCGCCGCTGCTATCGTCCATTCTTCTTATTGATTTTCTTCTTTATCATCGTTTACACTATCATCTTCGAAATCGTCTTCTATAACATCTGGGAGTGATTCAGGTTGAATCAAACCTAACTATCATATCTATCAGAACAAGCATTGAAGTTTCCTTTTGCATCGTTAAGATTTCGATAGCGATGTTGCAGTAGTACATGTATTCATATAAAAACAAAAACATGTTTAAATTATAATTTCATATTTAATATATAATTACAATCTGCTTAGTATTGTATACTTTAAATTGATTGGATAATATTTGTAAATGTTGATTTAGTAAAAGGTAGAAAAATTGTATTACCTGTTGTTCGCAAACAAAAATCCCATTTTATGCTAAATGAAAAAATATTGCGACTTAAATCTAGTAATATTCATATAATTGCCTCTTTCCGAAACTTATGCCACCCTTTATTATAGTAACAAAAGTTTTTTGCCATATCAAGTACTGAAATTTTTCATGTTCGCTTAGTCGACCCATATATCTTATAATAATGTTTGGGTCTTATTAAACCATATCTTCATCTATTATTGTATTTCAATGTTGAATTATTGTTGATAGCATGTTTTTTTTAGTTACAGCAAGTTACACTATTGTTCTAGATGAAGTTACTAGAGGGTAAGACATCAGACTGCGTTCCTTTTTGACCATGTCATGTCTAAACATGCCTTTATTTAAACCATTATAATGCACTACTATGATATAATACTACTTGAACTTTCCCATATCTTACCATCTTGCGACTGCTCTTTTCATGTCTCTTTGTCCTTTGGAATTATGCATATTTGCACCGAGTAATGCACAATGATCTGCTACAGTAATAATAATGCAGTACTATCAGACTGCATGTGAAGCACGGGCAACATACTAGTGACTAGTGTAATGTTTGGCTTATTTGGAAACATGCCCATAACTCTATATTGTGTGAAATAGTGTAGTATAAATTATAATAGTGTGAACGATCTTTAAGGCATTTTAACCTTAGAAAGGATGGATAGTATTTTATTACTTATATAGAACTTTTCTAAATAATTTGAAGATTTAAATCAAAATATAGATATATATTAACAGACAATCACAAATTTTTATAAATATAGAAAAAATGAAGTAATAGTAAGAGAGATGGCAGTAAGAGTTTTATACTGGATAGAATTGACCAATCCTACATCCAGTCTTACAGTCCCTGTACAGATTTCCTTTCAAACACCAACTTTAATCAATTAACAAGCAAACCAGAATGCAATCTTGATTTCAAGACAACAAAATACATCCTTCTGGTTTTCGAGCTCAGGGTATACTCTCTTGATCTATCCTGGCTAGAAGATAACCAACTTGATTAAAAAGGGAAACAAGCACACCCACTTGGTTTAAATGGGAAACAAACACATCACTTGGTTTGAACGGGCAACAAGCACACCCACACCAACAGTAATAGAGAATTGTTAATTCCAAATACAAATAACTGTATTTTGAATACAGAATATCCTATAGCCCTTTTATAGCATTTTGACCTTTGAATTGATAAGAGAATAGTTGCAAAACATTGATAGATTATAGAGAACGAATGTAGTGGAATAGAGGTTCAATTTGAGTGAAGTTGAAGAGTATAGAAAATAGATATTTTGAAATATATAATGGGAATTTAGAGTACGAAGAATAGAAAGAAAGTAGGTATAAAAATCCATTTTCCAATCCTATTTATATACTATTTGAAGGGACATGTCTATTCATAAAGAGATGAAGTACAAATCAAACTTTTCAAAATTTAAAAATAATAATTTTCCAACGGTACAAGTAACACCTCTGTTGTTAATTACCTAATTAATTAAGCTTAATTACGGATGATAAATTCTAAATTTGTGGATTTTGAAATTCAATTGTGAAATTAAATCTAGTTTTTGAGAATAGTTGATTTAATTTGATTAAGAAATGGGTATCATTTCTTAAAGAGAATTTCAATTTCAATTTGAAATGTTAGTAAATAAATTATTAAAATATGACGTTTAAAGTAAAATGTTAATATTGAGATTTATTGTTTAAAATGAGATTTTATAATCAATTATTTATTTTTATTAAATTATTGAGAATGATTTTTATTTCCGAAAGTTATATTAATTTACAAAATATCTTAATATTAATTGAAATGTGAACCGTAACTTGTTGATTGGATTTGGTAAAATTGAGAAATTACATTGTGATTTTGTAAATGAATAGTTAAGTGACAGATAGTATTTTAAAAGAGAAAATAAAAAGTAATTAGTAACACTTATCTTAAGGATTTTGTAACACTTTTCTTATTAGATCCATATCATACCCATATGGCCCAAACAGTAGTGTAATTGTGAGATGGGGAAAACACATATGCATTCAATTTCTTCTACCTCTTTCTCATTTCATCCTAAACCAAAAATCTAACAACATCTTCTTCAAAATTGCAAACCCTAGAAAATGAAATCTTCCCTAAATCAAGTGCAAATGTAACGACCCTGAAATTTTGAACCCGAAAATTCCAAATAGATAGAAGAAGAAGAAAGAGATAGAAGAAGAAGAAGAAACAGAAAACATAACACAAATCCTCACATTCGCAGCGAATCAAAATATAATATCAAACAATAACAGTTTTACAAAGAAGAACTGTATCCGTACAAATATATTTTTATACATTAGAGTTACAACCATCACACAACACTGGACAGTTTAAAACAACATGTCCTTGACAAACTATAATACATACAGCGGGATACGCTCCATACGTTCCTGCCATCCAGCTCCTTCTGAGCTCCAAAACGTCCTAACCTGAAAATTTGTAATACTCGGTCTGACCCGAGCATTACATCAAAGTAACATCCGGGTCAGGCTGGAAACGATTGTGAGTAAACCCATAACAAGAAATACTAAACTATACAGCTTATGTGAATTACCAGGGTAACTCGTACCTTTATGAGTTCTTATAGTCAAACAATATCATATTCTACAGTTTTCAGGTTAAATGTCCATGTTACTAAATTCATTGCATTCCAGCCTATATATTTCACATATCCAATTTATAAAGAATTTAGTTTTCAAAATCGAAGTATTTTCGGGTATTACTGATACCCGACCCCGGTCTCTTCGAATCCCATGTCATTTTAACCCAAGTTATTCAAGTAAAATACAATCTAAACTTTAAATATAGGATGTTACTTTTATACATAGCAATTCATCAATGATAGATAACCATACTATCACTGTCTATCCAAACCTATCATCAGAAAACATTTCATATCAGAGATATCAACCAATTGAAGGCCTTTACATCATTTAATCATTTATAAGCAAGATTGATCTCTTCCAAAATTAATTTAATTTCCCTCTAATTAAATTAATTACTGACTTTAATCACATGGTTTTCCTTTACTTAACATTAATTAATTACAAATCGATTAATTAATCCTCCTTGACTAATTATCCTTTAAGAAATTAACTCTTAATTAATTTCTCAAATTAATTAACCTTCACCCATTCACAGTAATCACATTTGTCCTTGATTAATTACTCGAATTCATTATTCAATGATCACTTATTAATTAACTAGTCCTTAATTAATTTTCGTAATTAATCAATCCTAACTTCCTTAGGTAATTTCCCCTTTAATTACTTTCATCAGGTAATTATCATTTAATAAATGACCTTTAGTAATTACCCATTAATTACCCTCCTTAATTAATGATATTAAGTAATTATTCTTTAATTACTTCCATTAAGTAATTATTATTAATTAATTAATTTCATTGGTTACTTTAATTAATTACCTTCTTTTATTAATCATTCTCTAATTACTGGCATTGATTAATTACCTTCAATCAATTAACTAATCCTTCAATTAACTAAATGATCATTTCTTAGTTCCTTTAATAAGGTAATTATCTTTCTTAATATAATTATATTCAGTAATTATCCCTAGTTAATGAGATATATATCCTTTATCTTAAATTAGAAACTTAATTAAATCATTTGGATCTTATTTAATTAAATACCTGAAATTAATATATTACACAAATCCTTTTGGGTATTTTGATTTAAGTTTAATACATTTTTATTATTTCACATCTCAAACTTTTATCTTAAAACATTTGGAACTGATTCACATTTTGCTACTAAACACCTGGTTATTCAAATCAAAAGCGAATGCCGAGCTTTAACTGATGTTTACTCGAGCCAAACTCGGCAGTTTCCCCCTAAAACCCGGGCCATCAAACCCTAGTAATCTCGAGACAAAAATATAATTTCGAACTTAAAACAAACTTCTCTGATCCATACTCTCTTTCTTCCTTCACTTCTATTCCTATAGCACAAAACAATGCCTACTGACATTCCATGCACTGACATTCCATGCACCGTGCACATACACACGACGCATCAGCCACTGAGTACTTCGCCAATCATCCACACAATATGCCTCCAATCTCCTCCTTATGCTCCACTACGCTCTAGAACGAAAGCTTTGTTCATCTAACCGCCTCGATTCGCCCTTCTTTCCGGTGCCGATCACCAATCTACTTCACCGGAGAATGCGCCACTCAACCCTCTTACATTTCCATCCATGCTGCATCCCCTAGTAGCTACCCCAACGCCTCAATCACTTCGAGAACCAACCTTAAACAGACAAGTACTAAACCCAAAATTACACCTTTCCGATTGCCATGATCGCCGAGAACCCCTACCACCATTTTTCTTTTAACCACGGTCACCTCAGCGTTCTCCAACCCCATTCTTAGAATTTGAAAACATCGGGGTTGCCAAAAATTCCCCATCGACTCAATTCCGATCAACGTGAAATATATCATCCCTTCCCAACTTAAAAATAAAAATCCAAACATCAAAAATCATCATTTCCTAGCACGAATCGGAATATATATATACGAAACTGAAGATTTGATGCATGATTTTTCCGCTTAAAATAAACTGTAGATTTTCCCATTTAAAATTTTTACCCAGTAAATATACTAATACCCATTTTTAAAATTTGAATTGAATTTTTATAATCACTTCATATTTAAAAATCAAATTCTATAATCAGTTAGATAATATGATCTGAAATTTTATTCAGGTTTAAGAACCTGTTATGTTGAATAGAGTCTTCCTCTTCCATATTCTAGACATTGTATTCAATATTAACCGAAATATATATATATATATATATATATATATATATATATATATATATATAATTCATTTTAAAACAACCTACACAGCATAATTCAAATTATTCTTCAATAATCATCGCATGCTAGATAGAAATATATCAGATCTCAAGTTTTACTCACCTATTGTTTTTTTTTTTGCTGCTGCTTTGTCTCTGCATTACCTCCTTCTCTGTTCTGCTCTTTAATCTTGTTTTTTGTTCTTTTTCTCCTATTTGTTTTGTTTAATGGCAGTGCTTTGTGTGTGTGTGTGTGTGTATTGTTTTGTTTAATGGCGTTGCTTTGTGTGTGTGTGTGTGTATTGTTTCCGTATATTCGCAATGAACTAGGCAAAGTCCTATATACAGAGGAAGCATGAAGTGTGTGGTGCAAGCAACAAGGTGGCTGATGTCCCCTTTCAAGCTTTTGCAAATTTTTTTTAGTTTGCTTTGAACAATGTTTTGACCTGACTTGATTTCATTGATTTTATATGTTGTAAACTTGAAATGATGTATTGTACGCTTGAGTTGAAATGTGCATTAAATACTTGTCTCCTTAGGTTCATATATACATATATATGTATACACATAGATTTCATATGTATATTTGTTTTACCCAATGCATTTGTGTTTGTTACCATATATATACACACACTTATACATTCCCATATTTTCACAATTGCTATATGCTTCTTAACTTATGCATACATATATTTGTATTATTTATTTTTATCATATTTTCCATTATTCCTACTTACCTATGTTTTAGCTTTCAGTGGTTATACATACATACTTGTATATTTTTTTATATACTTATGTATATATGTTTTCAATCACCATATACATATTGATGTACTCATTTGTATATATATGTATTTATATTGAACATCGTCAAACTTGTACATGCTATACATATAATTATACATTTCCATGTTGGAAAAATCATATACATCTTAACTTTTGTACACATACTTTTATTTATTTTTTTGCCTAATAAGATCAATATTTCAAAATTAAAATCATTTAATTGCCCAATTATCAGACGTCACAAATCCGGGTCGTCACATTCCTCCCACCATTAGAACTTTTCGTCCTCGAAAAGGGACGAAACGAATTTATAAAAATGCTTAAAATCGGATACATATTCTTTAATCAGTTTTTAAACACTTTTTAATATTTATATAATATTATTCCAAAGTAGTTTTACAAAAATACTTTTATAACTCGATGTTTCAACAAGTCCATCCTTGTTCTCATAGAAATTCGGTCATACGTTGATCAGGTGTACGACTAAAAATCTATAAGTACTTAGCAGACCCATTTCCAACACCCAGTGAAATACTTGGAAAATAATTTTATCGAAAATATAGAAAACATTTTTGAAATCGAGGAAATATCTTTTGTGAGAATGCTCTAGAAATCATCACCTCCATCCATGGTCGCAGTTACATCCTGGGTTACGTTGCCATCGCAGCAAAAGTCCATGTGACTGTAGGCACTCCACGCCCCTCGATTACGCCATGAAACCTACAACAGATCGCGGTTACATTCCAGGGTTACATTGCCATCACAGCAAAAGTCCACGTAACTGTAGGCATCAGCGCCCTCGATTTTCGCTGCCAAAATGAAACTTCTCCACTCCCACATAGGTCGCAGTCTACCGATGTAAAATCAAACACAGACCGTTGGCTCTCAGCAGCACACACGACTTTCGCTATGGTCTGCAGTAGATCGCAGTGACACCGAGTTACACTCTTGTCACAACATAACCCAAATGCCTGTATAGGCATCAACGCCCTCGACTTCCGCTACACAGTACACAAAATCCTCAGGAACTAGTTTTGTCCAGACTCCTCACAGGATCAACTTTAGAATCCCCCTTAGGGTTTAAGGAAGTACCAACCTATGTCACTCTTGAGAAGTTCATTTCAAGGGAGCTCCATTTTCCCAGAGCCATTTTCAAAACACTCTATGCTATACACATATAGTATCTTCCAAATCATACACCTAGTATGAATCACATATAAAGCTCCTTTACATGAAATCGATTATCCCAAAATCGATAATTCTCAAATTAGGCTTTCCAAATCCAATATTGATTTTACTCAAAAATCAAAAGCCTTTCGAAATCCAAAGGTTCCAAAAACCTTTTCCAAAATCCTCATAAGATCCTTTATATACATACATACATACATACATACATATCCTTGAAAAATCTTTGAATCATCTCCAACTTGTATAAAAACCCCTTTTATACTTCAAATATTTTCCAAAAATCATTTTCTTCCGGCAATAGATTCAACAAGGGGAGATTTACCTTATATAACAAAGATATATAAATTTGTTTATTCCAAATCAAATATTCAAATTTTATTTCTCATTTCCTTTCTATAAAGTGAACCTTTAATCATAGAAATATCTGATTTCCATTTTACTTCATTGTATATTTCATAAAATATACCTTTCATTTCAAAAACCATTCACATTTCTTATCCACAAATTCACAGTATCAATTCAAATCCGTACGATATACAAATATCATCTGTATGCTATATCAATCTGATCACTCACTCGATCACACAATATCACTTCCGAATGAGTATCGTCCACCCGACTTCTTAGTGCGGACTCGGATCTGGTTTCATGATCAGAAACCGTCATTCTCCTTGCTTAGCCTAACTATGATAGAGAATATCAACAACCAATCAACAATCCATATCCATGTTCGCTGTCGAAAATCGAGTGAAAAATCCCAACTCGGATCGATATAACTATCTCGAAATTCTGTGCTCGAATCTGGATCAAACCACTATGCGAATAGAATAATACACGTACATCCTATGTATCTATCTTTATATATTATTAACCAACTCAATTCCCTTCCTATTCACATTCATTTAGATTCTATCCACTTACTCACATTTGCTTCAATCCCATTTGGATTATCACCTCTATTCTTATCTCAATTGGGTATTTAATCATAAACAGTTTGCATTCTGACCAGCTTAAATTTTTGAAATAGCTTGAAGAGTTTAAAAATAGGTAACTAGTTGAAAAATAATTATTAGTTTGTAAAATAGCAGCCAAATAGTAGTAATTGCAAAATAGTTGGAAAATAGTCAAATAGTTATAAAAATAATTGCAAAATAGTTGTAAAATAGAAATTAGTTATAAAGTAGTTGAAAAACAGTAATTAGTTTATAAACAGTTGAAAATTTGTTAAATAGTTCCAAAAATAATTGTAAAACAAGTATAAGATAGTTTTAGGTTTAAGAAGAAAAGTTGCATAGTAAATAGTTTGAAAAGCATAGATGTATATTTAAACAATTAATTTTGAAAATATTCCACAGTCAAATTGTTCAATTCCCAATCTCCAATCCATCAACTCAATTTAAATTTCCATTTCCATTTAAATTAAATCAATTCCAATTTAAATAACTTCAATTTCCCTTGAACTTGATTTATCCCCAATTCAAGTTGAATAAAGCTCAATTTCTTTTCAAATTAATCCAATTCAAATTTCCATTTGAATTTTTAAATTTATCGATCTTCAATCACAGTTCCAATTAATTCAAATTAAATTCAATTTGAACTAATTCAATTCAAATTTCAAATTCAATTAATTCCTTACAATGCCATTTTTGAATTTATTTCAATTCTATTCTCAATAGATAAAGAAAATTTTATATTAGATTGTACTACCACAAAATATTCCACATATTAATTGACTACATACTAGTAGTTCATACAATACATACATTTATCCAAAATAAGAGTCTTATAGAAGTCATAAATCTAGATGCCTTTCTATTACCTAGAGGTTTGGAAAGAACAGAGCCCTAATATTCTTACAAGAATCCTTTCTATGGACTTCCTTCCAAAGGGCAAAGCCGAACATACACTTCTCAACAGGGTGTCCCCACTTATAACATTTACCACAAAATGTTTCTATCCTATCATCAATCTAGATAACCTTCGTACCTCCAATAGTACGTTCCACAGCTTTACTCCTCTTCTGCCTCTCAGAAAAATTCCTAGCAACATATCCCGTCTTCTTACAATGATAGCAATTAGTCGACTCATTGACCGGTTCAACTGATTTACGCTTCGCCTTTCTTGGCAATGATTTATGAAATGTCCTTCCTTGTGACACTTAAAGCACAAGATCTCAGAGCGAAACCGATTGTTAACACTTAAAATTGAACGCTAACACCCCGGTGTAAGAAGAGATTAAGTGAAAGCACCATCCGTCTACGCGGGAATTAAAAGTAAGTAGAAAAGTCACAGAGAAAGCAGTAAAAGACAACAGTTTTATAGTGGTTCGGCTTCAGGTTAAGCCTACGTCCACTTTAATCTTCTTTATTGCTGAATCAATTACAATTTTACAACAACCTTCGATTACAACACTGATGGGACAAATAACTAGAACTCCGATCTAGAAGAATTCTTTGAATCCACGTCGATTGTGGTAGATTTCCTCTTGAAGTTTGTTGAGATGTCTTTTGTGTTTGAAGTGTCAAGCGTGTCGAGAATTCAGCAGAGTATCAGCGTTTCAGAAATGAGCCAAAAGATCCCTTTTCAGTTGTAGTAGGTGGGGTATATATAGAGAGTTTTTTGAATTAGGTCGTAGGTCGCGAGGGACCTTGGATAGGTCGTAGGACGTGAGCGACCTAGTCGGAGTAGTTTACGGCTTAACTATGGTGTACTTGATCACTTCAAACAATCTAGCAAGTCATAGGTCATGACCGACCTATGGGGGAAGCGGCATAGGGTGTTACTTTGGTTTTGTTTAAGTCGTGAGCGACTTAGGGTAGGATGGTTGGCGACCTAAGGTTGGGAGCGGCCTATAAGCAAGTGGCTTCATTCCGTGATAACTCGCTATGTCGCTGGATCTTCTAGGTCCCTAGGTCGTTTATCTTCTAGGTCGGTAGGTCGTTTATCTTCTAGCTCGGTTTAGTCCATAGGTCGTTAGCTCGTGGTTCTCTTGTACCTTTATCCCGTTAAGTCGCGAAGCCTCTTTGTTGTGACATTTTGTTGCCTCGTGTTGATGGTTAGGTCGTTTAATAAGCTCAGGTCGTTAGGTCGCGATATCTTTAGGTTGCTGGGTCGTTGGTGGTCTTTAGGCCGTTAGGTCGTTCATACCTTAATTCTTTTAGATCGCTTATTTCTCTTAGGTCGCTGAGACGTGGAACAGAGGAGTTAACATTTGCCCCTCGAAGTATACGCCTATGCCATAGGTCGTGTGCTTCGACTTAACCTTGCTAGGTCATGAGAGACCTAAGGGATAAGTTAACTCGCGTGTCCATTCGTCTTCCTCTTTTCCCCTTATATAATCCGCTAAGTCGTTTCTTCCTCCTTACTTGCTGTAGCCTTTAGAAACCCCATTGAAGAAACTTCCAACCTGAACTCACCGATCACCGATCATCCTTGCAACCTCATTACATAAGTGAATCCGTTCTATGTTCAATTCACGACCATCATTAAACCACGAGTCCTGGATTCTCGCCTCTAACCTTCAATCCAACTTCGTATTTTTATGTTTCATGCCACGATCGATTTCTGATGGAATTGAGGTGACTCGATTAGGTTTTGGGTGATCCTTGATGATTTGAGGAGGAGATGATGGATTGTAGTGCCTTGAATTAAATAGTCTACGAGTTTGGAGGGCGTGAGAAGGCTCTTAACGGGTTGATGGGTTATTGGATTCCAGGTTGAATCGTTGCACTTCTAGTGATTGTGAGGTGATGGACATGTGGTTGCATTAGAGTGGAGGACAGGCCTTGGGCCTTACAGGTTAATTGCGAATCATACGACCTGTCATACTTGCGACCTACGATACTTGCGACCTACCACACTTGCGACCTATCACACTTGTGACCTAACTTTATGTCGTGTGTACGCTCGAGCGACCTAAGACATTGCCGAATCTGCACTGTCTTTTCCATGAAACTTTAAAGCAGAGTGACCTAGGAGATTGATGATTTAACTTCTCAACCTAGAACTTAGGTCGTAGGTCGCGTATGCAGTTGCATAGGTCGTAGGTCGCGTATGCAGTTGAACGACCTAGGACTCAGCCTATTTTGTATTGCCCTGAACTCCTTTCAACTTGAATAAACATGACATTGCTGAATTGTATTACGAACTTGAACGGCCGAGATAACATTTCTGAACTTGTTGCACTTATTTACAGATCCCTTAATGGTAATAACCTGTTAAATACAAGACTTGCAAAAAAATGGGACGAATATACCGCCACTAATTGCCCACATCGAATGACAGATTAGTCGATAAAAGATAATTAACTTAAAGAAATTATATGAAATGCCATGAACCGACAAATTCAAGTGAAGTATTAAAGCAAAGCCATATTAATCAATTAAGACTGACTTGTTTGTAGCAAAACTGCACTTGTATTTGGACTTAAAACAACAAGCCTTGAAACACTAAAATTGACAAATGCATATTAGTTTAATTTCAGTTATATTTGCTTGTCATTTTATTAGTTTTTGCACAACACTTCACACATTTAGGAAACGTGCAACTTCATATTTGAATATCCAGTTCCTTGTGTAGAATGTCTTCCCAAGAAGAGACAATAGAGCAATCTGAAGCGGTCTTCCCGATAACCAATCCATTGGATAATCCTCCGGAAAGAACTCCAACTTCCCTGAGTCAACGGGCATTCAACCAATTACGTATTCAGTTTTGTATTGCTGAAGCAGATGCTATGCTTCCTAGGCCAAACGATACTGCTGATAGGCCACCCCTCGGTTTTATCACCGTCAACCGTCAGATGTGCCTATGTGGTGCCATTCCTCCTTTCAATGACTTTCTTCAACGACTCCTTCTCTGATTAACTATCTCTCCTTTCCAACTACATCCCAATGGCCACGCCATCCTAATGGAACTTTGTGTGCTATTCAGGAGGACACTTGATCGTCTTTCGAGTTTTGAAGAAATCTTATACTTGTGCGCATTTGCAAAGAATAAAGATCATCCCTCTATCACACTCGTGAGAAGCGCCAGAAACCGTAGATTGATTGTTGATCTGCCGAAAAGCGCCCATGGGTTCTTAAATCAATTCTTTTTCGTTCATTGCCCTACAGGATTTTACGACATCTGGAGAGTAGGAAGTAAGATTGCTCACTCTGACTTTTTCCATTTGAGCTTTTCGAGATCTGAATTGCTAAGTGCTAGCTTCATTCTTTTCTTTACAGCGCTTCCTCCTCCCTCTAGATATCCCAGTCACAAAACGACTGTTGAAAGATTAAGTGCCGTGCCCGTTGAGGAAAGAAGTATTAAGTTTTTGCTGAAAGATGAACTTCCTCACCAATACGGGCTTCTGCACCCTTCCCGTTCTACTCATCCTCATGAAGTCCCCGATTCTCCAATAGAGACATCAGATGCCCCAGTTTCCGTCGGAGAACTTACACCGAAAGAACATACTGTTGAGGCTTCATTTGTAAAGTGTTCTACTTCAATTGATGTTGCGGGGCCATCCGGCAAACTTGCACTTGCCCCAGTCATCGAAGAAGAGGAACCTCCCCGACAATCCGGGAAATCTGGTGACGAAGGAACTGAGAGAACAAGTCCCGTCGGGTACAGCGGTGATGATACTTTTGAGGGGTTGAGCGACCTGATGATTACTTCACAGGAGCTTTTGAAAGATGATCCTATCACTGCTAAAATTACTTCTCCAACAGTTGAAGCGACATCTATCTTACAACAAACTCCGTCAGAATTAACACTTGCTGTAAAATCCACCATCACCCCCGAACCAAGGAGTGGTTCGTTGTTTGACGCGCGTAGTTAGCACGTTACACACACTTAGGACTTTTCGCCACTTATATGCATTCAACTTCCTTGCTTTGAAGATTTCTGAATTTATATTATTTTTATTTTCAGATTCTTCAATGGGACAAAGTGGCTCCTACTACGATGATTCCCAGCGTTATGGGAGATGCGTCTCTTATGACCACAAGAGGTATCTTCCTACTTCTTGGGAAACAAACGAAGAAAGAGCTGCGAGGAAAGCTCGAGAGAAGCGTGCTTATGAAGAATGCTACGGGACACGGGACGATTGACATGATTCTTCCCAAAGGGAGGATGATTCCCACAAGTGAAAATCCCGCGATGACAAGGGAAAAAGCCATGTCACTGAGGACACGAGTAAGCGGGCCAAACTTGGTGAAAAACTGACATCTGAACTCTCTGAAAAGCCCAATGCTCCTGTCTCTTTGGAAATTCCTTCCAGGTCTCCCGCCCTTCAAAGAGCCGATATTCAAGCAATCATAAATAGGCCCCCGTATCAAATTTGGCAGGGTCCGGCCAGTCTTCAAAGTCGGTTTCCGCACTGATTCTTAAAGGGAGTGCGTTTTGATATCGACTTGGTCCCAATCGATAAACAAGCCATGTTGCGCAATCTTGATGCCGTCAAACTCGATATCGAGAGAATGTCTGGTTGGCAGAAACTTGTTGACGAGCTTCAATGAGTAAATCGCGCAAACCTTGAAGCCATGATGACTATGGAAAATGACAAATCCGAGTGGCAGAAAACACTTGATCAGCATGATGCCAAGATTAAGAGTATTTTCGCTTATAATGAGAAGCTTGAAGCGGAAGTTGAAAAACTTAAAGAAGAGCTCGCCACTTCTTCTACTTCCTACTCTCGAAGAGAAGAGGTGCTTCAAAAACAGGTGGGAGATGCTCATGCTGCACAGAGAGACGCTGAAGCTAAATTTGAAGCACAACTGCAAGCTGTAGAAAACTACCGAGCTGACGTTGCTCAACTGTGAGAAAAAAGCAACTCCCAGAACTTGGAGATTGAACTACTCAAAGCTCGACTTTCTAAAGCTGAAAAGGAGCGTGATGAAGCTATTGTCGGCAAAGCAGCAGCCGAAGAATCTCATATGGCAACTAAAGCCGAAGTCAGCTCCACTCTATTCGATTTTTACATTCATAGTGTTCTGGGGTACAGTAGCCTTAAATTTTTGGGACCGGAGTATGAAATCACTTTAGCCAAAGTGTGGGAAGCCGCACTTGATATGCTTGGAGGAGTCGGATATGCCGAAGTAGATTTAATGGCACACTTTCTAGATGACGATGCATGTGCCGCTCTTGCCAGGGGAAAGGAGCAACTCACCAAAGAGAGTGCCGAAATGGCAGAAGGAGAACATTTAGGGAAGGCAACTTCAACCGACCCAGTTCAACCTTCGACTTCGGCTGACACTGATATTGTTGGCTCCAGTTCCCACTCTCCACCTCCTACTCAAGCTGTTATTGAAAGTGCAACCGCCTGCAACAGAGATGTGGGTCAAGAAAGCACCGAGGCGCAGGACTTTGAAGTTGACATAGTAAAGCCTACCTCTCCAGGTAACCTCAATGCTGATCTTGCTCAAGTGGATTGCTTGTTTACTTCACATGAGCTTGATGAACTTTTTGATTATTACTTAAATCTTGACACACCACTTTCTCTCTTTTTATGAGAGATACTGACTTTAACTTATCTTCTCCTGCATTGAAAGCGCCAAATGTTGTCTAACCTTCCCCTCTTCCAGCTGTTTCCTCGCCGCATCTTCATATTACACCCCCTTCCGTTTCTCAACCGGGGTCACAAGAAGAGCAGATAGAAGCTCTTCAAGGTTTGGATGACCCGGTCGCTTCTCAAGAACAGAAGGCCGAGGAACCTGAAGATGGCAAAAGAACCCCGGGGAAAACTATTTCTGATGACATAAAGTTGTCTGCACTTTTCACTCCGGGCAGTGAGTCTTCTTCAAAGAAGAAGGGAAAGCGTGGAGTCTCAAAGAAAAGGAGAGAAGCTTCTGCCGGCGAAGAAAAAGAAGAAGAAAGTCCAATTGCACACCTTCCTCTTTCTTCCCCTACTCTCATAAGCCGACCCAAAAAGTTAATCATACGGCCAGGCGAAGGCTCGAAAGGTGGAAGGAAGAAGAAGTGATGGCTTTGGGACTTACGCTTTTCGTCTCCTTTTTTGCTTTTTTGCTTGTATATATAAAGATTTGTGTTGACCGGAGATTGTGCAGGTACCGGTCCCCGCCTTCCTTTTTTTTGAAACCTGCACATGTATAAAAAATTTATAGCATGGAATAAAATGATTCTTTTACTTGTACAAACTTCTGTCTGTATTTGAGAATGCATTTATTCTTCTTTTTCATACAAGTTTCTTTATTTTCTCTGCGTGATGTTGCAGTAAACCTATGGTATGTTGCATGAGCATTGTTTTTATTCTTGTAACTATATTATATTGCCCCTATACCATGGTTTATTGCAAACTCTTTCACATTGGCAAAATTTTGGAGAACAACTCTTCTATTTCGAGAAGACTTGTACTCTTTCTTTAGAGAACAACTTTTCCATTCGAAGGTGGTTTGCATCTGTACTTTATAGAATAATTTTTCCATTTTAAGGAAATATTTTTCTGATTTAGTAGAATGTGCCTCGTATTGGAGAAGTTTCTCTTTCTTTCTTTCTCTCTTTTTTTATATGGAGAAGTTTTTACACTTTACTTTCGAAGAAAGTCACTTTTATTTTTGGCAAGTGAATTTTCCTTCGTGGTAAAGCGGGCCTCCGAAAAAGGGCTTTGACCTGTTTGTGCCTCCGAAGAGGACTTTTGTTTGATTGTGCCTCTGGGAAAAGGGCTTTTTGGTTTGATTGTGCCTTTGGGAAGAGGGCTTTATTGTGTGTGCCTCTAAGGAGAGGGCTTTTGTTTGATTGTGCCTCTGGGAAGAGGGCTTTTTTGTGTGTGCCTCTGGGGAGAGGGCTTTTGTTTTTTTCCTGTACGTGAGGAAGAGGGCCTCCGAAGAGGGCTTTTTGTTTATGCCTCTTGGGGAGAGGCTTTTATTTTTTCCCTGTTCGCTGGAAAGCGGGCCTATGAAGAGGGCTTTTTGTTTCTGCCTCTGGGGAGAGGCTTTTATTTTTTTCCCTGTTCGCTGGGAAGCGGGCCTCCGAAGAGGGCTTTTCACATTTCGACTCGTGTGAAGTTTTATTTCAGATCGTGATGAAATGTGTGCCTCCAATGAGGTCTTTTAGCATTTCAACTCTGGTGAAATGGGCCTCCGAAGAGGGCTTTTCACATTCCAACACTTGTGAAGTTTTATTTCAGATCTCGGTGGAATGCGTGCCTCCGAAGAGGTCTTTTCACCTTTCAACTCGTGTGAAGTTTTATTTCAGATCACGGTGAAATGTGTGCCACCGAGTAGGGCTTTTGCCTGGAAGCTTCTTTCTCATGGTTGGATGGATTCACGGGGCGGACACAAGTTACTTGGATTGTTTGTTTGTATAATCGTTCTCAGCTAGTTTATGAGTGTCTTGTGCCACCGGTCATTCCACCAATCTTTTTTGTTAAGAAAGAGAACTTTCTTTTTCTGGCAAGTCCCACTAGAGGTCTTTATCCTCCGAAGAGTTATGCCTCCAAAGAGGGCTTGTACCTCCGAAGAGGTCTTGTGTTGTTTGCTGCCTGCTCGCCCTTGTTTTTTGGCCATTTGCTCATATCAGCGGTTCCCTATTGTCATTTTCAAGCACACATTCCTTTCTTTTGCAAATAGCTTATTTTATCCAAAGAAGTGTACTTCATTGTTAAATAAGTTCGCAGGGGAAGACACAGGCTAATTAATCGGATGTTCGTTTGCACAAACGATCACAATTAGTTAGGTAGGGTCCACCTCTGCCGGAACCATTAACTGTTTGCTTGAAGCACTTCTTATATAGGATTTGAGCGTGGAATTTTTGTGGCTGAACATTCATTTGTTGAGTGATGTTAGGGATCGCTTGGTCTTGTGAAGGGTAAGCTTTGTTTTAATGGCCTGCAATATTAAATCGACATTTTAGCAATACAATTGAAGTACTTTATATATCGAAATAAAATTGGCAGTTTATAATAGTAGAGAACACAAGATTTATAGTGGTTCGGCCAAGAACTGGGCCTACATCCACTTTATAGTTCTTATTATTCACTTGCAGTGGCTTTACAATGGCTTTCAATACAAGAATCATACATCCATAATTCTTTTACAGTATTTCAGTATAGCTTTTAAGTAAAATATGGGCGCAAGTGATTGTTGTTCCAAGCTCTTGGAATTGGATCTCCTTCGACAGTTGTCAGTTTGAAAGTGCCATCAAGAAGTTTTTTTCCTATGACATATGATCCTTTCCAGTTTGGCGCAAACACTCATGTTGCTGCCATGACCCTCTTCAAGACAAGATCTCCAATCTCAATGCTGCGTTGGCGAACTTTGGAATTGAAGTACCTGGCAATTCTTTGCTCATGGGCTACAATTCTGTGCTGAGCCTCTTCCCTTTTTTCATCAAGGAAGTCAAGTGCTTCAAGTTGCAACTCTTCGTTCTCAGCTTGGTTGAAATGAATTCTTCTATGTGAAGGGACTTCTATTTCCACCGAAATTATTGCTTCTGATCCATATGCCAATGAAAATGGAGTGTGCCCAGTCGCAGTTTTATGTGTAGTTCTATATGCCCATAGTGCTAGTGGTAGATTATCACCCAACCACCTTTCGCTTTTTCCAGCTGTTTTTTGATGGTTGATTTGATAATTTTGTTTACTGCTTCCACTTTCCAGTTTGGCTGCGGATGAGCCACTGCTGAGAAGCTTTTTGGATCTGTAATCGCTTGTAAAAATCTTGGAACTCTTCACTTTCAAATTGGGTTCCATTGTCTATGATTATCTTTTGAGGCACACCATACCTGCAAATGATATTCTTAGTCACAAAGTTTATCATCTTTTTAGAGGTAATAGTAGCTAATGGTTCAGATTCAGCCCATTTAGAAAAATAATAAACAACAAAAATAGCATATCTGATTCCGTACTTGGCGGTTGGCAAAGGCCCGGTGAGATCTATTCCCCAAATAGCAAATGGCCACAGACTGACCATCTGTGTTATCTCGATGGAAGGTGCTCTTGGGATTTTTGCAAATCTCTGGCATCAGTCACATTTTCGAGCATAGCTTGCAGCATCACGATTAATATCTGGCCAAAAATATCCATAACAGAGAATTTTCTTTGCTAGAGTTTGGCCACCTGAGTGGTCTCCGCACTCTCCTCCGTGTACTTCAGCTAGAATTGTCTTAGCTTCTTCCTTGGTCACACAACGGAGTAATGGCATTGAGAATCCCCGCCTGTACAATCGGCCATCTTGAATTATATATCTGGAGGCTTTTCTTAGCAGCTTCTGTCGTTCTTTTGAATTTTCTGGTAAAGAACCGTTGAGAAGATATTCCATTATCGGAGTCATCCATGATTCTTGCTCTTTAGATATGGTCATGATCTGGTCAATATCCATCTCATCAGTGCTTGGAGCTGACAGGACTTCCACAAGAACTAATCCCAATAATTGAGCTTCACCAGTGCTTGCATACTTTGCGAGAGAATCTGCCTTCATGTTCTCTTCACGGGCTATATGATTTATCGTATAGTGGTCAAGATCATCAAGAATTTCCCTGGCTCTTGACAAGTAAGCGGGCAGATTTTCTCCTTTAGTTTGAAACTCTTTCTTGACTTGACATACAATAAGCTGTGAATCACTGAAGATCTGCAACACTTTGACATTCAATTCTTTAGCAATTTTCAAGCCGGCAATAAGAGCTTCATACTCTGCTTCATTGTTTGTCGAAGGGAATTCTAGGCTCAATGCATAGCACAATGACCGCCCTTCAGGGATTTCAATCACAACCCCAGCTCCAGAACAGTAATCGTTTCTTGCACCATCAACGTATAATTTCCATCGAATTGGGGTATTATCGGTCACTTCTTCCACACTATCACCTTTATTTGCACATTCTGGGATGAAAACGGCTGAAGCTTGTCCATTAGTTGCTCTCCGGTATGATAAGTGATGTCGTATTGGTTGAATTCAATATTCCACTTCAAAAGGGGACCCGAAGTTTCAGGGCGAAACAGGACTTGCTTCAGAGGTTGATCAATGAGGACTTTAATAGGATGAGCTTGGAAATATGGCCTCAATTTTCTTGATGGAATCAGTAGACAATAGGCGAGCTTTTCCAATTTTGAATAATTCATCTCTGCCCCAGTGAATCTTTTGCTGATATAATAGACTGGGCGCTGAATTTTTGCCTCTTCCCGCACCAACGCTGCACTAAAAGCATGAGATGAGATTGCCAAATATACGAAAAGATTTTCACCATTGTCCGGCTTAGAAAGTATTGGATGCGTTTCCATGTGACGAATCAACTCATCGAAAGCTTTCTGGCATTGAGTAGTCCAGTCAAAGTTTTTCCTTTCTTTCTTCAGAGCATCAAAGAATGGAATGCATTTATCAGTAGCTTTGGAAATGAATCGACTCAAGGCAGCAAATTTTCCATTAAGACTTTGCAGTTCTTCCTTTGTTCTAGGGGCTTTGACTTCTCTTAAGGCAACATTTTGAGCAGGATTAGCTTCAATGCCCCTAGCACTCACAATGAAACCCAAAAACTTTTCGGACTCCACCCCAAACGAACTTTTCAAAGGATTAAGTTTCATTCCGTACTTTCGGAGGATTGCAAACATTTCTGGAAAGTGATTCTTATGGTCTACCGCTTTCTTTTATTTCACCAACATATCATCAACAGAAACTTCCATAATTTTTCCAATCTGCATTTTGAACATAGCATTTACGAGTCTTTGGTAAGTTGCCCCTGCATTATTAAGTCTGATGGGCATGACTCTATAGCAGTAGAGACCAACGTCGGTGATGAAGCTCGTGTCCTCCTGGTCTGACTCATGCATCATGATCTGGTTGTATCCGGAGTAAGAATCCATAAAAGATAACAATCCATGCCCCGCTGTTCCATCCACCAACTGATTTATCCTGGGTAACGGGAAGCAGTCTTTGGGGCAGGCTTTGTTTAAATCTGAGAAGTCGATGCATACTCTCCACTTCCCATTAGCTTTCTTAACCAGTACAGGATTTGAAACCCAATTTGGATAAGTAGACACCCTGATGAAACCATTCTCCATCAGCCGGTCTACCTCCTCTTTCAACGCCGCTGACCTTTCAGGACCATTGGTTCTTCTCTTCTGCTTTATCGGTCTAAACTTCGGATCAATATTCAGAGTATGTACTGCAATTTCTGGGGATATTCCACACATATCAGCATGAGTCCAAGCGAATATGTCCAGATTTGCTTTCAAGAATGATATTAAGGAATTTTGAACCGTCACACTAAGTTGCGAACCCACATTCACCACTTTGTTCAGATCTTTCGGCTCAACAGGTACTGGCACCATTACTTCCACTGGCACCGGTCTATTCTCCCCTGCACTAGCTTTTCTGGGATCCATTTCTCTTCGTGCCCCGCTATGTTCGCCAGTGCAGGGTCCACCCTGTAATTGCTACAAGGTTGGTTCTTTGATGCGGACTGGGGCAACCACATCTTTTCCCATCTCTCTCTTCCTTGCTTCACGCAACTCTATAAGATAACATTCTCTCCCAGCGTTCTCATCCCCTTTAATAACCCCAACCCCATTATCCGTGGGGAATTTCATAGTGAGGCACCACGGGGCGAGAATTGCCTTAAAAACCGCAAGAGTTGGTCGGCCTAGGAAAGCGTTGTAGGCAGAAGATTCATCAACAATTACAAAATTCTGTTTTCGAACAACCTTTTTCTGCCCCTCTCCAAGCTCAACGAACAAGTCAATAGTTCCAATTGGCTGCTTCGGTTCACCAGTAAACCCAACGATCTTCTGAGATGAAGCTTGAACATCAGCCATCGGAATTTTCATCTGATTGAACGTCTTTTTTAAGAGAATATTGCAAGAAGCGCCGCAATCTACAAGCACTCTTCTCACAATAGCCGGCCCAATGCTACAGAGATGACCAAGGGATCTATGGTTGGAGCTTCAATGCCCATAGAGTCCCTGGCTCTGAACACAATATCATCATTAAAAGTTCTCCGCTGCTTCAAAGGTGCAGCATCTTCTAGCACAAAAACACTCTCTTCTGTCGGTGCATACATCAAGGCACGGGCATATCTTTCCATCTAGCCCCAGCTTATACCTGGTGGATGAGGACATCCTGTAATCACACTAGTAACAGGCCTTTTTGGTTCATGCACAGTATTCCTCTCACCCGAGCCAGATGGATTAGCAGGAAGTTGCTGGTCCTTAGTAGATGAAGTTTGGTTATTTCTATTTCTCTTAACATATTGCTGCAACTTGTTCTCTCTCAGTAGCACTTCAATCAAACTTTTCAGATGGCGGCATTCGTTGGTATCATGACAGGGTTGATTATGTAACCGACAGAATCTCCCACTTTGAGCAGCTTTTCTCCCAACTCTCATCTCAGGCGGCTTAGGATATTCTACCGCGTCTTTGGTAGCAAAAAAGATATTATCCGGGGTGTCAGTCAAAGGAGTGAAATCTGAAGGTTTTGAGAAGTGGGGCTTCTTCATATCTTTATGTTTCTTCCCACCAATATTCTCCCTTTTCTGATTTCTGGATTCCTTTTTGGTAGGAGCAGCAGTATTATCCTTAACCTCTGTCAATGCCACTTTAACCGGTGCTTGAAGGCTTTCCAAACGCATGAATTCATCAGCTTTCTTATAGAATTTCTCAAGCGAATTAGTTTCTTTCATCTTCATCCACTTCCCAAATTCGCTTGATTTGTCAATTGCCCTCATCAAGTATGTCAACACCATTCGCGGCACTGCATTATCCACTTCAGCCAAAGTTATGTTGAAGTGGTTCAAGAAAGATCTAATAGATTCCCCAGGGTTTTGTTCCAGGCTTGACAGTGACATAATATCCTTTCCCTTTGAAGCATACAACCTGAATTGCTCTTTAAACTTCCGAGTCAAATGGGCGAACTGGTTTATGTTTCGGACCGGAAGCTTTGTGAACCAGAGTAGGGCCACTCCTTCCAAATATACCTGGAAGTACCAGCATTTGATCTCATCAGATGCCCTAGCACCAGTCATGTGCCAATCATACTTATACAGGAATTGATTAGGGTCACTCGTTCCCTTATAAGCCGGAATGGTTGGAGGAACAAACTTCCTCCGAAATTCAGCTTCCAAAATCTTTTCAGTGAACGGAGTTTTGCTCGAAGCGAATCCCCATTCTCCTTCATCTTCATCCCTTTACATGCTTTCCTTCATGATTTGCCGCACCATGCCCGAAAGATATTCCTCATCATTTAAAGGATCTACAGGACAGACTTCGGCCATTTTCTCGGAAGTTTGTCTGGACAAACGTTCGTGGAGAGTTGGCTGCGGTCTCGATCCTCTAGCTCGAGGAGGTGTTTCTTTGGCGGGGCTAGTTGCTTTTTGAGGAATATTCCTCTCTTCATGATTATGAACATCATCTCCAAGGTTTTCTTCATTATTCACCGGTTGACGGTTAGCTCCGAGCAATGCATTTAACCTTTCAAGCATTAAAGCATTCTGGGATTCCATCTGCTGGTATAACCCGGATACTGCGGCATCTAACTCTGCTCATGTAATTCCGATACTTGGTGCTGCTTGACTTGACGAAGGAGAAGTGGCAGTATTCTCATAGACATTACTGGTTCTTGTAGATCCACGCTTTCTTCCAAGAGCCATTATCTCTGATAGAATTCTGGTTTTGAGAGAGGTTTTTTCAACAAACTTTTGCGAAGCAATGATGAAAGTAGCCCGAGTTCAGTTCTTAGTGAAAGCACCAAAAATGTTAACGCTTAAAATTGAACGCTAACACCCCGGTGTAAGTAGAGATTAAGTGAAAGCACCACCGTCTATACGGGAATTAAAAGTAAGTAGAAAAGTCACAGAGAAAGAAGTAAAAGACAATAGTTTTATAGTGGTTCGGCTTCAGGTTAAGCCTACATCCACTTTAATCTTCTTTATTGCTGAATCAATTACAACTTTACAACAATCTTCGATTACAACACTGATAGGACAAATAACTAGAACTCCGATCTAGAAGAATTCTTTGAATCCATGTCGATTGTGTTAGATTTCCTCTTGAAGTTTGTTGAGATGTCTTTCTTGTTTGAAGTGTCGAGCGAGTCGAGAATTCAGCAGAGTATCGGCGTTTCAGAAATGAGCCAAAAGATCCATTTTCAGTTGGAGTAGGTGGGATATTTATAGAGAGTTTTCTGAATTAGGTCGTAGGCCACGAGCGAACTTAGATAGGTCGTAGGTCGTGAGCGACCTAGTGGGAGCAGTTTATGGCTTATCTATGGTGTACTTGATCACTTCGAACAATCCAGCATGTCATAGGTCATGACCGACCTAGGGAGAAGCGGCATAGGGAGTTACTTCGGTTTTGTTTAGGTCGTGAGCGACTTAGGGGAGGATGGTTGGCGACCTAAGGTTGGGAGCGGCCTATAAGCAAGCGGCTTCATTCCGTGATAAGTCGCTAGGTCGCTGGATCTTCTAGGTCGCTAGGTCGTTTATCTTCTAGGTCGGTAAGTCGTTTATCTTCTAGCTCGGTTTAGTCCATAGGTCGTTAGCTCGTGGGTCTCTTGTACCTTTAGCCCATTAAGTCGCGAAGCCTCTTTGTTGTGACATGCTGTTGCCCCGTGTTGATGGTTAGGTCGCTAGGTCGTTTGATAAGTTCAGGTCATTTGGTCGCGATATCTTTAGGTTTCTAGGTCGTTGGTGGTCTTTAGGTCGTTTGGTCGTTCATACCTTAATTCTTTTAGATCGCTTATTTCTCTTAGGTCGTTGAGCCGTGGAACAGAGGAGTTAACACCGATGGAATGTACCGTTCAATTCCTCCCTTTTTTTACTGCACTTGGCTGCGTAATGACCTTTATTGAAACATCTGTGGCAGGTGACATTATCATAAGGCCCTGGTCCAGCCCTTTCCTTAACCTGTTTCTCATACTCTTGAATTTCTTCTTCTCGATCCTTACGTGCAGTTTCTCTTTGCTCTCTGCGTCTAACCCTCCATTCTTCACTCTTAGTCATCTCTCTCAAAGGCTTAATTCTGGAGGGGCTTCCTAACATATAAGTTAGACTTAATTAGAAGAATTCAACTTTTACTCTTATATATATACATTAATTTGCTTACCAAGTTATACCTTAATTTTTAACACCTTTGGTTTTTAATTCCAAACAAAGTTTTCAAACAACTTCTTACTTCAAAATAAGATTACTTTAAAAAATATTCTGAATAATATTATTTATCATTATTAGGAAACAAACATCCCAATATTTGATACAATAACCATTTTATTTTATTTTAGTTTGAAACCAAATTTTATTCTAATTCTCCTTATATGAATGGTACATTATGTTCAATTCCTATTTGGATGTATATATTTACCACTTAAATTCTTATTTAATTTCAATATCCAACAACCCATTATTGCCTTATATATATAAACTTGTATATAAATCCTTTACCTTTAAAACCATTATATAAAAATAATAAGTACGCTCTCATACACACACACACTCTCAACTCAATTTAGGGTAACACTTACTTTATCCTTAATGAGTACGCCAACCAGAGCCAAGGTTCTCGCTTAACCTGGCTCTAATACCAAATGTAACGACCTAGAAATTTCAAACCCAAAAATTCCAGATAGTTAGAAGAAGAAGAAAGAGATAGAAGAAGAAACCGAAAACACAACACAAATCCTCACATTCGCAGCGGATCAAAATATAATATCAAATAATAACAGTTTTACAAAGAAGAAATGTATCCGTACAATTATATTTTTAAACATCAGAGTTACAGCCATTACACAACACTGGACAGTTTAAAATAACATGTCCTAGACAAACTATAATATATACAACGGGATACGATTCATACGTTCCTGCCAACCAGCTCGCCTCCTGAGCTCCAAAACGTCCTAACCTGAAAATCTGTAATACTCGGTCTGACCCGAGCATTACATCAAAGTAACACCCGGGTCAGGCTGGAACCAGCATGAGTAAACCCATAACAAGAAATACAAACTATACAACTTATGTGAATTACCAGGATAACTCGTATGTTTACGAGTTCTTATAGTCAAACACCTATCATATTCTACAGTTTTCAGGTTAAATGTCCATGTTACTCAATTCATTACATTCCAGCCTGTATATTTCACATATCCAATTTATAAAGAATTTAGTTTTCAAAATCGAAGTGTTTTCGGATATTACCGGTACCCGACCCCGGTCTCTTCGAATCCCAAGTCATCTTAACCCAAGTTATTCAAGTAAAATACAATCCAAACTTTAAATGCAGGATGTCGCTTTTATACACAACAATTCATAAATGATAGATAACCACACTATCACTATCTATCCAAACATATCATCGGAAAACATTTCAATCAGAGATATCAACCAATTGAAGGCCTTTACATTATTTAATCATTTATAAGAAAGATTGGTCATTTTCAAAATTAATTTAATTTCCCTCTAATTAAATTAATTACTAACTTTAATCACTTGGTTTTCCTTTACTTAACAATAATTAATTACAAATCGATTAGTTAATCATCCTTGATTAATTATCCTTTAAGAAATTAACTCTTAATTAATTACTCAAATTAAATAGCCTTAACCGATTCATATTAATCGCATTTGTCCTTGATTAATTACTCAAATTTATTATTCAATAATCACTTATTAATTAACCAGCCCTTAATTAATTTCCGTAATTAATCAATCCTAACTTCCTTAAGTAATTTCCCCTTTAATTACTTTCATCAGGTAATTATCATTTAATAAATTACTTTTAGTAATTACCCATTAATTACCCTCCGTAATTAATGACATTAGGTAATTTCTTTAATTACTTCCATTAAGTAATTATTATTAATTAATTAATTTCATTAGTTACTTTAATTCATTACATTCATTAATTAATCATTTTCTAATTACTGGCATTAATTAATTACCTTCAATTAATTACTAACCCTTCAATTAATTAAATGATCATTTCTTAGTTCCTTTCATAAAGTAATTATCTTTCTTAATATAGTTACATTCAGAAATTATCCTTAGTTAATGAGATATAAACCCTTTATTTTAAATTAGAAACTTAATTAAATCATTTAAATCTTATTTAATTAAGTACCTGAAATTATTGTATTACAAAAATAATTCTGGGTATTTTGATTTAAGTTTAATACATTTTTTTTCTTTCACATCTTAGAATTTTATCTGAAAACATTTGGAACTGATTCACATTTTGCTACTAAACACCTAGTTATTTAAATCAAAAGCTAATGCCGAGCTTTAACTGATGTTTACCCGAGCCAAAATTGGCAGTTTCCCCCTAAAACACGAGCCATCAAACCCCAGTAATCTCGAGGCCAAAATATAACTTCGAACTTAAAACAAACTTCTCTTATCCATACTCTCCTTCTTCTTTCATTTCTATTCCTACAGCACAAAACAATGCCTATTGACATTCCATGCACCATGCACATACACATGAGACATCGGCCACTGAGTACTGTGCCGATCATCCACGCAAGACGCCTCCAATCTCCTCCTTATGGTCCACCGAATGGAACATCGCCACGAGCACTCAATCGAAAATCGAATCTCCTAAGCTCTAGAACGAAAGCTTTGTTCATATAACCGCCTCGATTCGCCCCTCTTTCCATTGCCGATCAGCAATCTACTTCACCTGAGAATGCGCCACTTAACCCTCTTACATTTCCACCCATACCGCATCCCCCAGTTGCTACCCCAACGCCTCAATCACTTCGGGATCCAACCTTGACCAGACAAGCACTAAACCCTAAATTACACCTTTCCAATTGCCATGATCACTGAGAACCCCTACCACCATTTTTCCTCTAACCACGGTTACCTCAGCCTTCTCCAACCCCATCCCTTGAATTTGAAAACATCGAGGTTGTCGAAAATCACCTATCGACCCAATTCCGATCAATGTGAAATATATCGTCCCTTCCCAACTTAAAAATCAAAATCTCAACATCAAAAATCATTATTTCCTAGCACGAATCAGAATATATATCCGAAACTGAAGATTTGATAAATGATTTTTCCACTTAAAATAATTCATTACTGTTAATTTGCCCTTTTAAAATTTTTACTCAGTAAATATACTAATACCCATTTTTAAAATTTGAATTACACTCTTATAATCACTTATTATTTAAAAATCAAATTCTATAATCAATTAGATAAGATGATCTGAATTTTTATTCAGGTTATGTTGAACAAAGGCTTCCTCTTCCATCATCCAGACATTGTATTCAATATTAACCCAAATATATATACTTAAATTCATTTTAAAACAACCCACACAGCATAATTCAAATTATACTTCAATAATCATCGTATGCTAGATAGAATTATATCAGATCTCAAGTTTTACTCACCTATTGTTTTTTTTTGCTCCTGCTTTGTCTCCGCTTTACCTTTGTTAATGCTAAAATGTACGCTAACACCCCGGTGTGAGTTGAGTTATAGAGAAAGCACCAGCCGTTGGTACGGGAACTAGAAGTAAGCAGAAAATAGCAGAAAATAGTAAAGAGACAACGATTTTTATAGTGGTTTGGCTCAAAGTCAAGCCTACATCCACTTAATCTTTTCTCTTATCGACTTCATTGCAAGTTTCACAATAGTTCTCCAATTACAACAACATTAAAGCAAGAAGTTAGAACTTTGATGTAGAAAAGCTCTTTGACTTCATGTTGAATGAACTTGATCTTCTCTTAAGGTTCCTTGAAGTGTCTTAAGCGTTTGAAGTGTTGTTCAAGTTGTCAAAATAGCAGAGTCTTGGCGTTCGAGAAGGTCAAAAAAGTCCCCCACCCCAAAGTGGGGTTAGTGGAGTATTTATAGGGGAGTCTCAGAGTTAGGTCGTGTGGCGTATGCCATGGGCGACCAAAGGAGTTGCGACCTAAGAGTGATCCCGCGGTAGTATAAGTCGTCGGTGACTTAATGGAGCCATCTTGGACGAGATGCGGGCTGTGAGCGACTTAGCACGTGTAGTATAGGAGTTATCTCAGCTCGTTTAGGTCGTGAGCGACCTAATGGAAAAGGCAGTGTGCATGCAGCTTTACTCTGAAACTTGCTAACTCGTTAGCTCGCTTTTCTTTTAACTCGTTAGGTCGCTCCTGGCTTAGGTCGCTATCTTCACTGACTTGCTAGGTCGTTGAGACGCTAGATTGCTAGGACGTTGAGACGTGCCATGTTGAGCCGCTCTGTACTTTTGGTCGGTAGGTCGCTCCTTGCTGTAGGTCGTTGGGTTGTGTAATTCGCTAGGTCGCGAAAAAGAGTGGTGTTAACATTTTCCCCTTAAAGTATATGCCTAAGGATTAGGTCATGTGCTTCGACACCTCTTTACTCACGCCATCCTGAGTCTCTAGGTCGTGAGCCACTTATGAGAAAGCTAAGTCATTCATGTCGGTTCGTGTTCCATTGCCCCTGTATATAAGTCTCTTATTTTGATCCTTCTTCTCCTCACCTGCTCTAACACTCTGAACCGCCATTGAAGAATACTCTGAGCTCTCAAAGACGAACCCAAGCTAACCGGCCGTTGATCATCTTTTTCGTCACACTACGTAAGTGAATCCGTTCATCATCCAACCACGACTCGCGAATCCCCCTTTTTCCGACCTTAATCCAATTTCATGTGCTGCATTTCACCACGAATCATGTTACAATCTATCTTTGGTCGTTATTGGACGCATTGTCATTGTAATTCACGAGAACATAGCAGTGCATTGGATCCATGATGGATCTGAGGTGATTCGAATCGGTTTTGGGTGATTTGGCAGTGTGGAAAGATGATGGATTCTGTTGTGGAGATGATAATGGGTTATCTGGTCACAATTTAATGGGTTAGCAAGTTTATGAGTTAGGCATTTGTTGAATGAAGAGGAGCTAGTGGGTTAAGGAGAGTGAGAAATTGACCGGCTTAGGAGTTTCGAACGACCTAAGGCTTAACGGTTGGAATGTGAATCGTACGACCTAACTAACTAGCGACTTATCTTGCTTGCGACTTAACATGCCAGAATAGCATATGGCTTAAAGAAAAGCGACTTAAGGAGTCCACACGACCTAATTTAACCCGCAGCTTTGCTTTAGCTTGTAGAAACATGACTGATGAACTGCTAGAATTTGTTGCACTCTTTTACATATTGTATTAACTTTTAAGCTAACAACTTGTTAAATACAACATTTGCAGAAAACTAGGGCGAATATACTGCCATTGACTGCACACATCGAATGACAGATTAGTCGATAAAGAATAATCAACTTAAGAGAATTATGTGAGAGAAATGCTGCGAATTAACAAGTTCAAGTGAAGTATTAAAGCAAAACTAAATTAATCAACTAAAGTTGATTTGTCTACATTAACACTGTACTTGAACTTAAAAAAACAAGCCCTCAAACTTTATAATTGACAAACGCCAACTAGTTTAATTCCAGTTATGTTTGCTTGTCATTTTATTAGTTTTGCACAACACTTCACACTTTTAGGAAACGTGCACCTTCATATTTGAATATCCAGTTCCTTGTGTAGAACGACTTCTCTAAAAATGCAAGAAGAGATAGTAGAGCAGACCGATGACGTTTTCCCAATAGCTGACCCTTTAGAGAATCCTCCGGAAAGAGTTTCAACTTCATTGAACCAACGGGTTTTCAACCAGCTATGTACTCAATTCGGGATTGTTGAAGCGGATGCTTTGCTTCCTGGGGTAAATGACACTACAATAGACCACCTCCTGGCTTTGTTGCAGTGAATCATCGAATGTGTTTGAATGGAGCTATTCCTCCCTTCAACGATTTTCTCGGAACACTCCTCCTTCGACTTGCTATCCCTCCATTCCAGTTGCACCCTAATGGCTATGCCATCTTGATGCGGTTGTGTGTACTATTCAAGAGGATGCTTAACCGACTCCCAAGCTTCGAGGAGATATGCTACTTGTGTTCATTCGGGTGGAACAAAGATCACCCTCCAATTACTCTTGTAACGTGTGCAAGAAATCGTAAGTTGATTACGGATCTGCCCAAGAGCGCTCACGGGTTCTTAAACCAGTTCTTTTTTGTCCGTTGACCTCCGGGATTCTATGCCATCTGGAGAGTAGGAAGTAAGGCTACCGATCTTTGTTCACTTCACTTCTGAGCCTTTCAAAATTCGAGTTGTCAAGTGCTAACTTCATTCTTTACTTTTGAAGTACTTCCTCCTCCCTCCAAAGATTCTAGTCACAAACCAACTTTCGAAAGATTGAATGACGTAGCTGCTGATGAGAGAAGTATTAAATTCCTGCTAAAGGACGAGTTTTTGCACCAATTCAGACTTTTGCATTCTTCTCGATCCATCAATCCCGCGACGCCCCTAGTTCTCAAGCAGAAACGTCAGATGCCCCAGCCTCCGTAAATAAATTTGCACCGAAGGAACATATCGTAGAGGCTTCATTAGTGAAGTGCTCCAGTTGCGTTGACGGTGAGGGAGTATCCGACAAATCTAAACTTCCCCTAGTTACTGAAGTGGAAGAATTTCCTCAACATTCCGGGAAGGCTGCTGGAGAAGCTGATGAGGGAGCTGGGAAAGAAAGTTTTGTTACAAAGAGTGTAAAGCGTGCTGAAGAGAGCACTGCTGATGTGGTCCATCCCATTGGGCACGATGGTGATGATTTCTTTGGGGGACTGAGCGACCTTATAGTGACTTCCCAAGAGCTTTTTAAAGATGACACCATCACCTCTAAGCTTGAAGCGACATACGTTTTGTGATCAACTCCATCAACCTAGGAGTTGACTCCTGTTGCAAAAGCCGACATCACCCCTAAGGAGAAAAGTGGTTTGTAGTTTGACGCACGTAGTTCACACGTCACACACACTTAGGATTTTTGACAATTATGCGCACTTAGCTTCTTTATCTCGAAGATTTCTAAATTCTGTCTTTTCTTCAATTTCAAGTACTCCAATGGGACGCAGCGGCTCATATTATGATGACTTTCAGCGCTATGCGAGGCGTGATTCTTACGACCCCAGGCGCTATCTTCCTGCCTCTAGGGAAACTAATGAGGAAAGAGCAGTTAGGAAAGCTCGCGAGAGGTAGGCTCATGAGGGGCGCTATGGAAGGAGAGATGACCGACATGACGATGACTCCCATACGAGAAAGTCTCATGACGACAAAGGGAAGAGTCATATAGCCGAAGATCCAAGCAAGCGAGCCAAGCTAAGCAAAAAGTCTTCATCTGAAGTTTCCAAAGTGCCCGCTGCTCCTACCTCTGTAGACATCTCCTCTAGCTCCCCTTCCCTTTAAAGAGCTGACATTCAATCAATCATTAATAGGCCTCCTTATCAAGTTGAGAGACCTCCGTCTGCACTCCAAAGCCGATTTCCACACTGGTGTTTGAAAGGAATACGCTTTGATTTGGACTTGGTTCCCATTGATAAACAGGCCATGCTGAGAAATCTTGACCCTGTAAAGCTTGATATCGAAAGAATGTCCGGCTGGCAGAAATTAGCTGATGAGCTTCAGAGGGTAAATCGCTTAAATCTTGAGGCCGTGCTGACCATGGAAAGTGATAAATCTGAGTGGCAAAAAGTTCTTGATAAGCATGATACAGAGATGAAAACCATCACTGCCTAAAACGAGAAACTTGAGGATGAAGTCAAGAAGCTTAAAGAAGATCTTGCCACCTCTTCCATTTCTTATACTCAAAAGGAAGAGATTCTTCAAAAGCAAGTAAGAGACGCCCACGCTGCTCAACGGGATGCTGAGGCTAAACTTGGGACGCAGCAGAAAGTTGTGAAAAATTACCGCAATGATGTTTCTCGGTTGTGGGAGAAGTCTAACTCCCAAAATTTGGAGATTGCAACTTTAAAGGCCCAGCTTTCCAAGGCTGAAAAAGAGCGTGACGAGGCCATCGCTGGAAAAGCAGCAGCTGAACAATCACATGAAGCGACTAAGGCCAACATCAGCTCCACTCTGTTTGAGTTTTATATTCAAAGTTTCTTGGGACATGGCAGTCTTTCATTCTTGGGCCCACAGTATTAAATTACCTTAGCTGAAGTGTGGGAGGTAGCAGTTGATATGCTTAGAGGCGCTGGTTATGCTGAGGATGATCTTGAGGCTTATTATCTGGATGACGATATTCGTGTCGCCCTTGCCAGAGGGAAGGAACAACTTGCCAAGGAGCGAGCCGAAGCGGTGGAAGGAGAGAATTTAGGGAAGGCACCTTTGACAGACCCAACTTGTCCTTCGGCTTCGGTTGACATCGATACTATTTGCTCCAGTTCTCACCCTCCGTCTCCTACCAAAGCCGAAATTGAAACTACAACTGCCCATACCGAAGAGAAGGCCCAAAAAGACACTGAAGCTCAAGACTTCGAAATTGACGTGATAATGCCAACCTCTCGAGGTAACTTCAGTACTGACCAGCTCAAGTGGACTACTCGTTTGCTTCATATGATCTCGATGGAATTCTTGCTTATTACTTAAACCCCGACGTGCCACTATCTCCTCTCTTTGCGAGAAATACTGATGTTAACTTTTCTTCTTCTGTAGTGAAAATAACAAGCGTTGTACAAGCTTCGCCTCCTCCAACCGTTGCCCCTCCATCTCTTCAAGCTACTCCTTCTCTTGCTTCTCAACCGCGGTCACAAGAAGAACAAGGAGAAGCTATTTAAGGCTTAGATGACCCGGCCACTTCACAAGAGTAGAAAGTTGAAGAGCTTGAGGAGGGTGAGAGGACCCCGGAGGAATTTACTGCCGATGATACAAAGCTGATTGATTTTATCACTCTGGGCAGCTAATCTTCTTCAAAGAAGAGGGGATTGCGTGGAATTTCAAAGAAGAAGAAGGGCACTTCTGCTGGTGATGAGAAAGCGGAAGAGGACCCAATTGCACCTCTCTCTCCTTCTTCCCCGACTCGTTCAGGCCGACTCAAAAAGTTAACCATTAAGGCAGGCGAGGGTCCAAAGGCGGCGGGAAGAAGTAATGGGCCTAGATTTATCCTCCTTGTTTTGCTTTTTGCTTGTATTTGAAGACATGTATTGACGGAAGATTGTGCGGGTACCGGCCCTGCTTTTTAGAACCTGCACATGTACACAAATCTTTTATAGTATGAAATAAAATGATTCTTCATACTTATACAAACTTTTGTCTGTATTTATAAATGCATTTATTCCTTTTACCGCACAAGTTTCTTTATTTTCCTTGTATGATATTGCAGTGAGCCCGTGGTATGTTGCTTGAGCGTTGCTTTTATTATGCGGCTATATTATATTGCCCCCATATCACGGATCTTTGCAATCTTCTCCATTTTGAGGAGACTTATACTCTTACTTTGGGGAATAATTCTTCCATTTGGAGGAAATATTATTCTACTCTAGTAGAGTGTGCTTTGTATTGGAGAAGTTTTCTCTATTTTTTTATTTTTTTGAAAAAGATTTTACGCTTCAACTTACAGAGATAGTCACTTTTATTTTTGAGAAGTGGATTCCTCTATGCGGTGAAGCGGGCCTCCGTAGAGGGCTTTGTTTGTGCCTCCGAAGAGGGCTTCTTTTGTGGCACTTCCCCCTTGAGAGGAGAAGTGAGCCTCCAAAGAGGGCCTTTTGGCACTTCCCCCTTGAGAGGAGAAGTGGGCCTCGGAAGAGGGCTTTTTGGCACCTCCTCCCTTGAGAGGAGAAGTGGGCCTCCAAAGAGGGCTTTTTGGCACCTCTCCCCTTGAGAGGAGAAGAGGGCCTCCGGAGAGGGCTTTATGGCACTTCCTCCTTGAGAGGAGAAGTGGGCCTCCGAAGAGGGCTTTTTTGGCACTTCGCGCTTGAGAGCTGAAGTGGGCCACTGAAGAAGGCTTTTTGGCACCTCCCCCCTTCATAGGAGAAGTAGGCCACCGAAGAGGGCTTTTTGGCACCTCCCCCTTGAGAGAAGAAGTGGGCCTCCGAAGAGGGATTTGTGCCTCCGAAGTAGGCTTTTTAGCCCCTCCCCCTTGAGAGGAGAAGTGGGCCTCCGAAGAGGGCTTTGTGCCTCCGAAGAGGGCTTTTTAGCACGCCCCCCCTTGAGAGGAGAAGAGGGCCTCCGAAGAGGGCTTTGTGGCACCTCCCCCCTTGAGAGGAGAAGTGGGCCTCTGAAGAGGGCTTTTTTGTTTGGCTCGCCAGGAAGGATGCATCTCAGAGTTAAGTGGATCCATGGAGCAGACGCAAGCTACCTAACTGGATGTTTTTTTGAACAAACGATCACAATTAACTAGCAAGGGCCTGGAACCTTCTCTTCGGGAACCTTTGGTGGTTCCACCAACCTTTTTTGTTGAGAGACAAGATTCCATTTTGGCCGCTTTTTGTCTGCTTGCCCATGTCTTTTCACCATCTGACCCTCAGCGATTCCTCGTTTTCATCTCTAAGTACATGTTTCTTCCTTTTGCATGTTGTTTTCTTTTCTTTTTTACAGAGAAGTGCATTTCGTTGTTAAGTAAATCCACGGGGCAGACGCAAGCTACCTAACTGGATATTCGTTTGCACAAACGATCGCAATCAGTTAGCAAGGGCCTAGGACATTCACTTCGGGAAGGTGGCCCTTTGGTGGAATCACCAACTGTTTGTGAAAAGCACTTCTTATGTAGGAATTGAATCTGGAATTTTTATGGCTTGACATTTTCTTGTTGAGTGATTTGTAGGAATCGCTTGGCCTTGTGATGTATTGAATAGGTAAGCTTTGCTTTGATAGCCTGCAATATTAAATCGACATTTTAGCAACATATTAAGATACATGCACATCGAAATGAGACAAGCATTTTATAGTAGTAAAGAACACAAGATTTATAGCGGTTCGGCCAAAAATTGGGCCTACATCCACTTTATAGTTCTTATTATTGATTTTCACTGATTTTACAATGGCTCATATTACAAAAATGATACATCCATAATCATTTTACAAATTTAAGCATAGCTTCTATGTAAAATATGGATGCAAGTGATAGCTGTTCCAGGCTCTCGGAATTGGATCTCCTTCGACAGTTGTGAGCTTGAAAGTGTCATCAAGAAGTTTTTGGTCTACGACGTACGTCCCTTCCCAGTTTGGCCCAAACACTCATGTTGCTATTGTGACCAATTTCAAGACTAGATCCTCAATTTCAAAGCTGCGTTGGCGAACTTTGGAATTGAAGTGCCTGACAATCCTTTGCTGATGGGCTGCAACTCTGAGCTCAGCCTCTTTACTTTTTTCATCAAGCAAGTCAAGTGCTTCAAGTTGCAGCTTTTCATTTTCAGCTTGGTTGAAATGAATTCTCCTGCATGAGGGGACCTCTATTTGCACTGGAATCATGGCTTCTGATCCATATGCTAATGAGAATGGAGTGTGCCCAGTCGCAGTCTTATGGGTAGTTCTATATGCCCATAGCGCTAGTGGCAGCTTATCGACCCAACCACCTTTTTCTTTTTCCAGCTGTTTTTTGATGGTTGATTTGATAATTTTGTCCACTGCTTCCACTTGCCCGTTTGCCTGCGGATGAGCCACTGCTGAGAAGCTTTTTTGGATCTTGAATCACCACAATAGTCCTCGAATTCTTCGCTTTCGAATTGGGTACCATTGTCTGTGATTATCTTTTGAGGCACACCGTACCTGCAAATGATATTTTTAGTCACAAAGTTTATCATATTTTTAGAGGTAATAGTAGCCAATGGTTCAGATTCAACCCATTTAGTGAAATAATCAACAACAATAATAGCATATTTGATTCTGGACTTGGCAATCGGCAAAGGCCCAATGAGATCCATCCCGCAAATGGCAAATGGCCATGGACTGAACATCTGTGTTAGCTCGGTGGAAGGTGCTCTTGGGATTTTTGAAAATCTCGGGCATCTATCACACTTTCGGGAGTAGCTAGCAACATCTCGATTAATATCTGGCCAAAAAAACCCATAGCGGAGAATTTTTTTTGCTAGAGTTTGACCACCTGAATGATCCCCACACTCTCCTCCATGCACCTCAGCTAAAATTGTCTTAGCCTCTTCCTTGGTTACACATCGGAGTAATGGAATCGAGAATCCCCGTCTGTACAACCGGTCGTCTTGAATTACATATCTCGAGGCTTTTCTTAACAACTTCTGGCGCTCTTTTGAGTTTTCGGGAAGGGATTCGTTGAGTAGATATTCCTTGATCGGGGTCATCCACGACTCCTGCTCTTGAGATACAGCTATAATCCAGTCAATATCCATCTCATCAGTACTTGGAGCTGACAAGACTTCTACAGGGACCAATCCTAATAATTAAGCTTCACCAGAGGTTGAATATTTAACGAGATAATCTGCCTTCATGTTCTCTTCCCCGGGTATATGGCTTATTATATGGTCAAAATCATCAAGAAGCTCCCAGGTCTTTGACAAGTAAGTAGGCAGATTTCCTCCTTTGGTTTGAAACTCTTTCTTAACTTGGCATACAATAAGCTGGGAATCACTGAAGATCTACAATACTTTGATGTTCAGTTCTTTAGCAATCTTCAAGCCGGTAATAAGAGTTTCATATTCTGCTTCATTATTTGTCGAAGGAAATTCTAATCTCAAAGCATAGCACAAGGACCGTCCTTCGGGGGTTTCAAGCACAACCTCATCTCCGGAACAATAGTCATTTCTTGCACCATCAACATATAATTTCCATCGGATCGAGATGTCATTAGTCACCTCTTCCTCACTGTCACCTTTATCTGTGTATTCTGCAATGAAGTCCGCTATAGCTTATCCATTGATTGCTCTTCGGGATGGTAGGTGACATCATATTGGCTGAGTTCAATATTCCACTTCAAAAGACGACCCGAAGTTTCAGGACGAAATAGGACTTGCTTTAGAGGTTGATTAGTGAGGACTTCAATAGGATGAGCTTGGAAATATGGCCTCAACTTCCTGGATGCAATCAACAGACAATAGGCGAGCTTTTCCAGCTTTGAATAATTCATCTCTGCCCCAGTGAATCTCTTAGTGATGTAATAAACCGAGCGCTGAACTTTTGCGTCTTCGCGTACCAGTGCTGCACTGAGAGCATGAGATGAAACCGCTAAATATATGAAAAGATCTTTACCATTGCTGGGCTTAGAAAGTATTGGAGGCGTTTCCATGTGACAAATCAGTTCATCAAAATCTTTCTGACATTTAGGAGTCCATTCAAAGTTTTTCTTTCCTTTCTTCAGAGCGTCAAAGAAGGGAATGCATTTGTCAGTGGCCCTGGAAATAACCGACTCAAAGCAGCGACTTTTCCGTTGAGGCTTTGCAATTCTTTCTTTTTCCTAGGGGCTTTGACTTCTCTCAAAGCAGTAATCTGAGCAGGATTGTCTTCAATGCCCCTAGCACCCATAATGAAACCCACAAAATTTACGGACTCCACCCGGAATGAGCATTTCAGAGGATTAGCTTCATCACATACTTTCGGAGGACTGCGAACATTTCTGCCAATTGATCCATGTGGTCTACTGCCTTCTTCGATTTCACCAACATATCATTAACATATACTTCCATAGTCTTGCCAACCTGGGCTTGAACATGGCATTGACAAGTCTTTGATAAGTTGCCCCTGCGTTCTTCAGTCTGAACGGCATGACTTTTTAGAAGTAAAGACCAACATCAGTGATGAATCTTGTGTCCTCTTGATCTGGCTCATGCATCATGATTTGGTTATATCCTGAGTAAGCATCCATAAAAGACAATAGTTCATGCCCGGCTATTCCATCCACCAACTGATCAATCCCGGGTAACGGGAAACAATCCTTGGGGAATACTTAGTTTATGTACGAAAAGTCGATGCATACTCTCCACTTTCCACTTGCTTTTTTAACCAACACTGAATTAGAAACCCATTTCGGGTAAGTGGATTCTCTGACGAAGCCATTTTCATGAGCCGATCTACTTCTTCTTTTAATGTTGCCGACCTTTCAGGACCCTGGGTTCTTCTTTTCTGCTTTACAGGGGTGAAATTTGGATCAATATTCAAAGCATGCACCGCGATTTCTGGAGATATTCCACACATGTCAGCATGACTCTAAGAGAATACATCCAGGTTTACTTTCAAGAATGGTATCAACATATTCTGAACCGTCACACCGAGTGGTGAACCCACATTCAGCACCCTGTTCGGATCTTTCAGGCCAACAGGTATTGTTACCGTCACTTCCACCCGCACCACTCTATTCTCCCCTGCATTGGTTTTTCTGGGATCGATCTCTTTTCGTGCACCACTATGTTCACTAGTGTAGGGTCCACCCCACGATTGCTACAGGGTGGGCTCTTTGATGCGGAGCGGAGCTGCCGTACCCTTACCCATTTCTCTTTTCTTCGCCTCCCGCAACTCTATGAGATAACATTCTCGCCCAGAATTTTGGTCCCCTTCACAACACCGACACCATTATCAGTGGGGAACTTCATAGTCAAGCACCAAGGGGCGAGGATGGCCTTGAATGTAACAAGAGTCGGCCGACCCAAGAAGGCATTGTAAGCGGAGAATTAATCAACAATAACAAAAGTTTGTTTTTGGACCACCTTTTTTCCCCTTCTTCAAGGTATACAAATAAGTCGATAGTCCCAATAGGCTGTTTTGGTTCTCCAGTGAACCTAACAATTTTCTGTATGGAAGCTTGGACATCATCCATGGGAATTTTCATTTGATCAAATGTCTTTTTGAATAGGACATTGCAAGAGGCGTTGTAGTCAACAAGCACCCTTCTTACAATAGCTGGTCCGATGCCTGCAGATATCACCAAGGCATCCATGGTGGGAGCTTCAATACCAACAGAGTCTCTGGCTCGGAATATGATGCCATCGTCAGAAGTTCTCTGCTATTTTAAAGGAGTAGCATCTTCCAAGGCAAAAACACTTTCTTCCGCCGGGGCATATCTCAAAGCATGTGCATATCTTTCCATCTCCCCCCAACTTCTGCCTGTTGGGTGAGGACCTCCGTGATAACATTACTGACAGGCCTTTCAGATTCATGCGCTGTATTCCTCTCACCTGAGCCAGATTGATGAGCAGGAACTTGTTTCCCCTGAGTAGATGAGGTCAGGTCACTTCTATTTCTTTTCACATATTGTTGTAGTTTATTCTATCTCAATAGCTCTTCAATCAAATTCTTTAAGTGACGACATTCATTAGTGTCATGGCCAGGTTGATTATGGAACCGACAGAATCTCCCATTATGCACAACATTTTTCCTGAGCCTCATATTAGGTTGTTTGGGGTATTCAACAACATCCTCGGTTGCGAAAAAGATATTTTCTAGAGTATCAGTTAAGGGAGTAAAATCTGAAGGTCTAAAGTGACGAGCTTTCTTCGCATCTTTCTGCTTTTTTCCACCGTTATTCTCCCTTTTCTAGCCATCAGATTCCTTTTTGTTGGAAGCAACGTTGTTATTCTCAACTTCAGTCACGACTACTTTTGTTGGCACAGCAAGTCTTTCTAAGCGCATAAATTCATCGGCCTTCTTGTATAAATTCTCAAGTGAGTTTGACTCTTTCATCTTTAACCATATCCCAAATTCACTTGATTTGTCAGTAGCTCGCATTAAGTAGGTCAGAATCGTCCGAGGCTCTGCATTATCAACCTCGGCCAGGGATATATTAAAATGGTTTAAGAAAGATTTGATTGCTCTCCTGGGCTTTGTTCAAGGCTGGATAGTGACATTATGTTCTTGGCCTTTGAAGCATATAACCTGGACTGATCTTTGAATTTCCGAGTTAGTTCGGAGAATTGATCCACTGATCGAGCTGGCAACTTCGTGAACCAAAGCAGGGCCACTCCTTCCAAGTACATAGGAAAGTATCTACACTTGATCTCATCTGTTGCTCTGGAACCTATCATATGCCAATCATACTTGTATAGGAACTGGTTAGGATCGCCTGTCCCCGATAAGCCTGAATAGTAGGGGGAACAAACTTCTTTGGAAATTCAGCCTTCAGAATTCTTTCAGTAAAAGGAGTCTTGCTTGGCGCAAACCCCCAGTCACTTTCATCTTCCTTCCTTTGCATGCTTTCTTTCATAATTTGTCGAATCGTTCCCGAGAGGTACTCCTCGTCGTTTAGAGGCCCTACGGGATAGACGTCGGCTACTTTTTTGGAAGTTTGCCTGGACAAACATTCACGAAGAGTTGGCTGCGGCCTTGAACCTCCAACTTGGGGTGGTGCCCTTTCGGCGGTGCCAACTGCCCTTTGAGGAATACTTTTCACTTGGGAGACATGAACATCTTCAGCAAAGGTTTCTTCATTATTTCCTGGTTGTTGGTTAACTCCAAGCAAAGCATTCAACCTATCTAACATCAAAGCATTTTGTGCTTCCATTTGTTGATACAACCCAGGCACTGCAGCATCCAATTTGGCCCTTGTGATTCCAACACTAGGAGCCGCTTGATTTGATGCGGGACAAATGGCGGTATTGTCATAAGCATTTACAGATCTAGTAGATCTACTTTTTCTTCCAAGAGACATAATGTCGGATAGACTTCTGGTTCTTAGAGAGAGTCTTTCAACAAATCTTTGTGGACCAATGATGAGAGCATCCTGAGTTCAATTCTCAGAGAAAGTACCAAAAATGTTAACGCTAAAATGTACGCTAACACCCCGGTATGAGTTGAATTATAGCGAAAGCACCAGCCGTTGGTATGGGAACTAAAAGTAAGCAGGAAATAGCAGAAAATAATAAAGAGACAACGATTTTTATAGTGGTTCGACTCAAAGTCAAGCCCATGTCCACTTAATCTTTTCTCTTATCGACTTGATTATAAGTTTCACAATAGTTCTCCAATTACAACACCATTAAAGCAAGAAGTTAGAACTTTGATGCAGAAAATCTCTTCGAATTCATGTTGAATGACCTTGTTCTTCTCTTAAGGTTCCTTGAAGTGTCTTAGGCGTTTGAAGTGTTGTTCAAGTTGTCAAAATAGCAGAGTCTTGGCGTTCGAAAAGATCCAAAAAGTCCCCCCCCCCCCAAATGGAGTAGGTGGAGTATTTATAGAGAAGTCTCGGAGTTAGGCCATGTGGCATAGGCCGTGGGCGACCTAAGGAGTTGCGACCTAAGAGTGACCCCGAGGTAGTATAAGTCGCCAACGACTTAATGGAGCCATCTTGGATGAGATACGGGCTGTGAGCGACTTAGCACATGTAGTATAGGATTTATCTCGGCTTGTTTAGGTCGTGAGAGACCTAATGGAAAAGGCAGTGTGCATGCGGCTTTACTCTGAAACTTGCTAACTCGTTAGGTCGCTTTTCTTTTAACTCGTTAGGTTGCTTCTGGCTTAGGTTGCTATCTTCACTGAGTGGCTAGGTCGTTGAGACGCTAGGTCGCTAGGTCGTTGAGACGTGCCATGTTGAGCCGCTCTGTACTTTAGGTCGGTAGGTCGCTCCTTGCTGTAGGTCATTGGGTTGTGTAAGTCGCTAGGTCGCAAAAAAGAGTGGTGTTAACAACCTCCTTCTCTGTTCTGCTCTTTAATCTTGTTTTGTTTTTGTTCTTTTTCTCCTATTTGTTTTGTTTAATTCCAGTGCTTTGTGTGTGTGTGTATACTTTTGTTTAATGGTAATGCTTTGTGTGTGTGTCTATATATTATTTCTGTATATTCATAATGAACTAGGCAAAGTCCTATATACAGCGGAAGCATGAACTGTGTGGTGCAAGCAACAAGGTGGCTGATGTCCCCTTCTTCTACAAGCTTTTGCATTTTATATTTTTTTAGTTTGCTTTGAACAATGTTTTGACCTGACTTGATTTCATTGATTTTATGTTTTGTAAACTTAAAATGATGTATTGTATGCTTAAGTTGAAATGTGCATTAAATGCTTATCTCCTTAGGTTCATACATATATCTATAAATATACATAGATTTCATATATATATTTGTTTTACCCAATGCATTTATGTTTGTTATCATATATATATACACACATACTTATACATTCCCATATTTTCGCAATTGCTATATGCTTCTTAACTTATGTATACATATATTTGTATTATTTATTTTTATCATATTTTCCATTATTTCTACTTACCTATGTTTTTGTTTTCTATGGTTATACATACATACTTGTATATATTATTTTTTATATACGTATGTGTATATGTTTTCAATCACCATATACATATTGATGTGCTCATCTGTATATATATGTATTTATGTTGAGCATGGTCAAACTTGTATATGCCATATATATAATTATACATTTCCATATTGGAAATACCATATACATCTTAACTTTTGTATACATACTTTTATTTATTTGTTTGGAAGATAAGATCAATATTTCAAAATTAAAGTCAGTTAATTGTCCAATTATCAAACGTCAAAAATGCGGATTGTCACAGCAAAACATAGGGCTTATGGCTAATACTTGTAGAACTCATAATAAGGTAATCTCCTCTATCTTCTTTTATGCCTATTTAAATTGTTAATCTCAGTTTTTGGTCATGGGTTGAATCTTCTTTTGAAAAATTCTAAAATTAACCTAGGTAGTTGTGAAGAGAAGCTAGCTTAGGAGAATCCGAGTTTTAATCTACAATTCAAGTTTTAAGGTGAGTTAATCACTCATACTACAATGTGTAATACATATGTATGCAATTGTTAGTTGTTATGACTCAAAATTTTGGTCGATTCAAGACGGCATTTAACCACATATGCTCGACCCAAATCCTTCAAAAAGACGGATTATCAAGGGGTTTAAAAGAAAAGGAGAAGAGATGGAAAACAATATAGAATCTCATAGTGGAAGGAAGAAATATAATAATAACATAATTATAAAATTGTCTATCAATATGCATTTGATTCCATTTCAATATCATCTGAGTTATACATTTTAACTGAACATGTCCCTATCATGCAGCTGAATAATAGTAGCAAGTACAGTTCCAATCTCCGTCTTTGTCTTCAAGAATAACTATGTTCAATAATTGAAAAGCTCGGTCTTACCCGAGCGTAATGAAAAGACAGTACACTCGAGTCAGTACTAGATATTCTCATGCGAATAAATTCGAATAAAACAATATCGTTAGAGAAGTTTAAGAGATAAAACAAATGGCATCAACTTCGTACGATAATCAATATTCAAGTTCAAATTCAATTTTCACACTTCGATTTATGAATTCATATTAAACTTTTTAGTAACATACTCATTTTCGAAAATAACTCTATGTATGAGCTTCTGGGTTTCATTTTATAGAACCATTTTATTTAAAAGATAAATTTTTTTTTATTTTCCAACATTTAAGAATACCGTCTTTCAATTGACCTGTCAAAATATATTTTTGTGAAAATCCTATTTCACTATTACAAAATTGCCATATTTCATTACCATTCGAATTAACAAAGTTAATTAAATCTTTAAACACAAGAGTTTTATTATTAAATATTTAATTTAATTAACTTCGGAATTAATTTACTTAATTTCTCAATTTAACACTTTTAATTGAACTTTAATTCAAAACAATTCAATTTATTCATTATATTTTAATTCAGTAAAATAAATTAAAATTCTCTCTTTAATTAAATCAAATATTTAATTAAAGTTTGATTACCTATACAATATTGACAAATTTCATTTCATTTCAAATAATCACCTTAACGAGTTTAAAAATCATTAATCTTTAATGTAACCATTTGAATTCAATTTCATAACTTTAAAATAATTTGATTGATATTTCATTTTAAAATCTAAACTCGCTTAACAAATTTTCAAATTAAATATTAACTTCAACGAAAATTTAAATTATAAATTCACATTAAATTTCAAAATTAAATCTTAATTTCAAATTTAAATATTAAATATCTAAAATAAATTTCAATTGACCAATCGGTGTTTACTATTTAACTTCTATCCTAGGCGAAGTGGTTTAATGTGGGTATCTATCATTTCAACCCATATTCCACCTTAAATTTCAATGTTCAAATCAAAGCATACAACAACAATATAATAGTGACAGATATTAATAAATCAATCGTCGTCCGATATTCAAACTTTCTACAGTTAACGGGATTTCATGCAATTTGGGTTCTAATCAATAATTTCAACTATTTTGACCAAGTCATATATCGCAATGTTAACTATGAATGATTTTCAAATTTCAATATCGATTATACTTATCAATCAATCATTTATAACACAGCAAGATACTAGCACATGAAAATCTAACCATGATTTAAATCGCTCATCTTCTGTGCGTGAAACTAAATTGGATAATACTTCGACACTAGCGACCACGCTCACACCAGACAATGGGTGCGATGACAATGCTCAATGAGACGGACTCAGTTTCTTTTTTCTTTTTACTTTTTACATGGCACTCCACTTGTTTCTTTTAAACTCACGCACGCAAGCAACAGTGGGGCGGAGTGACTGGATGGTGAGTGGCTAGTGGGTTGGTGGGGAAAAATCGTGGCTTTTGGGCGGAGGGTGGCTGCGGTGGAGGTTAGTTAAGGTGAGTGGTTGAGGAGGCTCGGCTAGTGGCTATAGTTTGTGGGATCACGAAGGTTTGTGGTGGGCCTCGACAGGGCTAGAGGGTGTACGGTGTAAGAGGGTGGCAGTGCGGAGTGGTTGTGAGCTAGATGAAGACTAGTGGCGAAGGGAGGTGCTCGGTTGTGGTAGGGAGGTTGTCGGTTGGACTGGGTAGGGATGGTACGGTTTGGCTGGGCTCGGGTGAGGTAGGTGGTCAGGATGGTGCTGGGTGGTTCGGTCATTGAAGGGCGCGAAGGTGGCCAACGGAATGTGGAGGCTCGGGTGATGTATGGTGAGGCCAAGGTGGCTCAGGTGGGTGGAGGTTGTTCGACAAGCCAAAGGAAGTTGTTGCAGCATTTGTAGGTCTCGATGAGGTTGGTTGGTTGGGGTAGGCTATAGAATGGAAGTAGGGTAAAGGAAGGAGGAGAAGGAATATAAAGCGAAGAGGGTACGCAAAGATTATGTAGGCTGAGTCATCTCTAGGCTGAGAAGAATGAAAATGAGAAAAGAGTAGGAGCATGCACATATATAGAGGGGAAGAACGTACGAGCTCATTAATGCAGCATTAAATTAGTTTATAGGCGCACGCAAAGATTGTGTAGGCTGAAAAGAAATGATGGCTGCGAAAAGGTGCATGCAATAATAACACTAGGGTATAGTTACCGACCATTATTTCAACCATCTAGTGTTTTTCCACGGAAGCCAAATTGTGAAAATAAATATATTATGGAGATCAGCGCGATGAGATAATTCAAACGATTTATTCAAATCTGTAGTACGACGTTCATAGCAAAATCTCATATGTTGCCGCTGTTACCGCTTCGAAAGTAGAAGACAATGACAACTCTTGATAAATGAAGCTAAAAATATCAGAATTGGATGGAGAAAACTTCATCATTCAAACCAGATAATTTTGTAGATCTTTTCTATGTAAAAATATTCACATGTCGAAAAATGATATTTTGCCCTTAAATTTATTAATCAGGTTCTACTTAAATTTGAGTGACATAATTTTTCACAAAATTTGAAATCTGAATTCATAGATTACACTTACTAAAAACACATTTTAATTATACAACTTCAATTTATTGAAATATTGAGTTTACGTGTTATAATAAATTTTATACCAAATTACGACTGTTTTCAACAACCGTAAAATATTATTGTCAAACCAAATTTTTTTTTAAATTCTACTTACTCTAGGATGGAAATGTACATTTCATTTTTCTCAAGATATTCTTTATTTTCATTGAAAAATTTATTTTACTTCAACAAAACGCACGATAAATTTTGTATTATTTCTATTACAATCATCTCTTATCCAATTACACATTCTCTCACTTTTATTTGTTTTTGCAACATCTTCAATTTTTGTTTCCAACCATTTTTATTCAAAAATTATATTAAATCTAATATTTTTAAATGGTAGAAAAATTCGGGTCGTTACAATCTCCCCCACTTAGAACTTTTTGTCCTAGAAAAGGATCGGAGTAAGAAATTTAACATATGATATATTTTACTCACAATAAGCAACTTATAAAACATAAGAATCATTAATACAACTTTGTGCAACACATAAATTAATGCAACTAATAGGGATGATGTCAAACTACATGCAACCAAACAGCATAGCAATCCTAAGCAAGAAACGATCATAGCAAATAACCATAGCATATAATCATTTTATTGGAATCTGTACGATATATACACACCATTCGTACGTATAACAATTTCGATCTCTTATTTGCATACGCAATATTTTTCTCCAAATTAGTATTGGTAACTCAATCACTCTACTACGGACTCTAACCCGACTTCTTGACTTAAAACTCCCCTTCTCCTTACATAGTAGTAAACTATGATAGATGGCGCAGCGGATAATTCGAAACAAACTTCAATCGATGAAAGTAGCAATCGGTGGATTGATGAATACCAAAATGCCCAAATTCGTTGATCCGAAGATACCGAATTCTAGCTATCTCAAACACGTTGATAGCGCACTATACCGTGTTCAATGATCTACGATTCTTCGTACGTTGATCTAGCGCACTAGATTCCGTGAATCGGCTTCAACAAACGTGGATTCGAGCGCACTCGAATGACGTAAGTGGAGATAGGAGATTACACTCAACTACCAATTGGAGAAGAAAGCACAAAGCAATCAACAAGAAATTTTATTTCCAAATCAACTTCCTTAAATGTACAACACACACCCCTATTTATAGAGTTTTCACAACACAACCCTTAAGTCGTGGCCGACCCATGACTCACGACTCATCATAAGTCGTTACCGACTTAGCAACACAACAGACCGAAGTACATCACACGACTCAAGAGCAAACGACTCAAAAACAACGACTTACGACTCATAACAGTGGCAAAAATAGACAACCTAAACATGACGACTTATATACAACACGAGTCATCAGATACAAACGCTATACGACTCAACTATATATGCGTACAACACGACTCAACATATGTCACGACTCAAGGCTTCACCGACTCATGGTCTTCACCGACTCATAGCTTCCCTACGGCACATCCCTTCAAGCGAGTCATCTCCGAACGACTCATCTACTTCCACTTCTCTGCTCTTGTTAACTCGTACACGACTTATGGATGAGTCGTTGAGACGTGTACGACTTATCACCAGAAGCGGTGTCTCATTAGGTCGGTCCACATCTTCCTTCGTAGGTCGTTGCCGACCTAGACCTTCTTTGTTGAGTCGGAAACGACTCAAAGCCGCTTCATTAGCTTGCAACGTCCCTTCTCGTGACTCCTTAGGTCGTGGACGACTCAAATCTACTCTCCTACGACTCATGCTGCCTTCACTGAGTCGTGTACGACTCATCACACTACACCACAAACTCATGTTTTTAGGAATTAAAGATTGCACAACTTCTTCTCTGGCCTTAGCTGCATCATCCTCCCCTGGTTGAGAAAAATTCGTCCTCGAATTTGTACATTCTTCTTCATCTGATTGTTTACCTCCATAATATGGAACAAGATGTTTAACATTGAACACGTCAGACGTGTAAACATCTTCCGGCAGTTTCAACTTATAAGCATTTTCATTGATTTTCTTCACAATTTCAATTGGACCAATTTTCCGTGCCTTCAATTTATTGTATGTTCCTACCGGAAAACGGTCTTTTGTCAACACTGCATAAACCAAATCGCCTTCGTTAAATTCAACATTTCGTCGTTTCAAATCTGCGGATTTCTTATATTTCTCATTCGATTTCTCCAATCGTTCCTGAACGATTCTATGACATTCCGTCAATCCTTCAACAAAATCAGCAGCTCGTTTAACCGTTCCCTTTGACTGTGGCACTACTGCCAATTCCAACGGTCCCCTGGGTATAGTTGAATATACAATCTGAAATGGGCTGAATCCTGTGCTACGATTCACTGCATGATTATGTGCAAACTCGGCTTGGCATAACTTCATGTCCCAATTCTTCAAATTATCCTGTACAAGGCATCGCAACAAATTTCCCAATGACCGGTTAACAACTTCCGTCTGTCCATCAGTTTGTGGATGATAAGCACTACTAAATTTCAGTTTCGTTCCCACCATCTTCCACAAACTCAACCAAAAGTGACTCAGAAAACGAGTATCTCTATCCGACACAATAGACCCTGGCAATCCATGAAGTCGATAAATCTCCTTGAAAAATAACTGCGCCACTCGAACTGCATCCGCTGTCTTTTTGCAGGCAATGAAATGTGCCATCTTCGAAAACCTATCCACCACAACAAATATCGAATCATTTCCCCTTTGAGTTCTCGACAAACCCAAAACGAAATCCGTGCTAATATCAACCCATGGCTTAGACGGTACAGGCAACGGCTTATATAATCCTGCATTCGTCGCTGTTCCCTTTGACACCTAACAAATATGGCATCTCTCCACGAATCTTTCAACCTCTTTCCTCATCGATGGCCAAAAGTAAGACTGTGAAATCAACTGCAAAGTACGATCACGGCCCACATGCCCTTCCTCGTGCAACTCTTTGATAATTTTCAATCTCAAACTACAATCAGGAATACATAATTGATTTCCTCTGAACAAGAATCCATTAGTCATCATAAATTCATCGGTACTCCCTTCCTTCACTTTCTCAACATATTTCACAAAGTAAGGATCTTCTTCAATCATCTCTGGCAGTAATTCAAACCCCGTCACTTCAACCTTCAATGTTGTTAACAAATGACTCCTTCTACTCAAAGCATCAGCTACCTGATTCGTCACCCCAGATTTGTGCTTAACAACAAAGGTAAACTGCTGTAAATACGCGATCCATGATGCATGTCTCGCTGAAATCTTGTCCTGCCCCTGCAAATGCTTCAACGCCTCATGATCCGTGTACAGAACAAACTCCTTCTGAAATAGATAATGTCTCCAATGTTTAATCGTTTGCACCACAACATAGAATTCAACGTCATATGTGCTGTATCTCATCTTCGCCCCTGACAACTTCTCACTGAAATAAGCAACGGGTTTCCCATTCTGACTCAAGACTCCTCCAATTCCCATCTTCGACGCATCAGTGTGCAATTCAAACAACAACTGAAAATTCGGTAAAACAAGAATTGGTGCTGTCGTCAATAGTTCTTTGATTCGTTCAAAAGCAACTCCCGCTTCCTCTGACCATACAAACTGTTTTCCCTTCATGCAATCAGTAACTGGAGCCATCACGCTACTGAAGTGTGGAATAAACCTTTGGTAGAATGATGCCAATCCATGAAAACTTCTAACTTCAGTGATAGTTCTCGGCTGCGGCCAATTTCTAATAGCTTCAACTTTACTCTGGTCCACCTGGATTCCCTTCTCAGATACAACATATCCCAAAAATAACACACTTCTCGTCATGAACACACATTTCTTCGTGGCTGCATAAAATTGTTCCTCACGAAGAATAATCAACACTTCCCTCAAATGTAGAACATGCTCCTCCATACTCCTGCTATATATCAGAATATCATCGAAATAAACAACAACGAATTTCCCAATGAATGGTCTAAAGATTTGATTCATCAACCGCATGAATGTACTAGGTGCATTTGACAAACCAAATGGCATAACCAACCATTCGTATAACCCCTCTCTTGTTTTGAAAGCTGTCTTCCATTCGTCTCCCGGTCTAATCCGAATCTGGTGATAACCACTCTTCAAATCAATCTTCGAAAATATAGTTGCCCCACTCAACTGGTCTAACAAATCATCCAACCTCGGCATAGGAAATCTGTAACGAACAGTAATCTTGTTCAAAGCTCTACTATCGGTACACATTCTCCATGTTCCATCCTTCTTCGGCACCAACAAAGCTGGTACTGCACAAGGACTCAAGCTTTCCTGAACACGTCCCTGCTCAAGTAACTCTTCCACCTGCCTTCGTAATTCCTCATGTTCCTTCGGACTCATTCGGTAATGTGGTCGATGTGGTAACACTGCTCCTGGAACAAGATCAATTTGATGTTGAATGTCTCTCAATGGTGGTAACTCCCTAGGCAACTCCTCTGGAAATACATCTTCAAACTCTTGCAAAACTGGCTTTGCTTCTTCAGGAATTTCAAACTCTTCACTACTCTCTCTCCCAATCAATAAAAACACTTCAGGTTCCTCTTCAATCTCCTTAACAAACTCTTTCAAAGTCAACAAAGTTTTCAATTCCTCAATCTCCTCCAGCTTGCTCTCCTTTTGTTGTTGCTTCTTGGGAACCAAAGTGATTTTAGTACCCTCGAACATGAAACTGTAACTATTGGCACGACCATCATGTTGAACTGATCTATCAAACTGCCACGGTCTGCCCAGCAACAGATGACATACGTCCATGTCTACAACGTCACACCAAATTTCATCTTTGTACTTCTTCCCAATGGAAAAATTCACACAAGCCCTTCGACACACCTTCACTTCACCACCCTTCCTTAACCATGCTAGCTTGTACGGTTTAGGATGCTTCTCAGTTTTCAAGTTCAACTTTCTTACTGCTTCTGTAGAAATAATGTTGTCACAGCTTCCAGCATCAATAACGAACTTGCAAACTTTTCCCAGAATAGTGCATGTTGACTGAAAAATATTGCTTCTCAACCAACTACAATCCTCCTCTTGCTTTGGTGTAAGACATGACCTTCTCATCATAAGATTACAACCTTCATCTCCAAACAATTCTTCTTCCTCCTCAACATAAGGTGTATTTGAACATTCTGCCTTCTCATCATCATCCTCAATCTCAGCAACCATTGCTCTCTTCTTCGGCTTCGGACATTCATTGCTTTTGTGACCCAACTCCTGACAATTATAACATTTGAAACCACTGTTAACCTTCGCCTTCTCAGCCTCCTTCACCACTGGCTTATTGATAGGTTTAGGTACATTAGAACCTCCACTAACACCCCTTGCTTGATTATTGGAATTAGTAAACACACCACCTCCACGCCTTCCTTGCTTCTCCCAAGCCAACGCTTTCTGATGTGCCTCTGCAACGGATCTAGGATCGAACATATTAACCATATCCTGTATCTGCATTCTCAATCCCGCAATGAATCTAGCAGTTAGCTGTTCTTCCGTTTCCATAATATCATTTCTGGCAATGAGTTGGTAAAATTCGTCAGCATAATCACTAACAGACTTCGTCCCTTGCCTCAGATTCTGCAACCTCTGGTACATAAGTGATTGATAGTTGTATGGTAAGAATGTATCTCGCATCAATTTCCTCATCTTCTCCCAAGATTCTATCTTTGACTTCCCCATTCTCTCCCTGGTAAGTTTAGTTTGCTGCCACCACGCCAAAGCTCTCCCCCTCAACCTAGTAGCAACCAACTTCACTCTCCTATGCTCAGGAACCTCCTTAAAATCAAAGATCTCTTCAACATTAGATAACCAATCAAGAAATTCTTCTGCTACCATCCCTCCTTTAAATTCTGGAATTTCCATCTTCATCCCCGATTCCCAACGACGATCATCTTCAATATTACGGTAAGAATTTCGAACTTGGTCCCGATCTCGATAATGAATACTAGCTCCATCACCCTATTCATAAAAATCAAACGTACGCCTACATCGATCTCGACCATTATCATCCCTTCGTTCATGCAAGCTTCTTTGACTATGCCTTTCTTCATCCCTATATGCTTCATTGTCAAATTCACGTTGACTTCTTCTCTCTTCATGTGCATAATCATGATGATCTCTTCGTGATGAAATTGATGTTTCTCTTCTATCTCTATAAGAATGGGGTGATACCCTCCTCGCTTCCGTAACCGATGGCGAAACTCGGTTTCCTCCATGGTTCGAGTTTGGTGATCTCCTCCTTTGATTCAAATCATTCATCAATTTCTCCAACTTCCCAATGCCTTCATCAAATTTCTCATTAATACGTTGTTCCATAAGCTCGGCTTCTTCTCTTCGATACAACGCTTCAACATTTTGATGACGGTTAGCTCTCCTAGGCGGCATGATTCAAACAATATAAAACTTCAAGTCACGGCTTCAAACTTCAAAACCTTTCACTACGCTCGGCTACTTCCCAAGTATACACGGCCTAACCTCAAATTCAAACACTTTCAACACTTTGATCCAAAATAGAATGGATCGAAAGTTCTCCCTCTTGTTGCAACTTCAATAAGAATACAAAGAACTCCAACTTCAAACTTCGAATACTTGGCTCCAAGAATCAACTTAGCTATGATTGGCTAAGTATGGCTCTGATACCAATAATGGCGCAGCGGATAATTCGAAACAAACTTCAATCGATGAAAGTAGCAATCGGTGGATTGATGAATACCAAAATGCCTAAATTCTTTGATCCGAAGATACCGAATTCTAGCTATCTCAAACACGTTGATAGCGCACTATACCGTGTTCAAAGATCTACGATTCTTAGTACGTTGATCTAGCGCACTAGATTCCGTGAATCAGCTTCAACAAACGTGGATTCGAGCGCACTCGAATGACGTAAGTGGAGATAGGAGATTACACTCAACTACCAATTGGAGAAGAAAGCACAAAGCAATCAACAAGAAATTTTATTTCCAAATCAACTTCCTTAAATGTACAACACACACCCCTATTTATAGAGTTTTCACAACACAACCCTTAAGTCGTGGCCGACTCATGACTCACGACTCATCATAAGTCGTTACCGACTTAGCAACACAACAGACCGAAGTACATCACACGACTCAAGAGCAAACGACTCAAAAACAACGACTTACGACTCATAACAGTGGCAAAAATAGACAACCTAAACATGACGACTTATATACAACACGAGTCATCAGATACAAACGCCATACGACTCAACTATATATGCGTACAACACGACTCAACATATGTCACGACTCAAGGCTTCACCGACTCATGGTCTTCACCGACTCATAGCTTTCCTGCGGCACATCCCTTCAAGCGAGTCATCTCCGAACGACTCATCTACTTCCACTTCTCTGCTCTTGTTAACTCGTACACGACTTATCGATGAGTCGTTGAGACGTGTACGACTTATCACCAGAAGCGATGTCTCATTAGGTCGGTCCACATCTTCCTTCATAGGTCATTGCCGACCAAGACCTTCTTTGTTGAGTCGGAAACGACTCAAAGCCGCTTCATTAGCTTGCAATGTCCCTTCTCGTGACTCCTTAGGTCGTGGACGACTCAAATCTACTCTCCTACGACTCATGCTGCCTTCACTGAGTCGTGTACGACTCATCACACTACACCACAAACTCATGTTTTTAGGAATTAAAGATTGCACAACTTCTTCTCTGGCCTTAGCTGCATCAATAGAGAACTTCATATTCGTATCAAAAATTCGTATTAGTATTCGTCGTCGAGAATCGAGTGAACATCCTAAATCAAATAGGTATGAATTACCTTAAGATCGTGTATTCAAATCTAAGTCAAAACTGTAAATGCAACTAGAATAGTATACAACTTATTTATTTTATTGGTTTCTTAACTACACCAATAGATAATTGAGCGGATTTTATATTCAAATTTTACATGCTTGAAAAAAATTCTTTGTTAATTTTTTTATAACAAAATACTTTTATATCGAAAATACATTTCATAACTCGATGTTTTCACAAGTTTATCCTCATTCTTAAAGAATCTAGTACTATGTTGATCAGATGCAAAACTAGAAATCTCTATGTGCTTAGTAAACCCGTTTCAACTCCTATTGAAAATACTTGGAAAACTTTGAAACTGATATGGAAAATACAGTCCAATCACCGAAATCAAACGAACGGGATCATCATGGAACACAGTCCCTAAGGTCTCTCTCTCCCCAAGTCGAGAGGACAGAGCGACATGGCCTTAGGTGACTTTAGGCAGCCACTGCCCCACGTCTTATGCCATGATATCCGAAACACCCGAAGATCGCAGATACACAATGGTTTTGCCTAAGTCCCCTAGGAAACATCCATACCTGTAAGCAATCATTGATCAACGAATTTCGTTATGAAAAACACTTGCATAAATCGTAGTCTACATAATAGTAACACTGTTGGTTACGTCGTTATCACCCATAGACTCAAGCAATCATCTACCCCTCGATTTATGCCATGTGGACTGTAGACACACAGTGGTTTCGCCTGGTTCCCCTAGAAAACATCCGTACCTCGGGGCAATCTCTCTACCCTGGCATATTACGCCAAAATCGACCATCGATCACGGTTACAAAATGGTTACGCCTGTTTCCGTAGGAAACATCCGTAACCGTAAGCCTTCGCAGCCTTGCAAATTTCGCTATGCAGCCGAGTCGTAAGACCATAGGTTACGATATGGAATTCGAAGAAACTCATGAGTTTAAGTCTGGACGACCCAAATCACTCAATATAATCAATAGAATGTATCCACAATGTGGCCACAAAGCGGATAATCAAGCAGAAAGTACTTCCCATATCTTCAATTTCAAAATGTATCATATTATACACAATGCCTTTTCAAATCATCAATTTCGAATATATCATCTTATATAATACCAATATATATAAGATCATCACTTTTTAAATCGAGTACCTTTCAAAATCAATAGTTTTTGAAATAACTTCATACTTATACAAACCAACTTTATATAGAAATCGAAAACTGTTAAATCAACATTTTTATATAGTCAATGGTTCTCGAAATCCATCACTTTCAAATATCGGTCCAGCTTCACATTCATAAATGATTTTAACAATCATTTTTCAAATTAAATAATATTCAATATTCATAGATTTCGAAATTCCAATGGTAAGTTTTCAAAATTTACTTTAGTTTCATATTACATAAAGTTGTATTTATATAAAATCAACTTTCTTTCTAAATCACTTTGTAAGTAACTAAGTTTAGAAACCACAATTTCATTTCAAAGTCAAATACTTTACAAAAATCCTTCATACATAACTGACCTTATAATTTTTTATTTTATTATTTTATTTTATTATTATTATAAATTATTATTTTATTCATAAAAATTTCTCAAACAATTTCATTATAATAGCTTTTCAAAACTAGATTTCAAATTTGTACATAATTTAAATTTGCTTTCAAAATAATTTTGAAAATAAGTAAGGTTTTATAAACCAAAATTTCTTTTAAACCCTTTATTATTCAGGAATATTTCTTAAAGCAAAATTTCTTTGAAAACGTTTCAAAACAAATTTCATACTTAAATAATACAAGATAGGCTTATATGGTTTAATTATCAAAATATTTAGCTTTTTAAAACTTGTTCAACTTCCACTAGTTTTTATTTTAAAGTTTTCAAAATTAACCTTATATACTTTCCAAAAGTTCTTAGCTTTGAAAATTGATTCTCAATTTGGAAGTGTTCAACTATTCAGAATGGTCGGAAAAATCAAATTCCAATTCAAAATCGGAATCGACAATCAATCATCTCAATAAGATGCATAATCAATCAATCAATCAATCCTAATGCATAGGATACATGCATTCATAATATTTTTTAATCCGAAATTCGAGAATTGATCACTGGGTTCATTTCAAATAGATAGACATATATCCTTTGAATATCAAATCATACTTTAGGGGGTCGAATCAAATCAATTTCATTGAAAAATCGAGTAGAAAAGCTACATTAAAGTTTTATTTCTTTAAAATCATTTTTGTAAATCATTTTGAAGACATTCCTTATTCGGAAAATACCTTTCAAATAGTATAAATATTTTTCAAAAGCTGAAATCAATTTCAAGTATCCAGAATTCAGATTCCCAAATTTCCAATTTGAATAACTTTTTGTTTATTTATTAACCATGTCTGGATAAACCATATTTCATATATCACTTTCAAATGATATCCATTCCTTTTTAAAATGATACAGTGGAAAATTCAAATATATATTTACTTCAAAATCCCTATTAAAGATGCAGTTTCTCAAGTTAAATATTTTTCAAAAACCAAAATTTTCAAATCATAGTCAAATGCTCAAATCAACAGTAAATAGTCAATGGTCATAAACTGGCCAAGCATGACTCATCAATCAGTAAGTGGTAATATACACATCCATATTAATCAAACAATCAATCAACAAAAGATAACATCCAATTCACCATCAACAGCCACGAATGATTTTATTGGTTTAGGGTTCTTTCTTTTATATTCTATATAAAATCCAAGTTAAATCATTTGATTTACTAATATCAAAATATTTTTGTATCACTAACAAATGTGCTTCCTCCTATACGTATATACACTAAAGCTCACTCTAGGGTACTACTGACCCTACCTCTAATAAGTAATCCAAATAAAAGCAAAGGTTCTCGCTTAAGCTTCAGCTCTGATACCATATGTGACGACCTGTCTTTTTGGTCGATTCAAGTTAACATTTAACTACATATGTCGGACATGAATCGTTCGAAAAGATGAATTATCAAGGTGTTTAAAGGAAAAGGACAAGAGAAAGAAAACAATATAGAATCTCATAGTGGAAGGTTGAAATATAGTAAAAACATAATCACAAAACCGTCTACTAATATACATTTGATTCTTTTTCAATATCATCAGAGTTATACATTTTAACCGAACATGTCTCTATAATGCAGCAGAATAATAATAGTAAATACGGTATTCCAATCTCTGTCTTCATCTTCAACAATAATTGTCTTCAATAACGAAAAAGCTTGGTCTGATCAGAGCGTAATGAAAAGACAGTGCACTTGAGTCAGGACTAGATATTCTCATGTAAGTAAATTCGAATCAAACAATATATGTACAGAACTTTAAGAGACTAAACAAATGGCATCGACTTCATAGGACAATTAATATTCAAGTGGGAATTCAATTTTCACACTTCAATTTATGAATTCATATTAAACTTATTAGCAAGATACACATTCTCGGAAATATTCTCTTCGCATGAGCTTCTAATTTTCATTTTACAGAACCATTTTATTTAAAAGTTAAAATATCTTTTATTTTCCAACATTTAATTTATGAATACCGTCTTTCAATTAACCTTTCAAAATATATTCTTTGTGAAAATCCTATTTCACCATTACCAAATTACCAAATTTCATTACCATTTGAATTAACAAAGTTAATTAAATCTTTAAATACAAGCGTTCTATTATTAAATATTCAATTTAATTAACTTCAGAATTAATTTAATTAATTTCTTAATTTAACACTTTAATTGAACTTTAATTCAAAACAATTCAATTTAATAATTATATTTTAATTCAATAAAATCAATTAAAATTCTCTCTTTAATTAAATCAAATATTTAATTAAAATTTGATTAACTATACAATATTAACAAATTTCATTTCATTTCAAATAATCAATTTATCAAGTTTAAAAATAATTTATTTTCAATAAAACCATTTTAATTCAATTTCATAACTTTAAAATAGTTCAATTAATATTTCATTTTAAAATCTAAATTCACTTGACAGATTTCCAAAATTAAATATTAACTTCAACGAAAATTTAAATTATAAATTAACATTAGATTTTGAAATTTTTTCTTAATTTCAAATTTAAATATTAAATATCCAAAATTTCAATTTACCAGCCGGTGTCTATTATTAAACTTCTATCGTAGGCCTAGTGGTTTAATTTGTGTATTTATCATTTCAATCCATATTCTGGTTCAAATTTCAATGTCCAAATCAAAGCATACAACAACAATATAACAGTGACAGATATCAATAAATGAATCGTCGTCCAATATTCAGACTTTCCATAATTAACTGGATTTCACGCAATTTGGGTTCCAATCAATAATTTCAACTATTTCGACCAAATCATATAACGCAATGTTAATTATCAACGATTTTCAAATTTCAATATCGATTGTAATTATCAATCAATAATTTATAACACAACGGGGTATTTTCATATGAAAATCTAGATGTGAGCTTAAAATTTATCACCTTTCGTGCACAAAACTAAATTGGAGAATACGTCGACACTAGCGACCACGCTCACACCAGACAATGGTTGCGATGACAATGCTCGACGAGACCGACTTGGTTTCGTTTTTTTCTTTTTACGTGGCACTCCACTTTAGTTTTTTAAACTCAAACACACAAGCAACATTGGGGCGAAGTGACTGGGTGATAGAGTTGCTAATGGGTTAGTGGGGAAAAGGTCATGGCTTTTGGGTGGCTGCGGTGGAGGTTGTGGGTGGTTGAGGAGACTCGGTTGGTGGCTATAGTTTGTGGGCATAGGGAGGGTGGTGGTGGGCCTCGGAAGGGCTGGAGGCATACGGTGTAGGAGGTTGGCAGTGCGGAGGGGTTGCGAGCCGGGTGAAGACTATGTGGTGAAGCGAGGCGCTCAGTTGTGGTAGGGAGGTGGTCGGCTAGACGGGGTAGGGATGGTGCGGTTTGGCTGGGCTCAGGCGAGGTAGGTGTCAGGGTAGTGCTGGGTGGTTCGATCGGTGAAGGGTGCAGACGTGGCCAAGGGAATGTGGTGGCTCAGGTGACAGATGGTGAGGCCAAGATGGCTCCGGTAAGTGGAGGTTGTTCGTCGAGCTGGAGGATGTTGTTGCGGCATTTGTGGGTCTCGGTGAGACTGGTTGGTCGGGTAGGCTATTGAATGGAAGTAGGGTAAAGGAAGGAGGAGAAGGAATATAAAGGGAAGAGGGGAAAGAAAAGCTCATGTTGGTTATAAAAGCTTGTATATATTTTTTCCTTTCAGCATATACTTTGCTTCACAAAAGAGAATTAAAATGAGCAAAGAGCAGGAGCACGTGCATATATAAAGGGGAAGAACGTACGAGCTCATTAATGCAGCATTAAATTAGTTTAGGGGTGCATGCAAGAATGTGCAGGCTAAAAAGAAATAATGGCTATGAAAAGATGCATGCAATAATAACATCAGGGTACTGTAACGACCCAGAATTTTTAACAATTTAATTTGAGAATATTTAATTAATTTTAAATATTTGAATGATGGTTTGAATTGAATTTCAAATTATCAGAATGAATTTAGCGATTAAATTACAGAATTTAATCTATTGAAAGTTGAATAAAAATTTGAATCTTCAATTTTAAGCCAATTAAAAATATTTCAAAGGCTTGTAAAATTCGTATTGATAATATTGAAGATTATAGGAGCTTCAGAATTTAATTTGGAAGCGAATTATTCAGTTTTGAAATTAAATCGTTTGAATCGATATTTAAAAATAGCCGTCCGAGGCACAGTCTCGGAATTTGACGAAACCAGTTCCATTGGGTCCATAATATTGAATTATTACCGGGTTTCAAATTTCGTATTTTTCTGAGTTGTTATGTGAGCGTACGTTGAGTAAACGCGTTGCGAATTTAAATTGAATTCAATTTAAATTTAAATTTATAAATAAACGACAGCATCCTAAATTTTCGCCTAAAATCACGAAAGATTCCGTAGAAAAAAAAAATCGTGTCTTCTCCTTTGTCTCAGCCGAATATCACGCCATTGAAATCACGATGAAGATCGTGCAAACCATCCTCTCTACCATTATTTAATCACCATCTCCCATTCCTCTCTACAGATTAAATAAAAAAAAAAGAATAAAACAATGGCCGCGGTGCTCGCTGGAGGGAGGTAGCGTCGCGCAATCGAAATCGCGAGGCACAGGCGCACGCTCGCGTGGAGTAGGTGGCGGCGAGGGGTTCTCGAGCACGTTGGGGTGTAGCGGCGGCGCGCGAGTCAGAGGGGTGTCGCGATTCGAAGCGGCGACGGCGACACGAAGCAATGGCGGTCGCGATGCAGATGTGGCAATTTGGGTGAATCGCGGGTGTAGGCGCGGCGGCAGCGTCTAGGGTAGTGGTGAGCATCGAAGCTTGCGCGTGCGTAGGCACGGCGACGACCTGTTCGCGATGATTGGGTGAGGTTGCGCGCGCGTGATTAGGCGACTGTTAGGGCTTCGGTTGTTCTCGTTTTCAACTGTGAGGTATGTGATTTTTGATTTTTATTATTGATTTAATTCAATAAACATTTATATATACATATATATTGAAAAATATATACTTCAAGTTTAAAACAATTTAAACTCTTGAATTATTCAAAAATAAGTATTTAAATTTAAAACAGTAATTTAAATATACTATATACAGTTTTAAGTTAAATTTGATTTAAATAGAAAAAAAATATATTTGCAGTAAAGAAATAATATATCATATTATAAGTAAATACGAGTAAGTTATATTAAAAGAAAATTTTAATTTTTAAAACCAAAAATTTTAGTTAAACGAATTTATTAATGGATTGTTTGATAAGTTTATTTGATTCGTTTAGTTACTAGAAATAAATTATTAATGGAAATTTAGTTTAAAAAATAATTTTTAGTTAATCACATTTGTTAAAATAAAAGGAAGAATTTAATCATTAGTTAAATAAATTTTTAAAGGGAATTTAGATTAAAACTTAATTTTTTATAATTTATTTAAAAGAAATTGATTTAAAGAATTTTTTTAAAAGTAAAATAATTAGTTAAAATAAATTTATTAAAGAAGAAAATTTAGTTTTAAAATTAAATAGTAATTGAATAAAATTATTAAAGGAATTAGTTTAGAACAAAACCATTGAATAATTAAAACAATAAAAAAAAATGAAAATTTATTATTCAATCTGTTTGAATATTAATAAATTGTGTAAATATTTATACAAGGTATAGATCAAGAAAATCGAGTCAAGAAGGAAATGGATTGCTAATAAAAGCAAAGTTGAGAACTTCTCACTCTAAAGGATTTATTTAAATTTTAAATAGTTAGATTTTAAATTGTTAGTTGTGTTGATTGAATGCTTGAATGATGATTGTTATATATATATATATATATATATATATATATATATATATATATATATATATTGGATGTGAATAGACCCTATACGCCGTTAGTAAGCGGAGGTTATTTATTACACACATATACCGCGATATTCCACCTTGAAGTGGAATTGGTATTATATTAGTATATAGCAATATATATATATATATATATATATATATTGGCATATGTATATATTGCAGTTGATTGATTTCCCGCATTGTATAGCGGATGAGACCCTATTGCGCCGTTAGTAAGCGGATAATATTTTATAAAATCCCATATACCGCGATATTCCACCTCGAAGTGGAATGGGTATTGTGCTAATGTCTGTGAATGCAGGGAAACAGGTTGGAGGGATCCAACTGGATTCCTCACAAATGTTTATTTGATTTTAGATATTGTGATGTTTGATTGTTTACCATATCGATATATGATATTGGAAAGTCGTGATTGACTATTTGATGTGTTGCATCATCGAATCCAATTTTGAAGTTTAAAAATAACGATTTTATTTTAAGGGATTTCTAAAGTGATTTTTTGAAAGTATACGTTTATAAAATATTTTTGGAATTGATTTATCTTAAATAAATAAACGTTATAATTTTAATATTATAAAAATTATGATTTTTGAGAAATTCAGTTAAAAGTTGTTTTTTTGAAAATATGAGATTAATGATTTTATAAAATAGTTTAAACTCGGATTTCTGAATTTATTATAAAAAGTTTAAAAATAGGATTTATGAAATTTGATTATTTTATAAATCAAAATGATGAAATTATAAAGGAGTTTAAAGACGTTTTAAAGGAATAATATAAATTGATCCATATAAAAGATTTATAAATTGATATTTATAAATTTAGAATATCTTGAATTATAAAACGAACTTTTATAAGTGTTAGAATGAATTGTGAATGAATTTCATAAATGAATGAAATTTATAGAATTATAACGGTGAAGTTATAAATGGAATTTTATAAACAGTAGGTTTATAAAATTTGTAAAGTTACTAAAAGAATAAATTTTGGATAAATAAATGAATCTTGTAAGTTATAAGATTTATAAATTTGGAAAGTTTAAAAGAACGTTTTTGCAAATAAATAAGTTATAAGTATTTGACTTATAATATGAATTTTTTTAGTATATCATTGAGATATAAAATTGAATAGGATTAATAAAGGAAATTTGTAAAAGGAAGTATTATAAAATAAATAGAAATGGAATTTATAAACATTGTTTTATAAATCCGCAACGACTTATTTTGATAAGTAAAATTGTTGTAATTTATTAATGGAATTATATTCACATTTTAGACAGTGAATAAACCTTTAAAAATGAAACGTATAGAAATGATGAAATTTGTTAACGTAGTATATTCAAGTTTTTGAATAGTGAACAATATGTTAAAGAAATGGTTTTGAATGAGATGTTTTAAATAGAATTAAAACGATCTAAAGATGTTTTAAAATATATTAACCATCGAAACCATAGATTTCAACATTCATTGTTGAAATAGACGTTTTAGAGAAATAAAAGGAAATAGTAGATTATAACACTGTTGTTATAATAGATGATTTCTGAAAGGAAATGTTTTGTATAGCATTGGGATTTATATATCTATTTTAATTTCGAATCCCTATACTAGTGATTTTGGGTTGTCGTAACGATGTTTTACGCAACATTCGTTTTGGCCCAAATAAATATATTAAGTGAATGATTTCCTTAAAGAATGAAATATACACTTAATTTCGATTAAAGTATATTGAATATTTTCCAAGTATAGAAAATAAAAAGACTTGTGAATTACTTATAAATAAATAAGTATGGAAATGCTTTTCCAATATTAAGTGAATATTTTGAATTTATCTTTTTGAAGATAAATTGAAAATGAATATTTGAAATCGAATGGAAATCGTATGTTCACAAATATTTTTGGAAATATGAAAATTCAATATGGAATTTATAAATTAAATATGGAAAATGGGTTTAAAAATGAATATTGATTTATTTTTAAAGAATGGAAAATATATGTATCTTATAAAGATATTTTTGGAAAATAAATAATTTAGAAAATTATTTGGAATCTGGTGATGTTGGCATATCTATTGATAGTTCAATAACCGACTATCAATATTTACTTTTAAATAGGTATTTGTTGTGATTTGCTTGAATTTGAATGCCACACTTATTTTTTTAAAATAAGCGCTCACTATTCGGGTTAACCGGGAAAGGACCTTGGGGTCGTATAACCCACTCCGAATTTGTGATACGTCGTTATGAGTTGCATTTGAAGACCGGTGTTGAAGACCGGATATTTTCGAAAACGAAAGGGTTTCTTGTTGATTGTCTCTGCACTGGCTGATCCTCGGTATAGAGATCTCCATATGTGATGGGAGATTCGGACGTGATTAGAGATTATCCGGATTGCAAGGACTTCTTTGTAAGTGCCTTCGGTTCTGTTCGAGCCCGGAACAGACTTGTATGGATTGTATGTCTGACATTACAAATTGAGATATAAAGCCGATTTCTTTCAAATATATTTCTGTTGGTGGCAGAGAATTTATTCTCTTAGCTTAACAACCTTCTCAGAGACGTACGAGCTTAGAGGTTATATAGTTGAAGGTTATCAGCAATATACTCCCAATTTGGTAATGTGACATGCTGAGTGTTGCTGTGAAATGATCATTGTGTTGATTATTTGTGATAGGATCATTTGTTTGATCGTCTATCTTGGTGATCATTTCTATGATCATTTGTTGACCCAAAGCACGGCTTTTGTATAAAGTGTGTTTTTGTGGACGAAACTTCGTCGAGCCTCACACCTCGGAATGGTCAAAACAGGAAAGATGCGGCAAGGTTATGAGGGGTAGCTCCCTTTAGGGTATGTGCATTTCCTTCTGGAAATGGGTGGTATCATGGTATGGAGCCCAGATACTTACTCATGTTGAAAACACTTTGTTATGATTGTGTGATGATGGTGACGAGCGCTCGGTTAAAGGTCCCAAAGGACCGGGGGATGGCATACTCGTGTCAGTTGTTACCCAGTTAGGGGTAACCCGGCCTTGTGTTGGTAGAGATCCGGTTTGGTTCTCGGGGATGCCCATCCAGAGGCATTCTCATGTGGCAATGGGAAGTTCCTTGGCCTGACCATTTGTTGGAAATCCAAAGAAACAATACGATCTTGTACGGTTTTAGTTGTAGAACCTGCCATCTAATATGGTAGCTATAGTAAGCATAATATAATGGTACCTATGCTGGCTAAGATTTATATTCTACTTTCGAAACTGTTTTCTACACTATGCACTAGTAATAATATCAAATGTTTTCTTTTAATGCATATCAAGCATCTTTGACTAACATAAGAAGAAATCTCCTCCAAGTCTGCGTTTGCATTGTGTGTGTGGCGGGAGGTCTTATGGTAGTCTCATTTTTAAAAGCATTGCGAATTGACTTTAAAAATATTCCTCTATTTTTTTTTTAAAGAAAAATAAACTGTTTTGAGTTCTCGCACCAGTCACATGACTTACTCGGAGTTTATTGTTTTCCTTCCTAAACTCTGGGTGCCCACCAATTTCCACACGGGCAGTCAAGAGTTAAGGTTTATCAGGATATTCTGGATATTCTGGAGTTGCTGGAGGCAAGATGGATGGCATAGCGTATTACTATTTTATAGTACTATTTTTTTCTGCTGCATTGTTTGATGTTGTACACTCTGATGATATGATGTAATGAAATGTAATGTAATAACTGATATAGTTCTTTGTTTAAAGATTATTCATTTATTATTATATGTTGTTCCGCTGCGAATTGTGAGATTCTGATGTTGTTCTGTTATTTCTTTCCGTTCTGTTGTTTTCTATCTTCTATTTTCTTTTCTCTCTATTTTCTATCTTCTCTCTCTCTTCCTTTTCTTTTCTCTTTCTTAAACCCCTAACATTTCGGTTTTTCGGCAACGAAAAATCCGAATCGTTACATTTGGTATCAGAGCTTATGGTTAAGCGACAACCATGATTCTGTTGGGTATTACTCATTAGAGATAGAGTAAGCAGTACTCTAGAATGAGTTTGAGGGTAATAATAGATATGAGCACGTATTTGTTAGTGAATATAAAATTGTTTTTGAATCGGGTAAAATAAGATAATTTTGCCCAAAACTATTTTTGTATGGAAAGGAAATGATTTTCTATGAATTATTATAGTATATGGTTGCATGGTTGTTAATAATATTAAATTATTATCATTATTATATGGAATTAAATAAGAAATAAAATGGATTGAATTCAAGTAAACTAACTTGATAAATTCTTGGACTAATGAATTGGAATTTGAATTGGTTAAAATTAAAGTTTAGTTGTAAGCTAAATTTGAAGATAAATTTGAATTGTATATAAATTCAAGTAAGTAAAAGAAATAAATTGAAATTTCCTTTATTAGTATTTAAGTAAATTCTAGATGAATTGAATATGGAAATTGAAATTGAAATGAATTAGTGAATGAAACCAATTTAATGTAGTAATATGAATTAGCAAATGAAAGTTAATCGTTAGAATTCAATATTTAGAATTGAGAATTGAATTCGAATAGAATTGAAATTGTAAATTGAATGAAATGAATATGTAACTTCAATAATGAAGTAAAAATGTATAAGAAGCATATGTTGGAAATTTTGTAATGGAATTGGCAAAATGGTTTGAATGTTGGAATTGGATATTATGAATAGCAGGATATACAGGTATTATAAAGGAATTGGGATTTTGATTTCGAAGATAAAAATTGAATTTCTCGTCAAAAAGGTACGTATTTGAGTTTCAGTATGAAATTTGATGATTTTCTTCTCCAGCCACTTGGCTTTCTCTTTTCTTTTTGATTCTGAGGGGCCGTGGTGCCATTTTGTAGTCGTACCGAGCTAGCCGCGCAAAGGAGACGCTGGCGAAATTTTTCAAAAATTTAGGGTGTTAAAAAAATTTTGAGAAAATTATGAAAGTTTAAAATTTGAATTTGAATTTGAATTTGAATTTTAAAGGAAAACAATATTGTTTGAAACTAAAAATTGAAGTTGGAAAGCTAGTTGAAATGATAAAGAATCTCTTGTAAAAAGATTTAGGTTAGTAAGTTGATAAAACTATTTGAATTGTGAAAAATAGTAGACGGGATAAGGGCATTCTTCTTAACTTGTAATTTCGGGACAAAATTCTTTTAAGGGGGGAAGATTGTAACGACCCAGAATTTTTAACAATTTAATTTGAGAATATTTAATTAATTTTAAATATTTGAATGATGGTTTGAATTGAATTTCAAATTATCAGAATGAATTTAGCGATTAAATTATAGAATTTAATCTATTGAAAGTTGAATAAAAATTTGAATCTTCAATTTTAAGCCAATTAAAAATATTTCAAAGGCTAGTAAAATTCGTATTGATAATATTGAAGATTATAGGAGCTTCAGAATTTAATTTGGAAGTGAATTGTTCAGTTTTGAAATTAAATCGTTTGAATCGATATTTAAAAATAGCCGTCCGAGGCACAGTCTCGGAATTCGACGAAACTAGTTCCATTGGGTCCGTAATATAGAATTATTACCGGGTTTCAAATTTCGTATTTTTCTGAGTTGTTATGTGAGCGTACGTTGAGTAAACGCGTTGCGAATTTAAATTGAATTCAATGTAAATTTAAATTTATAAATAAACGACAACATCCTAAATTTTCGCCTAAAATCACGAAAGATTCCTTAGAAAAAAAAAATCGTGTCTTCTCCTTTGTCTCGGCCGAATATCACGCCATTGAAATCACGATGAAGATCGTGCAAACCATCCTCTCTACCATTATTTAATCACCATCTCCCATTCCTCTCTACAGATCAAATAAAAAAAAGAATAAAACAATGGCCGCGGTGCTCGCTGGAGGGAGGTAGCGTCGTGCAATCGAAATCGCGAGGCACAGGCGCACGCGCGTTTGGAGTAGGTGGCGGCGAGGGGTTCCCGAGCACGTTGGAGTGTAGCGGCGGCGCGCGAGTCAGAGGGGTGTCGCGATTCGAAGCGGCGACGGCGACACGAAGCAATGGCGGTCGCGATGCAGATGTGGCAATTTGGGTGAATCGCGGCTGCAGGAGCGGCGGCAGCATCTAGGGTAGTGGTGAGCATCGAAGCTTGTGCGTGCGCAGGCACGGCGGCGACCTGTTCGCGGTGATTGGGTGAGGTTGCGCGCGCGTGATTAGGCGACTGTTAGGGCTTCGGTTGTTCTCGTTTTCAACTGTGAGGTATGTGATTTTTGATTTTTATTATTGATTTAATTCAATAAACATTTATATATACATATATATTGAAAAATATATACTGCAAGTTTAAAACAATTTAAACTCTTGAATTATTCAAAAATAAGTATTTAAATTTAAAACAGTAATTTAAATATACTATATACAGTTTTAAGTTAAATTTGATTTAAATAGAAAAAAAAATATTTGCAGTAAAGAAATAATATATCATATTATAAGTAAATACGAGTAAGTTATATTAAAAGAAAATTTTAATTTTTAAAACCAAAAATTTTAGTTAAACGAATTTATTAATGGATTGTTTGACAAGTTTATTTGATTCGTTTAGTTACTAGAAATAAATTATTAATGGAAATTTAGTTTAAAATATAATTTTTAGTTGATCACATTTGTTAAAATAAAAGGAAGAATTTAATCATTAGTTAAATAAATTTTTAAAGGGAATTTAGATTAAAACTTAATTTTTTATAATTTATTTAAAAGAAATTGATTTAAAGAATTATTTTAAAAGTAAAATAATTAGTTAAAATAAATTTATTAAAGAAGAAAATTTAGTTTTAAAATTAAATAGTAGTTGAATAAAATTATTAAAGGAATTGGTTTAGAACAAAACCATTGAATAATTAAAACAATCAAAAAAAATGAAAATTTATTATTCAATCTGTTTGAATATTAATAAATTGTGTAAATATTTATACAAGGTATAAATCAAGAAAATCGAGTCAAGAAGGAAATGGATTGCTAATAAAAGCAAAGGTGAGAACTTCTCACTCTAAAGGATTTATTTAAATTTTAAATAGTTAGATTTAAAATTGTTAGTTGTGTTGATTGAATGCTTGAATGATGATTGTTATGTGTATATATATATATATATATATATTGGATGTGAATAGACCCTATACGTCGTTAGTAAGCGGAGGTTATTTATTACACACATATACCGCGATATTCCACCTTGAAGTGGAATTGGTATTATATTAGTATATAGCAATATATATATATTGGCATATGTATATATTGCAGTTGATTGATTTCCCGCATTGAATAGCGGATGAGACCCTATTACGCCATTAGTAAGCGGATAATATTTTATAAAATCCCATATACCGCGATATTCCACCTCGAAGTGGAATGGGTATTGTGCTAATGTCTGTGGATGCGGGGAAACAGGTTGGAGGGATCCAACTGGATTCCTCACAAATATTTATTTGATTTTAGATATTGTGATGTTTGATTGTTTACCATATCGATATATGATATTGGAAAGTCGTGATTGACTATTTGATGTGTTGCATCATCGAATCCAATTTTGAAGTTTAAAAATAACGATTTTTATTTTAAGGGATTTCTAAAGTGATTTTTTGAAAGTATACGTTTATAAAATATTTTGGAATTGATTTATCTTAAATAAATAAACGTTATAATTTTAATATTATAAAAATTATGATTTTTGAGAAATTCAGTTAAAAGTTGTTTTTTTGAAAATATGAGATTAATGATTTTATAAAATAGTTTAAACTGGGATTTCTGAATTTATTATAAAAAGTTTTAAAATAGGATTTATGAAATTTGATTATTTTATAAATCAAAAGATGAAATTATAAAGGAGTTTAAAGACGTTTTAAAGGAATAATATAAATTGATCCATATAAAAGATTTATAAATTGAAATTTATAAATTTAGAATATCTTGAATTATAAAACGAACTTTTATAAGTGTTAGAATGAATTGTGAATGAATTTCATAAATGAATGAAATTTATAGAATTATAACGGTGAAGTTATAAATGGAATTTTGTAAACAGTAGGTTTATAAAATTTGTAAAGTTACTAAAAGAATAAATTTTGGATAAATAAATGAATCTTGTATGTTATAAGATTTATAAATTTGGAAAGTTTAAAAGAACGTTTTTGCAAATAAATAAGTTATAAGTATTTGACTTATAATATGAATTTTTTTAGTATATCGTTGAGATATAAAATTGAATAGGATTAATAAAGGAAATTTGTAAAAGGAAGTATTATAAAATAAATAGAAATGGAATTTATAAACATTATTTTATAAATCCGCAACGACTTATTTTGATAAGTAAAATTGTTGTAATTTATTAATGGAGTTATATTCACATTTTAGACAGTGAATAATCCTTTAAAAATGAAACGTATAGAAATGATGAAATTTGTTAACGTAGTATATTCAAGTTTTTGAATAGTGAACAATATGTTAAAGAAATGGTTTTGAATGAGATGTTTTAAACAGAATTAAAACGATCTAAAGATGTTTTAAAATATTTTAACCATCGAAACCATAGATTTCAACATTCATTGTTGAAATAGACGTTTTCGAGAAATAAAAGTAAATAGTAGATTATAACACTGTTGTTATAATAGATGATTTCCGAAAGGAAATGTTTTGTATAGTATTGGGATTTATATATCTATTTTAATTTCGAATCCCTATACTAGTGATTTTGGGTTGTCGTAACGATGTTTTACGCAACATTCGTTTTGGCCCAAATAAATATATTAAGTGAATGATTTCCTTAAAGAATGAAATATACACTTAATTTCGATTAAAGTATATTGAATATTTTCCAAGTATAGAAAATAAAAAGACTTGTGAATTACTTATAAATAAATAAGTATGGAAATGCTTTTCCAATATTGAGTGAATATTTTGAATTTATCTTTTTGAAGATAAATTGAAAATGAATATTTGAAATCGAATGGAAATCGTATGTTCACAAATATTTTTGGAAATATGAAAATTCAATATGGAATTTATAAATGAAATTTGGAAAATGGTTTAAAAATGAATATTGATTTATTTTTAAAGAATGGAAAATATATATATCTTATAAAGATATTTTTGAAAAATAAATAATTTAGAAAATTATTTGGAATCTGGTGATGTTGGCATATCTATTGATAGTTCAATAACCGACTATCAATATTTACTTTTAAATAGGTATTTGTTGTGATTTGCTTGAATTTGAATGCCACACTTATTTTTTTAAAATAAGCGCTCACTATTCGGGTTAACCGGGAAAGGACCTTGGGGTCGTATAACCCATTCCGAATATGTGATACGTCGTTATGAATTGCATTTGAAGACCGGTGTTGAAGACCGGATATTTTCGAAAACGAAAGGGTTTCTTGTTGATTGTCTCTGCACTGGCTGATCCCCGGTATAGAGATCCCCATATGTGATGGGAAATTCGGACGTGATTAGAGATTATCCGGATTGCAAGGACTTCTTTGTAAGTGCCTTCGGTTCTGTTCGAGCCCGGAACAGACTTGTATGGATTGTATGTCTGACATTACAAATTGAGATATAAAGCCGATTTCTTTCAAATATATTTCTGTTGGTGGCGGAGAATTTATTCCCTTAGCTTAACACCCTTCTCTGAGACGTACGAGCTCAGAGGTTATATAGTTGAAGGTTATCAGCAATATACTCCCAATTTGGTAATGTGACATGCTGAGTGTTGCTGTGAAACGATCATTGTGTTAAATATTTGTGATAAGATCATTTGTTTGATCGTCTATCTTGGTGATCATTTCTATGATCATTTGTTGACCCAAAGCATGGCTTTTGTATAAAGTGTGTTTTTGTGGACGAAACTTCGTCGAGCCTCACACCCCGGAATGGTCAGAACAGGAAAGATGCGGCAAGGTTATGAGGGGTAGCTCCCTTTAGGGTATGTGCATTTCCTTCTGGAAAAGGGTGGTATCATGGTATGGAGCCCAGATACTTACTCATGTTGAAAACACTTTGTTATGATTGTGTGATGATGGTGACGAGCGCTCGGTTAAAGGTCCCAAAGGACCGGGGGATGGCATACTCGTGTCAGTTGTTACCCAATTAGGGGTAACCCGGCCTTGTGTTGGTAGAGATCCGGTTTGGTTCTCGGGGATGTCCATCCAGAGGCATTCTCATGTGGCAATGGGAAGTTCCTTGGCCTGACCATTTGTTGGAAATCCAAAGAAACAATACGATCTTGTACGGTTTTAGTTGTAAAACCTGCCATCTAATATGGTAGCTATAGTAAGCATAATATAATGGTACCTATGCTGGCTAAGATTTATATTCTACTTTCGAAACTGTTTTCTACACTATGCACTAGTAATAATATCAAATGTTTTCCTTTAATGCGTATCAAGCATCTTTGACTAACATAAGAAGAAATCTCCTCCAAGTCTGCGTTTGCATTGTGTGTGTGGCGGGAGGTCATATGGTAGTCTCATTTTTAAAAGCATTGCGAATTGACTTTAAAAATATTCCTCTATTTTTTTTTAAAAGAAACATAAACTGTTTTGAGTTCTCGCACCAGTCACATGACTGACTCGGAGTTTATTGTTTTCCTTCCTAAACTCTGGGTGCCCACCAATTTCCACACGGGCAGTCAAGAGTTAAGGTTTATCAGGATATTCTGTATATTCTGGAGTTGCTGGAGGCAAGATGGATGGCATAGCGTATTACTATTTTATAGTACTTTTTTTTTCCGCTGCATTGTTTGATGTTGTACACTCTGATGATATGATGTAATGAAATGTAATGTAATAACTGATATAGTACTTTGTTTAAAGATTATTCATTTATTATTATATGTTGTTCCGCTGCGAATTGTGAGATTCTGATGTTGTTCTGTTATTTCTTTCCGTTCTGTTGTTTTCTATCTTCTATTTTCTTTTCTCTCTATTTTCTATCTTCTCTCTCTCTTCTTTTTCTTCTCTCTTTCTTAAACCCCTAACATTTCGGTTTTTCGGCAACGAAAAATCCGAATCGTTACAGGTACGATCATGAACAATTATTTCAACCATTTAACATTTTGACGTGGAAGACAAGGTACGAAAATAAATATACCATGGAGATCAGCGCGACGAGAGATTCCAACGATGTACTCAAATTTGTGCTACGATGTTCGCAGCAAAATCTCATCTTTCACCGCTATTATCACTTCAAAATTGGACGACAATGGCAACACTTGATAAATGAAGCTAAAAAGATCAAAATTGGACGGAACGAACTTTTTCATTCAAACCAAAGAATTTTTTAGATCTTTTCTATATAAAAATATTTACATGTTGAAATGATATTTTGCCATTAAATTTATTAACCGAGTTCTTCTTACATTTGAACGACATAAATTTTCACAAAATTTGAAATCTGAATTCATAGATTAGACTTACTAAAAACACGTTTTTATTATACAACTTTAATTTATCAAAATTTTAAGTTTACGTGTAAAATAGATTCTGTATCAAATTACGGCTGTTTTCAACGATCGTAAAATATTGTCGCCAAATCCAAGGTTTTTAGCAAAAAATTCTACTTTCCTTTAGTATGGAAACGTACATTTCATTTTTCTCAAAATATTCTTTTATTTTCATTAAAACATTATTTCACTTCAACAAAAACGTGCGATATATTTCGTACTAGATGTAAACGTGTATTGTCCTATTTCTATTACCATCATCTCTTATCCTATTACACATTCACTCACTTTTATTTGTTTTTGCAACATCTTAAATTTTTGTTTCTGACCACTTTTATTCAAAAATTATATTAAATCTAATATTTTTAAATGGTAGAAAAATTCGGGTCATTACAGTTGTTGTTTGATGGAATTGGGTTAATTTTGGTTATATAGGTCATGTTATTTTGTTCACGTTTTAAAACTGCTAAAACCCTCGTCTTTAATCTCATTTAGTTGATTATTAGAGTTGTTTATATGAATGCATGTTAGTTTCTGATATCATATTTCAGATATTTGTCGACGGGATGAGCTAGGCTCATGGCAGAGCTAATGAATGTCGTCGGAGGAGGGAGGAAAACGGTACCTGGAACTCACGTTCTAGGTCCGTAACTGGTGGACTAGTTGTGATTACCGTTGCAGTGGTCAACACCTGGAACATGAGTTCCAGGTGACCTCAGCCCTCCCCAAACCATCACTTGAATTCGTGTTTTGCTTCCTTTTTTGTGGTATTCTTTTTTTGTGCTTTGAATGTTTGTTTGTAGTTGTTTTTATATATATTTCCAATGATTTGTTAAACTATAAATTTTATTTGGAAATAAAATAAAGTTAGAACTTGATGTAATTAGTTAATGGCCATAATCTTATGATGACTTAATATTTTGTCGTAGTGAATTCTAATATGATTTATGAGCTTTGAATCATTTTGATTCAAACCTTTGGAAATTTATAAACTTATATCTACTATTATATAAATAAAACAATTTGTTTTGCATACAAACACTTTTATAAAGAGAGTTTATTTAAGCTATAAATATCAAACTTTTTTTCTAAATTGGACTAGTTCCTTTTATAAATGGTTTTAACAAATAGTTATCTTTAAATTAAGTATTCCAAGAATAAATGATTGTGCTTTTTGGAAGATGGATTCGGAAATACAAACTTAATCTATTTCTAAATAAAAATGGTCATGGGATTTGGAAACATGGTTTTGGAAGTATAAACTTAAATTGTTTTGAACTGATGTATTATATTCTAGTAATTAAATAGTGAAATAATTTTATGGATTAGGAATCTATGTTTTTGGAAATACAAGTGTAAGACGTTTTTAAATAATTATTAGAGTACTAAATTGGTTTTTGGCAATGGATTTATGGATTCAAAAATATATGAATACTTTATAAGTGGATTTTGGAAATTTGTTTGTGAACATATATCTTTATGGAATTTTAAGTATCATGTGGTTTCGGAGCACGGAAAATATTAATTTCATAAAATAAGCACTTTTGCGGTAATTCGAATTAATGGAACATTTTAATAAGAAATATATCAAATAAATGTTTTGAGAACCTAAATTTTATAATTTGGGGAAATACTAATAATCGACTTCGTGTTATCGATTCGTTTAAATGCTCTCATGTAACGCTTTGTCGAATATGGTATAACTCATTGCATAGAATATTTAAGTGAAACTTACTAGCCTACTAGCGAATACTTGAACATCACCGGGTAGTCTGGGATGCCTTGGTTAAATTTGTATGATTGTTATTAGGAAATATTTAACATTTTAGAGTTGTATTTTTCTTTTGGTGTGCAACATGGAGTTGCTAGATCCTTAAGCGAATGTAGTACAGGTTTTCCATTAGTATCCGCAATGAGTGAAATTTACTAGCTTCTAGTAAATACTAGAATTTCACCATGTGGTATGGAATGTTTTGGTTCATTTCTGGTGATTACTTAAAGCGATAGTATTTGGCACTTTAGATTATGTTCCTTTCAGGGTTCGGTGGGATCGATAAATCCTTAAGATGTGTACTGGATTTCTTTCCAAACTTAAATATATAATAAACTAGAGTTTTCAAGTCATGGTTTCCCCAATCGTTTTGATCAATCGAGATATAGGATTTCCTCAATCATTGTGATCTGTCGAGATTCTGTGTTACGGTATGAATATGATCCTTGGTATCAAATCGGTTCGAGTGATACCACATTGTTTGCATGGTACAAGTACAATCCATATGATTGGTATATATGATCGGATAAGTGATCGTTATGGAATTGGTTCTGTGTGCTTAGAGATATTGTGCTTTGCTCTGTAATTCTATGTTTAGTGAATAATCTGTGTTAGTAATCTAAATATATCCCTATGCCTTGTTGATACCGTGTTAAATTATTCACGTGACTTGTTATTTCTTGGACATCTACATTTATTTATCTGTTATTTGTTCTTGTGTTATATCTTATTCTCACCATATTGGATATTTAGAGATAGTCTGACTTGGATGTTATTTTAATGCTTGGGTCAGCTTGAAACTTTTTAAGATACACGACCAGTTGACCTTTGGATTGTTGTGCTAGCAAGGAAATAATATTTTGAATTTTAATTTGTCTCTTGTAGGATTTTTGTGTATTTACATGAAGTGTATGTTTAAGCTAGAATTTGTACCAGTTGTATATTATGTGAGTTCAGTGTTTTATTTGTAGACTTACAATATATACTGCATGTGAGATCTATTATTCTACTGTGATCCGTGATTATTATTTTATATGATGTACTGTTTTGATTCTAAGAAACGATGTGTTTATCACTTAGAACTGAGACTATACATGTCAAATTTTGTTCTAGAGATTCGGTGAAAAGTGAAGTATGATGTGTCAGTGTTAATTTAAAGTCATATTCACATTTGGTCTCCCTTGACAAGCCATATTCTCCATATTATTAGATAACATTATTTATAGTGTTGTTTAATAATATGGGTATCATGGTGGAGCCATTACAGTAATATGTTGCGTACGTAAGAAAAGTATGTCGACTTACCCATGTATTTTGAGGAAAACAATAACACTTTAAAATGTTACAAATTTCTGATATTTTATAAAATCATTTTTAAAAATACTTTTTTAAAATACTTTTTAATATACAAAATTTTATAAAATATTTATAGAAATATATTTTGATAAATAAAATAAATATTTTGGTGAGAGAGCATTCAAAGAAAGGAAATTTATTCAAAAACTTTAACAAATTTATCTAATGTATATAATCTATTATATGTAGCATTGAACCCTTTATGTCTTTATCATTAAACTCATGATTCTTCAGTTGTCTATATCATCTCTAAATCTTGATCTCTAGTCTTTTTACTGGCCAGTCTTCAAACTCGATTATCTTGTACTTGTATAAATCTGTGTAATATCCTGCAAAATATTCTATACAACTTAGGAAAACATTAGTACCTGTACTTATATGGTTGGTGTCATCAAAATCAATATCCATGGTATTAACAATCTCCCCATTTTTAAGGATGATAACCATGTAAATATTTTGATTATAAAATATAATGTAACTTTCCCTAAATTAGTTAACTTCCCCCATCTTGAAAAAATCCCCCTTAGTGTATGCATATATTTTATTTTATAATTTTCCCTCTCTTTGTCATCAATAAAAATGAGTAAAGAAAAATAAACTCCCCTTGATATATTAAAAACTATGAAATGTGATAATACGAAATCAAAGTCAACAACAATTGCAAAACAATAATTTTGAGAAATAACTTTATATATGTACATTTATAATTACATCTATTTATAACATACGTGTCACGACCCGGAATCTGAGATTCGAATGCCACAGATTCGAATGTCGAACTCTAGTTCAGATGGTGCATATAACACATCAAGTAAACAACACAGCGGAAACCGAAATGAATAATATCATGATATACAATATTTGATACAATACATTGATACAAATGATTATCAATATCAGAGATACAAGAGAACAGTGGAAAGATAACTCCAATAGAATTTCCAAGTGAGAAAGGAGAATCCAACATATTGCGACTCCAATCCAAAAGCAGTTATATCCAAACCACAATCTCCAAATCGAAAGCTCGAACAATCATCACGTTGTGGTGAAGCAAGCTTGGTAACTGATGCACCAAATGCTATCGCCTATATCCAAAGGCTTCAAACACCAAAGACTTCAAGATTTCCGAACATAAAGCCGAAGACTACTAAATCTACATCTACTAGACGAATATCTGAAAATCTAACTCTAGGCGGCCTGTGTGGAAAATTGTGGGCACCGAGAGTTTAGAAAGGAACAATAAACTCTAGGTCAGTCATGGGACTGGTATGAGTAAACAAAAATAGTTTATCTTAAAAAAGAAATAAAAATAAATAGCAACACAAGACCGGGTTACCTCTGTAACTAGGTAACACCTATAACCAAGCCATCTCCGATCGTTGCCGACCTTTATCTCGGGATTCACCAACAAATAGAAACAACCACATAGTTAAATATCTAGGCTCCATACCATGATACCACCTTTTATCCAAAAGGAAACGGACATACCTTGTGGTGCGACCCTTAATAACCTTGCCGTAGCTTTCCTATTTCGTCCATTTCCGGTTTGTGGGTTCGACGAAGTCTCGTCCACAAAGCTACGCTTTTCATAAAAGCCATGCATTGATCAACAAATGATCAGCATCACTTTATATGCTACATTACCAAATTGGGAATGTATCACTAGTAACCATCAACTACATAACCTCTGAGCTCGTACGTCTCAGAGAAGGGTGTTAAGCTAAGAGAATAAATTCTCCGCCACCAAACAGAAATTTATTTGATAGAAACCAGCTTTACATCTCAAAGTGTAATGTCATACATACATCCATTAAAGTCTGTTCCGGGTTTGAACAGAACCAAAGGCATTTCAAAGAAGCCCTTGCAACCTGGGTATTCACAATCCCGATCGGACTCCCCATCACATATGGAGATCTCTATACCAGCTCGATGCAGCGCAGAGACATTCGACGAGTAATCCTTTCATTCTCGAAAATACCTGCTCTTTACCACCGGACTTCAAATGCTATCCATTTTGTCATATCACTATTCGGAATGGGTTTTATGGCACAAATTCCTCTCCCGACTAAATCGAATAATGAGCGCTTAATTTAAAAAGCATATGGATATTGGGATCTTAGTTAAGTCACAACTTAAAGCCCAAAACCTTTCTTTTGAATGGTTTACACAAATTTCCACTTTTAATCTTTTAAACCAACAGATTCACCCTTTTAAAGTCCACTTTGATTTGAAGCCAAGGTTCAACAATCTTTCACAAAGATTCATTCATAGTTTTCAAAAAAATTTCCATTTCAAATCTTTTATAGAAAAGATACACTTTTAAGATCCTTTTTCAATTCAAAAACAAAGTTCACCAATCTTTAACAAAGATTCATTCATAGCCTTTCAGAACAATTTCCCTTTCAAATTGGATTAACTCATCCAATCTTTAAATCAAAGACTCAATTCATAGCTTTCAAAACCATTTCCAAAGATTCATTCAAAACTTGGAAGAACCTTTCAATAAAACTGGAAATTCATTTATAAATAGGAAAGTAATTATCATTTGAAAACAAAGTGTTTTTGTTTGGAAAAAATCCGATCAATTGTACACAAGTTATAGCCTTTAAAGTACAAGCTTGGGTTAAATTTAAATTCCCAAAATAATACTTTTAAAATACTTTATGGATGGTTTAAAAATCCATATATATTAAATATAACTTGTATCACCACTTTCAAACCATAGTTTTCAAAATAATTTCAAAACTTTAAACAAGATATATTATATTCATACCAATTTTTAATTTCAAACTTTCTTTCCAAAAGCTTTCCACATTCAACCCAATTACATTTCCAAAACCATTTGGATTCAAAATTCAACTTTTAAACAAATAATATTTAAATTCGAAATATCTGTGACATAACCGATTTTCCGTGAAATCTATATTTATGTGCGTGTGGTGTAGTCTAGGGGTTTAACACATAATAATACAATATCATCAATCATCACAAATCCAACCGTAGCAATATCGATAAGCGGTATAATCCTATAACGCTTATCTTCATTCATAGATTCATAGATAGATAATATAAATTTATCATAGATAAATATATTACATTCATCACAGATAAATAAATTACATTCATCACAGCTCAAATCAAAACAGAGCATCACACATCAAGGATATCAAACAATTCAAAATTCAATAGAATCCAAACATCCATAAGTAAGATCGATTGGTCATCTGATTAATTTAAATTCGATTAATTACTTATGAATTCAATTACTAATCCTGGTTAGTTATTATTAATTAATTACAAAACATTTTAATTAATTATCCTTTAATAATGAATTAATTAACCTTTAACAATAAATTAATCAACCTTTAATTATTAATTAATCAACCTTAATTAATAAAATAATCAACCTTTAATCATAAATAATTAACCTTTAATTATTTAATTATCCTTTAATTAATTATCTTTAATTAATTACATAAATTAATTAATCCTAAATTATTAACGATTTAATTAACTATCCTTAATAATTATAATATGTGATTATCCCTAATCACTTATATTAATAAATCAAAAATTAATTACATTGAGTAATTATCCTTTAATCACTTGATGAATCAACTTTAATCATTAATTTATTACTTTTAATTAAGTAATTGTCTTAAAGTAATTAATTTCCTTTAATTGCTTTTAGTAATCAATCTTCTAATTAATTAATTATCCTTAATCAAATAAAATCAATTACCCTTAATCAAATCAAATCAATTACCCTTTTGATCATTAATCGATTCTCCTTAATTGCTTATCATTAATTAATTAACTCTTAACAAATTAATTAATCTTAAATTCATACTTAATTAAACTTTGATTAGGTAATTATTATTAAATTTCAAAATTAACGATCCTTTAATCTTAAGATAGCCCATTTATCTTAAATAATTATAAAATCATCATTTAAATCTTATTTGAATAACCTTTGAAAAAAAATCACATAATTTAACTTAAACCTTTCAAGTTAATCGATAATCCAAACCATTATTTAAGATAAATCATTTATCTTTAAAATCTTGTTTAACTAATCGTTGAAATAAATTCATTATTAACTTGAAACCTCTAAGTTAAATTAATGTTTTATATAACATAAACAATTCATCTTTAATTAATTACAACATTGAGTTTATTTAAAATAAACTTTAAAATAAAGATTATATATTGAAACACTTAAAACTCAAAATAATTTTATTTCCAAACCTTTAATAAATTTTCGATATTAAATATTTTTGGAAGAAGTGGTTACTAAATTATTTAACTTGATTAAGTTTTAAATTTAAAACCTTTTATTTTTAAAACATATTAACATGGCCCAAAAACCTGACCAAGAATCGATCACTTCACCAAGCTAAACACGAGTATCTTGCTTTCATCTTTTGCTTTGAGTCAATTCACAAAACTTCTCAAGAAAGTCCCGAGCCACCTTCGTCTTCCACAATCACACAAAACATTGAACATCGTACATACATGCGCGCATGTGTACAGGCGCTCCGATCGCTTCTGACCATCCGTGCCACCTCCAACACATCATCGACGAACCTGTCGATCTATTCAAACACCCAGTATCGATGTATCCTACCTAAATTTAAAACGAGCCGTTCAAAACAACCTGGAAGTCAAAACTTCCCAACGAAAATGGTTCGCCAATTATGATCTCGATCATCTGAGACCATTCCATCAATGTCAAAGCTGCGTTACTTGTCTATGTCTCCAATTCTCCTGGTCTGATCATCTCTGAATTAACCTCCACGACGAAATCATCCCAAGAACCTTCTCGACCAAATCTGGGTATAAAACCCTACAACATCGCCGCGCATCCGCTATACTAGCCAGAAAAACTTGTGAACATTTTTCCCGAGACCCCCACCATCCCAGCTTCCTTCAGCCTCGATCAGGACACCCAATTCATCGCCGATCAACGAGAATCGAAAAAAATGAGTTTTCCGTTCAACCTCAAAATCTCATCTCCAAACAAAACAAAAAATCATGATTTTATTTTTAAAATTCATCATTTGCAAGATCGAATCAGGTTACATAATCAAAACAAGAAATTATGAATATTTATTTTCTGATTATTTTAGATCATTACTGATATTTATTATTTTGAAATAAATATTCAACAAAACCCTTTCAATTATTTTTAAAAATAATATTACACTCATATAATCATTTTCCATTTAGATATCTTAACATAAATTAGTTTATATGAAGAGTAAATGGATTTATTTTAATGAACCTGAACCTATAGCACAACAGTACATATGTATATGCATATATATACACACACACAGACACACTTACAATATATAGCATAATTTAAACTTATTCAAGTTGAATGCATCCAGACGAACATATATACATCATCACCACACATATATATCACATGCATCATTATCAAATGATTAAGGGTTGAAAGTTTGCTTACCTGGAAAAACAGAGAATTAGAGGACAAAGAAGAGTACTTATGCTTAGGCTTGGAATTTTTAATTTGAAACAGAAGCTTGGTTTTTTTTGATGCTTGATCCTTTTGATCTAGAACTGAACTTGCTTTGCTTCAAATTCGAAATGCTTTTGAATTTAAATTTGAAATTTGTATCTGCTTTCTTTTCCAGGTTTTTGATTTGTTTTGAATCATGCTTTGCCATAAATTCTTGAATCTGACTTGATTTCTTTTGCTTTCCAAGTTTTTTTTAGATTAAATGCAACTTGAGTTTGTAGCTGCATTCAGGTTTTGATTTTACTTTTCTTTCAGGTTTTGATCTGAGTTTTTTTTCAGGTTAAAGTCGTTTTATTTTCTTTTGTCTCAGGTTTTGATTCAGTTTTTCAAATGAAAGAAAATTGGCCTGGTTTAAACATTTTGATTTTTATTTACATTATCATTTCAAAAGAAAAACATCTTTGCCACTTGTTTATTTTCATATTACTTAATTTACACTTGTAATAATGCTTTGTCAAAATGTTTACAAATGTTAACTTGTCTCATGAAATGTCCACACATGTTATAAACATGTATTTTTAATGTTTAAACCTTTATAAAAAATTTATTTAATTTCGTATTTACATAGGTTTATATACATATATTTATGAATTATACTTAATGTTTTTATTTTAATCTATAATCATATACAAACCATTTTTATTTTAAAAATAAAGAATATTTAAATACAAATGTCATAACAATGTTCCAAATTATAGAGTTTTCAGATCCAAATTATTTTCAATATATTTATATTTGAGATTCAAATCCAAATTTCAAATTATATATACATACATACATATATATATATATATATATATATATAACAAGAACATATCTTTATTAAATTTTGGAAAAATTCAATTTAGTTCACAATTTACTAAAAAAATTATATTATTTATCAATTTAAATTTGACTCAAAACCCAGGATCATTACAAATTCCCCTTTAGAAAATTTCGTCCTCGAAATTTGCTAGACAGGGAGACAATAAAGAATAGATGGAGAATGTTTTACCAGATCAATCAGAATATCTATTCTACATTTGGCTTACCAATCGGAATATCATTAATAAATATGAGAACGAATTCATTCAGTGCTTCACAAGACACTTGGATCATCCAGCTTACGAAATATGCAGGGGATTGGTTAGTCCGAAGGATAACTAACCATTCGTAGAATGTATCTGGACCCCCAAAGAATAGATAAATGAATTCTAAACTCAGGTCGAAATACCCCAAATTATGTAACATCTTGTCCCTCTTCGGACTTTGATCTTCATGAGAAATCAAAACAAAATTTCAAATTTTGGTTTTGACTGAAATCGTTTTATCGATACAATCTAATTTAGTTCCACATTTTCTTAACCAATTTATTTCAAATAAAATCTAAAATTCAGTAGAGTTAAAAACGAAAAGCTGATGAAGATGATATGAAATAGGAATTAGAAACCTTTCTACGATGATTCGCTGGGCCACCTTCACACCAAAGCTTCTTCTTGTAAATGCCACAGAGCCAGCAAAGAATTGAAATCGGATGATGAACAAAAGAAATTTAAAGAGAAAGTTGTTTCCTTGTTATTGCAGGAATTGACCATTTGTAGTGCAATTTCCCCTATCTCATCCTCTTCTTGCACTCATACCTACTATTAGTGAATAGTAAGTGAATTTATTATGGCATACAGACGGATATCTTAGGGATACGCTCATTATAGGAAGTTCATAACCCTATCTCTAATGAGTTAGCTAATGTGTTATACTCCTGAGCTAAAGTTCTTACCCAACCTTCAGCTCTGATACCACTTTTCATGACCCGACATCCGACGGTCGAAAATCGGCATCCATACTTCACTCGTGTTCGAATGCCGGAGATTCGAATGTCGAACTCCAATTCGGATGGAGCTTATAACACATCATCTAAACAACACAACAGAAACAAAAATGAATAATATCATTGATATACAATATTTGATACAATACATTGATACAAATGATTATCAATATCAGAGATACAAGACAACAGCACAAAGATAAATCAAATAGAATTTCCAAGTGAGAAAGTGAGAATCCAACATATTGCGACTCCAATCCAAAAGTAGTTATGTCCAAACCACAAGCTCCAAATCGAAAGCTCGAACCACCATCACGTTGTAGTGAAGCAAACTAGGTAACTGATGAACCAAATGTGATCGTTAAAATCCAAAGTCTTCAAACACCAAAAACTTCAAGATTTCCAAACAGAAAGCTGAAGTCTACGAAATCTACATCTACTAGCTGAGTATCTGAAATTCTGACTCTAGGCCGCTCGTGTGGAAAATTGTGGGCATGCAGAGTTTAGAATGGGAACAATAAACTCTAGGTCAGTCAAGGGAGTAGTGTGACAAAACAAAAACTGTTTATCTTTAAAAATAAATAAAAATAAATCCACAATGCTTTTTGGAAAATGAAACTACCATAAGGCTTCGCCGCACACACACAATACAAGCACACAATTGGAGGAGATTTCTCCTTATGATTGTTAAACATGCTTGATACGCAAAATCCTTTTAATATTATTATTAGTTCATAGTGCAGAAAACATTTGCAAGTATAATATTAATCTTAGCCAGCATACGTACCATTATAGTATGCCTACTATAGTAACCATATTAGATTGCAGGATCTACAAATAAAACCGTACAAGGCGCGTATGGATGATTGTGTTTCCAACAATGGTCAGGCAAATGAACTTCCTACACCGAATAGAACGCCTCAAGAGGGACGCCCCAAAGAACCTAACCGGATCTCTGCCAACACAAGGTCGGGTTACTTCTATAGCTAGGTAATACCTATAAGTAAGCCATCCCCGGTCATTACCGACCTTTATCGCGGGATTCACCAACAAATAGCAACGAGCATATAGTTAAATATCTACGCTCTATACCATGATACCGCCTTTTATCTAGAAGGAAATGGACATACTGTAGGGGTACGACCCCTAAAAAACTTGTCGCAACTTTCCTGTTTTGACCATTTCTGGGTTATGAGGTTCGACGAAGTCTTATCCACAACGCTACACTTTTCACAGAAGCCATGCTTTGATCAACAAATGCCAATCATCACTTCGTATGCCACATTACCAAATTGGGAATGTATCACTAGTAACCATCAACTACATAACCTCTGAGCTCGTACGTCTCAGAGAAGGGTGTTAAGCTAAGAGAATAAATTCTCTACCACCAAATAGATATGTATTTGATAGAAACCAAACTTATAGATCAAAGTGTAATGTTAGACATACATCCATACAAGTCTGTTCTGGGTTCGAACAGAACCGAAGGCACTTCAAAGAAGCCCTTGCAATCCTGGTATTCACAATCCCCATGGGACTCCCCATCACATATAGAGATCTCTATACCGACGCAACTCAGTGCAAAGTCATTTGACGGGTAATCCTTTCGTTCTCGAAAATACCCAATCTTCACCACCGGTCTTCAAATGCTATCATTTCGCCATATCATTATTCGTAATAGGTTTTATGACACAGAGTCCTCTCCCGGCTAAACCAAATAATGAGCGCTTAATTTAAAAAGCATATGGATATTGAGATCTTAGTTAAGTCATAATTTAAAGCCCATAACCTTTCTTTTAAATGGTTTACACAAATTTACACTTTTAATCTTTTAAACCAAAAGATTAATCCTTTTAAAATGAATTCAATTTGAAACCAAGCTTCAACAATCTTTCACAAATATTCATTCATAGTTTTCAAAACAATTTCCATTTCAAATCTTTTATAGAAAAGATACACTTTTAAGATCCCTTTTCAATTCAAAAACAAAGTTCACCAATATTTAACAAAGATTCATTCTTAGTATTTCAAAACAACTTCCCCTTCAAATTGGATTAACTCGTCCAATCTTTAAATCAAAGACTCAATTCATAGCTTTCAAAACCATTTCCAAAGATTCATTCACAACTTGGAGAACCCTTTCAACAAAACTAGAAATTCTTTCATAAATAGAAAGCAATTGTCATTTTAATACAAAGAGATTTTGTTTCGAAAAAATCCGATCAATTATGCATAAGTTATAGCCTTTAAAGTGTACACTTGGGTTAAATTTAAATTCCCAAAATAATACTTCTAAACTACTTTATAGATGGTTTAAAAATCCATATATATTATATATAACTTGTATCACCGCTTTCAAACCGTAGTTTTCAATATAATTTCAAAACTTCAAACATGATATATTATATTCAAACCAATTTTCAATTTCAATCTTTCTTTCTAAAAGCTTATTCAACCCAATTATATTTCCAAAACCATTTGCATTCAAAATTCAACTTTTAAACAAATAATATTTAAATTCAAAATATCCGTGACTTAACCGATTTCCCATGAAATCCATATTTGTTTGTATGTGGTGTAGTCTAGGTGTTTTACACACAACAATACAATATCATCAATCATCACAATTCCAAGCATAGCAATATCGATAAGCGGTATAATCCTATAACGCTTATCTTCATTCACAGATTCACAGATAAATAATATAAATTTATCAAAGATTAATAAAGTACATTCATCACTGATAAATAAATTGCATTCATCATAGCTCAAATCAAAACAGAGCATCACACATCAGGGATATCAAACAATTCAACATTCAATAGAATCCAAACATCATAAGTAAGATCGATTAGTCATCTGATTGATTTAAACCAGATTAATTACTTATGAATTCAATTACTAATCTTGGTTAATTAATATTAATTAATTAAAGACCATTTTAGTTAATTATCCTTTAATAACGAATTAATTAACCTTTTATAATAAATTAATCAACCTTTAATTATTAATTAATCAACATTAATTAATAAATCAATCAACCTTTAATCATTAAATAATTAACCTTTAAATTTTAAATTATCCTTTAATTAATTATCTTTAATTAATTACATAAATTAACTAACCTTAAATTAATTGCCATTTTATTAATTATCCTTAATTAATTATAATAAGTGATTATCCCGAATTACTTATATTAATAAATCACAAATTAATTACATTGAGTAATTATCCTTTAATCACTTGATAAATCAACTTTAATTATTAATTACTTTTAACTAAGTAATTATCTTTAAGTAATTAATTACCTTTAATTACTTTCATTAATTAATCTTCCAATTAATTAATTATCCTTGGTCAAATCAAATCAATTACCGTTTTGATCTTTAACCGATTCTCCTTAATTGCTTATCATTAATTAATTAAATCTTAACAAATTAATTAATCTTATATTTATACTTAATTAAACTTTGATTAAGTAATTATCATTAAATTTCAAAATTTATGATCTTTTAATGTTAAATTAGCCCATTTATCTTAAATAATTACAAACTAATCATTTAAATCTTATTTAAATAACCTTTGAACAAAAACACATAATTTAACTTAAACATTTCAAGTTAATCATTAATCCAAACCATTATTTAAGATAAATCATTTATCTTTAAAATCTTGTTTAAACAATCTTTGAAATAAATTCATTATAAACTTGAAACCCATAAGTTAAATTAATGTTTTATATAACAAAAACAATACATCTTTATAATTACAACATTAAGTTTATTTCAAATAAAATTTTAAAATAAAGGTTATATATATTGATATACTTAAAACTCAAAACAATTTTATTTCCAAACCGTTAATAAATTTCCAATATTAAATATTTTTGAAAGATGTGGTTATAAATTATTTAACTTGATTAAATTTTAAATTTTAAAACCTTTAAATTTTAAAACATATTAACATGGCCCACAAACCCAAGCCAGACTCGATCATTTCCCCGAGCTAAACACGAGTATCTCGCTTCCTTCTTTTGCTTTGAGTCATTTCGCAAAATTTCTCGAGCAAGTCCTGAGCCACCTTCGTCTTCCACAATTACCCAAAACATTCAACATCGAACATACACCCGTGCACATGTACAAGCGCTCTGATCGCCTTTGACCATCCGCGCCGCCTCCAACAGATCATCGATGAACCTACAGATCTATCCAAACACCTTATATCGATGTATCCTGCCTGAATTTAAAATAGCCATTCAACGTAACCTGGAACCCAAAACTTCGCAATGAACGGTTCACCGACGATGATCTCGATCACCTAAGACCATGCCATCACTGTCAAAGCTGCGTTACTCACCTATGTCTCCAATTCTCCTGGTCCGATCGTCTCTGAATTAACCTCGACGACGAAATCATCCCAAGAACCTTCTCGACCAAATCTGGGTATAAAACCCTACAACGTCGCCGCGCCGCTGTTACAGTGAACAGAAAAACATGCGAACATTTTTCTCGAGACCCCCACCATCCTAGCTTCCTCCAGCCTCGATCACGATACCCAATTCTTCGCCAATCGACGAGAATCGACAAAAAAAAGTTTGTCGTTCAACCCCAAAATCCCATCTCAAAACAAAACTAAAAATCATTATTTATTTAAAAATTCACCATTTGCAAGATCGAATCAGGTTATATAATCAAAACAAGAAATTATGAATATTGATTTTCTGATTATTTTAGATCATCACTGATAATTATTATTTTGAAATAAATATTCAACATAAACCCTTTCAGTTATTTTTAAAAATAATATTACATTCATATAATTATTTTCCATTTAGAGATCTTTACCTAAATTTGTTTACATGAAGAGCAAATGGATTTATTTTAATGAACCTGAACCTGTAGCACAACAGAACATATGTATATTCATATATATACAAACATGCTAACAATATGTAGCATAACTCAACTATATTCAAGTTGAATACATCCAGACAAACATACATACGTCATCACCACACAGATATGTCACATGCATTAGTATCAAAAGATTAAGGGTTGAAAGTTTACTCATCTGGAAAACTAGAGAAGCAAAGGACAGAGAAGAGTACTTATGTTTAGGCCTGGAGTTTTTAATTTGAAATAGAAGCTTGGTTTTTTTTATGCTCTGATCCTTTTGATGTTGAACTGTACTGGCTTTGCTTCAGATTCGAGATGCTTTTGAATTTTAATCTGAAATTTGTATTTGCTTTCTTTTCCAGGTTTTTGATTTTTTTTTAAACCCTGCTTTGCCATAAAATTTTGAAAATGATCTTGATTTCTTTTACTCTCTAGGTATTTTAGATTGAATGCAGCTTGAATTTGTAGTTGCATTTAGATTTTGATTTCACTTTTCTTTCAGGTTTTGAACTGAGTTTTGTTTTTCAGGTTGAAGTTGTTTTATTTTCTTTGGTCTTGGGTTTTGATTCAGTTTTTCAAATGAAAGAAAATTATACCGGTTTAAACATTTTGATTTTTATTTACATTATCATTTCAAAAGAAAAACATCTTTTCCACTTGTTTATATGCATATTACTTAATTTACACTTGTAATAATGCTTTTTCAAAATGTTTACAAATGTTAATTTTTCTCATAAAATGTTTACACATGTTATAAACATGTATTTTTGATGTTTAAACCCTTTATAAATTTTTTATTTAATTTCATATTTACATAGTTTTATATATATATATATATATATGTATGTATTTATGAATTACACTTAGTGTTTCTATTTTAATCTATATTCATATTACAAACCATTTTTATTTTAAAAAGAAAAAATATTAAAAGACAAATGTCGTAACAATGTTTTAAATTATAGATTTTTCAAATCCAAATTATTTTCAATGTATTTATATTTGAATTTGTAATCCAAATTTCAAATTATAATTTATATACATACATACATACAAAGATATATATATATATATATATATATATAACAAACACACATCTTTATTAAATTTTGGAAAAATTCAATTTAATTCGCAATTTACTCAAAAATTTATATTAGTTATCAGTTTAAATTTGACTCAAAACCCGGGATCGTTAGAGTACATCCAAATCATATTATCCATATCAAACTAATTTATTTAGAACAAAACAAACCATACATCAAAAAAATTATATTTATACACATTTATTCACAATCAATTAAATAAAAAGCGGTTTTTAATTATATAGACTAAAATCTACAAATAATAAATACATATTTTAAATACAAATTAAAACAAGATTTTCTTGAAAAATTCGACCCATCCTTTGAATCCAAATATTGGATTGATGTTGATAACTTCACAATCTTTATATTCCATTTTCGCTCTAGAGTTTGAGCATCCAGGGTGTTGCTTTAAACTTATTTAGCAAAACAAGAAATCAAACATCAAAGAGAATCAAATTATTTTTCTTGTTCTTTGATCATTTGCATTAGACACAACTCCGTATGTCGTTAATTATGAAAGATGAAGCAAAGAAAAATCTTGAATGATTGAAGTGTGTCTTCTAAATTATCACTTAGTTTTTATAGTGAAAAATTGATGATTGAATTCAATTTTATGGAAAAGGATGTGTAGAAAAGAATAAAATAAGAAGATGAATTAATTTTTGAGTTTTTCTGGACGTGATATTGTTTTACAAAAGTGAAGACCTGGATTAATAACTAACCCTTCAAAAATAACCAATCATTTTGAATTTTGAATTCTTAAAATATCAGAGTGTGTCGACATTTATGGGTATGCTACATTGAAATATGTAGTAAATTGCATATTTTGTTTTTTTGTACTATGTTTGTTTATGGTTCCATAAAGTAAAAGAACATTATTGAACAAAAAAATGAAGTCCCTAGGAAAATTTCACTAGTAAAACAGAGAGATACAAAATCATAATGATAAATACAAGAAAGTGACATGAATAGAACCCTAAAATATAAAGATAGCTAAGTTTATCTAGAATAATGATGAAGAAAAAGAATTTCCACCAAGATTTCTCATTATCTTCCTAAAGCATTTGTCATCTTTGATTGAGAGCTAGTGATTTTTATACTAAAAGTGTGCTTCTGCTTTTTTTGATTATTAAGAAGCTTCTCTTGATTCCTAAGAATCTCTTTGTTTGAATGCTGAGACGGTTTGTCATGACTTTCAAGAGATGTATCCACTTCCTCCGCCTTTTCTTTTTCTTCCACCTCTTTTATTTCCATATCATCACTTTCATCATCTTAAAAATTTCTTCCTCTTCTTCTCTTGCAAATGTTTCTTCTTTTTCGGTTAGTGGATCATAGGTTTCTAGTTCAAGATGAATTTGCATGAGAGAAAAGTTTGTTTTGTCAAACAATTTATGACGCAAAAAGTTTTTACCTCTTAGATCATACCAAAATAGTTGGAAATTCTAGTAAGGTACACACCATATAAAGTGTGTTTTCATGTATAGAAATTTTCTTTTGAACAAAGTCAATCAAAATCAATTGAGCCTAATTTATATCATATTTTTTTAGCATTGAAAACTTTGTGAGTGAGGTTATTATAATTTCTCGTCGTTGGTATAATACTTTGTTGTAAAATAAGGTTCATTAGTCTTGCTTCTGGCTTAAGATTTTTCCCCTAAAATCATACTCTTCATCATTTGAAAACAAATCATGCTTAACTTCTCTTTTTCCATAATCAATTTCAAAAGTGTAGAGGTCATTTTCACTATTTTGAATCAAAAATTTAGCCAAAAATTTCACATCCTGAAACAATAATAGTGTCATTGATATTACTCCAAATTTGACCTTTTTTTCTTAGATAAAACTTTCTATTCGAATTAGTATAATTTTTTTTAACCAAATCGGGATAGAAATCAAAATATTTTTTTTTAACAATCGGTAAAAGAAAAAAAATAACATTTTCCAAAGCAAGATCTTGTAAACCATAAAAATAAAATTAATTAGAATTAGAAAATCTTCCCAAAAAGACTTTACCATAAGTTGCATACTCAATATATGTTTCAATGGACTGTTGAACGATAAAAAGTTGATATTTTTTTTTGGTAAGCCTAATGGCTTTGGATGAAGAGAGCTGGTTTGAGGAAGACATTTTGAGTTTGTTTTGGAAGAAGGAGAGTGAATGGTTTGTTTGAATTTTGAAATAAAGTGTGTATTGAAGATGGTGTAAGAATGGGTGAATAAATGGAATTTGAATGAACATATGATAGATAAAAAGGTGTCTTTTCAAATTTTGAACCTAATGCAAAAGAGAGAGAATTTCAAACGTTTAAATTTTGAAAAGATTCTTCAAATTCTTTCTGATATGTCCTAGGTATCATATGTCGACATATATGTAGAAATTTTAATGTTCAAAAATTTCTTATAATAATATATTTATATTTTCTTATTATTATCATTATATTTATTCTTATATTAAATAAATTCTAAAAAGAGAAAAATATGAAATGTAAAAAATATCGATGATGTTGTGCCCTTTGTTTAGCTTGATTAGTTTTCCATCACCGTGAAACGAATGTTGAGTTTTTCAATGTTAGGTTTGTTGTCACTTTATCTTGTATCTGAATCATCCAAGGCTGTGTTGAAAGCCCTTTTCCTCCTAAATGAATCAGTGTTTGGTCAATTCATTTCTTTGATGCAGGCGGCCTCTCCGTAGATAGTCAGATTCACCATAGTCGTAACACTCAAAAACATTTCTGTTTATGTGTCTTTTTTATGAAAAGTTGTTCATCATTCTGTATTTTAGGATTTTTTTTGAAATTTCGAGTGATATGATCTCTTCACCGTCATCTGAATCCTAACCATCAATTGTTGCATTGAATACAATTAATTTCTTCTCGATCACTTAACTTTCCATTCTACACTATAACTGTACTTGATAGGACATTAGATTACCAATTAGTCCTTCCATTTTTAATATACTAATATCAATAGCTTATTCTATTGCTGATATCTTTTGATCTCATTCTGAATAGAGTGAATTAAAGATTTTTCCAAGTTAATTCTCTTCTGAGAATTTTTTTACCTAATGATGCATATCTTGAAATCCAGATTACATGTCAAAAATAGACTCATTTTGTTTTATTTTAAGAAGTTTAAACTGGTTGGTTAGCATGAAAATCCTAGTTTGTTTTGCTTTACTCGTGCCCACAAATGTGACTTGCAATGTTCTTCAAATTTCATTGGCAGACCATGAAATAGAAACACGATTACATTCATTTTTATCTAAGGAGAAAGAATTAAATATTCATGCCTTTCGAATTATTGACTGCTTGTGTCATTTGATGCACGGTCCATTGTGAATACTTAGTTTAGCGTTTAGAGCATTCACTTTGTGTAATATTCCAAATATCTAAGCCGTTGGATTGTAAATAAATTTTCAGCCTACATGACCAACAAGCATAATTACTACTATTAAATAGTATGGGTTTAGCAGCTAATTTTACTTTTACAAAAGTGTTATAAAGTGTAATACTATAACGACCCTGGATTTTTGACCCCGTTTATTAATAAATATTTAATCTTATTAAATGAAATGTGGACTGATCATTTTAAAATAGAAATGATTTTGGAAATATTGCCATTTACTTATATAAATTGCAATTTAAATAGGAGATTGATTTGGAAATTTGAAAAAGATCTCAATAATATTTACAATAAAATTCTCTTATGTAATTCAATTAAAATAAAATTTATCTTTTATGATTGAATTACAATACTTTGTCTTATTAACATATATATTAATGTGAATGAAAATGCAACATAAAACCAAAGTTTAACAATAAAATATAAATATTAAATATAAGTAAAACATAGGAGTATAATATCGATATTGATAAACAAAATATAAAATATAAATATAAATATAAATAAGTAAGAAATTGAATATCATTTAAATATGGATAGTTAAATATGAAGAATAAATATAAATATAAGTAAATAAACCATATAATTATTGATTGTCAAAAGGTAAAATATAACTGTAAGTACAAACAAGAATTAAGTACAACACAAGCAAAACCAGAGCAAACTAGAAAAGAAAATTGGAAATTAGTCAAATACGAAAGTGAACCTGACATAAACATCTCTAAAAAAAATGTTTTGTTGTTCAAGCAAGACCAAGTGTTAGCCTGAAAAGTGATAATCAACAATAAACATTTTTATAGATAGTAAACCATGATTATAACCTGCACATGATTCAATCTGGAATTACAAACCAAATATCTTTTATTCAAAATACAAGAATCAGCAAACATTTAATATATGTAAACAAATCTGAACACATGCATTTATTAGCACAACTATTTGTCAAGAAGAGATCTTCCAGCCGAAGATTCAAATATCATTTCAGGTTTAAAACATCTCTGACTTAAAAACAGGGTAAGCAGTGTACTAGTATAAGTCTTGTGAAACAAGAAAAAGTTTATGTATGGTTATGCTCACCCAAAAATCAAGTTAGGATGCACTCTTGTAAACATATATATGAATGGATAAGCTTCAACCATAAGGCAGGATAATATAAAGCTCTATATGCCTTTGAAAATCAAGTTGAACAATGCTGAAAAAAACATTTGTATAAAGATAAGGGTGATAATATATAAAAGACAAAACTAATTAATGGGGCACACAAACTAATCTTATCAGCCTACTATCTGGAAATAAAAATCTCTGGCACAAATAAAAAAAAAATATTTCAAGTACATAAAAATCTCATACAACATGTTTTCGGCCTGTATACCTTCCCTATTTATACCATCTTATATTTTCAGTTCGTTCAAAAAAAAAGGGATAAAACAAAACTGCAACTTGAATTTAATACAAAAAAATTTGTTTAACATCTACAACATCAAAGGTTGGAGTTTGAAATTCAAAGCTTGAAGGCTAGGAAACTGTGTTCATCTGGAAACTGAACTACCCTCTGTTAAATCATACAGTGAGTAAACTAAATTCTTAAAAGTTTTAAGTTGTTTAAGCAGTTCAATCTCACTTGATAAATTAACTGAGTATACTTCTGTTTGCATATATGTTGTGATCTGCTGTGTTTTCTGTAAACTGGTACAGTTTTCATGTTTATATAAATATGGCAACGTATTCCAATTTAGCCATTAATAAATTTAGCTTCTTCAACAAACAAAAAGCAAGATTTAAACTAAGAGTTTAAGAGAAATAGGTGATTACAATCATTATCATAGTGTGCTTCACTATAAATGATGTACAAGTAAGCTAAGTGATATTTGCATAATATTTGAATAATGTAAAATGTTGATTCAAGACTTTATATTTAATCTATACTGCTAATCCTATTTTTACAACAAAAATCAAGACTTTTAGATTGATATTTGAATAGTAGTTTGTAAATAGACAAAACTTGTATTTTTGCAAATTCCTAGTTAATGATTCAATTTAAATAGTTGGAAATTGTTTTGGAGATAGTTCGAACATACTAGATGTTGAGAAAAATGCGAGATAAATTTTCTAATTCATAAAGTAATTAAAAGAATGAAGAATAGGGTTTTAGTTCAGGTTGCATGTTCACTGTAGATTGTCGATTTTGGCATCATAGTGAGATCGAGCTTCCTGAGCTTCGAGGAGGGAGTTGCTGAGGGGCAGGACTTGGCATGGGTGGCGTGGCTTAGACTCTGGCGATGTGGGACTGCTGGACTGGGTGGTTTTCGGTGAGGGATGGTGTTTCAAGTTCATATTTCAAGTGATTTTTTAATTTCAACCCTTTGTCGAAATTCTGGGTTTCGATCTTAGGTGAGGAGCGAAGTTGTGGTTTGTGGGCGCAGGCAAAGGCAGCTGGAAGTGCGGTTAACCACCGTGCACGTGCACAGTGGATTTTGGGGGTGAGGTGTCATGTCTGCGATGCCGTGAAGGAATCTACTTCGAGTCGTGCTCGAGAGAAATGGTGGAGGCTTCGGGTAGATCGCGTGTGTGTAACCCGATGCGTGAATCTATAATTTGGTCTAAACTTAAACTACAGTATAAAAAAAAAGAAGGGGGAGAAGAAGTAAAGGAAAGGGCTCGGGCGTTTTGATGTTTAACTCGGAGCCGTACTCGAGTTTTCTGCAGAGGAGACTTGGTTATCCTTAATTGTAGTAATGCATACTAAGATGAAGTTAAGAAGTTTAATTAAAATTTAACTGATGGGATTAGATTGGAATATAAGTTTACATTTTTAGTTAATATCTTAAAAATGTTTTAACACTTAATTATCATATAGTGATTAAGTAAGAATGAATTTAATTAACATTTTATGTTGAAAGTTAAAATTTATTGGATTTCAAAATTTAAAGAAGAGTTTTTAAGTCTTAATTAAATTGAATGATAATTACTTAATTATCTTAGAAAACAATTTAGAATAATTACTTTTTAATTGTAATTAGTAATGGATCAATCGATGTTTAAGTAATAAATGAAATTGCAACTAACTACTTAAGTTAATTCAAAAATAGTTAATAGTCAATTAATTAAGTAATTTAACTACTTATGAATAAATGATTAATTAGATAATTAGCAATAAATAAATAGGTAAGTAAGTTTCATTTATTAATAAACAAGGTTATTGATAAAATGGTTAATTAAAGTTAAACAAAAGTAATTAATTAAATGTTGTGGGATAATATAAGTAATTAATGAAATAATTAAGATTTAATAGTTGATTTAGAAATGATTAATTAATTAAATAATTTGAAGGGGAAAAAAGTGATTACTTGATAATTAGTAATCAATTAAACATGTTTAAGAGATAAATTCTCAAGTAATTAATTTAAATTTAATTAATTGCAACGAGAATTTAAAGGTAACTGCTTATGGATTGTTATGTTAAATATCTGATTTTGCTATTTATGTGAGGATATTTTGTGATGCTCTGTGATATGTTATGATATACCTATGATGCTCGTATAAGTTTATCTGGTATATATGCTATGTTAAATCAATTGTTGAATTTAAATTATTAAACTGTTTAAGTTAATTAGACAACTTGGCCTTTAAAATGGCGTTTGGATTTCGATGAGACCGGGTTTGGAAGAATCAAATTTGATTCTCCAAAAACCACATCGATCCAAATTAAACGATAGGTCGTGACTTATCAAATGGCGGTCGAGATGGTGTTTCAGAATGCAAGGGTTATCGTCGTTGACTCTGAGGGTGATTCCAAAATGAGTGTGACGAGATAATGCCTTCGGTTTCGTTTGAACCCGGAACGAACTTGTGTGGATTAAATGCTTTCAGCACATTGTCAGGCGGACGATGAGCATTCTAAGAAATATGTTCTATAAAGGTAATCGCAACCTCAAGCCTCATCAACCGGGAATGGCTAAAATGGGGGGAGATGCTGCAAGGTTTGGTGGGTCATGCCCAAGCAGGACAAGATATTTCCCCTGTCTAGATGTCCCTTTATATTTTCGGCTATGTGGGCCGTTGCTAGCTACAACCGCGGGGTTTATCTTGTTCGGGACTGTTCAGTGAGGAATGGTTCCGGCCTTGTATTGCAGGGGGTCGGAAGTGACCCTCGGTACGGTGATCTAGGCCCCGTATTGTGACGGGCGGTACCCCAGTAGCCCTGCCATTGTTGGAAATCCATTTTCCCTATGAGACCCTACGGTTTTGATTTGTATTACCCACTTTTGTGGCTAGTAGCTGGAATTTAATGAATGTAACAATTTCGGCTATTTTCTATTAGCTTGAAAACCCTAGACACTATTATAATATCACATGATTTCCTATAAAATGTTTTGGTTAGCGTAAGGTAAAAACTTACCCGTATTTATTTGTAGGGAGTCTTACGTGATACCTTTATTTTCAAACGTTTTCAAAGTTAAACAACTTTAAACCGTTAACTGATACCAGACCCATGTCTGACCCGGAGTTTATATTTTGTTTTTCATAAACTCTTGGGTGCTCAAATTTTTATGAGTAGCCAAGTGATAGGTCTTGGACTTTGACTTCTGGGGAGCGTGGAGCAGGAGTTCCAGACGTATATAGCTATTTATGTACTTCCGCTGCGTTAGTGGATGTGTACTATATCTCTGATGTATATGGTGATAGATGTATGTATGACTGACATATGTATTGATATTGTATAACTCTGATATATGCAAAACTTTGTAATATTTATGTGATATATTATATTTTGTTCCGTTCCGCTGTGAGATTCTAATGTTGATGTTCTTTTCTTTTCTTTCTCTTCTATTTCTAGCCCTTTCTTTCTTAATGATGATACGTCTTTCTGGTAGAAGAAAGGCCGGTCGTCACAGTTGGTATTAGATTATAGGTTGGTGATAACCTTGGCTCTGCTAGGAATTACTCATAGTATAGAGTTTGTAAAACTCTAAAATGAGTTTGAGTGTATTAATAGATATGAGCGCGTATTTGTTAGTGAATATAAAATTGTTTTTATAATGTGTTGATTTACCTGTTGAGTGTTTATGGATTCTGGTCGATATGTGGGACGCCATTTCATCGATAGGGATTCCTAAATTCTTAAACAAGATAGACCGACACGATATTGTTTTTAAAGTAGGGTAAATGAAATAATTTTACCCAAAATTATATTTTGATATAAAGGAAATATTTTTCTGAAATTATTATATATGTTTGGATGATTGGTTGTTAATTCTAAAACTTAAAATTTGAGTGGCTTGTAACCAAATAAAATTTTCTAATAAAAAGGAATATAATAAAAACTTAACTAAACTAGAATTTAAGTCCCGGAAATTTGAAGGTGTTTAAATGAATTTAAACAAAAGGATTTGGGAAATTTAAAAATCTTGGGAATGTTTGCAATGTTTTTTCCAAAGATTTGAAGGCAATAATGGAGTATTGTTTTGAAAAATATTATTGAATGGAAATTGTTTTGGGAAGAATTTGTGGAAGTAAGGGAGCATAGAACTCACTACAGTTGCTAGAAAATAATCCTGATGATGATGGCCACATCATCAGTATTCATTTTTGAGTTTCTAAAGTGATGAATTGCTACCAGGATAGTTGGTCATGATAAATTGTTTGGGCTTGTTGGGTATACAAGTTGTTTTAGAAATTTCAAAAGGAAAATTGTTTTGGTGAAAACAAGTGTTTGGAATTTGAAAATTTGATTTGATATACCAGGTGGCTATATGTAGTTATCATTTCAAAATGGTTTTGGAAATGAAAACCAGGAAATTGAATTCTATGAAATTCTATTTAAATAATGTGAAAGATTTAAATGAATCAACTATGGGACTTAGAAAGTAGAGTTGATATTAATAAGAAGAAATTGGGAATTTTAATCCCGGAATTAAAATTTAACTTAAGTAAATGAAAATAAGAAACATATTGGATCTTAACCTGAGGTAAGTTAAATGGAATTGAAGTTCAAAATGAACTTAATTGGACATAAAATTGGAAGGTAAAACGATTGTAATTGTAAAATGAAAATGTATACTTTAAGATAGTAAGTGTTATATATATATATATAATCTGAAATGGTGATTATAAGATGAAATGACCCAAATGAGTAATATAAGTTGTTAAGTAGATAAATAAGTTTTCAGCTCATATATTGAGAAATAAATTTAAAGAATGGTAAGTAGCTAAATTTAACTGAAGTTGAGTTGGAATAAAATTGAATTCAAATGAATTCAATCGAGTTACGGATAATTTTGAATGGAATAAAATTCTTAAGTAAATAAGTAAGTATTGAATTGGATTAAATAGAATTGGTGTGAGTTGTAAACAAATCTAATTCAAGCATCAATTAAATGACTTTATTATAAACTCAATAATAAATTGTTCATGTAAATTTTAAAATGGATAAAAGAATAAACTAATCAGTAAATAGCTGGGATTAGATTAAAAGAAAATCGAATCAAAGATTTAAATGGAAATTGGTGAAATGGAATAAACTTAAGTTATTGGGTAGAACAGTTTGAAGAAAACAAATAACTTAAGTAAATTATGAGATGATTATTTAAAATACTAGTTGTCTAGTTTAATAAAATGGTTTGGAATCAAACCTAATTGAAATGAAAGAAAATGCAATGAAAAGATTGTGAATAAATTAAATGTGATGGGGTCAGGTGTAAATTGAGTTGGAATCAATTTAAGATTTGTTATAAAGCTTAAGTGATTGTTTATTCACAATAATATTGTCGAATTGCATAAGAAAATGAGTTGTTTTGAAGTAAATGAAATTAGATAAAATTCTATGGATTATTAGAAGCAAAATAGTATGACTTTGAAACCAATTGGAATGAATATGAGTTTGTTTTTCTCAAATGGATTATAGTCTAAGCAATTAAGTATAAATCACCTTAATTGAAGGGAATGATTTGAGAATTTTGATGGAAGTAATTGTACCAAGTGTTGGAACTATACATATGTGCTTATGAAAATATGTAATTCTAAACAATGGAGACTCTGCCAAAACTTTTCAAAATATGAAAACTAAAAAAAAGAAATTGTACCAACAAAACAATTTCAATTGGAAATTGACATAAACAGTGGATGAAACTAATGATAAAAATAATGATAAAAATTAGTTATAAATGGAAGATGGTCAATAAAATTAAATATTCAGAGTTGAAGATAAATTGAATTCACATGGAATTAGAAATTCAAATTGGAAATATGAAGATATAAAGGTTAAGGTGGTAGAGTAATGATGTGAGAGATATATAATGCTCATATTAAACTTAAGAAATGAATGGTGAAATTCTTAAGTAAATTTGATATCGAGAGAATTATTCCAAGTGGATAGAATCAGAATAATGTGAATAAAAGAAAATTGATATGGTTGATAATCAATGGATATAAATACGTAGGATGTACGTATATTATTTTATTCGCATAACAATTTGATCCAGATTCGAGCACAGAATTTCGAGATAGTTATATATTGATCCGAGTTACGATTTTTCACTCTATTTTCGACGACGAACCATGGATATGGATTTTGATTGATTCTGGAAATCTCTATCATAGTTGTGATTACGCAAGGAGAATGACAGTTTCTAATCAAGAAACCAGTTCTGAGTCCGTACTAGGAAGTCGGGTGGACAATACTAGTTCGAAAACGAAATTGTGTGATCAAGCGAGCGATCGGATTTGATATGGCGTACGAATGATATATGTACATCGTACGGGCTTGATTGAATAGATATTGAAATTCTGTAAAGAGTAAATAAAATTTGGAAAGAGTTAATACTGTAGATTTCAGATTTGAATTGCCAGAATGGATATTTGAAATTTATTGTGTATTCCATCTAAGGGAATTTGTTCATGATTCCTCATTAGGTGTGGAACTAGTAATTCAGGAATTTGAAAGTTGAATCAAATTTAACTGTGGCCAGGAATCCATTTTGGATTGTTGATCATCGAGAGACAACTCTGAGAAATTTTAGGGAAGTTTATCCGGATTTGTGTTCGGATAACTAGTGTTATTAGTAAGGATAGACTTTATGGTTGTTTGTTAATATATGAATGATATTATATTTGAATGGTTGGTATAACAGTTTTTTAAAATTATCTTTGATTTAAATTTCGGGGACGAAATTCTTTTAAGGGGGGAGGAATGTAACGACCCTGGATTTTTGACCCCGTTTATTTTAATAAATATTTAATCTGATAAAATGAAATGTGGACTGATCATTTTAAAATAGAAATGATTTTGGAAATATTGCCATTTACTTATATAAATTGCACTTTAAATAGGAAATTGATTTGGAAATTTGAAAAAGATCTCAATAATATTTACAATAAAAAAGTTCTTATGTAATTCAATTAAATTAAATTTATCTTATATGATTGAATTACAATACTTTGTCTTATTAACATATATATTAATGTGAATGAAAATGTTCAACATAAAGCCAAAGTTTAACAATAAATTATAAATATTAAATATAAGTAAAACTTAGGAGTATAATATCGATATTGATAGTCAAAATATAAATATAAATAAGTAAGAAATTGAATATCATTTAAATATGGATAGTTAAATATGAAGAATAAATATAAATATAAGTAAATAAGCCATATAATTATTGATTGTCAAAAGGTAAAATATAACTGTAAGTACAAACAAGAATTAAGTACAACACAAGCAAAACCAGAGCAAAGTAGAAAAGAAAATTGGAAATTAGTCAAATATGAAAGTGAACCTGACAAAAACATCTCTAAAACAAATGTTTTGTTGTTCAAGCAAGACCAAGTGTTAGCCTGAAAAGTGATAATCAACAATAAACATTTTTATAGATAGTAAACCATGATTATAACCTGCACATGATTCAATCTGGAAGTACAAACCAAATATCTTTGATTCAAAATGCAAGAATCAGCAAGCATTTAATATATGTAAACAAATCTGAACACATGCATTTATTAGCACAACTATTTGTCAAGAAGAGATCTTCTAGCCGAAGATTCAAATATCATTTCAGGTTTAAAACATCTCTTCCTTAAAAACAGGATAAGCAGTGTACTAGTATAAGTCTTGTGAAACAAGACAAAGTTTATGTATGGTTATGCTCACCCAAAAATCAAGTCAGGCTGCACTCTTTTAAACATATATATGAATGGATAAGCTTCAACCATAAGGCAGGATAATATAAAGCTCTATATGCCTTTGAAAATCAAGTTGAACAATCCTGAAAAAAACATTTGTATAAAGATAAGGGTGATAATATATACAAGACAAAACTAATTAATGGGGCACACAAACTAATCTTATCAGCCTACTATCTGGAAATAAAAATATCTGGCACAAATAAAAAATATATTTCAAGTACATAAAAATCTCATACAACATGTTTTCGGCCTGTATATACCATCCCTATTTATACCATCTTATATTTTTAGTTCATTCAAAAAAAAAGGGATAAAACAAAACTGCAACTTGAATTTAATACAAACAAATTTGTTTAACATCTACAACATCAAAGGTTGGAGTTTGAAATTCAAAGCTTGAAGGCTAGGAAACTGTGTTCATCTGGAAACTGAACTACCCTCTGTTAAATCATATAGTGAGGAAACTAATTGAGTATTAGTAGTTCAATCTCACTTGATAAATTAATTGAGTATACTTCTGTTTGCATATATGTTGTGATCTCCTGTATTTTCTGTAAATTGGTACAGGCTTCATGTTTATATAAATATGACAACTATTTCAATTTAGCCATTAATAAATTTAGCTTCTTCAACAAACAAGAAGCAAGATTTAAACTAAGAGTTTAAGAGAAAAAGGTGATTACAATCATTATCATAGTGTGCTTCGCTATAAATGATGTACAGGTAAGCTAAGTGATATTTGGATAATATTCGAATACTGCAAAATGTTGATTCAAGACTTTATATTTAATCTATACTGCTAATCCTATTTTTACAACAAAAACTAAGACTTTTAGATTGATATTTGAATAGCAGTTTGTAAATAGACAAAACTTGTATATTTGCAAATTCCTAGTTAATGATTCAATTTAAATAGTTGGAAATTGTTTTGGAGATAGTTCGAACATACTAGATGTTGAGAAAAATGTCAGGTAAATTTTCTAATTCATAAAGTAATTAAACGAATGAAGAATAGGGTTTTAGTTCAGGTTGCCTATTCACTGTAGATTGTCGATTTCGGCATCATAGTGAGATCGAGCTTCCTGAGCTTCGAGGAGGGAGTTGATGAGGGGCAGGACTTGGCATGGGTGGCGTGGCTTAGACTCTGGCGATGTGGGATTGCTGGACTGGGTGGTTTTCGGTGAGGGATGGTGTTTCAAGTTCATATTTCAGGTGATTTTTTGATTTCGACCCTTTTTCGAAATTCTGGGTTTCGATCTTGGGTGAGGAGCGAAGTTGTGGTTTGTGGGCGCTGGCAAAGGCCGTTGGAGGTACGGCTAACCACCGTGCATGTGCACGGTGGCGTTTGGGGGTGAGGTGTCATGTCTATGATGCCGTGAAGGGATCTGCTTCGAGTCGTGCTCGAGAGAAATGGTGGAGGCTTCGGGTAGATCGCGTGCGTGTAACCTGATGCGTGAATCTGTAATTTGGTCTAAACTTAAACTACAGTATTAACAAAAAAAGAAGAAGAAGCGGGAGAAGAAGTAAAGGAAAGGGCTCGGGAGTTTTGATGTTTAACTCGGAGCCGTACTCGAGTTTTCTACAGAGAAGACTCGGTTATCCTTAATTGCAGTAATGCATATTAAGATGAAGTTAAGAAGTTTAATTAAAATTTAACTGATGGGATAAGATTGGAATATAAGTTTACATTTTTAGTTAATATCTTAAAAATGTTTTAACACTTAATTATCATACGGTGATTAATTTAAGTAAGAATGGATTTAATTAACATTTTATGTTGAAAGTTAAAATTTATTAGATTTCAAAATTTAAAGAAGAGTTTTTAAGTCTTAATTAAATTGAATGATAATTACTTAATTATCTTAGAAAAAAATTTAGAATAATTACTTTTTAATTGTAGTTAGTAATGGATCAATCGTTGTTTAAGTAATAAATGAAATTGCAATTAAGTACTTAAGTTAATTCAAGAATAGTTAATAGTCAATTAATTAAGTAATTTAACTACTTATTAATAAACGATTAATTAGATAATTAGCATTAAATAAATAGGTAAGTAAGTTTCATTTATTAATAAACAAGGTTATTGATAAAATGGTTAAGTAAAGTTAAACAAAAGTAATTAATTAAATGTTGTGGGATAATATAAGTAATTAATGAAATAATTAAGATTTAATAGTTGATTTAGAAATGATTGATTAATTAAATAATTTGAAATGGGAAAAAAGTGAATACTTGATAAGTAATAATCAGTTAAACATGTTTAAGAGATAAGTTCTCAAGTAATTAATTTAAATTTAATTAATTGCAATGAGAATTTAAAGGTAGCTGCTTATGGATTGTTATGTTAAATATCTGATTTTGCTATTTATGTGATGATATTTTGTGATGCTCTGTGATATGTTATGATATACCTATGATGCTTGTATATGTTTATCTGGTATATATGCTATGATAAATCAATTGTTGAACTTAAATTATTAAATTGTTTAAGTTAATTAGACAACTTGGCCTTTAAAATGGCATTTGGATTTCGATGAAACCGGGATTGGAAGAATCAAATTTGATTCTCCCAAAACCACATCGATCCAAATTAAACGATAGGTCGTGACTTATCAAATGGTGGTCGAGATGGTGTTTCAGAATGCAAGGGTTATCGTCGTTGACTCTGAGGGTGATTCCAAAATGAGTGTTACGAGATAATGCCTTCGGTTTCGTTCGAACGCGGAACGAACTTTTATGGATTGAATGCTTTCAGCACATTGTCTGGCGGACGATGAGCATTCTAAGAAATATGTTCTATAAAGGTAATCGCAGCCTCAAGCCTCATCAACCGGGAATGGCTAAAACAGGGGAGATGCAGCAAGGTTAGGTGGGTCATGCCCAAGCAGGACAAGATATTTCCCCTATCTAGACGTCCCTTTATATTTTCGGCTGTGTGGGCGGTTGCTAGCTACAACCGCGGGGTTTATCTTATTCGGGACTGTTCAGTAAGGAATGGTTCCGGCCTTTTGTTGCAGGGGGTCGGGAGTGAGCCTCGGTACGGTGATCTAGGCCCCGTACTGTGACGGGCGGTACTCCAGTATCCCTGCCATTGTTGGAAATCCATTTTCCCTACGAGACCCTACGATTTTGATTTGTATTACCCACTTTTATGGCTAGTAGCTGGAATTTAATGAGTGTAACAATTTCGGCTATTTTCTATTTACTTGAAAACCCTAGACACTATTTTAATATCACATGATTTCCTATAAAATGTTTTGGTTAGCGTAAGGTAAAAACTTACCTGTATTTATTTGTGGGGAGTCTTACGTGATACCTTTATTTTCAAATGTTTTCAAAGTTAAACAACTTGAAACCGTTTACTCATACCAGACCCATGTCTAACCCGGAGTTTATATTTTGTTTTTCATAAACTCTTGGGTGCTCAAATTTTTATGAGTAGCCAAGTGATAGGTCTTGGTCTTTGACTTCTGTAGAGCGTGGAGCAGGAGTTCCAGACGTATATAGCTATTTATGTAGTTCCGCTGTGTTAGTGGATGTGTACTGTATCACTGATGTATATGGTGATAGATGTATGTATGACTGACATATGTATTGATAATGTATAACTCTGATATATGCAAAACTTTGTAATTTTTATGTGATATATTATATTTTGTTCCGTTCCGTTGTGAGATTCTGATGTTGATGTTCTTTTCTTTTCTTTGTCTTCTATTTCTATCCCTTTCTTTCTTAATGATGATACGTCTTTCTGGCAGTAGAAAGGTGGGTCGTCACAAATACTACTGTTGCTAGCCATTTATAATTTTCAAAAATCAAGTAACGAGTTTTTGGAAACTAAAGTTCTGATTTCAAATGCGGAAAATGGTGTAGTATAATTTATAATAGTATCAATGGATTTTAAAGCCACTTCAACATTAGAAGGGGTGAATATTCTTCTATAACTTGTATAGAACTTTTCAAGATAGCGTGAATAGTTAAATAAAAATACATATAATCAATATAGATATATATTAAAGGAAGTCACTAATATATGTAAATGCAATAAAAATAAAGTAAAAGTAAGAATATGTTTGTTTGCAAAGTCATAGAGCCAAAAAACACAACCGTTCATGTAACGGCCCGTAAATTTTAACTGTTTTAATAACGTAATTAAACTGATTTTTTGTAAAATTAAAAATAATTGAATTTGGAAACAAAAATTTAATATTTGGAATACGTCTAACTAAACGTAGCTAATGGTAAATTTTCATCAGATAATATTGAAGTTTATTTTCTTATGTAATTTTATTTTAATTCAAATCAGTTAAAATTAGATGATAATAAAATGTTTTCCAAACCTGAATATTTTTATATAGAAATTTTTTAAATCATTTTCTGAGTGAGACGTGATCTTTCGTTTCTTCAAATTTTGACTACTATTGCTTTATTTATCTTATTTTTGGCAAATTAGCAGCATTTTCGGTACTAATTATCGACCCTTGATCGGATGATTGTACCACTGATATCAGTATACCATTTTGATCATCTCGTCCAACTGATGTTTGCGGTATATTCAATTCTATGTTTTGAAGTCGGGAAAGTGGCGAAATCAACGGAATGATTTCCGTATCGGTTCCGCAATTTGACTTTTGATTTTCGTGACCATTCAACTTTCCTCCGTGTAAACCCAACATCCATCAACAATTATTAACTCAGTTTTTTTAACCTTTTCTATTCCCCATAACAATTTATTTTATCATTGGTTCATACAATTGCTTTTGGTCTCTTCTCATCCCTTTTATTCATTTGAGAAAATTCATTTTATAATATAAACTTACAATTTTTTTCCGCTGTTTCTTTCTTCCTCTTCTCTTATTTTATTTTATTTTATTTAGCCTCCTTCTTCTAATTCTTGGCCGCCACATCTTGCCTTCCCCTCCAACCATTCTTCCACACAATGCAACTACATCCTTATCCTACCTCCACCATGTTCCATCGAGCATGACCCGCACTTCCATTCCTAACCGAGACCGAGCAGACCCTCCATCAACCTTCACGTCTCATCCCCTGACAACCACTTTGGCTCAACCATGCTGGAGCACACATTCCATGCTAAGCCGAACTTTTCCCCAACAGCCACTTCGTGTGCCAAGCCCAGTATCTATGCTGTGCTTCACTTCTTCTGTGGTGATATATATATATATATATATATATATATATATATATATATATATATATATATATATATATATTCCTAATGTATGTATAACTTGTATTTTAATTGAGTAAGCTTAAACATATTGATATAATAAGTACAGTAAAGTATATATATAGTTTATACATGTTATGGTCTGTTACTTTGCATATTATATACAGTATATATAGGCTTAGTTTATAGATTTATACATATATATATGTGTGTGTGTGTGTGTTAATTTATATAAGTATATTTGTTGATTTCAAAGTATGTATACATATTGGTTTCAAGATATAGCAAATATATAGTCTATTTCATATTGTTATGCATATAGCAATGACATGGCTAGACATATAAATAATTATTTCAATGTAGATCATGTGTATATATATTTTGTTTATTGGTTCTATATAATAATGCAGTTTTATGCATTAGTACATATATATTAAGTAAATTTGGTCATACGAGATTGTTGTTAACATATATAGGATAGTTTATGTTATATGTTGATTTATATCACTTTGTAGTTGTTTATGCATATGTTATTAGTTATTTATATATTGTTAAAGTATGCTTTAGTTTATAAAGTTTGTAAAGTATAAAAGTATATACAGTTTAAAGCATATCAAGCTATTGTATATATTATAAAGTATGAAATGTTATCTAAGTGATATATTAGTGTATAATCTATCAGTTTATGTATGTTTGTTTTGGATTTATATGAGATATGTTTGTTTTGTTTTAAATGTTATATTATACCAATTGGTTATATATATATATATTAGTTAATATAGGCTATTGTTTTACTGATCCACAGTAGTGTAAGTTATATATACCAGTTTATAATCTAACAGCCAAATGTGCTATTTATACATGCATGTTGATTATAAGTGATATATAAATTTAAATATATTATCACCTATCTACGGTAATATAATTATACAAAGTTATGTTTTGCTATAATATCTTGTTTAGATATTGGTGTACTGTTAGTTGTATATATGAGTGATGGTTTTGTTATATTCAAAGCATGTATATATGATAGTCATATAATCACACACACACACACACACACACACACACATATATATGTATAAAATATGGAAAGTTTATATTGAGAAAAAGGTGTATTTCTAAATTTAATTTTTTGTTTTATATAATAAACACTAATTGATAATATATATATATATATATAATTTTAACTATATGTTTAAAAAGTGTATATATATGGAATATATCTCGTTTCGTCGATCTCGTGCCGTCTTGACTTACATTTCAATATCGAATTTGTCATAGAAATCCCTAGCTTGTCGTTGTTCCGTGTGCGTATCTGTGTCATCTCATTGTCGTATCTATCTAGCCTCAAAAGGTGAGCAATCACTCACGATTAACGTTCTTATATTTATTAAATTTGATTTCAATAGAAATGACAATTGAAATATGTTGTTGTTAGTTATTTATATTGCTATATACATGTTATCTATTCATTTGTGACATTTGACACCATTATATGTTATTTATATTAATGCTATATGCCTGTTATATTATTATTATATCTGTTATCACTCTGCAAGTTCCCTATTAGTTCAGAATTCACTATGGATTGAAATGATACGAAGGATCTGTAGAATAGGAGAAAATCGTTATGGGTGGAAATGATAAACCCAAGCAATTTTCATTGAATTGAATTTCGGATTGTGGGTTGAAATGATATATACCCGTATATATTTAAATCGCGGATTGAAATGATAAATATCCGAATCGCTTGACCAAAGGATGGAAAATTATATACAGACATCATTGGTCTATACATATAAATATTCTGAAAATGATTTCTATGGTTTTGGAAAAAAAATATGGTTTTATATAAAACAATTTGGCAAGGCCACCCGGTTTTATAGTGGACCGTCCACTCTTTATTACGACTGTAATAAAAACTTGAAATACAAGAGTTAGGTAAAAGCACCTAAACTACTATGAAAAAGAAAAATACAGTACAGGAGTGTGACAGACATGCCATAACTACTATATGAATTACATAGACTGCTACTCCTCTGAAGAGGAAGAATCACCATCACCTACATCAACCAGGGAAGATACCAAAGGAACAGACCCCAAAAGACCAGCAAAAGGGCAGAAAAGTGAAGCAAGACATGGATCAAAAACCATAGCTTACGGAGAGTAAATAAAAGATCGATCCCAGGTACAATCAGCAAGCAAGTCAGAATTCAACCGCGTGAACTGACCGACCATATCAAGAACTGATGAATCACTGGAAGGTATGTAACAAAGGCACCTAAGGTTATTGATTTTAGATATAAATATTGATTTTAGATATTATATATGTTATTTTATATATAGTAAAAATTTTGATTGCAAGCTATGTGTACATTTGTTTTAATATAAAATAAGTTTAATAATAAAGTTTGATTTTATTAAAATATAATATGGTAAGTATTTATTTAAATTATATTTTAATATAGTTTACAATGATTTTTATAATGAAGGTTGAGAAGATAGATTTGAATTGATTTGAAATTGAATTTAATTAAGAATTATATTTCATAAAAATCCATTTAGAGCTTACTGAAATTGAGATTTTAAAGATACGATTTTATAACTTGATTTTGGTTTAAGGTGACTAATGGAATATTTCAAGTTAATTAAATTGAAGGAAATATTTAGTTTATTTGTAATTTGGGGTTTTTATTTAAAGGATATTGGATTTGTTAAGTAAATATTTCAAAACTGAATAATAGTAAGGTGAATTTGATATATATATGAATTATCAAATTTAGTTTGAAATGTTGAATATTTAAAGCTTTGATATATATTGAAATGGTTTGCTTTGGGGTTCAAATCTGTTTTGAAAGCGACGTAATTTGGAATAGTTTGTTGAGAAACTGGATTGAATTGAAATTGATGATTTGAGACTTGGTTAAATTTGAATTTTGGAATTCGAATTGAATTGGAACTGATTTGTGAAATTTGAGGGAGTTATTTTATTATATAAAGTGTTTTTAAACCTTATTTAAAACTATTTATATATTCTAGTTTATAAATTATTTTTCATATAAATTATTTTCATATAAACTATTTTAATATAAACTATTTTAACTTATAATTATTTTATATAAACTATTTTATTTTATAAACTATTCTATTTTATATACCATTATTAATATCTAAACTGTTAAAAAGGGAAGTGTTATGATTTTCAAAGTGTTTTGGTTTTGAAAGTCTTATAACTTTGAAGTGCAATGGTTTTGAAAATGATATCGTATTTGGTTTTGAAATGGAATTGATATCGTATTGATATGGTTTTGAAATAGCAACGCTATTTTGGTTTTGAAGTATAAGCTATTTTGAAATGATTGTGGTGTTATAATAACATTCAGTTGTTAAAGAGACCAGGATCGAAAGTTGTCATACTCTCTGCCAATTCCTAAAACCACTTTAACAACTATGTACGCCGTGGAGATTCTAGAATAAAGTAAGATGGTGGCGACGTCCTATATGAGGTATATACGTGGACTCGACTACTGTAAGTTGGCATAAGGTTGCTAAAATTGGAGCAATCGACGGGCCAAGTGAGGTAGCTCCTCCGATCGGACACACTTCTTCGTATGCCATTCTATTACTTTGTGATTGATTTGGTGTGCACCTTTGATTTTTGATTTGGGAGTGTGGCTCAAGGTGGGCGGTAGTGGCTGCTATCGTTTCCACCATCCTGGGAGCGTAATTGGTATATCTACACTGCCATCTGTGTCACCTACCCTATCGAGACCATTACGAGTTTGTTTTGTGTCGTACCTATGGAGTATCCTCTGGTAGCCTCCCAGTCAGGAGGTATTACAGTACTGTATAGACTATTGGCACTACAAAATGTGTTAATGGGGATATGGGTAACGCCTTAACGCTATTTTAACAGTTTACTTTACTTTAGACATTATTATAATAGCGTACATTCCTACATAGTAGATAGTTTAAAGGATCCTTAGAGGATGGTTATCCCAAACATCCTTTGTGTTATTTGTATTTCAATTGTTATTTCACTTGAGTTGGATTTATTGATATAAGAATGTTAATTCTTACTAGAGTGTTTTGTGTTTTGCTTTACGCTCGAGTCAGATTGAGTGATACCGCTCTTGAGACTCACCTTTGAAGTTGGAGCTTCATTTGGAGATCCATCTACCTCTTTTCAGCTTGTAGTTGCTCAGTTAGTTCTAGTGATGTATTTTGATCTTGTCTTTGACTATTGTATTTGAGACTTCTGTTGTATCTTTTTAACTCTGTTATATATATAGTAGCTTCATGAACTACTATTCCTTTATTTCCGCTGCATTATTGTTATATTACTCTGTATCTATGATTCTGTGATTTTGATTTACTGTATATGCCGCGTTTTACCAAATATAAATTAACATTTCGGTATTTTGAGCAATTCAGATCCGGCGTGTGTGGACAAGAATGGTCGAAAATATTAGGATGTTACAGTTCAAAATTTAAAAAATAGCTTTTCAATGATGCATATGTTGACATACATAAGAAGTGTATGTCGACATACCCTTGTATTTTGAGAAAAACAATAACATTTTTAAAGTGTTACAAAGTTCTAATATTTTGTAAAATCATTTTAAAAATAGTTATTTTGAGTTCTTTTATAAAATATTTATAGGAATATATTTTGAAAAATAAAATAAACATTTTGGTGAGAGAGTATTCAAAGAAAAGAAAGTTGTTATTCAAGGAATTTAACAAATTTATCTGATGTTTATTAACAATTATCTATAGTCATGAACTCTTTATGTCTTTTCTTTAAACTTGTTAACGCTAAAATTTGAACTCTAACACCCCGGTGTATGAAGTGAGATTGTGAAAGCACCACCCGAGCTCGGGAACAGATTATAAGAAGATAATAGCGAGAAAGCAGTAAACAACAGCAATTTTATAGTGGTTCGGCTTAAGAGAGAGCCTATGTCCACTTTGAATATCTTTATTGATGATTTGATTACAAGTCGATACAATTACACTTTGATTACAACACACTTCGAGTTACAAGTGACTTAGAACAAGTAGCCTAAACTTCAATGTCGATCCAAATCTTTGAACTCATGTTGGACATGTATCATTTCTTCGTGAAGTTCCTTGAGTCATTCTTTATATCTCAAAAGCTTTAAGTGTTGAAGTAGTTCGGAATGCAGCAGAGTAACGGCGCTTGAAATGAATCAGCCAAAAAAGTCCTTTGAATGTTGGAGGTGGCTATGTATTTATAGGCAAATCTGGATAGGAATTCTTCGCCCAAGTCCTGAGTCATGACCGACTTAGGCTAAGCCATGGCCGAGTCAAGTTGAGTCGTGGCCGGCTTATCTGCTTAAGCCTTTGGTCTCTCAATAGTTTGCTTTCCAGAATTCCAAGTCATGAGTCGCTTACATGTCAAATCTCATAGGAATAGGCACTGTGGCAATGGAATACGACTCAATGGCTTTAAGTCGCGGACGAGTCATTCTGAGTCATGAGTCGTTAAGTCGTTGACGACTTATCAGGTAGCGGTGTATAGGTGAAGCGACTTAGGGACTTATCTTCTTAGGTTGTCAATCCTCTTGAGTCGTTTCTTATGATGAGTCGTGGACTTGTTGAGTCGCTGAGGCGATAGCCTTGATGAGTCGTTCATCCACTGAGTCGTTACAAGCCCTGAGTCGTTGGGTCGGTCTAGACCTTGAGTCATCTCATATGAGTTGTAAACTTCGTTGAGTCGGTAACTCACTATGTCGGCCTGTCTCATGAACCGCTAATCCCCATGAGTCGTTCCATTCCTTTAAGTCATAACAAGTTGAGTCGGCCTGAGTCTTAACTCGTTGGTGAAAACGGGGTTAACATTTTCCCCTCGAAGTTCACGCCTAAGTCGTTGGTCGTGTACTTCGACTCATCTTGACTCGCATGTGCCGACTCATGTTCCTCCACTCTGGTATAAAAGACTTGAGTCGTCACTCTTACCTCCTTCTCATTACTAATCTCGTAAGTCGTTTTCTGCCATTAACATTCCTCCGAGCTTTCGAAAGCAATTCTATTCCAACTTCTTGCTAATAATCTTTGTTGCGTAAGTGAGTCTGATTCTCTCTCGATTCCTTACTGTTATTGAATTACGAATCCAGACTTCTCATTTTTCTGACTCCAATGCATCTTTGTGCCATGTTCCATCGCGACTCATGCATTTTTTGATCAATTTACAACTGCCATCGATCATGCTGTCGTTATTGTCCACGATGACACAGCAGCGCCTGAGGCGATTCGAGTTGGTCTTCTGAGTGATTTTCTGATGGTGTGAGGAGAGGACAATAGATTATAGTGCCTTAAATTATCTGGTCTGTGAGTTTGGAAGAGATGAAATGATCTTTAACGGGTTAATGGGTTAGAGAGAAGATGAACGGTCGAGGAAATGACCTAGGATTCTCATGACCTCGTTAGTTTTTTGATGACTTAGGTTTTTGGTCGTATGAGCGACTCGGGCCTTTAGATCCTCACCGCGACTCATCCTTGGAACCGTGAACAACTCAAACCATCTGCCGCGAACGACTTAAGCCATAGGCCATGAACGACTCAAGCCATAGGTCGTGAACGACTCAAGTCATAGGTCGTGAACGACTCAGCACTTGGACTATTTTTCATACCGAGTTGCTCCTTGTGGTTTGAACCTATGACCGGCTCAATTAGATGCAACCTAGGATTTGAGTCGCGGCCGAGACAGGACTTGGAGAATTTCACACTGCTTTGAACTAAAAAATTTCTCTTTTTACCATGCCTTACGACTTAAAGAACTAGTGACTCGGTCTTCGACTTGAATTGCTGAAATAAACCACCTGAATATTGAATTGTCTGGACTTTAACCTGTTAAACTTTGTTGCATATTTTAGTTTTACAGATTGCTTCAACTTGCAAGTATACGACCTGCTTAATACAACAATCACAGAAGATTGGGACGAATATATTGCCATTGGTTGCCCACATCTAATGACAGATTAGTCAATAAAAGATAATTAATTTAAATAGATTGTGTGAATGAAGTACTTTAAACCAACGAATCCAAGTAGAGTGCTAAAGCAATGTCGAAATAGCCAACTGAAATTGACCGGTTTGCACTAACACTATACCTGAAACTTTAAATTAACAAGTCCTGAAATTTAGTAATTGATCAATTGCCAACTAGCTTAACTTCAGTTATATTTACTTGTTTATTTTCATTAGTTCTGCACAACACTTCACACTTTTAGGAAACGTGCACCTTCGCATTTGAACATCCAGTTGCTTGTGTAGAATGGCTTCTCAACAAGAAGAACCGATGGGCCAGGCTGAAGATGTCTTCCCAATAGCTAACCCATTGGATAACCTTCCGGAGAGAACTTCCACAACTCTGAATCAGCGGGTGTTTAACCAACTGCGCATCCAGTTTGGCATTGCCGAAGTTGATGCCTTACTGCCGGGACCAAATGATACTGCAGATAGGCCCCCTCTTGGCTTTATTGCTGTCAACCGCCAAATGTGCTTGAGCGGTGCCATCCCACCTTTTAATGACTTCCTTCTGCAGTTCCTGCTTCGATTATCAATCTCTCCATTCCAATTGCACCCCAATGGCCATGCCATTCTGATGGGGTTATGTGTGCTATTTAGGAGAGTTTTGGACCGATTACCGAGCTTTGGGGAAATATGCTACTTCTGCTCATTCACAAAAATTAAAGATCATCCCTCTATCGTAGTTATAAGGAGTGCCCGAAACCGCAAACTCATCACTGATCTTCCTGAAAGCGTTCATGGATTTCTAAATCAGTTTTTCTTTGTTCGCTGTCCTCCAGGGTTTTATGCCATCTGGAGAGTAGGAAGTAAGATTTCCTGTTTTTATTTTTCCATTCTTGAGCTTTTGGAAATCTGAGTTGCTAAATGCTAACTTCACTTCTTTTTTTCTGTTTTAGCACTTCCTCCTCCCTCTAGAGATCCACGCTATAAGCAAATTTTTGAAAGACTGAATGCCGTGGCGGCAGAAGAGAGGAGTATAAAGTTTTTGTTAAATGATGATTTTTTACATCAATATGGGCTTCTTCATTCCTCTCGCTTCACTCAGCCTCATGAAGTTCCAACTGAAATTCCTGATTCTCCGACGGAAACTCCTGATGCCCCGGTCTCTTCTAAAGAGCACATGCGGGGAGGAACCTCTATAGAAACTCCACTAGTGAAGTGTTCAACTCCGAAGGATGCTGCGGGGCCGTCTGACAAGTCTGTACTTGCCCCAGTTATTGAAGAGGAAGAACCTCCACGATCTTCCGGGAGATCTGCTGACGAAGGAGTTGGGAAAGCAAGTCCCAAAAAGCATGATGGCGATGATGTTTTTGAGGGGTTGAGCGACCTAATTGTGACTTCACAAGAACTTTTCAAAGATGATGTTTCCAAAACTATCTCTTCTGTAATCGAGGCGACATCTTCTCTACAACAAATGTCAACTCCTCCTACTCAAGTTATCACCACCTCTACTCCACAGAGTGGTCTGTAGCTTGATGTGTGTAGTTTACACATTACACAACACTTAGGATTTTTCAGCACTTCTACGCACTTATCTTCTAATACTTTAAAGATTTCTAAAGCTTATTATTACTATTTCAGATTCTCCAATGGGGCGCAGCAGCTTATATTACGATGATTTCCAGCGCTACGGGAGGCGTAGCCAATATGATTATAGGCGTTACCTCCCCTCTTACAGAGAATCCGATGAAGAAAGAGCTGCCCGAAAGGCTCAAGAGAAGAGGGCTCAAGAGGAGTGCTACGAAAGAAGGGAGAGGAAAGAGCGCCATGATTCTTCACAAAGAGGTGACGATTCCTATAAAAGAAAAACCCATGATGACAGAGGAAAAGGTCACATGGGTGAAGATTCGAGCAAGCGAGCACGACATGGTGAGAAGCACACCGCTATAACTCCTGAAAAGGTTACCGCCCCTGCCTCGCTTGATATTCCTTCCGGTTCTCCCGCTCTCGGGAAGTCGGACATCCAAACTATAATTAGCAGACCCAAATTCCAAGTTGGACCCGGTCCTGCCACTTTGCAAAGCCGATTTCCTCAGTGGTGTCTAAAGGGAGTAAGGTTTGACCTTGACTTGGTCCCCATAGACAAGTCTTCCATGTTACAAAACCTTGACGCCGTTAAACTTGACATTGAGAGGATGTCGAACTGGCAGAAACTTGTCGACGAGCTTCAGAGGGTTAATCGTGCGAACATAGAGGCCATGCTCACCATGGAAAATGATAAAACCGAATGGCAAAAAGTGCTCGAGCAACATGACACCGAGATGAGAAGCATTGCTTCTTACAATGAGGAGCTTGAAGCGAAAGTTGAAGAACTGAAACAAGAGCTTGTTGCTTCCTCTACTTCTTATTCTCAAAAAGAAGAAGTGCTCCTCAAACAAGTGAGAGATGCCCACGCTAGCCAAAGGGATGCCGAAGACAGGCTCGAAGTGCAGAAAAGAATTAGCGAGGGCTATGTTGCTGACATTGAAGAGCTTCAGAAGAAAAACAGCTCCCAAGAGGCGGAGATTCAAATGCTTAAGCTTCAACTTTCTAAAGCTGAAATGGAGCGTGATGAGGCCGTTGTCGGCAAAATTGCAGCTGAAGATTCTCATGAGGCAACGAAAGCCAACATTAGCTCAACATTATTTGATTTCTATCTGCGCAGCATTTTGGGGCGTGGCAGCCTTGCCTTTCTAGGCCCTAAGTATGAAATTACACTAGCTGAAGTTTGGGAGGCAGCGCTCGATATGCTCGGTGGTAAAGGCGCTGGCTATGCTGAGTCAGCTCTTGAAGAGCATTATCTTGATGATGATGCCCGTGCCGCTCTTGCCAAGGGGAGAGAACATCTTGCAAGATTGAGAGCCGAAACAGCGGCAGGAGAATATTCAGGAAAAATCACCTCGACTACTCCAATACAACCTTCTCCTTCAGCCGAAATTGATATTATCGGTTCTAGTTCTCATTCCCCTTCTCCTACTAAAGTCACCACTGATATTACAAGCATACAAGGTGGAGATGAGGGCGGCGAGAGTGCTGAGGCACAGGCTTACGAAGTTGACATCAGGGAACCGACTTCTGCAGGTAACCCTACTGACAATCTTGCCCAAGTAGACTGCTCATCTGTTTCTTATGAACTTGATGGGCTTTTTGACTACTTCTTGAATCTCGGCGAACCTTTATCTCCGCTTTTTGCCGACTTAAACTTTTTTCCTTCTGCAGAGAAAATGTTGGGCATTGTTCAGGGTTCTCCTCCTCCGTCTCTTCAGGTGGCTCCTCCTTCTGCTTCACAGCCCGGGTCACAAGAGGAGCAAATTGAGGCTCTTCATGGCTTAGATGACCCTACTGTTTCGCAAGAACAGAAAGACGAGGGACTTGAAGGAGGCGAGATCTCTCCGTAGCGGACTCCTTCTGATGACGTAATTTTGTCCACTCTTTTTACTCCAGGGAGTGAGTCTTCTTCGAAGAGAAGAAAGAAGCACGGGACATCGAAGAGGAGGGGGGAAGAAAATCATTGCTACTGAGGAGGAACCGGAAATTGCACCAGTTGCACCTCCCTCTCCTTCTTCCCTTATGCCTTCAGACCATCCTGAAAAGCTAATCATTCGGCCGGGTAAAGGGTCTAAAGGTGGCAAGAAGAAATGAAGATTCCAGCTTTTAGCTTCTTGTCTTTTGCATGTACTGGTCGAGAATTGTGCGGGTGCCGGCCCCTGCTTTTTATTTCGAAACTTGTATCTGCAATACAATTGAATAAAATGATCCTTTATTTGTACAGACTCCTTTTTGAATTTGAGAATGCATTTATTATTCATTTTTGCACAAGTTTATTTATATGATATTGATATTGATATTGATATTGCAGCGGGCTTATGGCATGTTGTTTGAGCATTACTTTCGCCGGTGTGGCTATACTATATTGTATGTAGCTATACCCTGTTGCCCCCATACCATAAGCTTGCTGCAATATTTTATACTTCGAGGGGACTTGCACTCTTACTTTCTGAAGAATAATTACTTCATTCTTGAAGAAATTTTTCGTAGAGTACAACTCCCTTCATATAAGTTTTTACGATATTTTATACTTCGAGGGGACCTGCACTCTTATTTTCTGAAGAATAATTATTTCATTCTTGAAGAAATTTTTCGTAGAGTACAATTCCCTTCATATAAGTTTTTACGCTTTGTCCTTCGAAGAAATCACTTTTTCTTTTGCTTATGTACACATTTTACCAAGTGAATTCTTCTATGAGGTAAAGCGGGCCTCTGAAGGGTACTTCAACTTTTCTCTTTTTTTTTTGAGGAAGGTTATTTTCCGAAATAGGTAAATCACTCTTCCTTTGAAAGTTAAAGTGTGCTCTTGATGAGGATTTTTTTTCTTACATAGAAAGTTGTACCTCTGAGGAGGGATTTTTTCACGTTTCAACACTTGGAAGTTTTATTTCAATCTCGGTGAAACGTGTACCTCCAAAGAGTTGTGCCTTTGAAGGAAGCCTTTTCACGTTTCAACACTTGGAAGTTTTATTTCAATTTCGGTGAAACGTGGGCTTCCGAAGAGGTCTTTCTTCTTGATTGTGTCTCCGGGAGGAGGTTTTTTTATTTTATTTTTTTAAAAAAGACATAGAAAGTTGTACCTCTGAGGAGGGATTTTTTCACGTTTCAACACTTGGAAGTTTTATTTCAATCTCGGTGAAACGTGTACCTCCAAAGAGTTGTGCCTTTGAAGGAAGCCTTTTCACGTTTCAACACTTGGAAGTTTTATTTCAATCTCGGTGAAACGTGGGCTTCCGAAGAGGTCTTTCTTTTGTTTTACATTTCAACTCTGGTGAAGTGAAATTCCGAAGAGCGGTTGTAACACTTCAACTCCTGGTGAAATGGGCCTCCGAAGAGGGCTTTATTTTGTTTTACATTTCAACTCTGGTGAAGTGAAATTCCGAAGAGCGGTTGTAACACTTCAACTCCTGGTGAAATGGGCCTCCGAAGAGGACTTTATTTTGTTTTACATTTCAACTCTGGTGAAGTGAAATTCCGAACAGCGGTCGTAACACTTCAACTCCTGGCGAAATGGGCCTCCGAAGAGGGCTTTATTTTGTTTTACATTTCAACTCTGGTGAAGTGAAATTCCGAAGAGCGGTCGTAACACTTCAACTCCTGGTGAAATGTTCCTCCGAAGATTGCCTGGAAGTTACTCTCTCATGGTCGGAGGGTCATGACTCCTCCAATTTTTTTTGGTTGAGTAGAGAACTTTATTTTTTGCGGCATATGCTTCGTTTGAGGTCTTTATCCTCCGAAGAGTTGTGCCCCCGAAGAGGACTTTAGTTATTCCTTGTCCACTTGCTTACGCCTTTTCAGTGATCCTCTATATATTTTTTTTAAAAGCTTGCACTCCCTTCTCTTACAAGGAGCTTGTTTAAGCCAAAGAAGTGTACTTCATTGCTAGGCCAGTTTACGAGAACGGACATAAGCTTCTTAATTGGATGTTTGTTTGTTCAAACTTCTCAATTTATTAGCTAATGCCCGTTTTCGGCGAAATCATTGACCGTTCAATTGAAGCACTTCTTATCTAGGATTTAAGCTTGGGAATTTTGCGACTTGGAATTTGTTTGTTGAATGATAACAGGGATCACTTGGCCTCGTAATGTGCAAGTTTTGTTTTCATTGCCTGCAAAAATTTAAATCGACATTTCAGTAATACATTCAATGTACTTTTCATATCGAAAATAAAGCAAACATGTATTAATAATAAGGAACACAAGATTTATAGTGGTTCGACCAAGAATTTGGGCCTACATCCACTTTATAGTCTTTCATTATTCACTTGCATCAGTTTTACAATTGCTTTCAATTACAGGAATCATACGTTCATAATTCTCTTTACAATATTTCAACAAAGCTATCAAGTAAAGTATGGACGCAAGTGATTGCTGTTCCAAGCTCTTGGAATTTGATCTCCTTCGACAGTAGTGAGTTTGTATGTGCCATCCAGAAGCTTTTGACCTATGACATATGGTCCTTCCTAATTTGGCCCAAACACACCTGTTGCTGTCATAATTCTCTTGCGTTGGCGAACTTTGGAATTGAAATGTCTGGCTATCCTTTGCTGATGAGATGCGATTCTGAGCTCAGCTTCTTCTCTTTTTTCATCAAGGAGATCTAGTGCCTCAAGCTGTAGTTTCTCATTCTCCGCTTGATTGAAATGGACTCTTCTATGTGAAGGGACTTCGGTTTCTACCGGAATCATTGCCTCTGATCCGTATGCCAATGAAAACGGAGTATGCCCAGTCGCAGTTTTGTGGGTAGTTCTGTATGCCCATAGTGCCAGCGGAAGCTTATTGACCCAACCACCTTTTGCTCTTTCAAGTTGCTTCTTGATGGTCGACTTGATAATTTTATTTACTGCTTCCACTTGCCCGTTTGCCTGCGGATGGGCTACTGCTGAGAAGCTCTTTCGGATTTTGAATCGTTTGCAAAAATCTTGGAACTCTTCACTTTCAAACTGAGTACCATTGTCTGTAATTATTTTTTGAGGCACACCGTATCTGCAAATGATGTTTTTAGTCACAAAACTTATCATCTTCTTTGAGGTGATAGTAGCCAGTGGTTCAGCTTCTGCCCACTTAGTAAAATAATCTACAGCAACAATGGCATATTTAATTCCAGATTTGGCAGTTGGTAATGGTCCTACAAGGTCTATCCCCCATATTGCAAACGGCCATGGACTGCCATCTGCGTGAGTTCAGTGGAAGGAGCTCTAGGAATCTTGGCAAATCTTTGGCATCTGTCACATTTTCGGGAATAATCTGCTGCATCTCGATTAATTTCTGGCCAAAAATATCCGTATCGGAGAATCTTTTTTGCTAAAGTTTGACCACCTAAATGATCACCACATTCTCCCCCATGCACCTCAGCTAGGATTGTTTCGGACTCTTCCCTGGATACACATCGAAGTAACAGCATTGAGAATCCCCGTCTGTATAACTGGCCATCCTGGACTATATAGCGAGAGGCTTTCCTCAGTAGCTTCTTTCGTTCTTTTGAACTTTCCGGTAAAGATCCATTGAGCAGATATTCTGTTATTGGAGTCATCCATGATTCTTGCTCTTGAGACACGCTCATGATCCAATCAATATCCATATCACCAATGCTGGGGGTCGACAGGATCTCCACTGGAGTTAACCCCAGAAATTGAGCTTCGCCTGTGCTAGAATACTTTGCGAGAGAATCTGCTTTCATGTTTTCTTCTCGAGGAATGTGACTTATCATGTAATGATCGAAATCACCCAGGAGTTCCCAAGCCTTTGACAAGTAGGTGGGCAGATTCCCCCCTTTCGCTTGGAATTCCTTTTTGACTTGGCATACAATAAGCTGAGAATCACTGAAGATCTGTAACGCTTGGATGTTTAATTCTTTAGCAATCCTCAAGCCAGCGTTAAGGGCTTCATATTCTGCTTCATTGTTTGTCGAAGGAAATTCCAATCTTAGTGCATAGCATAATGATCGACCTTCAGGGGTCTCGAGTACAACTCCGGCTCCAGAACAGTAGTCGTTTCTTGCGCCATCGACATATAACTTCCATTGGATTGGGGAATCGTCGATCGTTTCCTCCTCACTATTACCCTTATCTGTGAATTCTGCGATGAAATCAGCTAAAGCTTGTCCATTGATTGCTTTTCGGGGATGATAAGTGATGTCATATTGACTGAGTTCAATATTCCACTTTAGAAGACGGCCCGAAGTCTCAGGGCGAAACGGGACTTTCTTTAAAGGTTGATCACTGAGGACTCTGATCGGATGAGCTTGAAAATATTGCCTCAACTTCCTAGATGCAATTAGTAGGCAATAGGCGAGTTTTTCCAACTTAGAGTAATTCATCTCTGCCCCAGTGAGTCTTTTGCTGATATAGTAAACTGGATGTTGAATCCCTTTGTCTTCTCGTATCAGCGCTGCACTTAAAGCATGAGATGATACTGCCAAGTATATAAGAAGATCCTCGCCATCGCCAGGCCTAGAAACTATTGGAGGCGTTTCCATATGGCGAATCAATTCATCAAAGGCTTTTTGGCATTCGGGAGTCCAATCGAAATTTTTCTTTCCTTTCTTTAGGGCGTCAAAGAATGGGATGCATTTATCTGTGGCTTTGGAAATGAACCGACTCAAGGCGGCGACTTTTCCATTGAGACTTTGCAATTCCTTCTTTGTTCTAGGAGCTTTGATTTCCTTTAAGGCGGTAATTTGAGCTGGACTAGCCTCGATGCCCCTTGCGCTCACGATGAAACCTAAAAACTTGCCGGATTCCAATCCAAATGAACATTTTAAAGGATTGAGCTTCATTCCGTATTTTCGGAGGACTACGAACATGTCTGCTAAGTGTTCTATGTGATCCACTGCTTTCTTAGACTTTACTAACATGTCATCGACGTAGACTTCCATAGTCTTGCCCAATTGCGGTTTGAACATAGCATTAACAAGTCTTTGGTATGTTACCCCTGCATTCTTCAACCCGAAGGGCATAACTATGTAGCAGTAAAGACCAATGTCAGTGATAATGCTCGTGTCCTCCTGATCTGGCTCATGCATCATGATCTGGTTGTATCCGGAGTAAGCATCCATGAAAGATAACAATTCGTGTCCCGCTGTTCCGTCTACCAGTTGATCGATTCTGGGTAATGGGAAGCAGTCTTTTGGGCAGGCCTTGTTTAGATCTGAAAAATCGATGCATACTTTCCATTTTCCGTTGGCTTTCTTAACCAGTACTGGATTTGAAACACAATTCGGATAGGTAGATTCTTTAATAAAATTATTCTCCATGAGCCGATCAACTTCTTCTTTTAACGCTGCTGACCTTTCTGGACCCTGAGTTCTCCTTTTCTGCTTTACAGGTGTAAATTTTGGATCAATATTTAGAGCGTGTACTGCAACTTCTGGGGATATTCCGCACATATCGGCATGAGTCCAAGCAAAAACATCCAAATTTGCCTTTAAAAAAGATATTAAGATATTCTGAATTGACACATTAAGTTGTGATCCCACATTCAACACCTTGTTTGGGTCCTTTGGGTCAACAGGTACTGGTATTGTCGTTTCCACTGGTACCACTCTATTCTCCCCTGCACTGACTTTTCTAGGATCCATTTCTTTCCTTGCTCCGCTGTGCTCGCCAGTGCAGGGTCCGCCCTGTAATTGCTACAAGGCTGGTTCTTTGATGCGGACTAGGGCTGCCGCATCCTTTCCCATTTCTCTTTTTCTGGTTTCTCGTAGCTCTGTTAGATAACATTCCCGCCCCGCATTTTGATCCCCTTTTATGACTCCCACTCCATTATGTGTGGGAAATTTAATGGTGAGGCACCATGGGGCCAGAACAACTTTGAACGCTGCGAGAGTTGGACGGCCAAGGAAAGCATTGTAAGTAGAAAATTCGTCGACAATCACAAAAGTTTGCTTGCGGACCACTTTTCTTTCTCCTTCTCCAAGTTCCACAAACAAATCAACATTTCCTATCGGCTGTTTCGGCTCCCCAGCGAAGCCAGCGATTTTTTGCGATGAGGCTTGCACATCAGCCATAGGGATCTTCATTTGGTCGAATGTTTTCTTGAAGAGGATATTGCAGGATGCGCCACAATCAATGAGAACTCTTCTGACAATAGCTGGCCCGATACCAGCCGAGATGACTAAGGGATCCAAGGTAGGAGCTTCAATACCTGCGGAATCACTGGCTCTGAACACAATATCATCATTGAAAGTTCTTTGTTGCTTCAGGGGCATAGCACCTTCCAAAACGAATACATCTTCCTCGGTCGGTACATATTTCAAAGCTCGGGTATACCTTTCCATCTCACCCCAGCTTCTGTCTGCTGGGTGAGGTCCTCCCGTAATGACATTGATAACAGGCCTTCCGGATTCATGCCCTGTAGTCTTTTCACCTGTCCTGGGTTGATGAGCAGGAGCTCGTTGCCCCTGACTAGTCGAAGCGGGGTTGCTGCTATTCTTTTCCACAAATTGCTGCAGCTTGTTTTCCCTTATCAATTCTTCAATCAAAATTTTCAACTGGCGGCATTCGTCGGTATCATGACTAGGTTGATTATGAAAGCGACAGAACTTCCCACTTTGCACAGCTTTCCTCCCGGTTCTCAGAACAGGAGGTTTAGGATATTCAACAGAATCTTTAGTGGCAAGGTATATATGCTCCGGTGTATCTGATAAAGGAGTATACTCTGATGTCTTGAAGGATTGAGGCTTCTTCAGATTACCCTGTTTCTTCCCATTGTTATTTTCCCTTTTTTGCCCTACAGATTCATTCTTGCGTGGAGCAACAGTGTTATCTTCAGCTTTTTCCAACACTGCCTTTACCGGTACGGGGCGGCTTTCCAGGCGTATGAATTCATCTGCTTTTTTATAGAATTTTTCAAGGGAATTTGGTTCCTTCATGTTTAGCCATTTTCCAAATTCGCTCGACTTGTCGATGGCCCTCATCAGATAGGTCAAGATCATCCGTGGTTCTGCATTGTCTACCTCGGCCAGCGCTATATTAAAGCGATTCAAGAAAGATCTGATAGTTTCACTTGGATTCTGCTCTAAACTTGACAACAACATAATATCTTTGGCTTTTGAAGCATATAGTCTGAACTGCTCCTTGAATTTCCGGGTCAAGTCCGAAAACTGATCAATAGATCGGATTGGTAGCTTGGTGAACCACAGTAGAGCCACACCTTCTAGATATACAGGAAAATATCGGCACTTTATCTCATCAGAGGCTCTGGCACCTGTCATGTGCCAATCATACTTGTATAAGAATTCGTTCGGATCGCTTGTCCCCTTGTAAGCTGGAATGGTTGGAGGGACAAACTTCCTTGGGAATTCAGCCTTTAAGATTTTCTCAGTAAATGGAGTTTTACTTGAGGCGAAACCCCATTCTTTCTCGTCTTCAACCCTCTGCATACTCTCTTTCATGATTTGTCGGACCATTCCAGAAAGATACTCCTCATCATGTCGAGTTCTAGATCCACCAACCTCAGGAAGTGTTTGTTCAAAGGGGCTAGCAGCCCTTTCAGGAGCATTTCTTTCTTCAGCATCATGAATGTTGCCAGCAAAGTTCCTTTCATTACTTGCCGGTTGACAGCTTGCCCCAAGCAAATCGTTCAACCTATTCAGAATTAGGGCATTTTGGACATTCTGAGCCTCGAATTGTGCATTTTGGGCATTTATCTGCTGGTTCAGCCCTAAGATTGCAGCATCCAGCTCTGCCTTTGTAGCTCCGATAGCTGGAGTGGCTTGATTCGATACAGGGGAAGCGGAGGTTCCCGCTTGAGCATTTCCAGATCTGACAGATCTACTTTTTCTTCCAGGAGCCATAATCTCGGATAGACTTCTAGTTTTCAAGGAAATTCTCTCTACAAATCTCTGTGAAGCAATGATGATAATTCACCTGATTTCAGTTCTCAGTGAAAGCACCAAAAATGTTAACGCTAAAATTTGAACGCTAACACCCCGGTGTATGAAGTGAGATTGTGAAAGCACCACCCGATAGCTCGAGAACAGATTATAAGCAGATAATAGCGAGAAAGCAGTAAACAACAGCAATTTTATAGTGGTTCGGCTTAAGAGAGAGCCTACGTCCACTTTGAATATCTTTATTGATGATTTGATTACAAGTCGATGCAATTACACTTTGATTACAACACACTTCGAGTTACAAGTGACTTAGAACAAGTAGCCTAAACTTCAATGTCGATCCAAATCTTTGAACTCATGTTGGACATGTATCATTTCTTCGTGAAGTTCCTTGAGGCGTTCTTTATATCTCAAAAGCTTTAAGTGTTGAAGTAGTTCGGAATGCAGCAGAGTAACGGCGCTTGAAATGAATCAGCCAAAAAAGTCCTTTGAATGTTGGAGGTGGCCATGTATTTATAGGCAAATCTGGATAGGAATTCTTCGCCCAAGTCCTGAGTCGTGACCGACTTAGGCTAAGCCGTGGCCGAGTCAAGTTGAGTCGTGGCCGGCTTATCTGCTTAAGCCTTTGGTCTCTCAATAGTTCGCTTTCCAGAATTCCAAGTCATGAGTCGCTTACGAGTCAATTCTCATAGGAATAGGCACTGTGGCAATGGAATACGACTCAATGGCTTTAAGTCACGGACGAGTCATTCTGAGTCATGAGTCGTTAAGTCGTTGACGACTTATCAGGTAGCGGTGTATAGGTGAAGCGACTTAGGGACTTATCTTCTTAGGTTGTCAATCCTCTTGAGTCGTTTCTTATGATGAGTCGTGGACTTGTTGAGTCGCTGAGGCGATAGCCTTGATGAGTCGTTGATCCACTGAGTCGTTACAAGCCCTGAGTCGTTGGGTCGGTCTAGGCCTTGAGTCATCTCATATGAGTCATAAACTTCGTTGAGTCGGTAACTCACTGTGTCGGCCTGTCTCATGAACCGCTAATCCCCATGAGTCGTTCCATTCCTTTAAGTCATAACAAGTTGAGTCGGCCTGAGTCTTAACTCGTTGGTGAAAACGGGGTTAACAAAACTCATGGTCTTAAGTTGTCTTGATTATATCTGAATCATGATCTCTAATCTTTTTATTGACCAGTCTTCAAACTCGATTATCTTGTACCGACATAAACCTTTGTAATATCTTCCATAATATTCTATATAAACGGGAAAAAAATAGTACCTATATTTATATAGTTGTTGTCATCAAAATCAATATATGTGGTATTATTGTATATATTCGTTTTATAATCAGCTATTGGTAACACTGCTTGCAAACGGCCAAATGAAAAGGATTGTGTACGAAATCAAACACTTGATAACAATAAGTGCAAATGGGGAAAAAAAGAAAGAATTAAGAGATCTTGGACTGAGGAGTTTGGTGATGAAGAATGGGAATTTCTTATAGAATAATGAACAAAAATAAGTATTGTTTGAAAATGTACTTTTATCCCTTCACTAGAGATTCTGAAATGTTCATGATCTTGAACTATATCATATCCTGGATCCTTTTAAGCCTGGTGATGTGTTTTGCAATTACATCAAAATCTTCAAATCCAAATGATAGCCAAAGGGAATTCTTATATCATCTAATATCTCTTATCCAACAAGGATGCCCCCATCATCACCATCGTCATTACACCTCTTCCTTGGTTAGATAGTTGATTGGTCGACTCTAAACAGAAGTTGCTTCTTGGCTACTACTATGTTTCGACCATTATCCTTCGAATAGTCTTTTCAGGTCCATGCTTTCTAGTTAATATAAATTGAGTTTTCAATGAAAGCATCAAAAATGCTTATTCTGTAAATGCTCAAATGCTTCAAAACAAAGATATCAAAAAGTATAGTATCATGAGTTTTTTGAAGAATATGATCTTTATTTATTAAATATTTTAAGTTCTTACTCTTACTCATATCATAAGTCGTAGATAAGTATATTAAAAAGCTGCAAATAAAATGCTGAAAGGGTCAGTTTATATAGTGGTTATTCAAAATGATATGATTATACTGCTTACATTAAAGTTGTTCAGTGCTTACAGTCTGACTTCAGGTAGTTTATAACTAGAAATCAAGTTGAGGTTATGTGTAACGCCATCTAATTTTACGTAATTAAATAATTAAATAAAAGGATAAACTCATAATTTCACATAAATGACACAATAGTAATTTTTTATAGAAGTTGGAATTAGGTTCAAGAACTATCACATTATATTCAGAGTGCTACATACAATTAGAAAACAAATATAAGTTGCTGATATTTGGTTAAATGAGCTAGAAATCCGAAGAAGTCAAATCCGTTGGTATTTTTGTAACATAATGATTACGAGATTTTTGGCTAAATACGTATTATTTCCAACCTAAAAATAGAAGTACAAATCCTATTTCGAATCATGTTTTAATCCAAATACCATATCATTAATCTCCATCAGATACTAAGCAAATTCAATAAAGATATAATTTTTTAGCCATTTTTTCCTCTTCGTTTTGACTCTTCTCTACCGGACTTTGAAAATTCATTCATAACTTCTCTATTTCTCAATGGACTTCGAGAAAACCAGTGGCAAGTCAATGGATACAAAAATTACTATGATCTCGTATCACTTTGGGGGTGTAATTTGTAAGATTAGAGGCACAGTGGACTCGAGCAGTGAAGAATAATGATGAAATGTTATACACCTTTAATCTTTCTCTGTCAAACTTCAAAATGACTTATCTCTCTTATTTCGTAAAGAATTTTGAAAATTTACCCAACGAAATGACCATGGAGATGTGTGCTAAATTTTTTAAAGGAATATTGACGAATTCCAAATTTTTGTAGGTGCACAAGGCACAAGACAACAAAGTCATTGTTGAGCTATTCTTCATTCGAAAGTTTCGGTAAGCGGGACTCTTTCCATTTGTGTGTATTTTGATAAGATGTAGCAATTCACCCCATGTGGTCTTAAATGAAATTACAAATGATGAATTCGAATAAATTTTTTCATTGTATATACATAATTAGTATGTAGTATGCCATAGCTAGATAGCTAAACAAAGTGATTATTTTAAGTAGACAAAGTTTAATCTCTTAATAACCAAAAAGTGTAAAACAAATAAGTACTCTAATTAGATGTATTATATATTAAAACTGTATTTCTCGATGACATGAATTCTTTGATGGTGTTTGTACAACAACATTAAGTAATATGATTAATTACATTATTTAACAAATTACTAAAATGACCTTTTACTTTAATGCTTATAAGTCTCGCATACAACTCTATTTCACGAGTGGTTCACGAATCGAGATCATGGAAAAACAAGGAATGTTTTGATATATTGTTTGTTATGTTTTAAGATACTTCGAAAAAAATGCTTTAGTAAGTAGATTCGTTATGCGGAGGGGGTAGGGAGGGGTTCCACTAGGGCTTTTTGGTACGCGTATAAGGAACTTGGTCATAAGTTGTACTAGTGGCGATTGGTGACAACAAGTTAAGGCTTGGTCGTGTAGCCTCGTAAGTGGTGGGGCGAGTATGATTTTTGGGGTTGATCCTAATAGTATTCCAGACCATTAAATGAACCACTAGCAATGCCTTACCTCAATAATCAATGTACGATAATATGAGGAGCTAAATCATCAATATACGATAGTCTAAGGAGTTGAGTCCTCAATATATGATAGTTTGAGAAGCTAGGTCCTCAATATACAATAACTCGAGGAGCTGAATGCTCAACCCATGATAGTCCAAGGAGCCGAGTGCTAGGATCGTGCAGTATTCTCTACAGGTAGATGAATAAGAACATTCATAACATTAGGACTAATTGAAATATTATTTTTATCTACCATATCAAATCCATTTTAAGCGACATTCGACATTTTATAATTAACAGTTTATAATAAAGTTCATCTTTCGATTTTAAATTTGAAAATTTTGTTCCTTTAAAAATAGGTAGATTAAAAATTTACCGACTCTCACTAAAACTACTGCTAGGATAAAACATAATATCAGAGTTTTCCTAGCAACCTGCAATGATATCACTTGTTAAGATTGTGCAATATAGCCTAGAGAAGAGGTGAATATGTTATTTAAAAATTCCACCGATAAGCAGATAAATATTGTGGACGCATAAATCAAAAAACAAAATGATACACATACAAAACCAGCTTGGGCCACAAACCCGTTAGTGTCTACTGTTGCCCATAAAGTTACTACTACACTTAAAGGGTATTGTTATTAACACTCCCTTTTTGAATATGAGGGGGCAAAATTTTATGAGCACACCATACAAAATTAAGTTGTTACGAGGAGCACACATTGTATTAATAAAACACATTTTCCCCCTTTTTTGTTCTTAGTTAGAACATCAAAATCCTAAACATTTTCATTTACTCTCTCATTCTCCTTCTTTTTTTTAAAGAAAATAACGATGAGAACAAAAAATTCATCTCGATCTTCACAACCAAATCCTAACTTTTCTAAGAAGCTAATGAAAAGGTAATTTCATAACACAATTTATCACACATTTTTAAACTACGATAAAAGTTAGGGTCTAAAATACTGTGTTGAATGCCTTTTGAGTAAGAACCAACCATGTCCCCTTCTCATTTGTAATTGCATCTAGAAGCGAGTTTGAATTTTTCATCATTTGATTAAAGTTTAATGGTGATTAAAAAAATGAGGACGAATAAGTAAATTTGATTGCAATTTTATGACGGGTGAGTTTAATTAGTACGCCTCACAATAATAATAAAATTCGCAGAAAAAATGACTACCTCTTATCCAAAATTAAATAGTTAATAACAATATTCTAATTATATATTCGAATGCTTACAACCCTTGTAAACTCGCACTGCTTGCGAATCTAAATATACAATATCAATTAACCGTGTCTGAACTCAGCATATGAGATCAGAATCGCTAAACAACATAGCTCATAGCTAAAAAGAGAGAGTTCAAAGGTCAATACTTTAAAAAAAAAGAAATTTGATGATAAAAAATAGAAAACACTCCTCCGCTTCTTTTCAACAGCCCACTCCTATAATATTTCCTCCTAAAAAAAACTCCAATTCATCCTCAAAAATTCACTCACGTCAGTTGCAACTTGACGCCGCAAAATATGACTTCACCCGCAAATTATTCGGCAGCCAAAACAAAAGTATTGCCGGCGCCTATTTTATCGGCCCCAGATCTTACGCCCTTTGAAGGTAAAGTTACCGTTGCCGTGGTCTTCAAAAGGGTGCGTCGCTGTGGAGATTTCGCTTCAGATCTGAGTGGTTCGTGGAATTAGCCATGGCCGCAACTGAAGGATCAAACATGCCTATTAAGTGATGCTGCCAACATTTGGAAATCCTCGTTGTTGCCTATGAAGTGATGTCGTCGCCACCTGAGTTGTCGCCGAGTGTCTCAAGTCGCATCAGTTCTGAAGATACTTACACCAAAGTTTGTTTGAGTGGAGAGTGGTGCTTGATCTGTCGCCTAGATTTGTTTCAGGCTAAAACCCTGATGTTTGGCTGATGCACTGCAATGAGGAACCCTTCTTTTATGTTGTGTATGCCCTATTTCTATGCTGATAGGCCAACGATTTTGATGACATAATTAGATGTGACGATGTCTGAGTTCTACCTGCTAATTACTAGTGTAATTGTGTACTAATCACAGTGAAGGTCTGGCTTTGATATTTGGCTGATCTGGTTGGACTGGGACGAGATGTTTGAAATAATGGCTGGGTAAAGCTTGTATTAGCATTGCAGCTTTTGATGTGAGAAGATGGAATTTGTTTTGATGTTGAGGTGTTTGCAGAATTGTCTTAAAATGTTGTATATTTGAATTTGAAGATATCCGAAGCATGTAGTGGATCTGATAGCTTGTTGAGAGTGGGTTTTGGATGATTTCTTTTTTGAGAAGATTTTCTCTTGAACTTTGTTTGGATATGTTGTATGTTGTTAAAAGAAAGTACAATGCTGAAATGTAGGGCTATTATGGTCGAACCGCTAAACCGTACAAACCTTCATGCGGTTGTCATCTATAGCGTAATGGTTACGGCAATGGTTGATGAATTTGAAAACTGCGGTTAACTATACCAACCGTACATGATTGTTTTGTGTACTATTTAATATCAAAGTATAAAAATTAGCAATTTAACATAAACGAATAGTTTGTACATTAATAATATATGTCTTACTGAACTAATAACATGTGCATGCGTCCGCGGGTGCGGCGTAGTGGAAATGAGATTTAGGTTCTGGTAAAAAGACCAGGTTTGATTCCTGCCGTGCGCTTCCCTATCCTATATAATTTTACCGGGGGTATAGGGGCTTGGATCAGCGGACGACTTTACTATAACCTCTTCGGGAGTATACCGGCGTGGCGGGTTCTCCTGGGTTTTTTTTAAAAAAAAAAATATGCATGCATATTAGTCGTTTTATAAACAAATAAATAAATTTGTAAATAACAGTTAGAGCTATATCAATTTATCAACAATAAATATAATGCATATAATTGAAAATATATGCACGACATGCTTCAAAATTGAAAATATGATGGTTAACTATCATAAACAGTTACAGTAACGGTTATAAGAATTTATAATCTTTAATAACGGTTACGATTGGTGGTAATCACGATGGTTACCGCAACCATGACACCCCTACCCAGATGTGTTTCATAACAAAAAATGATATTATTTTGATACTCTTGTATCTATATCCAATCTAAGGGTGTGTTTGTGATGAACGGAAATAGATTATTTGAAAGGGAAGATTGTGAACGAAAAATGTGTTTGCGGTTACGAATGGAATATTTGTGCGGGTATTTAAGAAAGAGCATTTAAGTTTTGATTTTTAGTTTAATTGACTTATAATTTAATAAATTATTATTTGTATTTTAATATAAATGAAATATAAATAAATTGAAAATTTATAAGTTGGTCCAATTCAGTTCAATTCAGCTACATGATGCAGAGCACTTTGATATGATTGCAACGTAAAATATCGTGTCTCAAACGGATCCAATTTGCAAAAGTTATTAATTATAGAAAGTTATAGAAATCTAAATTTTATTAATTAAGTTAATTAATATAGCAAAAGGATCAAGATTATTCATTCAGCTGAACGTGCCTTTTACCCTGTTTCCGTTCTTTATGCGTTGAACACATCAAGAACGAGAACGAGGTGAACACCTGAAACAAGATGATGAGGCTTAAACTTTAGCTAGATTTCTATTGTCAAAAGAACAGGTCCAGTGGAGACGAAAAAAATCCCTCTTTAAACATGGAAGGATGCTTCCCTTTGATTTGAAATGTAGTGACCAAAATCTCCTATTGAAACATTCTTTTCTATATCTTTTTTTTTGAATGATTGAAATCTCATACCATGATTGCAAAAATGATACTTTGCTACGTTTGAATGCCTCAAAATATATGTCCTTTTCTGTTTGTCATTGAATGATTTATTTACTTCAAAGTATATGTCCTTTTCTTTTTGTTGTTGAATGATTCATTTACTGTACTTCTATATGAGGAGAAAATTTCAATATATTGGAAGTTGAAAATATCCCTTTCTGAATTATTATTTTTAATATATCTTATGCATCATGTAACGACCCAGAATTTCTGTCATTTGAAGTTCGTATATTCAATTGATTGTTAAAATATTAACAAGTAAAATTTGTAAGTCGAATAAAATTTATTTCGAATGTAGTGATTTAATTGGATAATTAAATCGATAATTTAATATTTGAAGTTACAGAAATAATTGGAAATTGCGTTTAATGTGGTAAAAATTGATTTATAAAGTTACATTTAATCATATTGGTGTTAGAATGATGTTATAGAACTTTTAAAATTGAATTAAAAGTTAATTTGTGGAAATTGAATATTTTAATATTTAATTGACGAGTAAAAATAGCCATTTTTCAAACAATCTCGTATTTCGACGAAACTAGTTTCATCGGATCCGTAATGTTATATTATTGTATGGTTTCAAATTTCTTGTACATCAGATTTACGGTTTGTCCGAGGCGAGCTAAAATATACTGAAATTGGTTTTAGTGAATTTTAAATTTAAATAATTCGATTCGAAAACTTATCTTCCAAACTTTATCGAATTGGCTCCTGATATATATTCCATTGCGTTTGGATGGGGGCAAAACATTATAAATGCCCAGCGGTACTCTTCATTTGGAGTTCGGAAAATTTCGGGATGAATAGTGTTTCGATATTTTCTATAAAAGCACCTTTATCATTCTATTTTTCACCAAAACCCTAGTTTCAAGCTTCAGCCGCCACCCTAAGTTCTAATGGTCAAAAAAATTTCTCCTTCCTCCTCATTTTTCTTTCAATCCATATACTTTCACGAAAAATCTCCAACTACAAACTTGTAAAGGTCGACGAGAGCTACGAAATCAACGGTGGAGATCGTTTAAGGTGTTGCCAATCAGCTGCAATTCGAGCTCAAAGCCACCACGGTCGCGCACGTTTCCTGAGGCACATGGACGACCAAGTGCTATGGCGTTCATGGTGGTGGTAGGCATGGTGATGGGCTTCAAAACCGTGGTGCTTGATCGTCGGCTAGTCGATCCGAGAGGGCGCGATAATTCAACGACGTAGGCGGATTATGGGTTTGGTCGCGACTTTTACCTGATGAACGAAGAAGATAGCGTACGTGGCCATGATCTCGTCAACAGAAACGAATGGTCCAGATGCAGTAGGGTTTAAAATTTAAAATAAAAATTGTAAATTTATATTATATAAATTCGTTCGAACTTTGTAACGCGATATCTCTTTCATATGAGGTCCGTTTTGGACGAAACGAATTGCGTTGAGTTTGTACGGATGAACACTACGCGATGGATCTGGATTGGAGTTGATTGAAGCTAGTGAAATTTTTGGATAAAATTAAAAGCGCATTTAATTTTATTCGAAATAAAACACTGCAATTGTTATTGGAAGCAAGGTGAGAACTTCTCACTTAATCGAATCTGTTTCGATTTAAATTTTAAATTGTTAATTTTAAATTGCTTGATTGTGTCGATTGTATGCTTGAATGATAAATTTTTATCTAAATGTTTTGAAATAGACCCTATACGCCGCATATTAAGTGGATGTTATTTATTAAACACATATACCGCGATATTCTATCTTGAAGTGGAATTGGTATTATATATGTACTTGGAGTTTATTTCTCGCATTATACATGGAATGAGACCCTATTGCGCCACATAATAGCGGATAATATTTTATATAAACCCATGTACCGTGATATTCCGCCTTGAAACGGGATTGGTATTGTGCTAACATCTGTGGATGCAGGGAAACAGGTTGCAGGGATCCAACTGGATTCCTCAACAATATTGATTTATTTACAGATATTTGCGATATATTCTGTTATCATATGGTATATGATGTTTTAAATGTCGTGATTGTTATATTTAATGCTATTGCAGCTTGGGCCTATTTTGGAAAATTAAAAGTGTTAAAGTGATGATTTTCAAATTTAAAAGAATTTTAAAGTGATTTTTGAAAGTGTACGTTTTATTGAATTTTGGAATTGATTCATTTTAAATAAATAAACGTTATAATTTTAACATTATAAACATTATGATTTGTGAGAAATATAGCTGAAATTTGAGTTTAGAAATATGGAGTTATTGAACTTTATAAAATAGTTTAAATTGAGATTTTTGAAATTATTATAAACGTTTTATTTAAAAGATTTATAAAATTGATATTTATAAATTAAAAATATTGGAATTATAAAACGAATTTTTATAAGTGTTAAAATGAAGTATAAATGGATTTCATAAGTGAATGAAAATTATAGATTTATAAATTGTGAAGTTAAAAAATGAATAGATTTTGTAAAATAAAAGATTTATAAATAATTAACCTATAAATTGGATTTTGGCACTTAAACGAGATTTGAATAGAATTTGTAAATTGAGGGATTTTATAAGTTGAAGTTTTATAAAATTATATAGATGTGAATTTATAAACGTTGTTTTATAAATCCAAAACCAACTGAATGTGATAAGTAAATATGAAAGCTTATCAAAGGAGATATATTCACGATTTTGGACAGTGGATAATCCTTTAAATTAAAATATCTAGAAGTGTTGAATTCGGTAAATGATTTATATTCACGATTTTGGACAGTGAATAATTTATTAAAGAAATATTTTAGAAAGTGATATTTTAAATGGAATTAAAATGATTGGAAGTTGTTTTAAAATGTGTTAAGGATCGAAACCGTAGATTTCAACATTCATTGTTGAAATAGACATTTTCGAGAAACAAGGAAAAGATGGGCTATAACACTGTTGGTATAGTAAATGAATTTCGAAAGGAAATGTTTTATATAGTATTGGGATTTATATATCTATCTAAATTTGGAAACCCTATACTAGTGGTTTTAGGTTGTCGTAACGATGTTTTGCGCAACATTCGTTTGAGTCAAATAAACGTGTTTAAGAGAATGTTTTCCTTAAAAGAATAAAATATATACTTAATTGTGATTTAAGTATATTGAATGTTTTCCAAATTTTGAAAATAAATAGATTTGTGAACTACTTATTATTAAATAAATATGGAAATGTTTTCCAATATGAAATGAAATGTTTAGAGATTATATCTTTTAAAGATAAATTGAAAGTGAATATTTGAAATCAATTTGAGAATCGTATATTAATGGATATTTGGAAATTTAAATTCACATGGAATTTATAAAGGAAAGGGAAATTTGTTTGAAAATAAACATTGATAAATCTTGAAGTGTGGAAAATATATCTTGAATAGATATTTTTGGAAAATAAATAATTTGGGAAATTATTTGGATTTTGGTCATGTTGTGCATATCTATTGATAGTTAAATAACTGACTATCAATATTTACCTTTAAATGGGTATTTGTTGGGATTTGCTTGAATATGAATGCTATACTTATTTTAAAATAAGTGCTCGTTATTTGGTTTAGCCGGGAGAGGACCTTTGGTCATAAATCCCATTCCGAATAGCGATATGTCGTAACGGATAGCATTTGAAGACCGGTGTTGTGACGCCCCACCTCTATACCCACGCTAGCCAAGAACATTACGGTGAATGCTGTCAACTAGCACGGAGAATAAGGCTGTTGAGGAATGACCATCCGGGTAATTTCTTTGTGCGAGCATCGATATGTCAGATAGTATAACATGCATTTCTTTATCAAGAGGGAATCCGACATACCGACACAAACTCAAAGCTACTACACAGTGGCTGTAATATCTTCAGAAACAAATATAGAAATAAACATAACATAAATCAGTCACAGACAATTCATATCACAAAGACGGAAATAGATATGAATATAACACATGAAAGTGTACATCAGAGTATTGGTCAAACAAGATCCACAATATCAAAAAGAATAGATACAAGTGCTAGACAAAAGAATAAGTATACATCATAGAGTCTGTATCTCAAATGTATACGAAAAAAAAAACTACTAAGCTAAAGTAGTTAGCCAAAAGTCAGAAGATGGTTCCAGATAGGAAGCCATGAGGAAGCACCTGTAAATCTCAGTCTGACCCGAGTATTATTTAATAAGAAAATAATAAACGGATCAGTCTAGCTATAAATATCAGATGAAATGATATAGAATAAGAGATATGACTAAACGCATAATAATCACAATACCAAGCTGTGATATATATATATATAAGTAATTGAAAATCAACAAGAGATTAATCAATATCGCAAAGATCTTCTCAAAGATAGAAAGGAATGTCATACTCCTAATTTCATTCACCAAGCCACAATAAATGACATACATATCCATGCCAATCGTAAAAGTTGGTGAAACATAAATTCCAGAATTCAACACACGAAATCCAGAAATCATAATCAAAGGGAACAACGACGTCGTACAGCGGGACATCCGATGAACCAAATCACAATCAAAGGGAACAACGACGTCGTACAGCGGGACATCCGATGAACCAAATCACAATCAAAGGGAACAACGACGTCGTACAGCGGGACACCCGATGAACCAAATCACAATCAAAGGGAACAACGACGTCGTAAAGCGGGACATCCGATGAACCAAATCACAAAGACATTGCACAATGCTAGTCTAAAACATAAAATGATCGTCATGATCAAAGAGAAGTGTCGATTACAGTAAGCTAGTAAATATATGAGCTTAGCATCATGTCCCATAACCACTAGCTTAACTTAAATATTTACGAACAAATTGCAGATCTCCACTTGAAAATTGTCACAAGAGTTTCAATCGAACAAGTCCAAGAATTAACCAACAAAGTGAACGCAAGCGTTTCGTACCACTTGTTTTACTAATTCGTTTAATTAGATTTCTCATACGAGTGAGGTAAAGGTTTGTATATACTAATAGATTGGAAAACGGTTTTATAAATGAATTTGGTATTAAAATAGTATTGAAATCGTTTGAGGAAAGAGTTTTGATATTTACTACTAGTATAGAAAACCTTTATATTTTTAAAGTGACAAATCACAAAGAAGATTGTAAGAACAATCAATCAATAAAATTCACATTCGAAGACGTGAATAAAATCCAAAGAAACCGATAAAGAATCCATCGAAATGGATATTCAAAAATCCCTAAAAAGGAGTCATCAAAGTCATAATAAACGATAACAACAAATAGGATCATCACGAATCGATTTAAATTGGAATTCTCAAGCAAATAGGCAAAGAGGCAAAATTGTGCTTATTCAGACGTCTGAAATCAAGGATTCAGACGTCTGAATCTGGAGAATAAATATTTTCCAAAGACAGAATTCAGACGTCCGAATCCTTGGATCCAGACGTCTGAAATAGGCACTTTTTAGCCTATTCCCTTTCTGGTTCCAAATGAACCAATTCAGTCTGAAACCATATATTCAGACGTCTGAATCTGGAAATATAAAACTTCCCATACAATATTCAGACGTCTGAATATCACGTTTCAGACGTCTGAATCTGGGGTTCAGGGCATTCCCTGAACCCCAGCCAAAAATGGCCAAACTAATATCCAAAACGATCGAACGAGCAAATGGCGATGACTAAGGAATTACGTCGAACGACAACCCAGCCTAAACGGCTCTTCGATACGCCTCAAATATCAATGTCCAAATATCCATAATAGGATTTTCATAAATTAGACCAAAACACCAAAAATTGGAATATACACGAAATCAATCCAAACCAAAATCAATTGCACATGAATAAGTGTTATGAATTCATACCTAACAATCGAAGATAATTATAGACAAAGATGTGAGATAAAAATCTCAACTTTGAACCCAAGTCAATGAAGGAGAATCTTTAAAAACAAGCTAAGATCAATTCTTCTTCAATAACAACTCAAGGAGCTTCAATCTAAGCTTAAAAGAGAAACATTTCCTAAATTAGGTTTAGGAATTTTCTGAAATCAAAGAGAGAATGAGTTGGAGAAGAAGAAGGAGATGCTTACCAATGGGTTCACTTGAGTTTTGAGCAAGAAGATGGATTTGCTAATGGAAACTAGGGCTTAGGATTTCCTAATTCTTTTTCTCTTCCCCCATTTTTGATGAAGCTTGAATGTATAAGGAAATTATGAAGTAATGAAGAGGAGAAGGGGTTGGGACTGAATACATAAGTGGCTCAGCCCAAACCAAAAGCCCTAAGTACAAAGTGGCAAAAATCAACTTTCTCCAAACATATCGAAGATTATACTCAAAAAGGTCGCAAACGACATTTTGGACTCAATAGGGGTGGTCTCGAGTCCTAATTCGGCTGTTTGCAAAAAGTAGCTTTTCGGACTAAAATCCGACTAACGATAAAATATTTAAATATAAAATCGATAAATATGCGGGCTGTTACAGACTTCCCTCCTTAAAGAAATTACGTCCTCGCAATACTTAAGAGGAAAATAAGAAGTAACAACCATGGAAGCATATCAACACAAAAGAAAATTGAAATAAGAAGTTCACCATAAAGAGCACGAAAGAGTTAGCAAGAACGGGATCGCTCAATGAATTCTCTAGATTCCCAAGAGTAATCCCTAGTATTTGAGAACCATTGAACCCTCACAAGAAGAACATCTTTATTTCGAAGTCGTTTGAGCTTCGAAGCAATAATTCGAATAGGATGTTGCTAGAAAATCAAATCTGGTGAAACTTCAATTTCCACAATATCATCGGGCTCAAGAATGAAAACCGAAATCCCTAAAGCATTTCCGTAGATAAAAGACGTGGGGAACGTCAAGAATAGCAGAAAATTGAGCCGGTGCAACGACGTAGTACAAAAACGGTACGCCCGAGGAACTAGAAACTCAAATAATTTGGGACATCTGCGTAGTACAAAAATGGTACGCCCAATGAACCAAAGCAAAGACATTGATGTAGTACAAATGGTACATCCAATGAATCAAATAGCAAAGATATTGATGTAGTACAAACGGTACATCCAATGAATCAAATAGCAAAGACATTGATGTAGTACAGACGGTACATCCAATGAATCAAATAGCAAAGACGTTGATGTAATACATACGGTACATCCAATGAATCAAATTGCAAAGACATTGATGTAGTACATACGGTACATCCAATGAATCGAATAGAAAAGACATTGATGTAGTACAAACGGTACATCCAATGAATCAAATAGCAAAAACATTGATGTAGTGCAAACGGTACATCCAATGAATCAAATAGCAAAAACAATGATGTAGTACAAACGGTACATCCAATGAATCAAATAGCAAAAACAATGATGTAGTACAAACGGTACATTCAATGAATCCAATAGCAAAAACATTGATGTAGTACAAACGGTACATCCAATGAATCCAATAGCAAAAACATTGATGTAGTACAAACGGTACATCCAATGAATCAAATAGCAAAGACATTGATGTAGTACAAACGGTACATTCAATGAATCAAATTGCAAAGACATTGATGTAGTACAAACGATACGTCCAATAAATCAAATAGCAAAAACATTGATGTAGTACAAACGGTACATCCAATAAATCAAATAGCAAAAACATTGATGTAGTACAAACGGTACATCCAATGAATCAAATAGCAAAGACATTGATGTAGTACAAACGGTACATCCAATGAATCAAATTGCAAAGACATTGATGTAGTACAAACGGTACATTCAATGAATCAAATAGCAAAAACATTAATGTAGTACAAACGGTACATCCAATGAATCAAATAGCAAAGACATTGATGTAGTACAAACGGTACATCCAATGAATCAAATTGCAAAGACATTGATATAGTACATACGGTACATCCAATGAATCGAATAGCAAAGACATTGATGTAGTACAAACGGTACATCCAATGAATCAAATAGCAAAGACATTGATGTAGTACAAACGATACATCCAATGAATCCAAATGAGACGGAACATCGATGTAGTACAATAACAGTACATCCGATGAACCTAACACCATAAAAGAACACCGGACACTAGTCCATAAAAGGAATGAGATAAAGCTCCATAAAACGAAGTGTATCAAAACGTCCGTTGAACTTGATAAAAAGATAATTCCATTCAGACAACATCAAAGAATCAACCACTTGTTGCTTACGACAAAGCGCACTGGCAACACGATCTCCCTTCCAGGAATAAAAAGAATATCAAGATCATAAGATGTCAGGAACTCGAGTCAACGTGGAGTTTCATATGAGATAATAATTATTCCAAGGATTTTATGATCGAGGTGGAGAACAAATTTCTCCCCCAAAGATGATGATGTCAAACTCTAAAAGCGAAAACAATAACCGCGAGCACTAGATCATGAGTGGTATACCTAGCCTCAATCGGCTTTTAATGATTTAGAAGCACACGAGATAGCACGTTCTCCTTTGCAAGAGAACGACATCCAAACCAATACGACTAGTATCAGTACAAATAGCAAAGTCTTGGTTCCCCTCCAGGAATCACAAGAATAAGAGTATCGAAAAGAAAGAATTTCTTTTAAATAATCTTCTTTCCTGAAAAGTTAAAACTTTCAAATTACATTTATCATTATGTAATAATCTTTCTAGAAAAATTTACTATTTTCAAGTTAATATACTGTGTCTGATTGTCTCATCAAAGCGTTTAGGAAATTCCTATCGATAACGTTGATCAAGCGCATCGACCAGAATTCTTAAAACACTAAATGGGCAATACAATCACAAAATCATATTCTATAGGATAAGTAAGTTTCTCAAAAACTTCTAAGAATATTCTTTGTTCGTTTTAAGAACAAAAATCTGGTTATACTTCTAAATAAATCTTATGAAAAGATTTAGCAAAATTTTAAATTGCTACTTTCATCTAAAAATCAATAAATAAAAGAATGGTCTCATCGAAATATTCATAGAATATTTGATGTATAAAATGGATGAAATAAGATGGACAAATTGAATGACAAAATAAGTCATTCATTAGAATCATAACGAGTGCGGAGTGCGTAAGTGGAATGCTAACTTCCGCAACTCGTAGCAAATGAAAATCGGTGGTAAGGTCAAACTGAAAAGACCTTAGCACCACACAAAAGATTACTTAGGTGATAATCCTAAGACAAGCTCAAAGATTCTGGAAAATTTCTCTAACTACATGAATGAGAGAAATAACACTTTCCTTATAAGTGGGCTTAAGGAATAAAATGAGGCCATCAAGTTGGAATCAAAATCATAAAGGAAAAATAGAAATATGCTTAACAGATTGAAAATGTCGAAGAGGAATAGTCCACACGAGAAAATAGGATATGGGCTTCACAACGATTAAGCCAACCCTTACAAAAAATCAATCCCGAAGCCTAAGTAAAAATATCGGCTCGGAAAGATAAATCACATAAAATAATTTCGACATTAATAGAAAGAAAATTGAGTGTTGCGGATCAACCATCCGGATTCGCAGCTCTCAAAGAAGTCATCAAGCCCAAAGTATTCAAAGAAAAGAATCTTCAAGTTCTTTTGATATAAAAACAATGAGATGAACCCATATCAAAAAGAACTCAAATAGAAAGTTCACGAAATAAAACAATGCCATCAAGGATTGAATGAAAATACCTTGACCAAGAGAAGAGTTGCCAGGGGCTTGCAGCATTCCTTCTCTCTTGCTTGGAAGCTTAGGACACGAAGATAAAAGATGACCCGAACCTTTGCAATAACGACAAAAGTGGGGTTTCGGGCACTCCCTTGCATGGTGGTCTGTGGAACCACAATTGTAGCATCGTCCACGACTAGAGGTAGGAACTTTTGCTACCAGAGTTTGTTGCTTCCCTTTCTTATTAGAATCAGGGCCTTTGAATTTGATAGGCCTCTTCAAGTTATTGTCGAAGTTCTGTTGGGCACGCACAACTTCAACATCACCTTCATTATCGGCCTCTTCAAGACGAAGAGCGATATCAATAAGCTGATCAAATGAAACCTCATGTTTCAGAAGTAATGGCTTCTTAAGATTCTTATTAAAGCCATAGACAAATCTCTGATTTTTCTTCAATGGGGTATTAATGTACTCAACCCCGTATTTGGACAGAGATTCGCAGGATGCGACATAGTCTGTCACAGAAGATTCACCTTGAACAAGGTCAATAAAACGCCGGGCCAAAATTACTTTTTCATCCTCCGGCACAAATTTCAATTCGAATCTTTCCCGGAATTGCTCCCAAGTAAGATCCGCTTCGATAATCTTCGAAGTTAAGAGCTCATACCAATCTAATGCTCTTTCTTGGAGCATGCTAGAAGCCACTTGGACTCGATGAAGGTCAATAAGGTTCATGCTAGAAAAGATGCGATCGCATGATTTGAGCCAAGCTTGAATTTCTATAACACTCTCGGATCCTTTGAATGGCCTTCCACCCAAATTGGTATAGTCTCTGCACAAGCGTGCAAAACTGGATCTAGGATGAGTAGGCTCTGGAATGGGTCCTGCAGCTTGAGCGTTCTTCACGAGATCTAAAAGCTGCTGAGCAGACATGAATACTCCATCTTGGGGAGTAGCACTAGATTGACCGGCGCTGGGACGGCCAGGTCTAACCATTTCTCTTCCTTAAGAAAGAAAGAAGGAAGAAGAAGAAGGTTACTCACAAAATGAATATCATGCAATCTTGATAGATAAAACAAGGAATCATAAAGAAAATAGGATGAATCGGTACGAAGACTCGAATTAAATCCTAAGGCACAATCTCCTAAGAAAGACTTAGGACACAATCCTTGCTAGAATATTCCATATTGTTCTGAAGTTTGGCTCTGATACCAAGCTGTGACGCCCCACCTCTATACCCACCCCAGCCAAGAACATTACAGTGAATGCTGTCAACTAGCACGGAGAATAAGGCCGTTGAGGAGCGACCATCCGTGTAATTTCTTTGCGCGAGCATCGATATGTCAGATAGTATAACATGCATTTCTTTATCAAGAGGGAATCCGACATACCGACACAAACTCAAAGCTACTACACAGTGGCTGTAATATCTTCAGAAACCAATATAGTAATAAACATAACATAAATCAGTCACAGACAATTCATATCACAAAGGCGGAAATAGATATGAATATAACACATGAAAGTGTACATCAGAGTATTGGTCAAACAAGATCCACAATATCAAAAAGAATAGATACAAGTGCTAGACAAAAGAATAAGTATACATCATAGAGTCTGTATCTCAAATGTATACGACAAAAAAAACTACTAAGCTAATGTAGTTAGCCAAAAGTCAGAAGATGGTTCCAGATAGGAAGCCATGAGGAAGCACCTGTAAATCTCAGTCTGACCCGAGTATTATTTAATAAGAAAATAATAAACGGATCAGTCTAGCTATAAATATCAGATGAAATGATATAGAATAAGAGATATGACTAAACGCATAATAATCACAATACCAAGCTGTGATATATATATATATATATATATATATATATATATATATATATATATATAAGTAATTGAAAATCAACAAGAGAATAATCAGTATCGCAAAGATCTTCTCAAAGATAGAAAGGAATGTCATACTCCTAATTTCATTCACCAAGCCACAATAAATGACATACATATCCATGCCAATCGTAAAAGTTGGTGAAACAAAAATTCCAGAATTCAACACACGAAATCCAGAAATCACAATCAAAGGAAACAACGACGTTGTACAGCGGGACATCCGATGAACCAAATCACAATCAAAGGGAACAACGACGTCGTACAGCGGGACATCCGATGAACCAAATCACAATCAAAGGGACCAACGACGTCGTACAGCGGGACATCCGATGAACCAAATCACAAAGACATTGCACAATGCTAGTCTAAAACATAAAAAGATCGTCATGATCAAAGAGAAATGTCGATTACAGTAAGCTAGTAAATATATGAGCTTAGCATCATGTCCCATAACCACTAGCTTAACTTAAATCACTACAAGAAATCTGATTTATGATTGCATTTGTTCTCAGCGTTTCGAACGTTAATGCGGTGAAAGTAACTTTTACGTGAAAACTGTTTGCATCGAAACGCTGAGAATGGTAATAGGGTTCTAATTTTCAATGACAAAATACTTGCCGCCGCATTCATTATACTTCCCAAAATTTTCATTCTCCCTCTTTTAACTGCCGCTCCCTCTTCGCTTCTTCATTTTAGTTCCGCCTATTTTCATTTCCATTGGATTTTGCTTGTTCTTCGATTTGGTCGATCGTCACTGCCTCTTTAATACCTCAAGTACTCCCTTGTCAATGAATCACCCTAATTCGTCCTTTTTAGGTTTAATCGATTCACCAATTCACCAACATTAAATCCAAACCAACAAAAACGGAAAAAATTGGTGGGACTCACCTTCTGTTGCTGCCACCCACAACCCTTATCCTCACGATGGTCGCGGTGCTTTTCCTTCCGAAGGCGGTTCTCCTTCTGATTTGCTCTTCCTCGCCGATGACGGTTTCTAATTTCATCCCGTTTCCCCCTCTTCTTTCTAATTTTTTTACATAAAATCAAAGATAAAATATGTTGACTGTTAAGAGGGTTCCAACTGTGGTGTCTAATTAGCAAGAGGATGATGCTGCAGCAGAGCCGCTTGGATGCGGCCGTAACTGTCTCGGCCATTGCTGCTTGCTTGGTATAATTTTTTAATCTGGAGTTTGATTTGATAGATTTTGGCTATTTTGTTTCCCGTGTCATCCAAATATTATATTTCAGTAAGTTACAGAATAGTGTTTAATTAAATTTGTATTTCGGGAGATTCATTTTTGGGTATAGACCTGTGCTCTTGGAATTTAGCATATTAAATAACAAATTCACTGTTGGATAGCATTTTGCAATATTCGATTATTTGAAAAGGGGTGGTAAACCTTTGCAAATTTTTGTTCTGGCCTTGATTCTGTTGGTCCAGTTAAGAGACGAAATCATTATTTGGTTATTATTATGTTTGAATGATTTGATATTGTGTTGTGAAAATGAAACTTTACATGTCATTTTAAAATAAACACATGATATAAATGACCTAAATTAAACAGTAACAAAAAGTTTTTGGTGGTAGGTGCGATGGATGAGTAGAAAATGGCCCCTCTTTTAACTTTTGTGATGTAGATAATAGCTTGCAAATAAACATCTCCTACAGTACGTTGTAAGGTAGATGTTAGCTTACAGAATAAGTTTCACCTTACGTATTGAACCCAAATACCATGGTAAAGTAGCAACTCTGCAAAAGGAAAAAATTGCATGGTACATATGAAGTAGATACTTAGTGCTTACTGCATTAGTACTTATCTATCTATATTATAATGTCAAAACCTCAATTTTAAGCTTTCAAATACAGTGAACCAACATGTTTATTATTTTGTAAACATCCAAATCAGAATTTGCCACTTTTTTCTACTTCCTTCCGTTATTGGAATATTACATAAATAATATAGACTCAAAAACCTTTCTGACTGCCTGCAGTAGCGAACGATCATCACTTTAAAAGTAACACCAACTATTTTTTTTCACTTACACATATCTTACATTTAGTCCTTTATATGTATCCAAATTATTATTGGCAATAAACAAAATACATTTGTGCAACCAATCTTATAAAATTGGCATCTTGTTCTTGTATATTTGCTTAATTATACACAATCTAGTTTAAACGACGCTATAGTGAATTGCCAAGTCATTAATTGAACAATGCATCGTTCATTTGTTATCCCAGTAGCTCGTTCAAGTGGAACCAAAACTTTTTGAATAGGAACTGTCATTTTGAAACTTCGGTAGAACTGGACCAGCAACCACTACAAGAAAATTATTTATTAATTGCAATGAGTTACAACGTTCGAATGCATGCTGTTGTTTTTAAAACACTTATTACACAAAATTATAAAATAAATTGCTATGCGATGATTACGCGGCATAAATTTTATTTTAGCAGTCTTTTCTAATGTTATATTACAGCCATACATATATTTTGTTTATAGAATTGATATGAATAAAATGGTTTGATAATTTTGTTTTATATAGTTTACACTACTAGGCAATTTGCATGTGTTTAAGGTTGTGTTAGTGCAGGCTATAGTATGAGTGCATGAGTGTATATATATTAGTTAGTTTGAGCATATAAAAATAGGTGTGTTGTTCATTTACAACTAGAAGCTTTTATGTCCACTAGTATAATATATATATAATTTATATAAACTTGACATGGCAAGTTTTTCTGCTTGATTTTAGTAAATAAGATTTCATTGCTTCTTGGTCCTTAATATGTATCTATATAATATGTGAAGATTGAATGCTTCCGATTTAACAGAATGAATTCATTTAGAGAAAACCATCGGCCTGTAAATTAGGCTGAGACTGTTTGTTAGTAGTTTTCAGTCACCTAGTTTGTGTTGTTGGTTTATGTTCATGAATTTTTATTAACATTTTGGTTATTTGGATATGGTTTTAAGAATTAAAAACTAACTCAAATGTTTCACTTATATTGCAGTACAAACTTTTGCATAGGGAAGGGAAGATGTTTGTTTCAAGGGCTGCAACAGAACCTGGGTTCAAAGACGGTTCGGGGGCTGCAGCAAAACCGTGGTAGGGTTGATAACGGTTTGAGAGGGTGGTGTTGGTATCGAGTTTGGAAATGATTGCAAGATAAGGATGAGATTGATAAGTGGAGGAGGCGAGAATGTGGTTGATTGGATCTATGCAGTGAGGCATAGAAGGATGAAGTTTAGGCAGTGCTAGAAACTGGATGGGTTCAGGTTGGATTCAGTCGAGTGGTGTTGGGGTCTCAGAACTGAGTGGCAACTTTGATTGGCAATGGTGATTGTGGAGGAGATGTTGCGGAGAATTTGTTGACTGAGGATGAGGAGGTGAGGATTCTATTTTTTTGGTGTATTTTAAGCAAATTTTGGTTCATGAATAAAATTTTCCACAGACTTGTTTATATTTATTTAAATGAAAACTGATCACTATTTAGGTAAAAAAATTATATATAGTATTGAAATTTTTTAATAATTTTCAACAGAAGCCTGAAATTTTAGAAGTTCATAATTTTACATAATAAAATCTAATGCAAACGCTGAACAGAAGTATTTATATCTTTTACATGTAAAGCACAAAATGCAATGCTTTTGGAATATTTTTTGGAGCAACACAAAAAATATTCGATGATATACAGACTCACATGCGCACGCCCGCACACAAAATATCGAGCTGCATAGAAAACTGAATACCCCAGCTATATTAATGTTATATGAACCTAGTTTGTATCTGGATATAACCAGGCTATAATACTAGGCGGTGAGATGGTTAGTAAGTTGTAAAGTTTATTTTCCATGAATTATAGGTGGTGGGGTCATTTTTATATACTAGTAATGTGTACATGATTGGTTAGTAAGTTGTAAAGTTTATTTTCCCTAAATTCTTACAACTACCTTTATACAAATAAAACAGTTCAATGATAATTTAATAAAGGATATTTGTGCTTTTAACCTTTCAATCATTATAAATCAGATAATATTCTTAATAATAATTGTGAGAAATACTAAAGGGTATATACCAATTGTTTTGTTCAAAAATTGAATTTTAGATGGGAAATATCTATTCATTGTTAAATCGGAGTGGAGATTTGTTGCTTTTAGTTTAATGAAATTTAAATGAGCCATTTACTTTTGAGATGTGTACGGTTGTCAGCATTGTAGATGAGCAAAAGTGTGTGGATGCCCATATGTCCATAGGCATACTGATGCAATTATAAAAATAACAACAAAAGGTGGTGTAACTTACAGATGCATTAGATTCATATGCAGCCTTTGTGGTTTGTTTGAAATGTTTTGTTCTGAAACCGACATTTGAACATGTCTATTAAGATGTTAGATAAATTAAGCTCAGTACATCCCTCCCTGGCACTGACATTTAAATGAATATCTGTCTTTTCGTAATTCTTATCATTCATGATAACTCAATTCTCCAAGGTTGAAAAATATATCCATTTAATAAACTGCATCAATAAGCTGGTGCTTAACTAAATATCTCATTACAATGGAATCAACCCAGAGACCGAAGTTCCCATTTTTTTCTTCTTTTTTTCTTTTTTTAACCTTACATTATGTCAGTAGTAAAGTTAGATATGGGACCACTAACTTCTCTGCTAGGCGACCACAGCTGCACTTATGCCATACCAGTTAATGAGCTTGTATTACTGCAAAATGAGTTCAACACTAACATCAAAACGTAGTTACATAATATGTAATTATTTTATTAACGTTTTGTCTCATATTAGTGTTAATGTCTTTTTTCAAATGTTCTGTGTAAATTTGTTACAGGATTGACATACTGACTTATTAAATTAACACATGAAGTACAATTTATACACTCTATCAGACCAAGAGGAGCAATTTTTATACATTTCTGGATAATTAATTCTTGCTGTGAACATAAAAACTATAAGCTCATTAAATTTTATCCAAGATGAATGAATCGCAGCACATCATGGAATTACTATTCCCATATGTAGTTTGTAGAAGAGAAATATTTTTTTGTTCTTGTATTTTATAAGGAATACGCAGTAGCTTAAATCAGATCAGGAAAAGAATCAAGTTTGGAAATTAATTTTGATGTACTTTACAGGCTTCTGGCTACTTTCAACTAACATTGTGGTTATTTTCTCTCTCTTTTCAGGATATTAATATTGATATATTGGGTGATGAGGATGAAAAGGACAAAATTAATGATGTAGCTTTCTTGGCTCTCGTCAAGTTAAAGGTAGAACATTGTTTGTGTACATCTTACTTGCTGTTTGGAAGCAAGGTATTCTAAACAAAATTCAAAAGGTAAATCGCAATATCCAAACATTAAATCAAATCTGAATTTCAGTTCTGAATTATAGATTTAATAGATTCTTATTTTAATAAATTATATGTACTTGCATGCTATAAATATCGAGAAGTAAGATCAAATAATAATACTTGCTAGGTTCTTAATCATGCTATACTTTATATAACCTTGCAAGCTTCGGATTCAAACAAGATGCAGAGTTCAACTATTATGGATGCATTATACAACATTATATTCTTTTGCAAAATAGGAATAAATTGAGGCCCAAAGTGTTTAATTATAGATGATTATTGGGCAGATTAATTTAATAAAGAATTCATTCGGTATCTTGATTAAGGGTGTTGTTTCCGTGCCATACGCTGATAAGTTACAAATGTCATCATTATACATATACTGAAACCCAATGAGCGATCTATTGCAAAATGCGCATGTATGCTAAAGAGGAGTGCGATTTTTACCATAAGAGTCTTCTGTATAGCAATAGGAAAACTGTGGGGTGCTATTTAATTTTGCTGATACAATACTTTAATGTAGAATTTTTATATGGTTGGAAGAGACAAGAGTAAATCACATTGGCGAGTGCTAAAGATTGATAGATTGGAACCTTCCGAGTTATACTTCCAAGAGGACCCTACCACATACTTGAAAGTGGAATGTAATGAGTTACTGAAGCGAATACATGAAGGCAACAAGTCAACTGGAGGGCTAAAATTTGTTTCAAGCTGTTATGGCATTGTTGGTATGGTCATGCTAATAGTTTTGTTTTCTTGAACACTGTCTTATATTCAATTGTCTAATTTATGTATATTCATTGTTTATAATTAGGATTTGTTAAGTTTTTGGGGCCATACTACATGTTGCTTATTACAGCGAGGAAGGAGATTGGTTCTATTTTGGTCACATAGTGTATGCAGTCACCAAAAGTGAAATGGTTGCACTTCAGAACCCTAGAACGTGCTCGAATACGGCTGTTTCTAACAGTGAAAATAGGTCATTTTTTTACTTTTACTATTTAGTATTTACCTATGCTAATTGTTTGTAAGTTAAAACCTACGACTCTACCATTTCCTTGAATCTACAAGTAATATGCTCAACAAAGTAAAATAAAATAATGGTTGTACCAAGTGAGTCGATGTCAATAAGAACTGAACAATGGAATTTCAGTTCTGAATTATTTTTATTATTTGTCTACTTACATCTCAATGGCTGCATCTGTTTGATTCATTGCAAATTGTCTAGGAATTGGTATAAAATCTTGAAACATGGAAGAAATTTTTTTGGTTACTGAAAAAAAGGATAAATGGTGGGAAGCTAGTGCAAGAGCCAAATGAAATGTCCAAGGGTTATGTGTATATTTATAAACAAAATTACATTACTTTCTCTCAAGTAAAACAATATAACTAAGCAATTTTTTTAGCTATTTATCATTGGAACACGTTGAAAATTAAGGAAAAAAATTAAAGAAATAAAAAAGTATAATCTGCTAAATATATGAAACTAAAATTACAAGCCAAATCTGTATTCTACGAACTCCACATTCATATTCGAGGTTTCCAAATGCACCTGAACCTGATGCTGCTCCGCTAGCTTCCTATTGTGATAAAATTAAATGGTTTCCTAGCACTCAGATATTTTTCTAAATGTGGAAAGGTAAGTTGAGGGGAGTGTGCAAGTTTTCTAAGCTGTAGAAGAGTACCTTGTATCCTTTCAAGTCTGATTCAGTTATATCTATAACATCAAATTTCCATTAAAGTTTAATTATTTCCATTATCACATATGACAGCTAATATTTCTCGTTCTCCTACAATTGCTGGATTCATCGCTAAGAGATTTACTACCCATATTTCTACTGGCAGTTTCTGCTTTGATTCGCCTCTTTCTGCTTCATTTTTGAGGTATTGTCTGTGATTTATTGTTCTTTTAGCTGTTCTATGAACTTTTGACGCAGATTATTTGATGGTGGCCAGTTTTGATGGTTGTGTATTTATGTGATGGTCAGTGTTGTGGCAGAAAAAGGGATGTGTGGTAGAAGGAGCAGAAGTGGGATTGTCCTTGAGATGGATGGAGATTGTTCAAGTTAGCGATGTAGCAGTGGATTGGCAAGTGATATGGCTGTGGTATGTTTGTGAGGATGAAGCAGTTATGGATTTACAGGCAGTGGTGATATGTGTTGAGAGTGTAGTTATGTACTGTTGTATTGTGGTTAGTTTAGTGGATATGGCTAGCTGTGGCACAGTGGAGAATTAATGAAGTGTTGACAGTGTGATGTCGGGGGGAGACTGTTGTGAAGGAAGTGATGATGAGGTATGTCAGTGGTCTTGGAGGTGGTATTGAAGTGTAGGCAGAGTTGTTGATATTGAGAAGAGATGGCAATATGGTTGTTTGACTGCAAGCAGTGTGGTATGACTGTAATGACTGGTGACTGTGTGGAATGACTAGTGGATGGTGGCAGGTCTGGAAGTAGCAGTGATGATCAAGTGGATATGCAGTGGTCAGTATGTGGTTTAAGATGGTAGTTCTGTTGTAGTGGGGTGAAGTGTAGTAGTTAAGAGGGGACTCTTTAGAGTTAATGTGGTTTTGAAGGCAGTAAGATAGTGGTCAGCAGTATGTGTTGAAGTTTTGTGACAGGCAGTGGTTAATGGAGGAGCAATTCGCAGAGTGTAGTGGACAGGGATGGTGTGCACAGTGATGATATGCGCGAGGTCGTCGAGGAATGGCTCGACTAACTGAAGATTTGGTGAGAAATATATTTGATTTATTACCTATGGTTAATAGTTTTGTTAATGTTATGAACCCGCATGTTGCAGATACTATCGTAAGTGCTATATTGTATTGTTGCTGCCTGCCTTGTTGAACTTTGTACTATATGTATTATTGTTGAACTGGGGAGTGAGTACTATCTGAATTGGATTGCATATGGTATTATGTATTATTGTTGAACTGGAGAGTGAGTACTATCTGAATTGAATTGTACTATATGTATTATTGTTGAACTGGGGAGTGAGTACTATCTGAATTGAATTGCACAAAGTATTGTAATTGTAATGTACTGAGTATAGAGCATTTTCTGAATTCTTTGGAAAAAAAATGCATATCCCTACGACAGCGTTTATACAGTGCTGTCAATTCTTTGGAAAAAAAATGCATATCCCTACGACAGCGTTTATACATTGCTGTCAATTCATTGGAAAAAAATGCATATCCCTACGACAGCGTTTATACCTTGCAGTAGAAAACTATTAACACCGTTTATACCTTGCAGTAGAAAAATTATTAACAGCGTTTAATAAACGCTGTAGAAAGTTGGTTTTTGACAGCGTTTATATTTTTGCAGTTAAAACTTTAGGGTCAACGACAGCATGTCGTTATACAGCGTTTTTAAAAACGCTGTGAAAACTTTTAACAGCGTTTTTCAAACGCTGTTAAAAGTCTTTTTTGTTGTAGTGAATATTTACGAACAATTTGTAGATCTCCACTAGAAAATTGTCACAAGAGTTTCAATCGAACAAGTACAAGAATTAACCAACAAATTGAACGCAAGCGTTTCATATGACTTGTTTTACTAAGTCGTTTAATTAGATTTCTCATACGAGAGAGGTAAAGGTTTGTATATACTAATAGATTGGAAAACGGTTTTATAAACGAATTTGGTATTAAAATAGTATTGAAATCGTTTGAGGAAAGAGTTTTGATATTTACTACTAGTGTAGAAAACCTTTATATTTTTAAAGTGACAAATCACAAAGAAGATTGTAAGAACAATCAATCAATAAAATTCACATTCGAAGACGTGAATAAAATCCAAAGAAACCGATAAAGAATCCATCGAAATGGATATTCAAAAATCCCTAAAAAGGAGTCATCAAAGTCATAATAAACGATAACAACAAATAGGATCATCACGAATCGATTTAAATTGGAATTCTCAAGCAAATAGGCAAAGAGGCAAAATTGTGCTGATTCAGACGTCTGAAATCAAGGATTCAGACGTCTGAATCTGGAAAATAAATATTTTCCAAAGACAGAATTCAGACGTCTGAATCCTTGGATCCAGACGTCTGAAATAGGCACTTTTTAGCCTATTCCCTTTCTGGTTCCAAATGAACCAATTCAGACGTCTGAAACCATATATTCAGAAGTTTGAATCTGGAAATATAAAACTTCCCAGACAATATTCAGACGTCTGAATATCACGTTTCAGACGTCTGAATCTGGGGTTCAGGGCATTCCCTGAACCTAGGCCAAAAATGGCCAAACTAATATCGGAAACGATCGAACGAGCAAATGGCGATGACTAAGGAATTACGTCGAACGACAACCCAGCCTAAACGGCTCTTCGATACGCCTCAAATATCAATGTCCAAATATCCATAATAGGATTTTCATAAATTAGACCAAAACACCAAAAATTAGAATATACACGAAATCAATCCAAACCAAAATCAATTGCACATGAATAAGTGTTAGGAATTCATACCTAACAATCGAAGATAATTATAGACAAAGATGTGAGATAAAAATCTCACCTTTGAACCCAAGTCAATGAAGGAGAAGCTTTAAAACCAAGCTAAGATCAATTCTTCTTCAATAACAACTCAAGGAGCTTCAATCTAAGCTTAAAAGAGAAACATTTCCTAAATTAGGTTTAGGAATTTTCTGAAATCAAAGAGAGAATGAGTTGGAGAAGAAGAAGGAGATGCTTACCAATGGGTTCACTTGAGTTTTGAGCAAGAAGATGGATTTGCTAATGGAAACTAGGGCTTAGGATTTACTAATTCTTTTTCTCTTCCTCCATTTTTAATGAAGCTTGAATGTATAAGGAAATTATGAAGTAATGAAGAGGAGAAGGGGTTGGGACTGAATAAATAAGTGGCTCAGCCCAAACCAAAAGCCCTAAGTACAAAGTGGCAAAAATCAACTTTCTCCAAACATATCGAAGCTTATACTCAAAAAGGTCGCAAACGGGATTTTGGACTTAATAGGGGTGGTCTCGAGTCCTAATTCGGCTGTTTGCAAAAAGTAGCTTTTCGAACTAAAATCCGACTAACGATAAAATATTTAAATAAAATATTTAAATATAAAATCGATAAATATGCGGGTTGTTACAGGTGTTGAAGACCGGATATTTTTGAAAACGGAAGGATTACCGTCGAATGACTCTACATCGGCTGATCTCCGATATAAAGGTTTTATCACCCTTTGTGATGGGAATTCCGGACGTGTTTAGTGAATATCCGGATCACAAGGGATTCTTTGGAAGTGCCTTCGGTTCCATTCGATCCCGGAACGGACTTTTATAGATGTGTATCTGACGTTACAATTTGAGATGTAAAGCTGGTTTCTATCAAATATGTTTCTGTTGGTGGCGGAGAATTTATTCTCTTAGCTTAACACCCCTCTCTGAGACATACGAGCTCAAAGGTTATGTAGTTGATGGTTACTAGGGATATATTCCCAATTTGGTAACGTGCCATACGAAGTGATGCTGATCATTTGTTGATCAAAGCGTGGCTTTTATGAAAAGAGTAGCTTTGTGGATGAGACTTCGTCGGACCTCACACCCCGAAAATTGTCAAAACATGAAAGATGCAGCAAGGTTATTAGGGAATAGCGCCCCCTTAGTGTATGTCATTCCTTCTGGATAGAGGTGGTATCATGGTATGGAGACCAGATACTTAACCTATGCTGTTGCTGCAAACTTATTATTTTGTGGTTGTTGGTGAATCCTGGGATTTAGGTCGGTTACGACCGGGGGATGGCATACTCGTGTCAGTTATTACCCAGCTAGGGGTAACCTGACCTTGTGTTGGTAGAGATCCGGTAGTTTCTCAGGGCGTCTTTCCAGAGGCGTACCCATGTGGCAATGGGAAGTTCCTTGGCCTGACCATTTGTTGGAAAATCCAAAGAAACATTACGAACCTTGTACGGTTTTAGCTGTATAACCTGCCACAGAATGTGGCGGTAACTTGCTATTGAACATGGTAGCTATATTAGGCATAAGTGCGGAATGCTTATGCTGGCTAAGATTTATATTATACCTTTGAAATGTTTTTTTCCCGCACTTTGCACTTATAGTAATAATATCAAAGAAAATTTCTCGTATCAAACATGTTTGACTATCATAAGGTGAAATCTCCTCTGATTCTACATTTGCATTGTGTGTGTGTGCGGGAGGCCTTATGGTAGTTTCATTTTCCAAAAGCATTGCGAATTTATTTTAAAATATTTCTTTGTTTATTTTAAAAGATATAACTGTTTTAAATTCTCACACCAGTCTCATGACTGACCTGGAGTTTATTTTTCCCTTCCTAAACTCTGGGTGCCCACCAATTTTCACACAGGCGGTTTGGAGTTAGGTTATCAGGTCATTCTGGAATTCAGGAGTTGCTATAGGGATCTGGAGGCAGGTTGGATGGCTTGGCGTATCAACTAGTATATAGTATTTCTTTTCCGCTGTTTGTTATTGTAAACTCTGATAATGTAATGTAATGTGATGGAATGTACAAAATGTACAGTTCTTTTGATTTAGAGATTATTCATTTATCTATTATATATTGTTCCGCTGCGATTGTGAGATTCTGATATTGTTCTATTGCTTCTTCTTTCTTTCTTCTTCTATCATTTTCTTCTTCTTAAACCCTAATGGTTCGGTTTTCCAGCATTCGATTGCTCGGCAGTTGATATGGTGGACGTATTAATTTCGATTTTCGAAAGTCGAAGAATTAGGTCTTTACAAAGTGGTATTAAAGCATATGGTTAAGCGACAACCTTGGCTCTGTTGGGAATTACTCATTAGAGAGAGAGTCGGTAGTACTCTAGAATGAGTGTGAGTGTAATCATAGATATGAGCGCGTATTTGTTGGTGAATATGAAATTGTTTTATATTGTGTTTGCTTATCCGTTGAGCTATTTGTGAATTTTGGTCGGTATGTGGGATGCCATATTTTTCGATAAGGATTTCTAAACACTTAAATGAGGCAAGTCGACATAGTATCATTTTAAATTGGGTAAATGAAATAATTTTACCTTGATTATATTTTATATATAAAGGAATAAATTTTTAGAATTATTAAAGTGTATATAAATTGATTGTTTGGTTGTTGAAAATATAAGAATATATATAGTTAATTAAAAGAATAAATTGTATAAGCAAATGAATTATTAAGATTCAATTATAATTAATGTGATTTACAATTTTGAAATAATATTATATATAAGAAGTGATACTATATGAATATATTTATAAATATGAGTTGTAAATAAAAATGAATTTGAACTATGAATTGAAAATTTTGAACCATGTTTATTTTGGAAATTATTTTCCAAAATTAAAAGTTAAATAGTGAAATTAGATAAGAAAGAGATTTATAAATGTGATTTATGAATAAAAGGAAAATTTTGAAAGAATACTAAGCATTGAATTCACTACTTTTGCTGGGAAATAATAAGGGTGATGACTGCAGCATCATCGGTATCATTTTCAAGTTTCTGTGTGATGGATTTGTTACCCTAGTAATTGAAAAAAAAATTGAAGTTTGGTTGTGATAAACAAATTTGAAATTAAATTCCAAGTTGTAGTTGTTGAATATAAGTGAATCAAGTTTTAAAATTATAATATGAAATAATAAAGATTTTAGCTTTGGTAAAGTTAAAGGGTTTGGGTTAACATAGTAAATATATGATGTGAAAATTTAACTAAAGGAAGTTAAATTTATTAACTCAGATTTGAACTAGATTAGATAGGTGATTATTTAATGGATTTGGAAGTTTAAATATATAAGTTGTATAACTTATTAAATGTGACAATGTAAGTGAAACCAAAAGATAAAATGGTTAAACAATTTTGTTAGGCAAAATGAGATATGAATTTAAATAAGTGACGAAATTTGACTTTGGTAAAGTTAAATAGAATTTACTTTAGAATTGGATTCTGAATTGGATTTATAAGTGGGAATTTAAGTTAAGTTAAACAAATGATGTTTAAATGGAATATAACTTAAGTGATGTTGAATGAAGTTGATTTTTGTATCGAACTAAATTAATAAAGTGATGAATATGAACTTGAGTTATATAAATGAAATTCAACTTTATATGGTAAAATGAATTAGCAATTGAATTAATGAACAAATTGAATGTAAACCACTTGAACGTAAGTAAATTGATATGAAATAATGGATGTAAGTGTTAGTGAAGTTGAATTGATAATATTGGAAGCTATGAAATTTGATTTGAATATGGAAGTGAACTAACTTGAATATAAATCAGTGAATATAAACTAATTGAAAATGAATAAATGAATGTTAGTAAAGTCCAATGTTAATGAATCAAATGCGATTAAAAGAAAAACCAATTCATGGAATATTATGAAAAGTGAATGTATATTGATTTGAGGATTGGAATTGTAGTGGATGATAATTGTTTAATGGTTGGATTTGTTGCCTTTTGTTGCATTCTCTATATTGGCACATGTAGTTGTTGTACCGGTATATGTTGCATATTGATATTACTTTCCTATATGCATGTTTCTCATTACTGTTGAGTGTTTAGTAGGTGTGGATTGCGCTTGCTTCGCATTTGGAGCTCGCTTTCGCGCTATATTAGCCGTAAATGCTCGCTAATAATATATAAGGTACATATCTCGGATTACATATCGTACTTTTATTTTCCTGCGGGATGCCTCATTACTTTGATGAGATGTATATTTGTGATATATATTTCCATTTTTTCGGATCGAACCGCACAAAGGAGACTCTGGCGAAATTTTCTGAAAATATAAGGCGTTAGAATATTTTTGAGAAAATTGAAAAATGTTGAAAAGATAACTAAGTATGATTTGAAAACTTAGTAAAGTTATTGTAAGAAGTTTAACTATGAATTTTGGAAAAGTTAAAATGTTTAAATAAATTTGAAATTTAATTTGAAAAAATGGTTTTGAAAAGTTAATGGATTCTGTAACTTTTTCTTACATGGTAATTTCGAGGACAAAATTCTTTTAAGGGGGGAAGTTTGTAACGACCCAGAATTTCTATCATCTGAAATTCATATATTTAATTGATTTTTAAAATATTAACAAGTAAAATTTGCAATTCGAATAAAATTTATTTTGAATATAATGATTTAATTGGATAATTAAATCGATAGTTTAATATTTGAAGTTACAGAAATAATTGAAAATTGGGTTTAATGTGATTAAAATTGATTTATAAAGATTTAATCATATTGGAGTTAGAATGATGTTATAGAACTTCTAAAATTGAATCAAAAGTAAATTTATGGAAATTGAATATTTTATTATTTTATTGACGAGTAAAAATAGCCATTTTTCAAACTGTCTCGTATTTCGACGGAACCAGTTTCATCGGATCCATAATGTTATATTATTGTATGGTTTCAAATTTCATGTCAATCGGATTTAAGGTTTGTCCAGGGCGAGCTAAAATGCACTGAAATCGGTTTGAGTGAATTTTAAATTTAAATAATTAGATTCGAAAACTTATCTTCCAAATTTGATAAAATTGGCTCCTGATATATATTCCATTGCATTCGGAATGGGGATAAAACATTATAAACGTCAAGCGGTACGCTTCGTTTGGAGTTCGGAAAATTTCGGGATGAATAGTGTTTTGATATTTTCTATAAAAGCACCTCTATCATTCTATTTTTCACCAAAACCCTACAGACGATTGAAAATAAAGGCAAAAAACGAGAATCAAACCTGACTCCCTGCCATCTCGATCATAGGATAACTATCCTTATCCCAGATCCAAGGGCCCTCCCGATAACTACAGACGATGTGTAACTTGGCTTCGTATGTACTACTACAGCTAGTTGTTCCTAACCTATTCCTTAATTAGGTCACAAAGGCTCCTACAATCGTTTGTTTTAAGCCCATCCAGCTCATGGAATAGGCGTTACTTTCCCAATCTACCTTCTTAATCGATGGATTATCTTTTCATTGGTTTTTGGTGGGGAATCTGCTCTCGGATATCCAAGTATATCCTCTCCAGGGTCTCGATTAATTCAACGCAAGAAGAGAACTTATGTTTTCTCCTTTTCGCTTTAGTCCTCTAAAGCCATCATCAGCCTTTTACTTTCCTTTACCTTTATCAAATCCTGCTATAGACGGTCCTCTGTCATCCACTATATTAACCTCCGCCTTTTTAGTTTCATTGTCCTGCTGATGCAAGTATATCTCAGCCTCATGGTAAAACTCCACGAGATCCGCTGGTGGATCCCTTTCCAAAGCAATCTTAAAATCCATTTCACCAGAAGCTCCTGAAACTATCGCCATCGAAACCACCAATGGATCTTTCCTACGCACTATGGCCGCTATCGCGTTAAACTTAATCAAACCACTCCTTAGGTTTTCTTCGACCCTATTTTAAAGCTTGATAGCACCATCACATTCTTTGGTCTTTAATTATGAACTCTAAACTGCCTTATGAATCTACTCACTTACACTGTCCAAGTGCTTATGGATCCGTTTTACAACTGTCTAAAACATATCGCTGCCTAATCTATTAAATTCAAGGGAAACACCATCCCATTAGCTGTTTAGATGCACTCAATACCTCCATATTTTGGATAAGTCTCATTAGATGAACCATTAGATTAGTTTTACCATAGTACAAATCTATCACTGGCAGCTTGAAATCGGATGGTTCCTTGCATACAGGATATTAGGTGTTAACGAATAAATTCCTCAACACCTATGAGTATGTTGAAAATGGGTTAATCAGAGGGAAGTCTCTTTGAGGCCAGTAGAAGTCTTCAATTTGAATAAAGCACCTGTTAACGTAAAAATTAGACGCTAACACCCCGGTGTAGATTGAAGTTGAGTGAAAGCACCACCCGTGTACACGGGAACTACAAACAAGTAGAGAAATCACAGAAAAAGCAGAAAAAACAACAGTTTTTATTGTGGTTCGGCTTAGGGTAAGCCTACGTCCATTTTAAATCTCCTTATTACTGAATTGATTACAACTTTTACAACAATCTTCAATTACAATTCCGATGAGACAAACAACTAGAACTTTGATGTAGAAGAATTTTTTAAATCCATGTAGATTGTGTTAGATTTCCTCTCGAAGTTAGTTGAGATATCTTTCGTACTTGAAGTGTTGAGTTAGTCGAGAATTCAGCAGAGTATTGGCGCTTCAAGAGATCGGCCAAAAGTCCCCACTATGCTTGAGGTAGGTTGGTATTTATAGGGGAAATCCCCCCCTAGGTCGTAAGTCGTGACCGGTCTAAGGTGAGTTATGGCCGGTCTAAGGTAGGTCGTGGCCGATTCATCTGGCCCCTCCATGGCTTCACAAGAGTTCATTTGTACAAGTCGTAGGTCGCCTCGGAGTCAACACCACCTCTTCTCATTAATATGGCATCGGGCTTATATTCAATGGCTTTAGGTCGTGGACGAGTTAACTTGGTAAGTCGCAAGTCATGGTCCAACTGGTAAGTCCTGGACCGTGTATGAGTTAAGAGGCCACTGTGCCAAGTAGCTGCATTGAACTTACCTTCCTTTGCTTAGGCCGTGACCGACTTAACATTGGTTATAGGTTGGTCGCGACTTAGGTCGGTAGCTATCTTGGGTCGGCGTCCTTTAAGTCTTAAGTTGGTACACTTGTTAGAGCATTGGGTCGGAACCTCTCTTAAGTCGGTATCCCTTTTCGGCCTTAGGTCGGCATTCCTGTTAAGGCAGTTAGGTCGGCAACTAGTTAAGTCGGCAATCTCCCTAGACTGTTAGGTCGGTATCTATGTTGAGTCGGTAGCCTTTTTAAAGTATTAGGTCGGCATACTCGTTGAAGTGTTAGGTCGGCATAACCCTTAGGCCTTAGGTCGGCACCCCTGTTAAGCCTTAGGTCGGCATCTCTTTGAGTCTTAGGTCATTATCGTTTCAAGTCGCTGAGTCAAAACTGAGGCGGAGTTAACAATTGCCCCTCGAAGTATACGCCTACTGGTTAGGTCGTGTGCTTCGATATCCTCTAACCCGTCCACTCTTTATGTTGGTAGGTCGTGTACGACCTAACAGTTTGGTCACACGTTCCGCTTCAGGTCTCTCTACTATAAGTCGCATATTCTCTCCTTTCTTCTCATTACTTACTCTCTTGCTTCTGCCATTAAAGACTTTCTCAAGCTCCAAAAGGCGATTCCATTCCAAATAATCACCGATAATCTTTGTTGTTCATCACGTAAGTAAAACCTGCTCTTCTCTTGATCCCTTATTGTCATCGATTCACGAATTCTATTCAAACCGAACCCACCTCTTGCGCGCTGCTTTACTGCGAACCTCATCGCGCCAGCAGTTTGTGAGCTCGAGTTTGCTTGGTTTTGGCTCTAAACGATCGACGAGATGATGGTGATGGTGTACTGCTTCTGGCTAGTTGATTTTGATTTGCGTTAGGATGGCTAAGCATTGAATTTGGGTGATTTCGAACTGACTTAGTGGATGATCCGATATCACGAATGAGACAGCGTGAATGGAGTGAGGGTTTTTTGTGGATGGAGCAGTTAGCGGGTTAACAGGTTGAGGGGAATGAGATACTGACCTGGATGCGACCCAGTAATTTTGGGTGACCTAACCTTTGGCCGCCCTTACCCTTAAATCGTAGCCGAATTAACCCTTGGGGGAAATCTGCCGATCTAATCTTCTGCCGATTTAACCCTGAACCGTGGCCGAGTTAAACCCTAAACCGTGGCCGAGTTAAACCCTAAACCGTGGCTGAGTTAAACCCTAAACCGTGGCCGAGTTATCCCTTGAACTGTGGCCGAGTTCACCCTTGGAGAATTTCACACCACTTTTCGAACCAGAGCCTTCTTCCTTATTATTCTTCACGACCTAAAGAACTGCCACTTTAAGGAACTAGAAACCTAATCTTGACTCGCGAGAGATTCCTTGGGTCGCAGCCGAGTTAACACTTGGATGCCCAACTCGAATTCTCACTTAAAAGCATAGTTCCAATTTGAATTCTTAACTTGATGTATTGTACCGAACTGCTTAAATTCTGGATTGTTTTAACTTTGTTGCTTTATTTCACAGACCACATTGTCTCATAGGCTAAAAACCTGCTGAAAACAACAATCACAGAAAACCAAGGCGAATAAACTGCCATTGACTGCCCATATCAAATGACGGATTAGTTGACATAGAGTAATCAACTTAAATACACTGTATGAAATGCTGTGAACCAATCAACTAAAGTGAATATTAATGCAAAGCATTGCTAACTTAAACTAATTTGTTTGCATCAACATTACACTTGCATATTAAAACAATGAACCCTGGACTTTATAACTGACAAATACTTGCTAGTTTTCATTCCAGTTACATTTGCTTATTGCTTGATTGATTTTACACAACACTCCACACACTTTAGGAAACGTGCACCTTCATGTTGGAGTATCCAGTTGTTTGTGTAGAATGACTTCCCACCAAGAAGAAGAAGGGGCAGCTCAAGCTGAAGAGACCTTCCCGATAGCTATTCCCATAGAGAATCCTCCAGAGAGAACTCCGACTATCCTAACCCCGAGAGCGTTTATTCAGCTGCGTACTCAATTTGGTTTTGCTGAAAATGATGCCATACTTCCTGGGCCAAATGATAATGCCGACAGTCCTCCTCATGGTTTTGTTGCAGTCAATCGTCAAATGTGCTTAAGCGGGGCGATTCCTCCTTTCAACGACTTCCTCCGAACCCTTCTCCTTCGGTTGACAATCTCTCCATTCCAACTTCATCCTAAAGGCTACGCCATTTTGATGGGGTTGTGTGTTTTATTTAGGAGAACTCTTGATCGCTTGCCGAGTTTTGAAGAAATTCGCTACTTATGCTCGTTTGCAAAGAGTAAAGACCATCCTTCCCTCATTATCGTGAGAAGTGCTGAAAATCGCAAGCTTATTTCTGATCTTACAGAAAGCGTTCATGGATTTTTGAACCAGTTTTTCTTCGCTCGTTGCCCCCCAGAGTTTTATGCCATCTGGAGAGTAGGAAGTAAGATTACCTGTTTCTATTTTCTCCATTTCCAAACTTTTCCGAGATCCGAATTATCACTTGCTAATCTCATTCTTTGCTCTTTTCAGCACTTCCTCTCCCTTCTAGAGATCCAATCCATAAGTAAGTTTTTGAAAGACTGAGTGCCGTGACTGCAGAAGAAAGAAGTGCAAAGTTTTTGTTGAGGGATGAATTTTCGCATCAGTACGGGCTTTTACACATCTCTCGCTCTGCACATCCTCATGAGATCCCAGACTCCCCGGCTAGAGCATCAGATGCCCCGGTTTCTTCTGACGCACCCGTACCAAAAGATCCCGCTTCCGAAGCTTCTCTTGTAAAATGCTCTACTACTGTCGATGTTGCGGGGTCATCTGGCAAATTCACACTTGCCCCAGTTATTGATGAAGAAGAGCCTCAGGGATCTCCCCAACGTTCGGAAAAGTCCGGCGAAGAAGCCAGGAAAACAAGCCCTGTTAGGCAGAGCGGGGATGACACTTTCGAAGGGTTGAGCGACCTCTTCGCCACCTCACAGGAGATCTTTAAAGACGACCCTGTCACTACTAGGGTTTCTTCTTCAGTAGTGGAAGCGACTTCTTCCTTGCAACAAGCTCCGTCGACCCAAGAGTTGACGTTAACTATCACCCCCATAACTACTCCACAATCGAAGAGTGGTTCGTAGTTTGATGCGCGTAGCTTGCACATCACACACACTTAGAATCCTTCGGCACTTTTATACTCCTAACTCTTTGTACTTTGAAGATTCTAAAGTTATGCTTCTTTTCTCTGAAGACTTTTAAGACTTGTCTCTCTTTTTTATTTCAGATTGTCCGATGGGACGCAGCGGCTCTTACTATGACGACTTCCAGCGCTACGGGAGGCGTAGCCAATATGATTATAGGCGCTACCTTCACGTTCATAGAGAAACCGATGAAGAAAGAGCCGCCCGAAAGGCTCAGGAGAGGATGGCTCAAAAAGAGCGTTATGAGAGAAAAGAAAGGGAGGAGCGCCACGATTCTTCCCAGAGAGGTGACGATTCTCACAAGAGAAAGTCGCATGATGATCGGGGAAAAAGCCACATAGTTGAGGACCCAAGTAAGCGTGCCCGGCACGGTGAAAAGCATGCTTCTACAACTCCTGTAAAGGTCACTTTCCCCATCTCACTTGAAATTCCTTCTGGCTCTCCTGCTCTCGGGAAGACATACATTCAAACAATAATCAGCAGGCCTAAGTTCCAAGTTTGATCATGCCCGGCTACTCTGCAAAGCCGGTTCCCGCACTGGTGCCTGAAGGGAGTGCGGTTCGATCTTGACTTGGTCCCTATTGACAAGCCTGCCATGCTGCGAAACCTCGATGCCGTCAGGCTTGATATTGAAAGGATGTCGAACTGGCAAAAGCTTGTTGATGAGCTTCAAAGGGTCAACCGTGCGAATATAGAGGCCATGCTTACTATGGAGAATGATAAGGCCGAATGGCAGAAGGTTCTTGAGCAGCATGATACCGAAATGAGGAGCGTCACTACTTACAATGAAGAGCTTGAAGCGAAAGTTGAGGAACTTAAACAAGAGCTTGCTACTTCTTCTACCACATATACTCAAAAAAAAGAAGTACTTCAAAAGAAAGTTCGCAATGCTCACGCCACTCAGCGACATGCCGAGGCACAACTTGAAGCTGAGCAGAAAGCAGCGGGAAGGTATCGAGCTGAGGTTACAGAATTACGAGAGAAAGTCAACTCTCAGGAGGCGGAAATTCAAATGCTAAAGCTTCAACTTTCCGAGACTGAAAGAGAGCTTGATGAGGCCGTTGCTGGTAAAATTGCAGCTGAAGAATCTCATGAGGCAACGAAGACCAACATCAGCTCGACACTGTTTGACTTCTACCTGCATAGCGTCTTGGGGCGTGGTAGCCTCGCATTCCTAGGTCCCAAGTACGAAATTACTCTGGCATTTGTCACACTTTCGGGAATTGTCAGAAGCATCCTGATTAATTTCCGGCCAAAAGTATCCGAAACAGAGGATTTTCTTTGCTATGGTTTGACCACCTGTATGATCCCCACATTCCCCTCCGTGTACTTCAGTTAGAATTGTCTTAGCTTCTTCCTTTGTCACACATCGGAGTAATGGCATTGAAAATCCTCGTCTGTACAAACGATCATCTTGAACTATATATCTGGAGGCTTTCCTCATGAGCTTCTGTCGTTCTTTTGAACTTTCTGGCAAAGAACCATTGAGTAAATATTCAAGTATCGGAGTCATCCATGATTCTCGGTCTTGGGATACACTCATAATCCAATCAACATCCATTTCGTCTGTGCTTAAAGCTGACAAGACTTCGACGGGAACTAATCCAAGTAGTTGAGCTTCACCAGTACTCGAATACTTTGCAAGAGAATCCGTTTCCATATTCTCTTCGCGGGGTATATGGTTTATTGAGTAACGGTCGAAATCTTGAAGGATCTCCCAGGCTTTTGATAAATAGGCAGGTAGATTCCCCTCTTTAGCTTGAAATTCCTTCTTTACTTGGCAAACAATAAGTTGAGAATCACTGAAGATCTGCAATGCCTTGATGTTTAGTTCTTTAGCGATCCTTAGACCAACGATGAGAGCTTCGTATTCAGCTTCATTGTTCGTCGAAGGGAATTATAGTCTCAGCGCATAACATAGAGATCGCCCCTCTGGGGTTTCAAGGACAACCCCTACTCCGGAACAGTAATAATTCCTTGCGCCATCGACATACAATTTCCATTGTATTAGGACGCTATTAGTGACTTCTTCCTCACTATCACCCTTATCCGTACATTCTGCGATGAAATCTGCCAAAGCTTATCCACTAATTGCTTTTCGGGGATGGTAAGTGATGTCATATTGGCTGAGTTCAATATTCCATTTCAAAAGACGGCCCGAAGTTTCAGGACGGAATAGGACTTGCTTTAGAGGTTGATCAGTGAGGACTTTGATGGGATGAGCTTGGAAATACGGCCTCAATTTTGTTGATGCGATCAACAGACAATAGGCGAGCTTTTCTAATCTTGAATAATTCATCTCTGCCCAAGTGACTCTTTTGCTGATATAATAGACTGGGCGTTGAATCCTTGCGTCTTCCTGTACCAACATTGCACTGAGAGCATGAGACGAAATTGCTAAATATACGAAAAGATCTTCACCACTGTCAGGCTTTGAAAGTATCAGAGGCACTTCCATATGACGAACCAACTCATCAAATACTTTCTGACATTCAGGAGTCCACTCAAAGTTTTTCCTTCCATTCTTCAGAGCATCGAAGAATGGAATGCATTTGTTAGTAGCTTTGGAAATGAACCGACTCAAAGCAGCAACCTTTCCATTGAGACTTTGCAATTCCTTCTTCGTCCTAGGAGCCTTAACCTCTCTCAGAGCAGTGATCTGAGCTGGATTGGCTTCAATGCCCCTAGCACTCACAATGAAACCCAAAAACTTTCCGGACTCCACTCCAAATGAACATTTCAGGGGATTAAGCTTCATTCTGTACTTGCCGAGTGCTGCAAACATCTCTGCCAAGTGATCCATATGGTCCACTGCTTTCTTAGACTTTACTAGCATATCATCAACATAAACTTCGACTGTCTTGCCAATCTGTGGTTTAAAAATGGCATTAACAAGCCTTTGGTTAGTCGCCCCTGCATTCTTGAGTCCGAAAGGCATGACCTTTGTTAACCCTATCTCGGTTACGACTCAGCAGGTCTAGTACGTGGAGATGGCGCCGACTCAAGAGATGCCGACTCAGAAGAGTTGCCGACCTAACAACCCAAAGACTTTGCCGATCTAACAGCTCAGGACTTAATTCGATGCCGACCTAACCAATTAACAAGGTGGCCGACTTAGTTCGGTGCCGACCTAATTAGTTAAGAAACGCGCCGATCCAATGCTTTCCCATAGATACCGACCTAAGGCATGAAGAAATACCGACCTAAGGCATGAAGAAATTCCGACCTAAGGCTTGAAGGGATGCCGGTCTAACGAGGCTATGCCGACCTAAGGAAAGTTCCGACCTAGTATGGAAGCCGACCTAGTGTATGTTCCGATCTAGCAACTCGAGGACTTTACCGACTTATAGTAAGTCGTAACCGATCTAAGGGTGTAAAGGATGGAGTAGCGGGGCAGTTTAGCATGTGACATACTAACTCGGTAGCGACCTGGCTTGTTTCCATTAAGTCGTAGGGCTTGACTCGTTAGATCGGCGAAGGGATAAGATAAGTCGGTCGCGACCTAGCTTGACCCGGTAACGACTTTGGACTTGTGCAAATTCAACGAAGGAAGATCAACACAGCTTGATCATATAAGGGCTCCTATAAGCCGGCTGCGACTTAACTGGGTCGGTGAGGAGTTAAGACCGAGCCTAAGTCGAAAAATCTTTGCCTATAAATACCACCCTACCTTCAACATTAAAGGGACTTTTGGGCTCATTCTCTTCAAGCGCCATTACTCTGTCGAATTCCAGACTACTTCAAAGCTTTTTAGATCCAACAAACTTCTAAAGGAATTCCATGAAGGAATCATCCACATTCACCATGGATTTGAAGATGATTGTCAACATCAAAGCTTGAGCTACTTGTTTTACATATCCTATAACTTGAAGTGTGTTGTAATTGAAAGATCTTGTAAAGGATTGTAATCAAACTAGTGATAAAAAGATTAAAGTGGACGTAGGCTGGATCATAAGCCGAACCACTATAAATACTGTGTCTCTTACTGTTTTTCTGCATACTTTCTGCTTATTTCTGTTTCCCGTACGAACGGGTGGTGCTTTCACAATCGCATCCTATACACCAGGGTGTTAGCGTTTAAATTTGAGCGTTAACATTTTGGTGCTTTCACTGAGAATTGAACTCAGGACATCTATCATCATTGCTTCAGAAAGATTTGTAGATAAAGTTTCTTTAAGAACCAGAAGTCTATCCGAAATCATGGCTCCTGGAAGGAAAAGTAAATCTGTGAGATCTGCAAACGTTCAAGAGGGAACCTCCGCTTCCCCAACACCAAATCAAGCTACTCCAACTGTTGGGGTTACGAAAGCAGAGTTAGATGCCGCAATTTTGGGGTTGAACAGACAGATACATGCTCAAAATGTGCAAATGGAAGCCCAAAATGCCCAAAACGCCTTAATCCTGAATAAGTTGAACGATTTGCTCGGGGCAAACCGTCAATCAACAGCTAATGAAAGGAATTTTGCTGGTAATATTCATGAAACTGAAGAAAGGAATGTTTCCGAAAGGGACACTAACCCCGCTGAGCAAATACTTCCTGAGGTTGGCGGATCTAGGGCTCGCAATGATGAAGAATATCTCTCTGGAATGGTTCGCCAAATTATGAAGGAGAGCATGCAAAGAGTCGAAGATGAGAAAGAATGGGGCTTTGCTCCAAGCAAGACTCCATTTACTGAAAAAATTCTAAAGGCTGAATTCCCACGAAAATTTGCTCCTCCAACTATCGCAGCTTATAGGGGGACAAGTGATCCAAACGAATTTCTATATAAGTATGATTGGCATATGACGGGTGCCCGAGCCTCAGATGAAGTAAAATGCAGATATTTCCCCGTATATTTGGAAGGCGTAGCTCTGCTTTGGTTCACAAAACTACCTGTCCGGTCCATCGATCAGTTTTCAGACCTAACCAGGAAATTTAAAGAGCAATTTAGGCTATATGCTTCAAAGGCAAAAGACATCATGTCGTTATCCGGTTTGGAACAGAATCCGGGGGAAACTATCAAGTCTTTTTTAAATCGCTTTAATGTAGCGTTAGCTGAGGTGGATAATGCAGAACCCCGCATGGTCTTGACCTATTTGATGAGGGCCATAGATAAATCTAGTGAGTTTGGAAGATGGTTGAATATGAAGGAACCAAGCTCTCTCGAAAAGTTCTACAAGAAAGCAGACGAGTTCATGCGTCTGGAGAGCCGCCCTGTATCGACAAAAGCAGCATTGGAAAAGGTTGAAGCTAACACCAATGCTCCACGCAAAAATGAGTCTGTGGGACAGAAGAGGGAGAACAACAATGGAAAACAACAGAATAATCAGAAGAAGCATAAATCCTTCAAGCCATCAGAATACACACCTTTGTCAGATACTCCAGAACGAATCTACCTGGCTACCAAAGATTCTGTCAATTATCCTAAACCCCCAGTCTTGAGAACCGGGAAAAAACCTGTGCAAAGTGGGAGGTTCTGTCGCTTCCATAATCAGCCCGGTCATGATACTGATGACTGCCGTCAATTGAAGAATCTAATTGAAGAATTGTTAAGGTAAAATAAACTACAACAATTTGTGAAGAGAATGTTATATGACAGAGCTGCGAGAAACAAGGAAGAGAGAAATGGGAAAAGATGCGGCAACCCCAATCCGCATCAAAACACCAACCCTATAGCAACTACAGGGCGGACCCTGCACTGGCGAGCATAGCGGGGCACGAAAAGTGATGGATCCTAGAAAGGCCAGTGCGGGGGAGAGTAGGGTGGTACCAGCAGAAACAACGATACCGGTGCCCGTTGATCTGAAGGACCCAAACAAGGTGCTGAATGTGGGTTCACAACTTAATGTGTCAGTTCAGAATGCCTTGATATCTTTTTTGAAAGCAAACCTGGATGTTTTTGCTTGGACCCATGCCGATATGTGCGGAATATCCCCAGAAGTTGCGGTACATGCTCTGAATATTGACCCAAAGTTCACGCCAGTAAAGCAGAAAAGAAGAATCCAAGGTCCAGAAAGGTCGACAGCATTGAAAGAGGAAGTTGACCGGCTCATGGAGAATAATTTCATCAGAGAATCTACCTATCCAAATTGGGTTTCAAATCCAGTGCTGGTTAAGAAAGCCAATGGTAAATGGAGAGTGTGCATCGACTTTTCAGATCTAAACAAGGCCTGTCCCAAAGACTGCTTCCCATTACCCAGGATCAATCAACTGGTAGATGGAACAGCGGGTCATGAATTGTTGTCTTTTATGGATGCCTACTCCGGATATAATCAGATCATGATGCATGAGCCAGATCAGGAAGACACAAGCTTTATCACCGATGTCGGTCTTTACTGTTACAGAGTTATGCCCTTTGGGTTGAAGAATGCGGGGGCAACATACCAAAGACTGGTCAATGCTATGTTCAAACCGCAGTTGGGAAAGACTATGGAAGTTTACGTTGATGACATGCTAGTAAAATCTAAGAAAGCAGTGGATCACATCGAACACTTAGCAGAAATGTTCGCAATTCTCCGAAGATACGGAATGAAGTTTAACCCTTTAAAATGTTCTTTCGGGGTAGAATCTGGGAAGTTCTTGGGTTTCATCGTGAGCGCTAGGGGCATTGAAGCTAGTCCAGCTCAAATCACTGCTTTAAAAGAAGTCAAAGCTCCTAAAACAAAGAGGGAATTGCAAAGTCTCAATGGAAAAATTGCCGCCTTAAGTCGGTTCATATCCAAAGCTACTGATAAATGCATTCCATTCTTCGACGCTCTAAAGAAAGGAAAGAAAAACTTTGACTGGACTCCCGAATGCCAGAAAGCCTTTGAAGAATTGATTCAACATATGGAAACGCCTCCAATACTTTCTAGGCCCGGCGATGGCGAGGATCTTCTTATATACTTGGCAGTTTCATCTCATGCTTTAAGTGCAGCGCTGGTACGGGAAGACAAAAGGATTCAACATCCAGTTTACTATATCAGCAAAAGACTCACTGGGGCAGAAATGAATTACTCCAAGTTGGAAAAACTCGCCTATTGTCTATTGATTGCCTCAAGAAAGTTGAGGCAATATTTCCAGGCTCATCCTATCAAAGTCCTCACTGATCAACCTTTAAAGCAAGTCTTGTTTCGCCCCGAGACTTCGGGCCGCCTTTTAAAGTGGAATATTGAATTGAGCCAATATGACATCACTTATCATCCTAGAAAAGCGATCAACGGACAAGCTTTGGCAGATTTTATTGCAGAATTTACAGACAAGGGTAACAGCGAGGAAGAAATAATCGAGAACTCCCCAATCCAATGGAAGTTATTTGTAGATGGCGCAAGAAATGATTACTGTTCAGGTGCTGGAATTGTTCTTGAAACTCCTGAAGGCCGGTCATTATGCTATGCGCTAAGATTAGAATTTCCTTCAACAAACAATGAAGCAGAATATGAAGCTCTGATTGCTGGTTTGAAAATTGCTAAAGAACTAAACATTCGAGCGTTACAGATCTTCAGTGATTCTCAGCTTATAGTATGCCAAGTCAAGAAGGAGTTTCAAACGAAAGGAGGAAATCTGCCCGCTTATGTGTCAAAGGCTTGGGAACTTTTATGTGAATTCGACCATTACACGATAAGTCATATTCCTCGAGAAGAAAACATGAAAGCAGATTCTCTCGCAAAATACTCAAGTTCTGGCGAAGCCCAATCCTTAGGGTTAGTTCCAGTGGAAGTTTTGTCAAATCCAAGCATTGATGAAATGGATATCGATTGGGTTATGAGTATGTCGCAAGAGCAAGAATCATGGATGACTCCAATAACAAAGTATCTACTCAATGGCTCTTTACCAGAAAACTCTAAAGAACGACAAAAGCTACTGAGAAAAGCTTCTCGATATATAATCCAGGATGGTCAATTATACAGACGAGGATTCTCAATGCCACTACTTCGATGTGTATCCAAAGAAGAAGCCAAAATAATCCTATCAGAGGTACATGGAGGAGAATGTGGGGATCATTCAGGTGGTCAAACTTTAGCAAAGAAAATTCTCCGATATGGATATTTTTGGCCAGAAATTAATCGAGATGCTGCAGATTACTCTCGAAAATGTGACAGATGTCAAAGATTTGCCAAAATTCCTAGAGCACCTTCTACTGAACTCACACAAATGATCAGTCCGTGGCCGTTTGCAATTTGGGGAATAGATTTGATCGGACCATTACCAACCGCCAAATCTGGAATCAAATATGCCATTGTTGCTGTAGATTATTTCACTAAATGGGCTGAAGCTGAACCATTGGCAACCATCACCTCCAAAAAGATGATAAATTTTGTGACTAAGAATATCATTTGCAGATACGGTGTGCCTCAAAAGATAATTACAGATAATGGTACTCAATTTGAAAGTGAAGAATTCCAAGATTTTTGTAAACGATTCAAAATCCTAAAAAGCTTCTCAGCAGTAGCTCATCCGCAGGCAAACGGGCAAGTGGAAGCAGTAAATAAAATTATCAAGTCAACCATCAAAAAGCAACTTGAAAGAGCTAAGGGTGGTTGGGTCGATAAGCTACCACTAGCACTATGGGCATATAGAACTACCCACAAAACTGCAACTGGGCATACTCCGTTTTCATTAGCATACGGGTCGGAAGCAATGATTCCGGTAGAAACAGAGATCCCTTCACATAGAAGAATCCACTTCAGTCAAATGGAAAATGAAAAGTTGCAATCTGAAGCACTAGATCTTCTTGATGAGAAAAGAGAAGAAGCAGAACTCAGAGTTGCAGCTCATCAACAAAGAATAGCCAGACATTTCAATTCTAAAGTTCGCCAACGCAGCTTTGAAATCGGAGATCTAGTCCTGAAAAGAATTATGACCGCGACAGGTGTGTTTGGGCCCAATTGGGAAGGACCGTATGTGATAGGTCAGAAGCTTCTTGACGGCACATTCAAACTCACTACTGTTGAAGGAGATCAAATTCCAAGGGCATGGAACAGCAATCATTTGCGTCCATATTTTACTTGAAATTCTTGTTGAAATATTGTAAAAAGAATTGTGAATGTATGATTCTTGTAATTGAAAGCAATTGTAAAACTGATGAAAGTAAATGATGAATGAATATAAAGTGGATGTAGGCCCAGATTTTTGGCCGAACCACTATAAATCTTGTGTTCCTTACTTTTATTACATGTTTGCTTTATTTTCGATATAAAAAGTACATAGAATGTATTGCTAAAATGTCGATTTAAATTTTTGCAGACAATGGAAGTAAAACTTGCACATAATAAGACCGAGCAATTCACTCCATCATTCAACAAACAAATTTCAAGTCATAAAAAACCCGAATTCAAATCCTAGATAGGAAATATTTCAATTGAACGGCTAATGATTTCGTAAAAACGAGCCCTTGCTAATAAATTGAGATTGTTTGAACAAACAAACATCCAATTAGGAAGCTAGTGCCCGTTCTCACGAACTTGCCTGTCAATGAAGTATACTTCCTTGGATTAAACCAGCTACTTGCAAAAAAGGGGAAATGACGACTTGGAAAGGAAAAATAGAGGAATTGAAAGGCATAAGCAAGAAGACGAGGAAACAACCAAAATCCATCATCAGCAACACAAGTCCTCTTCAGAGGCACAACTCTTCGGAGGATAAAAGACCTCTAATGGGTCATATGCCACAAAAAAGAAAGTTCTCTACTCAACAAAAAAGATTGGAGGAGTCATGACCCTCCAACCATGAGAGAGCAACTTCCAGGCGATGAAAACCCTCTCTGAGGCACATTTCACCAGGAGTCGAAGTAGTTGCTCTTCGGAGTTTCACTTCACCAAAGTTGAAATGCAAATAAAATAAAGACCTCTTCGGAGGCACATTTCACCAGGAGTCGAAGTAGTTGCTCTTCGGAGTTTCACTTCACCAAAGTTGAAATGCAAACAAAATAAAGACCTCTTCAGGGGCACATTTCACCAAGAGTTGGGGTAGTTACTCTCCAGAGTTTCACTTCACCAAAGTTGAAATGCAAATAAAATAAAGACCTCTTCGGAGGCACATTTCACCAGGAGTCGAAGTAGTTGCTCTTCGGAGTTACACTTCACCAAAGTTGAAATGCAAATAAAATAAAGACCTCTTCGGAGGCATATTTCACCAGGAGTTGAAGTGTAACAGCCGCTCTTCGGAATTTCACTTCACCGGAGTTGAAAGACAAGCAAAATAAGGACCTCTTCGGAGGCACAATCAAGAAGAAAGACCTCTTCGGAAGCCCACGTTTCGCCGAGATTGAAATAAAACTTCCAAGTGTTGAAACGTGGAAAAGCTTTCTAAGGCAAAACTCTTTGGAGGTACACGTTTCGCCGAGATTGAAATAAAACTTCCAAGTGTTGAAACGTGAAAAAATCCCTCCGTAGAGGTACAACTTTCCATATATAAAAAAGAAAAATCCTCATCAGGGGCATGCTTTAACTCACAAAGGAAGAGTAATTTACCTATTCTGGAAAATGATCTTCTTTTAAAAAAAAAAAAAAAAAAAAAAAAAAAAAGAAGGAAGAAGAAGAAGAGAAAAGGAGTTAAAGTACCCTTCAGGGGTCCGCTTTGCTACATAAAAGAAATCACTCGGTAAAAAAGAAAATGTACTTAAGCAAAAAAGAAAGAAGTGATTTCTTCAAAGGACAAAGCGCGTAGAAACTCATATGAAGGGGGTTGCACTCTACAAGAATTCTTTTTAAAATAAAAATAAAATAATTATTCTTTAGCAAATAAGAGTGCAAGTCCCCTCGAGGTATAGAATATTGCAGCGTACTTATGGAATGGGGGCAATATAGTATAATTACACACGATATGGTATAACTAAACCAGCAAAAGGTAACGCTCAAGTAACATACCATAAGCTCGCTGCAATATCAAATAAACTCATGCCAAAACGAATAACAAATGTATTCTTTAATTCAAACAAAAGTTTGTACAAACGAGGAATCATTTTATTCAATTACAATGCAGGTACAGGTTTCAAAATAAAGAAAAGCGGGGGCCGGTACCCGCACAATTCTCGGCCAGTACATGCAAAACACAAAAAACTAGAAACTGAAGATCTTCACTTCTTTTTGCTGCCTTTAGACCCTTTACCCGGCCGAATGATCAGCTTATCAGGGCGGTCGGTGGGCATAAGGGAAGTGGGAGAGGAAGGCGCAACCGGTCCAGCTTTCAGCTCCTCTTCAGTGGTGGTGACTATCTTCCCCCTCCTCTTTGGTGTCCCACGCTTCTTTTTTCTTCTTTTTGAGGAAGACTCACTCCCGGGAGTGACAAGTTTAGATAGAACAATCTCGTCAGAGGGAGTTCGCTCTGAAGATGTGTCACCTCCCTCAGGCCTTTCATCTTTCTGCTCTTGTGAAGCAATGGGATCATCCAAGCCGTGAAGAGCCTCTATTTGTTCTTCTTGTGACCCAGGTTGCGAGGCAGAAGGAGGCGCCACTTGAAGAGATGGAGGAAGGATCACCGGGGGAGAAGAAGCTTGAGTTTGACTCGGTGCTTTCTCTACAAAGGAGAAAAAACTTAAAATATCAGTATCTTTCGAAAAGAGAGGGGATGACGGCTCGTCAAAAGTCGGGAATTCATTGACATTTGAAAAATAATCAAGAAGATCGTCAAGCTCACAAGGAGCGAACGAGCAGTTCACCACTTGGGCTGGTCCGGTGTCAAGTTTACCTGGGGCAGTTGGATCTCTGAGGCTGATTTCATATCGCTGTGCTTCGTTGCTTTCACCACCTTCATCCCCGCCTTGTGCACTTGTAGTTTCAGTTACTGTCTTAGTTGCAGGCGGAGTATAGGAGCTAGAACCCGTGATGTCAACCACAGGAGAAACTGGAGGTTGGATAGAGGAAGTAAGCGTTAATTCCTTTCCAGAACGTTCCTCTTCCGCCATTCCAGTTCTCATCCTGGCAAGTTGTTCTCGCCCCTTCGCAAGAGCAGCGCGAGCTTCCTCATCCAGGTAACGCGCCTCAAAATCTCCATCGCCATACCCGGCGTCTTTAAACATGTTAAGAGCAGCTTCCCACACCTCGGCCAGGGTGATTTCATACTTGGGACCAAGAAAAGAGAGGCTGCCGCGTCCCAAGACACAGTGTAAATAAAAATCGAATAAAGTCGAATTGATATCGGTTTCCATGGTCTGAGCAGTTTCTTCGGCTGCAATTTTGCCAGCCATGGCCTCATCTCGATCTTTTTCGGTCTGAGCAAGTTGGGCTTTTAGCGCTTCTATCTCCATGTCCCGGGCGCTCAGTTTATTCTGCAACTGGGTGACATCAGTGCGGTGGTTCTCTACAGCTTGTTCTAACCTCTCAGCTTTAGCTTCAGCGTCCCTCTGGCTGGCGTGCGCATCTCGCACTTGTTTTTGCAATACCTCTTCTCTTTGGGTGTAAGTATTAGTAGAAGAGGCAAGATCATCTTTGAGCTGCTTTACTTCAGCTTCGAGTTTTTCATTGTATTCGGCTATCTCCTTCATCTCAGCGTTGTGTTGATCAAGAATCTTCTGCCATTCTGATTTGTCATTTTCCATGGTCAGCATTGCTTCGATGTTAGCCCGATTAACTCTTTGAAGTTCATCAACCAGCTTTTGCCATCCAGACATTCTATCGATATCAAGCTTGACAGCATCGAGATTTCTGTACATAGCTTCTTTGTCGATGGGGACCAAATCAAGGTCGAAGCGTACCCCCCTCAAACACCAGTTCGGGAATCGGCTCTGCAAAGTCGGGGGGCCCCTTTCAACATGGTATGAAGGCCTGTTGAGAAGTGTTTGGATGGCACTTCCTTCAAGAGCAGGAGATTTGGAAGGGATGTCAATAGAAACTGAGGCACCAGGTCTCTCAGATGTCACGGGCACGTGCTCCTCGCCAAGTTTGGTCCGCTTTCTCGAATCCTCAATATGGCTCTTCCCCCTATCATCGTGCGTTTTACGTTTATGGGAATCATCATCCCTTGGGAAGGATTCATGTCGCATGCCCGCTCCCTCATGACGTTCTTCATACCTTCTCCTCTCTTCAGCTTTTCGCGCAGCTCTCTGCTCATTGGTCTCTCTGGGATCGGTATAGTATTGCTTGTAATCATAGCTGCCACGCCCTCCATAGCGTCGAAAGTCTTTGTAATAAGAACCGCTGCCGCTGCGCCCCATAGAGGAATCTGAAAAGGCAAAAATAGCAAGTCTTAGAAACTTCCGAAGAAAAGAAGTTAAATGTGAACAAATGCCAAAAAATCCTAAGTGTTGTGTGATGTGCAAGCTACGCGCATTAAGCTACAAACCACTCATTGGTGTAGAGGTGATGATAGCTTGGGTATGAGGAGTTGGTGTTTGTGTTGGTGTTAGTCGAAGAAGGGACGTCGCCTCAACTATAGGAGAGATAGTTTTAGACACGTCATCTCTAAAAAGCTCCTGTGAGGTCACTATTATGTCGCTCAACCCATCATAAACATCGTCACCATCATGCTCGGTGAGACTTGTTTTCTCAGTTCCTACATCAGCTAATCCCCCGAGAGGCTGTGAAGGTTCTTCTTCTTCCTCAATCGGGGCAAGTGCCGTCTTACTAGATGACCCCATAATGTCGGTAGGGGTGGAACATTTCACCAATGAAGCTTCGATGTTAGACTCTTTTGATGAGGGTTGTTCGATAGTAACGGGGGCATCCGATGCTTCAGTCGGGGAATCGGGAACTTCAGTCGGAGCTTCACAAAGCTGAGTATAGCGAGAAGGGTGGAGAAGTCCGTATTGATGTAGAAATTCGTCGCTTAGTAGAAACTTGATACTTCTCTCTTCTGCGGCTACAGCGCTCAGTCTATCAAAAGTCTGCCTATGTATCGGATCTCTAGAGGGAAGGGGAAGTGCTGAAAAAAGCAAAGAATGAGATTAGCAATTTGGACCCCGAAAAGAGTTAAGAAAGAAAGTGGAAAGACGGAAATAAATGATCTTACTTCCTACTCTCCAAGAAGCATAAAACTCTGGGGGACTGCGGGCAAAGAAAAATTGGTTTAAAAATCCATGGACACTTTCAGTAAGATCAAGAATGAGCTTGCGGTTTCTTGCACTTCTCACAATGATAAGAGAAGGATGGTCTTTGCTCTTTGCAAACGAGCATAAGTAGCGAATTTCTTCGAAGCTCGGCAGTCGGTCAAGATTTCTTCTGAACAAAACACCCAACCCATCAAGATAGCGTAACCATTAGGATGAAGTTGGAACGGAGAAATTGACATCCGAAGAAGAAGAATTCGAAGAAAGTCATTGAAAGGTGGGATCGCCCCACTTAAGCACATTTGACGATTAACCGCGACAAAACCATAGGGAGGTCTGTCAGCAGTATCATTCGGTCCAGGAAATATGACATCATCTTCAGCAAAGCCGAATTGAGTACGCAACTGAATAAATGTTCTCGAAGATAGAATAGTCGAAGTTCTTTCCGGAGGATTCTCTATAGGAACAGCTATCGGGAAAGTTTCTTCTTCTTGACTTGCTGCTTCTTCTCCTTGATGGGAAGTCATTCTACACAAGCAATTGGATATTCAAACATGAAGGTGCACGTTTCCTAAAGTGTGTGAAGTGTTGTACAAGTATCAATCAAACAATAAGCAAAGGTAACTGGAATAAAACCTAGCAAACATTTGTTAGTTATAAAAACCAGGAATCTTTGTTTTGAGTTTGAATATGCAAATACAATGTTGATGCAAACAAATCAGTTCAAATTGTTGATACTTTGCATTAATATTCTACTTTAGTCAATTAATTTACAACATTTCATGCAATATGTTCATATCTCTTATCTTGTCTTAACTAATCTGTCATTTGATATGGGCAGTCAATGGCAGTATGTGCGCCTTGGTTTTCTTTGTTTGTATGTTATTATCAACAGGTTTACAGCTCAAAAGTGAGAATGATATGTGAAGTGACACAATGACATTCAAACAAATTTAAAGTTGGGGCATTTCAAATCTTAATCCCTGTTCAAGGTTTATGCAATTTAGTTCGGTAGTCCGGGTTAAAATACTTGAAGAAGGCCTATGTTTCTAAGTGTCAATACGTCCAGAGCCCAAGTGTTAGCTCGGCTACGATTCAAAAATTCTCATGCGAGATAAGACTGAGTCGGTAACGGGTCAAAATCTAGGTGGTTCAGCTTGGCGACTCATTTCCTCTAGTTCGCATGGGGGAGATAAGAAGGCAAGCTCCAAGTCGAAAGGCAGGAATTCCTCCAAGTCTTAACTCGGTCACGATCTAAGCTTTAATGTTTAGGTCGGCGAGATTCTTTCAAGCATTATCTCAACCACGATTTAAGGTCGTGTAAGAGCTAGATCGGTCGAAGGCTAAGCCACCTAAACCCACTAACTCGCCTTCGAGCCAACATCCCATAGCATTAAACCCGATAACCCAATAGCCATTTCTTCAACAGCAGCCTTCATTCAAGCTATCGGATCATCCAATAAAACAGCTCCAAATCGCATAAGTCCGTTGCTCTGCCTTCAGAGATCATTGAACCTGAGTGATAAAACCTTCTTCATCATCTCAACGATCATCTGAAGCCAAAATCGAGTAACCTAAACTTCATCGACTACAGGTATAGTGAGATTCGTGATGGAACGTTGCGCGAAGAGACAATTCGTATTCAAGTGACAGAATTCATGAACCAATAGCAATCTATGATCGAGAAGGGGACGGATTCACTTACGCTCTGAATAGTAGGAATTGCTGGTGATCAGGTAGGATGGAATCGCCTTAAAGAACTCAAGAGAATTTTAATGGCGGAGTTAAGAGAGCAGGTAATGAGAAAAAAGAAGGGGATATGATTTATACCTCGTAGTGAAAGGAACTGAAGCGGCAATTCGCCGGCTTAACTTTTGGACCGTGCCCGATCTAATAACGTGCCGACTCAGTGAAGGGCCGAGATAAGAGATGTTTCGAAGCACACGACTTAAGCCTAAGGCGTATACTTCGAGGGGCAAATGTTAACCCTATCTCGGTTACGACTCAGCAGGTCTAGTACGTGGAGATGGCGCCGACTCAAGAGATGCCGACTCAGAAGAGTTGCCGACCTAACAACCCAAAGACTTTGCCGATCTAACAGCTCAGGACTTAATTCGATGCCGACCTAACCAATTAACAAGGTGGCCGACTTAGTTCGGTGCCGACCTAATTAGTTAAGAAACGCGCCGATCCAATGCTTTCCCATAGATACCGACCTAAGGCATGAAGAAATACCGACCTAAGGCATGAAGAAATTCCGACCTAAGGCTTGAAGGGATGCCGGTCTAACGAGGCTATGCCGACCTAAGGAAAGTTCCGACCTAGTATGGAAGCCGACCTAGTGTATGTTCCGATCTAGCAACTCGAGGACTTTACCGACTTATAGTAAGTCGTAACCGATCTAAGGGTGTAAAGGATGGAGTAGCGGGGCAGTTTAGCATGTGACATACTAACTCGGTAGCGACCTGGCTTGTTTCCATTAAGTCGTAGGGCTTGACTCGTTAGATCGGCGAAGGGATAAGATAAGTCGGTCGCGACCTAGCTTGACCCGGTAACGACTTTGGACTTGTGCAAATTCAACGAAGGAAGATCAACACAGCTTGATCATATAAGGGCTCCTATAAGCCGGCTGCGACTTAACTGGGTCGGTGAGGAGTTAAGACCGAGCCTAAGTCGAAAAATCTTTGCCTATAAATACCACCCTACCTTCAACATTAAAGGGACTTTTGGGCTCATTCTCTTCAAGCGCCATTACTCTGTCGAATTCCAGACTACTTCAAAGCTTTTTAGATCCAACAAACTTCTAAAGGAATTCCATGAAGGAATCATCCACATTCACCATGGATTTGAAGATGATTGTCAACATCAAAGCTTGAGCTACTTGTTTTACATATCCTATAACTTGAAGTGTGTTGTAATTGAAAGATCTTGTAAAGGATTGTAATCAAACTAGTGATAAAAAGATTAAAGTGGACGTAGGCTGGATCATAAGCCGAACCACTATAAATACTGTGTCTCTTACTGTTTTTCTGCATACTTTCTGCTTATTTCTGTTTCCCGTACGAACGGGTGGTGCTTTCACAATCGCATCCTATACACCAGGGTGTTAGCGTTTAAATTTGAGCGTTAACAACCTTGTAGCAGTAGAGTCCAACATCTGTGATGAAAATAGTATCCTCTTGATCTGGCTCATGCATCATAATCTGGTTATATCCGGAGTATGCATCCATAAAAGATAACAATTCGTGTCCTGCCGTCCCTTCCACCAACTGATCGATCCTGGGCAGCAGGAAACAGTCTTTGGGGCAGGCTTTGTTCAGATCTGAAAAATCAATGCATACTCTCCACTTTCCATTAGCCTTTTTCACCAGCACTGGATTTGATACCCAATTTGGATAAGTAGATTCTCTTATGAAACCGTTCTCCATGTGCCGATCCACTTCTTCTTTTAACGCTGTTGTCCTTTCAGGACCCTGGGTTCTTCTTTTCTGTTTCACAGGTGTAAACTTTGGATCAATGTTCAGAGTGCATACCGCAATCTCTGGGAATATTCCGGACATGTCAGCATGAGTCCAAGCGAATACATCTAAATTAGCCTTCAAAAATGAAATCAGAATATTCTGAACTATTGTGTTGAGCAGCGAACCCACATTAAGTACTTTGTTTGGGTCCTTTGGGTCAACGGGCACCGACACTGTTACCTCTACCGGTACTACCCTATTCTCTCCTGCACTGGCTTTCCTTGGATCCATCTCTCTTCGTGTGTCACTACATTCGCCAGTGCAGGGTCCACCCTGTAATTGCTACAAGGTTGGTTCCTTGGTGCGGACTGGAGCCGCCCACCTTTTCCCATTTCTCTTTTCCTTGATTCTCGCAACTCTGCAAAGTAACATTCTCGCCCCGCATCTTGGTCTCCCTTAATCACACCAACTCCGTTATCTGTAGGGAATTTTAGAGTCAGACACCATGGGGGCAAGAACAACTTTAAACGCAGCAAGAGTTGGTCGGCCTAAAAAGGCATTGTAGGCAGAGAATTCTTCAACAATTATAAAGGTTGGTTTTCGAGCTACCTTCCTTAGTCCCTTTCCGAGTTCTACAAACAAATCAATGGTCCCAATCGGCTGCTTTGGTTCTCCAGCAAACCCAGCAATCTTAAGTGACAAAGCTTGGACGTCAGCAATTGGAATTTTCATTTGATCGAATGTCTTCTTGAAGAGGATGTTGCATGAAGCTCCACAATCAACTAGAACTCTTCTTATAGTTGCCGGCCCAATACCAGCGGATATGACCAAAGGATCTATGGTCGGATCCTCAATACCCAAAGAATCCCTGGCACTGAACACGATATCATCTATGGAAGTCTTTTGTTGCTTTAAAGGCACATCATTCTCTAAGACAAAAACATTCTCTTTAGCTGGTACATGCCTCAAGGCCCGGGCATACCTTTCCTTCTCCCCCAGCTTTTGCCTGCTGGGTGGGGTCCTCCAGTTATTATATTGATGACAGGCCTTTCTGATTCATGTTCCACGGCCTTCTCACTTGAGGCTGGACGGTGAGCGGGAACTTGTTGTCCTTGAGTTGACGAAGCTGGGGCATTTCTGTTCCTTTTCACATACCGCTGGAGTTTGTTTTCCTTCAAGAGTTGTTCAATTACCTCTTTCAACTGACGGAATTCGTTGGTGTCATGGCCGGGCTGGTTGTGGAACTGGCAGAACCTTCCACTTTTTTCCATCTTAATCGCAACTCTCATTTTAGGCGGCGTCGGATAATTGGCATCATCTTTGGTTGCAAAGAAGATGTTTTCGGGGGTATCGGTCAAGGGTGTGAAGTTGAAAGAACGTCCTTTCTTAGTGTCTCCCTGTTTCTTTCCACCATCGTTTCCCCTTTTCTGAGTGTTAGGTTCTTTCTTGTTTGAAGCAGCACCATTGTTCCCGCCTTCCGCTGATACCACCTTAGCCGGTATTTGGAGGCTCTCCAAGCGCATGAATTCATCCGCTTTCTTGTAGAATTTGTCAAGTGAGTTTGGCTCTTTCATTTTCAACCACTTTCCAAATTCGCTTGATTTGTCAATCGCCCTCATCAAGTATGTTAGGACCATGCGTGGCTCAGCATTATCTACCTCGGCCAATGCTATGTTAAAACGATTCAAAAATGACCTGATGGATTCTCCTGGATTTTTCTCTAGACTTGATAGCGACATCATATCCTTTGCTTTAGAAGCATACAATCAAAATTGCTCCTTGAACTTCCTGGTCAAATCGGAGAATTGATCAATGGACCTGACTGACAGCTTTGTAAACCACAATAGAGCCACACCTTCGAGATATACCGGGAAATATCGACATTTAATTTCATCTGACGCCCTGGCACCAGTCATATGCCTGTCGTACTTATATAGAAATTCGTTTGGATCACTCGTCCCCTTGTAAGCTGGAATAGCAGGGGGAACGAATTTCCTTGGGAACTCTGCCTTCAAGATCTTTTCAGTAAATGGAGTTTTGCTCGGAGCAAATCCCCATCTTTCTCGTCTTCATCTCTTCGCATACTTTCTTTCATGATTTGACGAACCATACCCGAAAAATACTCTTTATCATTTAGAGGCTCTGGAGGGCACACATCAGCCACTCTCTCTGAATTCTGCCTTGACAATCGTTCACGGTGGGTCGGCTGCGGCCCTGATCCTCCAGCTTGAAGAGGAGTCCTTTCTATAGGGTTTGCGGCTCTTTGAGAAATGTTCCCTTCAACATCCTGAACTCCCGCAGTAGGGTTCCTATCATTATTAACAGGTTGACGATTTGCCCCTAGTAGATCATTCAACTTACTCAAGATCAGGGCATTCTGGGCATTCTGGGCTTCCAACTGCGCATTCTGAGCATTCAATTGCTGATTCAATCCCAAAACTACGGCGTCCAATTCTGCTCGTGTAACTCCAACAGCTGGAGCTGCTTGGCTTGAAGGAGGAGAGGTAGCAGTATTCTCTTGAACATTGTCGGATCTTACAGAACTTCGTTTTCTCCTAGGAGCCATTATTTCCAATAAACTTCTGGTTTTAAAAGAAATCCTTTCAACAATCCTTCATGGAGCAATAGTGGAAGTTTCCAGAGTTGGGTTCTCGGTGAAAGCACCAAAAATGTTAATGTAAAAATCAGACGCTAACACCCCGATGTTGATTGAAGTTGAGTGAAAGCACCACCAGTGTACACGGGAACTACAAACAAGTGGAGAAATTACAGAAAAAGGAGAAAAAACAACAGTTTTTATAGTGGTTTGGCTTAGGGTAAGCCTACGTCCACTTTAAATCTCTTTATTACTAAATTGATTACAACTTTTACAACAATCTTCAATTACAATTCCGATGAGACAAACAACTAGAACTTTGATGTAGAAGAATTCTTTAAATCCATGTAGATTGTGTTAGATTTCCTCTCGAAGTTAGTTGAGATGTCTTTCTTACTTGAATTATTGAGTGAGTCGAGAATTCAGCAAAGTATTGGCGCTTCAAGAGATCGACCAAAAGTCCCGACTATGCTTGAGGTAGGTTGCTATTTATAGGGAAAATCCCCCCCCTAGGTCGTAAGTCATGACTGGTCTAAGGTGAGTTGTGGCCGGTCTAAGGTAGGTCGTGGCCGATTCATCTGGCCCCTCCATGGCTTCACAAGAGTTCATTTGTACAAGTCCTAGATCGCATCCGAGTCAACACCACCTCTTCTCAGTAATATGGCGTCGGGCTTATATTCATTGGCTTTAGGTCATGGACGAGTTAACTTGGTAAGTCGCAAGTCACGGTCCAACTGGTAAGTCCTGGATCGTGTACGAGTTAAGAGGCCACTGTGCCAAGTAGCTGCATTGAACTTACCTTCCTTTGCTTAGGCCGTGGCCGACTTAACATTGGTCATAGGTCAGCCGCGACTTAGGTCGGTAACTATCTTGGGTCGGCGTCCTTTAAGTCTTAAGTTGGTACACTTGTTAGAGCATTGGGTCGGCACCTCTCTTAAGTGGGTATCCCTTTTCGACCATAGGTCGGCATTCCTGTTAAGGCAGTTAGGTCGGCAACCAGTTAAGTCGGCAATCTCCCTAGACTGTTAGGTCGGTATCTATGTTGAGTCAGTAGCCTTTTTAAAGTATTAGGTCGGCATACTCGTTGAAGTGTTAGGTCGGCACAACCCTTAGGCCTTAGGTCGACACCCCTGTTAAGCCTTAGGTCGGCATCTCTTTAAGTCTTAGGTCGTTATCGTTTCAAGTCGCTGAGTCAAAACTGAGGCGGAGTTAACAGCGCCTATAATTACACTTAGTTTAGTTATGAAAGTAAAATTTATGTGAGACATCAATTATTAACAAAGTCAATAAGCAAGAAAAGGTATAAGTTTCAATTTAATAATTGAGTAGTCATATGTGCCATGCTAGTTCAAGATCAAATTATGCTATGCATGATCAAAGTCAAAGTCTGATTATAGTCAAAGTTGAATATTAGTCATAAATCATAGTTCATATGCTCTATAATTGTTTGATTTTCGATTCCTTATGTGTAAAAAGTTTAAATTTTACAACTAGCTAAAATCCCCAAATTGATTTAGGGTTTACAAAGTTGAAAAGGTGGGATGTAGAATGAAAATGAATCCCCCCTCAAAATGACACCCCTAGGTTTACATTTAAATGGTAAAAGCGGTAGGTCTTCAATGCGGATAAAATTCAGCGATAGATTCGGTAAGGACTTCGACGAATTCGATGTTGCTGTGTGCTAGGCTTTTGTCTTTTAGTGGAGATATGCAGCAACTACAAACTATGACATCAGCGACTTTCACCATGATGGTCAATGTCCTTTAAGAGCAGGAGATGACTTTGATAATGATAACCATAAAGCAGTATTAAGGTCTTCGTTGATATGGATGGTTTTTACCGTCAACATGCTTTTCTTAGACATACAACGTCCTCCAAATGTTGAAGACATGCACTGCATAAAAAACCAAAGTGCGATACTGGTCGAAGAACACCATGCTTTTTTTCATTTGACATCATTATGGTATAATATCTTCAAAGAGTTATGAAGTGTAGCACTACTGACATCTTCTACGGTTGTCGATGATGAGCTTGTCTAGGTTATAATATGTAAACAATGGTATCACATGAGTATCACTTCAATGAGATTCGATGTAGGCTATATCAATGCTTATTAATGGCTTATTATATCGATCACTTGCGATACTGATTAGGTTCGGTGCCTTTAATGGAAGATGGCCTCCTTTGTAAAGATTTATGTTGCCTTGATATAGCATTGATAGCCTTAGTGGACATTGATGACACTCGTCGTCAACATCGCGTATGTAAGTGTGTGACGTCCTTTAAATGTCATACGAAAGTCGACACCATACAACGTCAAACTTACATCGTGTATGTAAATGTGTTACGTCCTTTAAATGTTATATGAAAGTCGAAACCATACAACTTCAAACTTTTTCCTTGGCAACGATGATCTCTAGCGTCGATATCCACTGGTTGCTGAAGAGTGGCAAGGTATATAGTATTAATTGGTAGCTGATATAGAGGAGTTACAGTATTCATGGGGCTTACTGTAGTGACTACAGTTCAGTAACGATGCCGATAAAACTCAGCAACAACGAAATGTGATGTTAGCCTCTTCGGCACTCATCGAAGACTAACGATATTTGATTGAGATCGATAACTTTTCTCCTTTGGTTACACACGACATTCTTTGTGTGTCTTCGATGTTAATCTATCTCCATGTTCTCGATGTTGACCATTATCTCCATATGCATATTGTTGGTCGTATGTCTTTGAGAGTAAGGATGGAATTTGACATGGTCAAAGAATAGTTCTCCATCATGAAAGTCGATATCATTCCAATATTTTATGTTGTACGTCTTTGTAGTTGACGCAGCGGATATTAACAAAACGATATAGATCGATGAAAGTAGAAACGGTGGATTAAAGATACTGAAATGCCCAAATTCGTTGATTACAAAGATACCGAATTCTAGCTACCTTCGACACGTTGATCGCGCACGATACCGTGAAATAAGATCTACAATTCTTCAAACGTTGATCAAGCACACTTGATACAGTGAATTGGCTTCAACAATCGTTGAATCGAGCGCACTCGATTAACCGAAAGTGGAGATAGGAGATCACACTCAACTACCAATTTAGATGAAAGCACACAGCAATCAAACGAAATTTTATTCAACAATCAACCCCGTAAAATGTACAACACACTCGCTATTTATAGAGTTTTCCAACCCCTGATCCTTAAGTCGTTGCCGACTTAACTTCTCTTAAGTCGTTACCGACTCAACATGGGACGTACACGACCTAAAACACACAAAAGTGGTGACTTACGGCTCAACTGTACAACAACACACACATACATGACCGACTCACGACTTACGACTCAACTGTAGAACAACATACACATACATGACCGACTCACGACTTACGACTCAACTGTACAACAACACCGAATCACCCATATTACAACACCTAGGTCGGTGACGACCTAACATACAACACAACACAGAACTACCATCACACGATCTGAACTTGCGAACCTGACCGACTTATCAACAAGCCGACCAACGACTTATCACATACAACTCATACTAGGTTGTTACTTTTTTTCTCTTTGCTATGTCAAGTCATAGCCGACTTAAGCCCTCCTGTATCCTTATGTCGTAGCCGACTCAAGTCTTTAGGTCGCAGATAACTCAAAGTAGCTTCATTAACTCGTAGCTCCTCCTCCTTAGGTCGCGGCCGACCTTCATTAACCCGTGCACGATCTAAGCCTTGTGCTTCCATAGGTCGTGCTGCATCATCCTCCACTGGTTGAGAAAAATTCGTCCTCGAATTTGTAATTTCTTCCACATCAGACTGTCCATCTCCATAATATGGCACAAGATGCCTAACATTGAACACGTCAGAAGTGTACACATCCTCCGGCAGCTTCAACTTATAAGCATTCTCATTAATCCGTTCCATAACTTCTACAGGGCTAATTTTTCTAGCTTTCAACTCGTTATAAGCACCTACTGGAAAACGATCCTTGGTTAACACAGCATATACCAAATCACCTTTATTAAATTCGACACTTCTTCGCTTCACATCTGCAGATCGTTTATATTTCTCATTTGCTTTCTCCAATCGTTCCTGAACGCTTTTATGACATTCAATCAACCCATCAACAAAGTCTACAGCTCGTTTAACCGTCCCTTTCGGTTGTGGCACTACTGCTAAATCTAACGGTCCCCTGGGTAAATTTGAATATACAATCTGAAATGGACTGTAACCTGTGCTTTTATTAACTGCATGATTATGTGCGAACTCCGCTTGGCATAACTTCATATCCCAACTCTTCAGATTATCCTTCACAAGACATCGCAACAAATTTCCCAACGATATGTTAAAAACTTATGTCTATCCATCTGTTTGCGGATGATAAGCGCTGCTAAAGTTTAACTTCGTTCGCACCATCTTGCACAAACTTAACCAAAAGTGACTCAGAAAACGAGTATCCCTATCCGACACAATAGATTCTGGAAATCCATGAAGTCGATAGATCTCCTTGAAAAACAACTGAGCGACATGAACAGCATCCGCCGTCTTCTTACACGCGATAAAATGTACCATCTTCGAGAAACGATCCACCACAACATATATCGAGTCATTTCCCCTTTGCGTTCTCGGCAAACCCAATACGACATCCATACTAACGTCCACCCAAGGTTTTGTAGGTACAGGTAAAGGCATATACAAACCCGCATTTGTAGCTGTCCCTTTCGAAACTTGACAAACATGACATCTCTGAACAAACCTTTCAACTTCCTTCCTCATCGATGGCCAATAGTAGGATTGAGAGATTAACTGCAATGTTCGGTCTCTACCCACATGTCCTTCCTCATGGAGCTCCTTGATAATCTTCATTCTCAAACTGCTCTCTGGTATACATAATCGATTCCCTTTGAATAAGAAACCATCAACCAACGCAAATTCATCAGTCTCTCCATTCTTAACTTTCTCAACGAACTTTGCAAAGTAGGGATCCTCCTTAAACAATTCTGGCAATAATTTAAATCCTGTCACCTCAATTTTCATTGTCGTTAATAATTGACTCCTCCTACTCAAAGCATCAGCCACACGATTCGTCACCCCTGACATATTTTCACAACAAAAGTAAACTACTGCAGATAAGCAATCCACGATGCATGCCTTGCTGAAATCTTATCCTGCCCTTGCAAATGCTTCAAAGCTTCATGGTCTGTGTAAAGAACAAACTCTTTCTGAAATAGATAATGTCTCCAGTGCTTCACAGCTTAAACAATTGCATAAAATTCAACATCATAAGTGCTATATCTCAACTTAGCTCCAGATAACTTTTCACCAAAATAAGCGACCGGTCTTCCTTTCTGACTCAAAACTCCACCAACCCCAACCTTCGGTGCATCAGTATGTAATTCAAACAACAACTGAAAATCCGGTAAAACTAGAATTGGTGCTGTCGTCAATAGTGTCTTGATCTTATCAAAAGCAACCCCTGCTTCCTCTGAGCACTCAAATTTCTTTCCCTTCATGCAATCGGTTACAGGTGCCATCACACTACTAAAATGTGGAATGAACCTTCGGTAGAAAGATACCAATCCATGAAACTCCTTACTTCAGTAATTGTCTTTGGCTGTGGCCAACTCTTGACAGCTTCTACTTTACTTTCATCCACTTGAATCCCTTCCTTTGATAGAACATATCCTAGAAATAAAACACTGTCTGTCATGAACACACACTTCTTTGCTGCAGCATAAAATTTCTCCTATCGTAGAATCAACAGTGCTTCACGCAAATGCTGGACATGCTTTTCCATACCCCCACTGTAGATCAAAATATCATCAAAGTAAACAACCACGAATTTTCCAATGTATGGTCTGAAAATCTGGTTCATCACTCTCATAAAAGTACTTGGTGCATTCGATAAACCAAATGGCATAACCAACCATTCGTATAAACCTTCCCTAGTTTTGAAACCAGTCTTCCATTCATCACCCGGTCTAATACGAATTTGATGGTATCCACTCTTCAAGTCAATCTTTGAAAACACAATAGCTCCACTCAACTGATCTATCAAATCATCAAATCTTGGCATAGGAAACCTGTATCTCACAGTGATCTTGTTTAGAGCTCGACTATCCGTACACATTCTCCACGAACCATCCTTCTTTGGTACCAATAAAGCTGGCACTGCACAAGGACTCAAGCTCTCTTTAACACGCCCTTGTTCTAACAACTCCTCCACCTGCCTTCTCAGTTCCTCATGCTCCTTAGGACTCATCCTATAATCTGGCCTGTGTGGTAATACTTCCCCTGGCACAAGATCAATCTGATGCTGAATATCCCGCAACGGTGGTAACTCCGTTGGTAATTCTTCAGGAAACACATCTCTGAATTCTTCCAATACCGGTTTTACTTCCTTTGGAACTTTTACAGATTCAGTGGCTTCATGTCCAATCAACAAAAATACCTCTGGACTCTCTTCTACTTCTTCAATAAATTCCTTCAGAGTCAATAAAGTCTTCAGCTCCTCAATTTCTTCAGACTTGCTCTCTCCTTGTTGTCTCTTCTTTGGAACCAAAATGATTTTAATACCTTCAAACATAAAACTGTAGCTATTGGTCCGACCGTCATGCTGCACTGCTCGATCATATTGCCATGGTCTTCCCAAAAGTAAGTGACAAACATCCATTTCCACAACATCACACGAAATCTCGTCTTTATACTTCTTTCCAATGGAAAATGGAACTCGAACTCGCCTGTCTACCTTCACTTCTCCTCCTTTTCTCAACCATGCTAACTTGTAAGGATTTGGATGCTTCTCCGTTTTCAGCTTCAACTTTCTCACAACTTCGGTAGAAATAATATTGTCACAACTTCCTGCATCAATCACAAATTTGCACACCTTCCCCAGAACAGTGCACGTTGACTGAAAGATGTTACTCCTCAACCAACTAGCTTCTTCTTCTTGCTTCTGTATCAAACGAGATCTCCTCATCATCAGATTACATCCTTCATCTCCTGACGCGACATCCTGTTCTTCCTCCTCAACTGGACTAGGATAACTTTCACCAACATCCTCACCTTCAACCTCAACAATCATAGTTCGTTTCTTCGGCTTCGGACATTCATTACTCTTGTGACCCACTTCCTGACAATTGTAACACTTGAAACTGTTGTTGACCTTCGTCTTCGCAACTTCATTCACAACTGGTTTACTGATAGATTTAGGAACATTAGAGCTTCCACTAACACCCTTCACTTGATTGTTGGAATTAGTAAACACATCACCTCCGCGCCTTCCCTGCTTCCCCCAAGCCACCGCTTTCTGATGTGCCTCTGTTATAGATCTAGGATCAAACATATTCACCATATCTTGAATCTGCATTCGCAACCCTCCAACAAATTTGGCACTCAGCTGTTCCTCTATCTCCATAATGTCATTTCGAGCAATCAATTGATAAAATTCATCAGCATAATCATTAACAGTCTTCGTCCCTTGCCTCAGATTCTGCAACCTCTGATACATGAGTGATTGATAGTTGTAAGGTAAAAATTGAGCTCTCAACAACTTCTTCATCTTATTCCAAGATATAATCTTTGACTTTCCCATTCTCTCCCTTGTAAGTTTGGTTTGCTGCCACCATGCTAAAGCTCTTCCCCTCAACCTAGTAGCAACCAACTTCACTCTTCTATGCTCAGAAACCTCCTTGAAATCAAAAATCTCTTTAACATTAGACAAATAATCAAGAAATTCTTCAGCTAACATTCCTCCTTTGAATTCTTGTATTTCCATCTTCATACCTGATTCCCATCGACGATCTTCTTCAACATCCCGATAAGAATTTCGAACTCGGTCTCGATCTTGATAATGAAAACTAACTGTATCACCTTCTTCATCAAAATCAAATGTACGTCTATATCGATCTCGACCATCAACATCCCTTCGATCACGCATGACTCTTCTACTATGTCTCTCTTCATCTCTACATGGCTCATCTTCAAACTCATATGGAGTTCTCCTTTCTTCATGTCCATAGTCATGGTGATCTCTCCTTGATGAAATTGATGTTTCTCTTCTTTCTCTAAAAGATTTCGGTGATACCCTTCTCGCTTCCGTAACCGATGGTGAAACTCTGTTTCCTCCATGGTTTGAGATTGGTGATCTCCTCCTTTGATTTTGATTTAAATCATTCATCAACTTCTCTAATTTTCCAATGCCTTCATCAAATTTCTCATTAATGCGTTGTTCCATTTTCTCGGCTTCTTCTCTTTTATACAATGCTTCGACATTTTGATGATGATTAGCTCTCCTCGGCGGCATGATTGATTCAATACAATCTTCAAACTTCACAACACTCCAAAACCCAAACTTGAACAACAAGTCACGGCCTCCCACTAACTCGGCAATAGGCAACGACCTAGGCTTAGGTCGGCTCGGCTTCAACAAGCACGGCTTCAAACACTTTACTTTCAAACTTTGCTGTGCAAAAATCTCACGGCCAAATTCAAACAACTTCCACACTTTGATCCAAAATAGAATGGATCGAAAGCTTCTAACTTGTTGCAACTTCAAAATGAGCACGATGAACACCAACTTCAAACTCCTTGGCTCCAAGACTCGGCTTAGCTATGATTGGCTAAGTCTAGCTCTGATACCAAACTGACGCAACAGATATTAACAAAACGATATAGATCAATGAAAGTAGCAAACGGTGGATTAAAGATACTGAAATGCCCAAATTCGTCGATCACAAAGATACCGAATTCAAGCTATCTTCGACACGTTGATCGCGCACGATACCGTGAAAGAAGATCTACAATTCTTCAAATGTTGATCAAGCACACTTGATATAGTGAATTGGCTTCAACAATCGTTGAATCGAGCGCACTCGATTAACCGAAAGAAGAGATAGGAGATCACACTCAACTACCTATTTAGATGAAAGCACACAGCAATCAAATGAAATTTTATTCAACAATCAACCCCCTAAAATGTACAACACACTCGCTATTTATAGAGTTTTCCAACCCCTGATCCTTAAGTCGTTGCCGACTTAACTTCCCTTAAGTCGTTACCGACTCAACATGGGACATACACGACCTAAACACACAAAAGTGGTGACTTACGGCTCAACTGTACAACAACACACACATACATGACCGACTCACGACTCACGACTCAACTGTAAAACAACATACACATACATGACCGACTCACGACTTACGACTCAACTGTACAACAACACCGAATCACCCATATTACAACACCTAGGTCGGTGACGACCTAACATACAACACAACACAGAACTACCATCACACGATCTGAACTTGCGAACCTGACCGACTTATCAACAAGCCGACCAACGACTTATCACATACAACTCATACTTGGTCGTTGCTCTTTTTTTCTTTGCTATGTCACGTCATAGCCGACTTAAGCCCTCCTGTATCCTTATGTCGTAGCCGACTCAAGTCTTTAGGTCGCAGATAACTCAAAGTAGCTTCATTAACTCGTAGCTCCTCCTCCTTAGGTCGGGGCCGACCTTCATTAACCCGTGCACGATCTAAGCCTTGTGCTTCCATAGGTCGTGCTGCATCAGTAGTTAACCCTCGCCATCATAAAGCGTTTAGACCGTTCTTATTATGATGAGGTCTGGTATCATCTCCTTAGAGCTTCTTATTTGAAACCACATTTTGCTAAGAAATCAGGTTGATAATATTTGCCCCCTTTTGAAGTGTGGTAGAAGCCTTGACTTTTTAAGTCAATGATCTCAAACATATTGCTTGCCGCTTTTCGAATCTATTCAACCTAGTGGCGTTCCTCTTTCTTCTATGATTCAAACTCAATCAAAGAAAATTTTCAAATTATCGAGATAATTTAATAACTTAAATTCCATATATTCAGGTTAATGCTAATATGTGATTTTAGCACTAAACCATTTTTTCTTTATAGCGTAACTTATATGGTATTTGGTATGAATCTACTTACTCAGCCCGGTTTTATTGGTGTAACATTATATTTAGAGTATTTTATGTTGATTATCATTCAAACTTTTGAACATACCCATAAACTCGTTATTTTATCATAATTTTAGCATTTGGGTTATTCTAGTCAACCCAAAGTTTAAGCTTTTCTTATGAACCCAACATCGGCTAGTCGGTGGTCATTGGTTTGTTGTAAAAGTTATTTTGGACTTTAAACTTTTTATTATTTAGTTATCATGTAACTCACATACATGCTCCTAAGGACGAGTATTCAAATTTGGAATAATATCACCTAGCAGTCAGACAAAGGCTCGCAATAAGTTCTTCAAGAAGACTAGTGTGGGCTTCGAAGTTATTCCTCTTGAGTTAATTCTTCTTTGGTTGCCGGAGATTGGCTTCTATTATTGAGTTGCTTGTAAACTTTTAGATTTGGTTCCTTTATCATTCAGCCTCTAGTTCCTTCTTATTGTAGTTTTTATCTCTAAATCTGAAACTTGCTTTAGTGATGGGTTAGTGATTTAAGGTGTCAACAATCCATTTGATGGAAAATTAGAAGAAACATCTGGTACTAATTTTGAAGAAAAGTTTATGAAACCATTTGATAATAAGGAAGCTTGGAATTCAGCATATCGTTTTATGATAAGAAATCCAAAATACTATATGGTATAAGAAGACCAGAAACGTTTTGGTAATAAGAAATCCAAAGTTCCGGTTGATAGTAAGAGAACACAAGAAATCCGTGGCAATAATAGAAGACCGGAAACAAAATCCAATAATAATACGAAACTTGATTTTACAAGAAAACTAGAAATTCAATAGGAAGTCCAAAAACCATCAAGAAAACCAACAAGAAAACCAGTAATTCACTTGTTAAGAAACCAAAAATTCAATCAAAAACAAAATCAAAAGCTTGCTATAATTTCATCTGATAATAACAAACTGAGAAACCCATTCGAGAGTAATAGAAAATCAGAAAATTGTCTTGTAATAGTAATTTTGAGTAGACCTAAAGCAAAAGATTCATAATTTCATCTGACACTAATTTTGTAGCCCTACCTAAAATGCTATATCAGAAACTTTTACCATGGACTAATACTTCGAATAGCAACGGAGATTCCCATGGTTCAAAGGAGTGTCTCTTGTTAAGAGATGTGTAGTTGTTTAGGAATTTATTTATTTATTATTATTATATTGGAGCCAAGTAGTTCCGTTCGACCATTCATCCATTTAGCAGGTAGTTCCATTCAGCAATTCAACTATTCAATAAAGTAGTTCTGTTCGGTTGTTTGATCATTCAACAAGTTGTTCTATTCGGCTATTTACACAATCAACAGGTAGTCCCGTTCGGCTATTTAGTTACTCAACGGACCTAATTAGTTTATTGATACTTATTATATAGATCTTCCTTTGAAGGTTTCCCTATTTCTAGGTCTGGACCGGACCTATTAGAAATCTTTTTTGGTCTATTCTTTGAATGAAACCATTCTTGTCCTTCCAGTAAGGATTTTCTCTTTACTTAAATCCCTGTGCCTCTTCATTGGTCTTCAGATTCCTTCATATCTTTTATCTTTTCATCTTTTTGGGTTTTGGACATATCAATCCCTTTTCTCTTTGCCTTTCTTGGGCTTTGCATATGTTTTGGGCTGTGGATATCTTTGTCTTCTTAGGATTTGCCTTTGCTTTGAGCTATGGACATTTTTGTTTTTTATTTGTTGAAAGCTCTCCGAGAGTTCATTAGAGGCTTCGGTAGGTGCCGGACTCTCCTTCCTCCAGGAGGCGCTCTAGGCTGACCGAATGCTTTTTGGTAGGTGTTGGCCATCCTCCCATTAGGGGGCGCTCCATACTGGCCGAAGGCTTTTTGGTGGGTGCTGGACCCTCCTCCTTCCACTAGGCGCTTGAACCGGCCAAAGGCTTTTTAGTAGGTGCTTTTCCATCCATCCTATAGGAGGCATTCTGGACTGGATGAAGGCTTGAAACTTGTTTGTTAAAATAATTTTATGGCTTCATTAGTTGTTTAATAAATTTGGGAAACCTTTTGGAATACTAAAACTCCAATTTTTCCGATATGAAATTTCCCTTTGGAAGAAAGTATTTTTGGAAAAGAACTTCTTTGATAAACCGAGAATTTTTCCTTAAAATTAGTCTTTCTTTTGAAAAGATTTTGGATATTGAAGTTCTTTAATGAAAAAGCCCCCTCCTAGCATTGCCACCAAGAACTGTTTTGAGCCTATCTCATAACAAAAACGCAAATCTCAATTAAGAGACTAAGCGGTGATGATTCATGTACTAACAATCCTTTACTTAGGATAGGCTTCCTAATTAGAGTTTTATTAGCGTTAATGAGTCTTGATAGCTTCAAGAACTTTCTTTGAAAAATAAGCATAAGTTTCTCTTTTTCATTAATTTCTAAAAGCTTTGTAAATTCTTTTGTTAGGATGTTCTAGATTAAAACATTTTGCTAATACTAACTTACTTTTCCTAAAATTTTGTAAATTTTCTTTGAAATAGATAAATATAGGCTTTTTTGATTTACAAGGTAATTTGTAAGAATCTCCTATTGACTTTTGAAAATACCTTTCTCGAAGATGTGTTTGGTAAAACCGCCTGTTGAAAATAATGTTGGTCTAATATTACTCCACCTTTGTATAATAAAGATAATTGTTTCATTTCAGATTTTGCTTAGCGAAAAGTGGTATTTGTTTGTAAGTCTGAACAGTCATGATTCATGAACTAATACACTTTTACAGACAAGAATACGCTTTTCCTTAAGATTCTCTTCTTTTTAGAAGATTTTGAATATTTTCTTTCCTCCAAAAACTTATTTCAATTATCTTCTAATAAAAGCCGAAGGCTTGTTATGTTTTAACAAGGAAATCCAGGACCTCTTTGATGTAGCAGATTGGTTCTGTTTTAACCTGTAAAGAAACTCAAATTTTATGTTAGTGCATGAAAAATTTCAAGTACAAATCAAATTATAAACTTTTATGAGAAATGATGATGAGTGGTGGGAAACCGCCATAAAACTTCGCAATTTGACTGGAATCCAAATCTAAAGTTGCAAAACCATTTTTCTTAGAAAAAGTTAAGTTTCAGGTGTTTAGACCATTCTCTCCAAAGCGGGAAATCCTTTAGGCCTTCTTAACAAACTCCTTTAAAAGTTTTGACTTAAACATATTCTAAAAAATTCATGATTAGATATAGATGTCCCCATTTGATATTTTCCTTTGCTTTCATTCCATCTTGGCTTTTTGTTGGAATGACTGAAATCGAACATTTCTTCTTGTGTGTCTAGTTGGGATTTTTTTGGCATGATACATCTCATCCATGTAGATGAATTTTTTTGTTGAAAATGGAAGTATTGTAGATCTTTACATTCATGAATGTAAATATTATCCCCAAAATGAGTTTTCTCAATTAGCCTTAAGGGAATTTCCATAAGTTTTTCTTTATCAATTGCATATTCTCCTTTTAAGTGCTCTTTACTAAATCCTTTTAGGTATTCAACAAGAAATTCTCCTGGCCTTTGCTTGATATTAGCCAGCATACTAGAATCCATGGTTGGGTCTATGTATATGTATTACTGCACCACAAATTCATAAGAAAATTGTTCCCAAGGACAGATGGTCCCTTTTTGATACTGACTATACCATATGATAGCTGCTTCATAGAAAGTTATGGGGAAAAGCTTTCGACAAACTTCCCTAGAAGATTTATACAAATCCATTTGACTTTCAAAATTAAAAGGTGATTGCCTGGACCAGTAGTTCCATCATACTTTAGTGGAGGAATTTTGATGTGAGACGGGATTCTAATAGTAAATATTTCTTTTGAAGAAGGATTTTTTGAAAGCTATTTTTTCTTAGGTCAATGGTTCCTTCCTCCTCAAACATATCCTTCTTTATTTGAATGATAATGTCCTTTTGGTTAGTTTCATCATCGTAGCAATTCCTTTCATAGAGCCTATGCTCTTTACATGAGATTGGGCTATCCAATTGTTAAAATGACCTTCCCGGTTGGTTTTCTTGATCCTCATTTTGTTGACCCATCTTATTTTTATTACTTTTTTTTGTGATTTTGGATAATGCGCTTCAACTTAGGTTTTTCTTAGAAATTCTACTTCATTTCCTTCTTCCATAAGCTTTATTATATTAGAAATGTTTTGAGATGAGGCATGCTTAAGAAGTTCTCGCATAATTATTAATTGCTTTGTTAATTCTTAAACTTTAGCCTCACTACACGCGAGCTTCGCTAATGTTGAAGATCGCCCAATCTCTATATTCCCTAAATTGAAGTTCGAGATGTTATTATTTTACCTGGCTCTCACCATATTCCTATTCTTGAAATAAAAGAATTTTATGCAATCTATTTATGAAGAGAATTATAAGGGATCAGAGGTTCGAGCCCTTACTCTAGCACCAAAATGTTGATGAATAAATTCATCAATAGTCAAGACTACGTACAAAATGGGTTAATAAAAGGGATGTCTCTTCGAGGCTAGTCGAAGTCATCCATTTGAGGAAAGCATCCATAACTACTCTAAATTTTATCATCAAAGTCAAAGTCATGTGAAACATCAATTATGAACGAAGTCAATAAGAAAGACGAGATACAAGTCTCAATTCATGAATTGAGCAGTCAAATGTGCTATGCTTGTTCAAGGTCGAAGTCAAATTATGCTATATATAATCCAAGTCTAAATCTGATTATAGTCAATAGTTGAATATGCCCATAAATCATAGTTTACTATGCAATTATTTGATTTCCAATTCCTTATGTAAACAAAGCTCAAATGTTACAATTGGCTAAAATTCTCAAATTGATTTAGAGTCTATAAAGTTGAATGTGAATGAATCCCCTTTCAAAATGGCAACCCTAGTCCATATTTCTAGGGAACAAGCTGTGGGGTATTCGATAAGGATAAACTTCGAAGATATAGTCGATAAGGACTTTGGCAACTTTGATGTTGCTATGTGTTGGGCTTTCATTTTTAGTGGAGATATGCAACAACTACAAATTATGGCATCAACGTATTTCATCATGATGGTCAACGTCCTTTAAGAGCGGGTGATGATTTTGACAATGATAACCATAAAGTAGTATTAAGTTCCTAGTGGATATCGACAGTTTTCACCATCGACACCGCTTTGCTTAAACATACGACGTCCACCAAATGTTGAAGAAACACACTACATAAAAAGCAAAGTGTGATATTGGTCGAAGGGCAGTATGCTTTGTATTTATTTGGCACCATTGTGGTGTAATATCTTCAAAGAATTCCGAAGTGTAGCACTGTTGGCATCTTTTGTAGTTGTCAATGATGATATTGTCTTAGTTACGATAGGTAAACAGTGGCATCACATGAGTGTCAATTCAACGAGATTCAACATGGGTTGTATCGACGCTCATTAATGGCTTATGATTTCATTACTTGCGATGCTAATTAGGTTCAGTGTCTTTAATGGTTGATGGCCTCCTTTGTGATGATTGGTGCTGCCTGGATATAACATTGATAAAATTAGTGGATATTAATGATGCTGTTCGTCAACATCGCATATGTAAGTGTACAACATCCTTCAAGTGTCGTATGGAAGTCGACACCATGCGACGAAAAACTTGTTCCTTGGCGACGATGATCTCTAGCATTCGATATCCAACGGTTGATGAAGTGCGGTATGATAAGCTTTACTTGGTAGTTGATAAAGAGGAGTTACATTATGAATGAGCTTATTGTGGTGACCATAGGTGGGTAACAACGTCGATAAAGCTTAGCATCAATAAAATGTGTTGTTGGTCTCTTCGACATTCGTCGAAGGCTTATGATATTTGATTGAGATCGACACTTTTGCTCTTTTGGTTTTACATGATGTTGTATATGTGTCTTCGATGTTAATCTATCTTCATGTTCCTGATATTTATCATTAGTGCGAAAAGTGTATTGTTGGTTGTATTTCTACGAGAGTAACCATGGATGGCGACGAGGTCAAAGAATAGTTCTCCATAATGAATGTCGACATCATTCCTATATTTTATGTTGTACATCTTTGTAGTTAACACTCACGATCATAAAGGCCTTAGACACTTCTTCTGGCAATGAGGTTTGATATCATCTCCTTAGAGCTTATAATCAGAAACCACATTCTCCTGAGAAATTATGTGGATACCATTAGGAATGAATGGATTCTAGTCACGTCTTCGAGGCTTTGCTTGGCGGCCTACCGCTCATTACTCATCTAACTATCTCAGCAATTCTATCGTTTTCGTCCAACGGAAGTCTCCGTTCCACATTTTCATTTTGCTCCTCCCCCATGCCTAAAGGGAAATTCTAGTATAAACTCCTCCGCTATTATGTGTATGTTCTTATTCACGTTCTAATGTTCACCAGCATTCCTCAAACGAATATTTCCAAGTTCTAGATTCAAGTTAGTATTGTACTCATGGACCCTTGAATTGGTACCATCCATACCCTTGGATATGTATCGATCCGAGGTTCTTCTACGGGGGTTGCTCCGACCTTCTTTGCTTTGATTCCAACTTTGTTTGTCCTAAGTTTTGGCCTTTAGTTCTAGTATTAAGCTATTCCAACCATCGTTCTTTGTTCCACTCTCTTGAAGAATCATTCCATCATCGCTTCTTGGCGAGCCATCATTCTTTCCTGCATCTCCGTTTTCATCCTCTCCATCCCATCCTTAGGGTATGTAGACAGAAGGAGCGTTAGATCCTGAGGACACATCTTGGCAGCACCTATGCCCTTGTTGGCTTCCTATGGCGGTAGTTTTCCTGGTGGATGGTCTCGTCATCTACTCCAATTTCACATTTAAAGTTGCTATTTCTTAGTTCTCTCAGCAAAACCACCAAAAATATTTACGCAAAAAATTGGCACAAACACCCAATGAAATAATAAATATAAAAAAATTCTAGGAACAAGAAAAAAAAGAAGAACACATAATTTTTATAGTGGTTCGATGAATACTCCAACCAACGTCCACTTAAACTTTGTTATTTGACTTCTATAGAGTTTTTACAAAGTTGTTCCTATGGACTAGTGATGATCGCTGAGATTATAGAAGAAGTACACAAATTTTTTAGACGAGCGAAAAAGATCCCTAAATAATGCCCTTCCTCCTTTATTTATAGCTAAAGGTTGCTAAAAACCTCTCCATCATGTTCGTGCCAACGTCCCTATGTCCAGAAGGAGTTACGCTGAGAAGATCTTGGCGATGTCGTCAAGTTTTTGGGATTGGTATCGATCTATGGACAAGAATTGGTACCGATCCAAGTGATTGGTTGGAGTACTTTCTTTGACGTTTTGATGTTGTTTGCATGTCTTACCTCTCATCCCTTATCATCAAGTTGTGTCAATGTGAGCTTGAATGTAACCAGATTTCTTGGTTTGAATGTTGGTTGATAGCATTCGGTTTGTCAAGTGTTTGAGTCATTTCTTGCTAACATACCATCTCCCGTGACATGTAATGACTTGCAAGCACTCTGACTTCATGTTGTGTAAGTTGTGGACAAATTCGAGGCAATGTTGGGGATTGGTATCGATCCCTATTCATGGGTCGGTACCGATCCATACCTTTGCATGCATGTTGGACTTTGGCCTCATGGCGGAAGTGAGTCGAAATTTTGAAGTCACTTGGTAAGTGTTATGACTCCAATTTGCAATTCTGTTTGATACCTGAGTTTGGCAATTATCGATCCAGATTTTTGCTTGGCTTTTTTTATGCTTTGTTGATCTGATTCGTCCAAATATGGCTTGGTCACAAGGCCGGATAACAATATGCTTTAAATATCCATATAAAATATTACTTAAAAATAACTACTTTATAATTTTATTAAAAACTTCTAAAAAATCATGTTTTAACTATAATTAACCTTTTACATGAATAAAAATATATATTTAAACTTCAAACAACTTGCAAAAAACTCTAATATATGTTATTAAATTCCCCTAAAAAGAGTTTAGAAAAATACTTTATTTAAATACCATTTTTGTACCTTTTAAAGTTTCAAATAGCAAATAATAGCCTTTAACCAAAGAGCTTAAAGGTTCAGAAACGCTTAGAAAGTATTTCAGTTAGAAAGTGTTGCAGTTTCATGTTTTTGCCAATAAACCAGTTTTAAACCCTCCAATTTTGGACCGGTTTTCAACAAGCTATTAATTGATTTAAAGTCCAACTTATTTACACTAAGTATATACCTATAGTACATCATAACCATGCCAAGAAACCTAAAGGGATAAATTTAAAAAATATTATAGAAATCCACCAAAACAAGTGATTCCAAAGTGCTTCTATAGCGATTTTTTGCTACACAATCGGTTCCATATTCATGTCTAAGCTAAATACAGTTCGACCAACCAATATGCTTAATGCCAAGGCCACACCATACGTTGTAGAAGGTCAAAGAAGTGATGATATTCAATATAGATTTGTAATTTGGTTTCAGAAGCAAGTATAGTCAAGACATACAACTTTAATATTTTAATGAGTCTAATATAATTGTATAAGCAAGTTATACAACTTCATCTACTATTAAATAGTGAGTTAACTCAGCCTTATCCAACCGCAGAACTAAGCACAAGCCTCTACCTCAATACCACTTCCAACCTAAAACTAAATACGGTCCAAAATGCCTCCTACCCTTCAAAATGCACATGACCTGGCCTAGATAGGCCTTAATTTGCTCATAGTCTAGGTTGACAGGGACTTGTGTGCTCCAATTCATCAAAAGTTGAGCTGCTAGTCCTTATTTTTATGTTATGTTAGGCATATAGCTTGAGTTTGGAGAAGTTCCTCTGTGATTTAATATTGTATATGCGAAGAGAGAAGAGAATGGAGCATATTGTTCTCTTTGTTAATAAATTGGCAAACTCTTTTACTGACTGCTTAAATGGATTAAATAGGCTTTAACAAAAGGTCACCTACCACCTCCTACCCTCTATGACCAACAAAGAGCCCCCTCCCTCTTCATGCACTTTTCTTTCCACCTTACACCCACCAAAATCTTCTACAAATATCTCTTTCAAAATATCTCCACTTGCATCATCCATGACATCATCTAGGTGATAATTAGCCATAATCCACTAAATATTTTTGTTTCTTATTAGTTACACATTAGTATATTATACATGTCCAAAAAGTTGAACAACTTATATCGAGTAAGAAGCCAATTTATCGATAAAACGATTTCCAATCACATTATCGATATTTCTTCAAACTATTAATTTTCTGAACGTATTTTAAGAACATGTAACTTACTAGTTATTAATAAAAATGGGTTAACAAGGATATAAAATCCATTTAATCACATCTAACGAAGATACAAATATTTAGATAATTCGAATATTTAAATACGAAGTGTTCAAAATTCCAGGTTATTACATTCTCCCCCACTCAAAATATTTCATCCTTCAAATTTCCGACATAACCAACCAACAAAAGAAATAATTACAAAACAATACTCAAACTATTCAAAATCACTGGCAACCAAAGCTCATGGTTTGCTCAATTTCATAATCTCGCTCATTGCCCAAGATCGTTAAATAATTTACTTAGTGTACATACGCTCAATTGCCATTGGTTATTACTTTAAGGTTTATTCAATTTACATTGGAACAAACTGAAAAGCCATTCCTTAAACTCTCAATAAGCCAAAAAAACATAGTATACTTATATACTTCAGCTCGTATGATGTGCATGGACCATCCGTATGCGAGGTTGAATCTGACCACTTGCTCGATCTCATAAATCCCACTTCCAAACTAGTATAGATCTTTTAACCACTCTAGTGCAAACTTTGATTAGGTTCCTTGATTAGAAACCATTGTTTCCCTTACATAACCATATACTATGATAGAAATCCTTGGGAACATATCATAAATCTAGTACAAGTGTTCGCCATTGAGAATCGAGTGAAAAAATCCTTGGTTGGATTGGTGCAAATTATTTAGAAGCCATGTAGTCGATTCCTGGTTTAAAACAATCATGCGAATAAAATGATCTATGCACACTTATGTATTTTATCCTACTGGCTTCTTAATTATACCATTACTTCTTAAGTCACATTAATTTTCATAAGGAGTATATCTCATTCAATACTAGAATCATTTACGAAAATTTCACAAAACATCACTTAAATTTACAAACATTTTATGAAGACAAAATTTATTTATAAAACATGTCACAGAAAATACTTCAAGCTATTACTTGTATAATACTCTACTACATCCTATATAAAACATCAAATTTATTTTACTTTCTAAAATTAAGATGAAGACCCAAAATAAATCTACGTCTTATAACCGAGTCAACCCTTCAAACTTCTTTAACCGCTGGGTTAGGCAATAGCTAGGGATAGTAGGACTCTAATATCCAATCTTAGGCCTAATGTGATGACCCACCTTTTCAACCCTTAAAAGACGACACTAATAAATCTACAGTATTTATGTGCCGAACATCTATGTGCTGAAAAGACAGATTGTTGGGGTAAATGAAAAGAAAAGGCAAACCAGGATTTCACATCACGGTGAGTAATACATAATATTCCAATGATTTTTACAAAAGAAAACTTTAATATTCATACAAGAATCAGAGTCTAACCAATCATCAGCCTAGATAGTAATAATAACTTATCCTTAGAAATGCTGGTAAATACCAAATAAGAAATACTGTGGAAAATTAAAACATCATGTCTTGAAGGCATCCAGCTTGTCTTTTAAAGCTTTAAGCATCTATTGCTATGTCTAGAAAAATACTCGGGCCTGACCAAAGTATTATAAGAAAATAACACCTAGATCGGTCTGGTAAACCAACATGAGAAATTAAAGCCATATGGATTTTTATATTTATAAAACCATTTCAATGAAAAGTATCTCGTAAGATCACGCCGCACATAAACACGGATAGGTTTTTACCTTACTATAACCAAAACATTTCAAATAGAAAATCCATTGATACTATAATAATGTTTAGGATTTAAAATAAGTATTATTATAGCCAAAGTGGTTACATTAATTACACTCAACAGCATATTTCATATACAACTAAGTCCGTAAAGGCACATATTGGAAAATGGATTCCATATAATGCCAAGGCACTGGGTACCACCTACCATTGTACATCTTTAGGTAAAATATAACAAGGTCACAAACCTTGTTACCCCTGCATGACAAGATCAGCCTGCCCCTCCTTAGACTATATCAAATATGTCATTACCCGTAGCTTTATTACCTTTTCCTTAAGAGCGCTCTTCCATATACTAAATCCATATATAGTGATCTAGAAAGATGATGAACATACCCTAATGGGTGTGATCCACATAACCTTGCGGCATATCCCCTGTTTTAGTCATTTTCGGATGTAAGGCTCATGGGATCATGATTACTTTTTCCTTTCAGAAAATCCCTCTTAGAATGCTAATACTACCCTCCAAACAATAATGTAATGACAGCATTCATCTATACAAGTTGTTTAGGATATGAAGGTAACTTCTACTTCATCCTATTTGGAATCACCCTTAGGCTTTGTAGTAAGTAGCCTTTGTACTTCAAAGAAGTCACTCTTCGAGTTCATCATCTTCAAAATGTCTCTATTTCGAACGCTTATGCCAGTTCAAAGTGGTTTTTGGATAACTCAAGCTTATTCGATCTTGGCCTTTCTAAGCTAACAACGACATTTTCTAGTTGACTTGATTGTGGTTCTTTCAGAAGTAAGTGGACTATATAAGAGTCCCTAAGGGATGTTGAATATTTTCCCTTAAAGCGAGAGATGTTTCACTGGAATGAGCTGTAGCAACCTATATTTTAATGGTCCTAGATTTCCATAAAAATAAAAAATCAAGTCAATAAAATCATAAATCAATTAATTTGGTACCTGCAAATATGCATGAACATTATTAGAGATTGATAGAAATCTAAACTCACAATGGAAAGAATAACAAGATAAGAATAATGATTATGACTACTACATTAGAATTAATGGTATTTCTTGGATTGCAAATCATTACATCAGCATCTAGCATTTGAGAAAAGAGGACTTCTCCAACATCTATACACATCCAGCTCCAGCGACCTGTTCTACTAAATCTATCATGTGGGTTGTAATGAGGAGGGCGTCAAAACCATGTTTCGGTGACTGAAAAATCTAAGAACTATCCATAACATAAATTTATACCAATTGGTTTCCATTTAATTATTACGTATATTAAAGTTAGCAATTCTAATCTAACCTTCCATTGCACAAATGATTACTTACCTACCTACTCACAAGGTACAAAATAATGACAAAGCCTTATCAACCACCCAATATTTCCATATGCATTTGCCATTTAATGCTTCTAATATGAGGTGGGCATCTACCAGCACCACACAGTACTTTTTAAAAGAGAAATAGGCAGAATTTGCCATTTAAGACCTCAATCAAGTTAGAATCCATCATTTAGTGTGTATTCCCAAGGTGGACTTCTAGCATCGTCATTATTGATCAGTTGATCCTAGCCGCAGAGACCTTTGACTACTATCTATGACCTTATAATTTATAATAATCATACCACTAGCACATCTATCATTATTAATGCCATAGCAATATGAGAGACTATTCCCAAGCCACTAAATACCTTATTAACAAGGACTAGGAAGGCCTTTGACCATTTAACGCCTATTTATAGGTAGGCCTTTGCCATTAAATACCAAATATCAAGGTGGATTCCTCACTGGTACTATCTAGCTAACATTGCTTGGAAATCTCATTGGGCTATTTACTATTTCTTTTATAGGAAAGAGGCAAACCCTATATTAGTCGCTTAGTACCTTGAACCTAAAGCAATCCCTTTCTGAGATATCCATTATCACTATTAATTATAAATACGGAATCTCATTAGGTTACTTCTTTCGGTAGGGAGACAGGCTATGCAATAGCCACTTTTTACCACCACACTAAATTAAACCATTTTAGAGACATCTACATTTATTTAGAATCTTACTAGGTTACTTAATACATCCTTTTAGGAGACAAGCGAACCCTACAGCCACTTAATACCTCAAATAAGAAGCAAACCCCTATAGAGATATCTCTCACCGCTTCATATTCCAAATATAGACCATTTAATATTTTTAAATGGGAAAGAGGTAGGCCCTAAAACATCCACTTAATAGATTTGACTCTAAAGCAGGTCCTATCTCTCGTAAAGTCAAGGGTTCTAGATTTAGTGATATATCACATCATTAGTAAGTGCACCCGACTACTGGTAGCTTCAAAGTAAAGGACAGTCTTCCATCGATTGACTCTACTGACCTCGTATCACTAACCGCCTAAGTCCAACAAACCATCCTAACTCTTTACTTATACTATCTTAGGTTGACATTGGACATAGCTTACTGATTCCAATTTTATGTAAGACAATAAGCTTTACCATAAATGCTTACCGATCCATAAATCCCTTTTTAATGCTCATAAATGTCAATTTGTCCATAAAATCGTAACTGACATTTCCTAAGACATTTATGTATGATTAATAATTTCAAATCAGTAACCCTTTTATATCTATTCCATTTTTACCAGTCCCATTAATCCGCTTGTCCCTATCAATTGTAACTCCCAAATTCATTTCCATTAATTGCCCATTAATTGGATTTATAGCCTTTGTTTCCCATACTAACAAATCATAACCCTTAATCTTACCCTATCCATTGTTTCTCATTAATTGCCCATTAATTTCAAGTCATAACCTTTTATTTCGTATTAATTGTTGACAAGTTCTAATTTACTGCCTATTAGTAGGAATTAACATATTTCCTAATTCTACCTATTCGCTTTCCTAAATATAATAATAACTAACGAACATTACACATAAAAAACACAGGAATAAATTATGTTCTTCTTTACTAATGCAATAAATACGTGCAAACTACCTAATAAAATTACTTATTCCTATCCAAATATGTTCTAGTCATAAATTTTTAACTAGAATATGCTTTCCATATTTAATATGCTGGAATTAGATTCCTTAGGAAGATTTTCCACTATGATTTTCATAAACTAGTTTAACACAAAAAGGAAAGATTGACACCGTTTGAAATTACAAAGAATGGATAATTTCTTTTTGTTTGGAATAAACAGTGTAAACTACAGAGCATAAATTTGTACTTTACATATCTCTTCGCTTTTGTTTGTAGTTATTCCTTGTTAAATCAAACGTCATCCTTTTGAATGAAATGTAGAAAAAGTAAAAAAAATATAAAAATCAAACGGATGTTCCTCCCACAAATTAAAATATGAAAATCTACAACATAGAAAAAATTGAGCAATAATTCAAAATCCTATTTTACACCAAGTGCAGATTAGGAATAAAAACATACACATTCATATTCTAGAGTCTTTAGGACTGATTTCCAAATCTAGATGTAAACATATTTCAAATTAGATCTGAAAAATATATATCGGCAATAGATTTGTGCATTAATTTAAGCCTACAATTCACAAATAAAATTAATTTAGGCAAAATCAATCTTATGCCTATGGAATAAACTTAAAATCATAAACAATATATAATTTTCCCACTGACCTTTAAAAAGCGATCCAAATCTCCAGATCTGAAGTGGAATGTTAAATTCATCTTCAATTCCTTTTTAATTCAAGGAATATGTATGAAAAGGGTTACATACATACATTAGAATTACATATATAAGAAGATATTTAGGATTGAGAGAGAAAATAGATAAAAATATATAAATTACATCAAATACGCTTACAGTCGATTCTCTTCTCTTTGTTTTGATTAGATTTCTATTTTTCTCCAATTTGTATGAATATAGTTATAAATATCCTTTTTAATTTATAAAGAAAGTGGAGAAGAAGGAATGGTAGTGCTTTGCTACTGCCTTTAGAAAAATATGAGAAGAGATGGGATGGAGAAGCCTGAATTTAGAGGCACTGGAATAAACCAAATCCATTAGATCGAAATATATTAAATCCCGGTCGTTGGGCCTACGCTAACCCTGGCCGTCACATTTGGAGTTGCTGACCGCCCACTAACGAGTACTCGACCTCCTTTAGTCGACCAATCATAGTGGCGGGTTGGGCTACGGGCCCGGGTTAATTAATATAAAAAGTTAATTTTCCTATTCAAATTAATTCCGTTCCGAGTTCGTTTTTCATCTGTTACTTCTTTATTTGGACTTCGATCGCAAAACTCCAAATACAAAAGTTTCTTAGAATTACGCCACAAATGCAATGGTTCAATGAAAAAATTCATGGCTAAACTCCATCGTCAGTACAAATTCCATTTTTGGAGCCTAATTAATTAACTAAAAAACTATTTAAATTACTAAGTCAAATTACGGGGTGTTATATTCTTCCCTCCTTAAAAAAGAATTTCATCCCTTAAATTTCACCAATGACTAAGTTATGATTTTACTCCTAATAATCCTAAACTTCATAACTAATGAGTGTACAACTAATTTTGCAACCAACGTGCACAAGTGCATAATGTCTAGCCGTACCACCATAAAGAAAATATAGATGCAGAATGTTCTAAATTGGATCCTCATATATGAATGAATTTCTTAGAAAACATTTTTAAAAAATATGAAGTAAAAAATCAACACATATACTTATTGTTTTATATGTATGTAGATTTTTGAAAGGAAATTTCAACCAAAACCACCATGCTTTTGCGAATAAAAGTACAAAGCAACCAATTTTGCATTCAATTCCTACCATCCAAAAATCTTAAGTGTCGAAAAATCCCTTCCTAAACTTTACTTTTATGTCGAAAAAAGGAATTTAGGTGGAGAATTTAACATTCTTACCACTCTATAATCTTTCTATTCCTATAGTACGTGGAAATTTCATCATTGCTCCATATTTACTCCAAAGTTTTCCATGAACAAAAGGCATGAGGAGGATTATTTTCAAGCTCTAAAATGGAATTAGTTCTGAAAATAGACTTGCGTGCGTCATCGACAAGATATGGAAATTGAAATTTCAAGGCTAAAACAACTTTTTCCTTTCTATCACTTGCATTTATCCCATCATCGATCCTAATGTGCAGTTAAATCCACAAATTCTAACTCTGTTTTTCTTCCCTACGCTTAACACGTGGCCTTTAAAATCAAATATTTCATAAAAATATTTCTCGCTTTTCAAATTTGCAATTCATTTGAAAAATAAAATCCCAAAATATTTAGACGTATGTTTTCCATTGAAATCAAATTTTTGGATCAAATTTCTAAAAATAATTTAAGGGTCAAAATTTACTAAAACCTTAAACCCTTTTTCTCAAAAGAGGATCCTTTTAAAATATTTCCTTCTCAAAATTTTTGATAATCAAGCCACAATTCAACGTAGTTGGAAGTCAGTTTTACGCTAAATGCATAAACCGAATTATAAAATTTTATAACTAGCTTTACCTGTAAAACTTGATATTTTATTTTAAAATGTCATCATTTCCAATTAGCCAAAAAGTTTAGCTTTTAAGTAACATAAGTAATGAACCGGGATACCAAAACAACTTTATCATGTCCTCCGCTAAAAAAATTCAATTACTGTAAACTTCCAGTATTATATTGCATTTACTATTAGTTAAGTGTCTTTTATGAGATTTCCATATTTATACTGCTTCTCCACAATGTGTATATAAGAGCAGTTTGCATGTCTAGAAACAATAACACAATAAATAAATAAGATCTCGTAATATCATGCATGCTAATTATAAGAGATAATTAACAGTTACAAACCAAACAACCTAAAAGAAAAGAACAAATGTTGGAAGGGAAAAGAAAACAACACCATAAATCCTAAAATAATGCTTACAGATGGCGAGATGCCTTGCTTTATTGCTGGGGCTCGATCCACTGTTGCGTCACTTGAATGGTGGTAGCATCGCGGTTATACATCTAATCTCGTGCCGTTGACGCTGCTGTTGTTGCTGACGACTTCGGAAATCATCTTCTCAAGGAAGGATCTAATGATGGTAGAAGGAACCTTCTACTAAACAACCTCTCTATGGAGGTTCAACATTAGTACCTGAAGATGAGAGTGGGCAGGTGAAAATATGGAAAGTGAATATGTGGAGTAGTAATCCTTCATCAGCAAATTGCATCAAAATGTGTAGGTCAAATTGACGATGATGCTACCAATACTAACACAAGTGGCCTTCCACACCACGGGATAATTTTGATCGTAACTTCTCCTCTTAGGGAGAAGTATGCTGAATGATGCATGCAATCTGATGGGCAGTCAAACATAGATTATCTGTCTTCTAAACGTCGACGTCTTGGGAAAAGGTCTGCTGCAAAATCTTTGAGTCGGTCACATCAAGATCATCTGAGTCTGCATCCTTCACGGAGGCCTTCAAAATCTCTATAAGATCATCATTAGTTAGCTCAATCAAGACGCCCTTCATCTTCAAAAGAATCAAACTATTGCCTCCATCGAAATTTTATGCTAATAGGACACTAAAAAGGCAGATGTAGCGTGGGTAACATTCCCGCTCAAAGGTCTTGAAGCAGAGGATCGGTGCAAATTTTACCATGATGAATATCTCTTCCAGTCTAAAAGCGGCAAAACCTTCTGCTTATTCTGGTCCAGCCAAGTGGCCTTTTAAGAATTGAGACTATAATAATGCGAAAAAAATACGACAATACGGAAAGATGTCGTGGCTAAGAAGTGGTCAAAGGAAGGAAACATGATTTAGATCTAGAGTGGTGGTGGGGCGAGATCCAACGTGCAAAACTAACACGAGGGGTAGGCGAGGCTGCTACACCAAGAGAAAAATGGCATCGTCCAAGGAAGAAACAGAGGAGATTGGATGATACTTAAACGAGGAGGTGGATGGAGATTGGGTTTGGCTTGTTGAGGAAGGAGGAATAAAAGAATGCAATTACGGAAATTCGAACATGATTTTACTAGTCTCATTCTAGGTTTAATTTGCGTCAAAACTCGTTAACTAGCAGAGCACTTTAGATTTACCGCTAGGTGGTCAATCGCTAGGCGGTCAATCGCTGGGCGAGTTTTGGGTGCTAATTGAACCTAGACCCAATTAGGGTCGGATTATATAATAATATTCATTTCGCACCATCTCCTTCGATTAGACACGATCCAAAAGATTCCTATCCTTATCACGACGTCGACCAAGCTTACCACTAGTCCCGAACCATGCTCCAACAATTCAGAGTATTTCCAACAAAATCGCTGCAACCACCAACACTTCCAAAAAACGAAAATATTCTAGCTACTATTTCTTGCATATTTCGCATAGAAATATTTCTTTCAATAGCTAGTAGTACAAAAACATTTCAATGTACATACCTCAATAAACTTGAATTTCATTCCTATGTGGTATGTAGCTTTAAGAAAGAAGATTTTAAAACCTCAATTTTACAACCCGAAAAATCACAAATCTAAATAAGTGCTCCTTTATACTTGTTTTAAAATAATAGAAACTATTTCATACCAAAACTTACCTTAAAAATCAAACTTATATATAAATATTTTAGGGTTTCCAAAAACCTTTTTTAATCGCAAATTTCCCAAATTGGAAAACTATTTCCTTGCTAAAAATTAAGATCAAGTCTTTGCTGTTATGTACTATAAATATTTAAGGATTTCAAAAATTTATCTTTTATAAACTAAAAATTTCTTAACACGACCAACATAGTAGTATACCCGTTCCTTTGAAAATTAAAATTTCAAAACTTTCCAAAAACAAAATTTCCAAAATAAATCTCGGGGAAAAGAAATCCTTTGGAAACCCTTTTTCCAAAGTCGAAGGCATTTCCGAAATATACTTTATGAATATTCTCTCATAGATTTTAGACTAAGGACTTAACATTAATTATCTAAATAAAAATCCGATTTGCCATCAAAGAGGTGATCGGTGTATGCACCCAAGCTTACCTTTAGACAGTTGCATCATACAAACTCTATTTTTCTGTCCATTTGGAATAAATGTGTGCCTCCGACTAGAACTTATCATCAAAATTCAAAATCACAAGGCAGCTAAAATCTACACCATCAAGTTGAACACCTCCAGTCTCTGGGATTCTGCCACATTCATACTCATGCTATTCATCAACAGCACCTTACACATGCCAACACTCCTTAGGGGTACTTCGGAGTCGACGTGAAAATTTGAGCTTTATATATTTCCAACCTATAGTGGCTTTGTCCATTCTTTCAGAGTGGAACTGCAACTACTTCTATAGTTGAAATTGTAGGAATCCAATGTAGAAATATAATAATACTAGATAGGGAAGTATGAATACGTTCTCTCAGTTTATTCTAATTCATTTGATCTACTAGCCTAGGTTTTGATACCAAATGTAACAACCTGCACCTTAATCGATCGAAATTTCAAAAAAAATCGAAATTCAAGTCCATCAAAGCACAAATCGTTTGATTTGGTACTACAAATAAGCATGAGCATTATCAGAGATTGATAGAAATCAAAAAACACGTTGAAAAAAAATATATGATAAGAATACTGATTATGACTACTACCTCGGAATTAATGATATTCCTTAGATAGCATATTGTCACATTAGCATCGCGCATGAGAGAAAAGAGGACTTCTCCAACATCTATACACATTTAGCTCCAGTGACCTATTCCTCTAAATCTATCCTGTGGGTTGCAATGAGGAGAGGGTCAGAACAATGTTTTGGTGACCTAAAAATCTATAAACTGTCAGTAACATAAATTTGTACTGGTTGGTTTCAGTTAATTGATTTGTCTATTAAAGTAAGCAATTCTACTCCAACCTTGCATTACACACATGATTACTTACCTACCCATTCTCAAGGTACAAAATAATGATGAAGCCTTATCAACCACCCAATATTTCCGTACTCATTTGCTACTTAATGTTTCTAAATACGAAGTAGGCTTCTAAATACCAAGGTGGAATTCAAGCATCGTCATTATTGATCAATTGGTCCTAGCTACAAAGACCTTTGACCACTATCTATGACCTTATAATTTATAATAGCCATACCACTAGCGCATCTATCACTATTAAAGCCTTAGAATGTGGAAGACTATACCCAAGTCACTTAATACCTCATTAATAAGGACTAGATAGCTCTGACCATTTAACATCTATTTATAGGTTAGCCTTCGCCATTTAGTACCTAACCTCAAGTCATAATTCTCACTAGCACTATATAGCTGACATTGCTTGGAAATCTCATTGGGCTACATACTACTTCTTTATACGAGAGTGGCGAACCCTAGATCAATCGCTTAGTACCCCAAACCTGAAGCGAACCCTTCTAGACATGTCTATTATCACTCTTAATTATAAAGATGGAATCTCATTAGAGTACTTCTTTCGATAGGGAGGCTGGCCATGCAATAGCCATATAATACCTAAACACTTATGTAAACCTTTTTGGAGACATCTTTATTTATTTGGAATCTTGCTAGGTTAATTAATACTTTCTTTTAGGATAGAAGTGGACCCTACAACTACTCAATACTTCAAACTAGAAGCGAATCCCTATAGAGATATCTCTCACCGCTCCTAATTTCCAATTTGGACCATTTAACACTTTGTAATTGGGAAAGAGGCGGGTCCCTCAAAAAACCACTTAATATATCTGATGCTAAAGCAGATCCTATCTCTTGCAAAGTCAAGGGTCCTAGGATTAGTGATATCCCACATCAGTAGTAACTGCACTCGACTACTAGTAGCCTCAAAGTGAAGGGCAGTCTTCTGTTGAGTGACTCTACTGACCTTGCATCACTAACATACAAAGTCCAATTAACCATTCTAAGTCTTTACCTATACTATGTTAGGTTGACATTAGACTTAGCTTACTAATTCTCTTTTTGTTTTAAGCAATGAGATTTACCTTAAATATTTATCTATCCATAAATCCCCTTTTAATACTCTAAATGTCAGTTTGTCCCTAAAATCCTAATGGACATTTTATAAGACATTTATGTATGATTACAAATTTTAAATTAGTAACCCTTTTATGTCTATTCCATTTTTATCAGTCCCATTAATCCATTTGTTCCTATTAAGTGTAACTTCAAAATTCATTTCCATTAATTGCCCCTTAACTGGACTATCAGTCTTTTATTTCCTATTAATTATTAGTAATTCCTAATTTATTGCACATTGATAGGAATTACTACATTTCCTAATTCTACCCATTTGTTTCTCTAAATATAATAATAACTAACGATGTTATCATAAATAATGCATGAATAAATGTTGTTTTTCCTTATTAACACAATAAACACATATAGATTACCTAATAAAACTACTTATTCCTATCCTATATTATAATCATAATATTTAACTAGAATATGCTTTAAATATTTAATGTGCTAGAATTAAATTCCTTAGGAAGATTTTACACTTTGATTTTCATAAATTAGTTTAACACAAAAAGGAAAGAGACACCATTTGAAATATAAGGAATGAATAATTTCTTTTTATTTGGAATAACAGTGTAAACCACAGAGAATAAATTTGTACTTTAACACATCTCTTTTTTTCATTGTTATTCTTCGAATGAAAAGATGAAAAACTAGAAAAATTTGTATAAATCGAACGGTTGTTCTACCCACAAATTAAACTATGAAAAATCTACAACATAACACAAATTTGGCAATAATCCAAAAATCCTATTTTACATCCAACTACGGATCTAGAATAAAAATACACAACATTCGAATTCTAAAATCGTGGGGCTGATTTCCAGATGTAGGTGTAAACAAATTTCAAATTAGACCTAAAACAAGAATATATAGGAAATAGTTTTCTACACTAATTTAAGCCTACAATTCACAAACAAATGAATTAAGGCATAAAAATCAAAATGTGACAATGGAATGCCATAAAATCATAAACAATATAAAAAAATTCTACTCACCTTTATATGCGATCCAAATCTCCAGAGCTGAAGTAGAATCTTAAATTCATCTCAAAATCCTTTTTAATCCAAGGAATATGTATAAAAAAGATATATAAATACATTACATACAAATCTGAGAAGAGATTTGGGATTGGGAGAGAAAATAGATATAAATATATATCAATTACCTCAAATAGGCGTATAGTTGATTCTCTTCTCCTTTTTATTAGATTTCCATTTTTCTCTAATTTGTATGAATATAGGTATAAATATCTTATTTTTATAATTTAGAAAGATAGCGGGGAAGAAGAAATGGCAGAGTTTCGTTACTGCCCTCAGAAAACAATGTGAGAAGAGAGGGAAGGGTTAGGCCTGAATTTAAGGGCGCTAGAATCAACCAGAACCATTAAATCATAATATATTAAATCCGATTCGTTGGGCCAAGGCTAACCTTAGCCGCCACATAGGGAGGGGTCGATTGGTCCCTAAAAAGGGGTCAATCGTTCATAGTGGCTAATCGACTTGTGTGCCAAGATTAATTAATATAGAACGTTAATTTTTCTATTCGAATTATTTCCATTTTGAATTCATTTTTCATCTGTAACTTCTTTGTTTGGACTCCGATAGCAAAACTCCAAATATGAATGTTGCTCAGAATTTTTCCAATAATGCAATGGTGCAAGTTTCATGGTTAAATTCCATCGTTTGCACAAATTTCATTATTGGAGTCTAATAAACTAACTAACAAACTAACTAAATAACTAACGAAAAATTACGGGGTGTTATATTTGTCCCTCTTTAAAAAATAATTTCATCCCTGAAATTTCACCAATGACTAAATCATGGTTTCGGCCCTTGATTATCCTTAACTACACAAGCAATGAGTGTGCAACCAATTTTGCAACCAATGTGTACAATTGCATAGTGTATTACCGTATCACCATATAGAAAATATGTATGAAGAATGATTTAAAATAGTATCCTACTATATGAATGCGTTTCTTTGAAAACATTTTTGAAAAATACAATGCAAACAATTTATATAAATACTGGCTGTTCTTTATGTATGCAACTTTTAGAAAAATCTTTTCAATCAAAAGCCCCATACTCCTACGAATAAAAGTATGAAGAAAACATTTTTAAATTCAATTCCTACTATTCAAAAATCTAAAGCGTTGAAAATTCGCTTCCTAAACTTCACTCTTATGTTTGAAAAACGAACTTGGGTGGAGAATTTAACATTCGTACCACTCTATAATATTCTTATTCCGTAATACAGTGGAAATTTCCTTGTTGACCGGATTTACTCCAAATTTTCCACGCAAAACACAAAAGAAAGACTATTTTCAATCTTTAAAACGAAATTAAGTCAAAAAATATACTCGTGCGCATCACCGACAATGTATGAAAATGGAAATTCCAAGGCTAAACCAGCTTTTTCCTTATTATCGCTTACATTTACCGTGTCACCGATCTTAAATCACTGCTAAATCCATATATTCTAACTCTATTTGTCTTCCTTATGTTTAACAAGTAGCCTTCGAAATCAAATATTTAACAAAAACCTTTCTCACTTTTCAAATTTGTAAGTCATCTGAAAAATAAAATACCAAAATATTTAAACACACATTTAACCTTGAAATAAAATTTTTGGATGAAAACTCTAAAAATAATTTAAGAACCCAAAATAACTAAAACCTAAAGCTCTATTTTTTCTTCCAAAAGTGAAGGTTTTCAAAATACTTCCTTAAAAATTTTGATAAATCAAACCACAGTTTAAAATATTTTCTTTTCAAATATGTAGTCGGAAGTCAGTTATGTGCTAAAATAGACAACTCTTTTTACTTCACAGAAATCATCAATTTCCAAACCGCATCCATAACGACTTTCGCTATGTGGATCATAACTTTTTAAAACTTGTTTTGTAAATCAAATAGCTTTTAAACCCTTTCTTGCTACAATTTAAACCACTTTAATAACTTTGTATAAAGGTTTGAAAATAAAAGTCAAGTTCGAAAACTATTTCAAAACACTTTAGAAAGCAAAGAGGTAAATCGTTTAAAAGCGGGCAAGGGATTTCAATGTTGCAATAAAACCAACAAGTAAGTTAACTATAACTAAGCAACATTTACTTTCCGTATACACGAACATTCACATAAATAATAATATAAGTAAATAAAAATTGACAATGTGAGGAATCATTTAGGATCCCCGTACAAAATTTCCATTCTTCGAAGTGCTTCCGTAGCGATCTATTTACAACGAAGACACTTCGAATTCCATTCACTTTTCTTTTCTCCTCTAAAACACAATAGTTATTTATGTCATCCTCCCTCAAGCGGGAATCAACAACAAATATATATACAAATACATCACAAATACATACATACAAAATTATAAGCTAGCACTAAATTATTACAACATTTTTTCAATTTTAAAACAACTTATAGTGAGATATCTCAGTTTAAAACAAGCACCAACACAAACCAAAGGCTACGATAACCATCCCCAACTTAGAGTCCATAGATGATCATTCCTTTCACCTTGCTCGGCTCGACAAAACCCTCCCCAAACCACTTAAAGATCATGGCCCAAGGCCAAAGTGGAGAATGGACACAAAAGGTTGCATCTTTGGGTAGGTGTTGGTGTTGTATATGTTACTACAAGGTTGTATTTGAATTCTAAGAAGGAAAGGAGGTGTTTTGACATGGTTTAACTTATAAATTTAAGTGGAAAAAGAAATGGAAGAGGTAAAAAAAGAAGAAAGTGGAAATGAAAAAAATGAATTTGTGAAGGTGTGATGTGTATTTATAAACATGAGAAAAAATGGCAAAAGACACCAAATACCCCTTTGTCAGATGATTCTAATGCCCTTCACTACCCTTGCAAACCCATATGCTTAATTACATGCCATTACGTCACCAAAAATAACAATTAAATCCATGTACTGTAGAACTTTACACTTAGAACGAGAAAGAAATGTCTTTTCCTTACTTTATTACTCTAGTTAGTTACCTTTTTAAATCCTTTAAGTATACTTACTTTTACTAGTCATTTTTAATTTATTAAATGACTTATTATATGTATAAATAAAAGTGTAAATATGTATGCAACAACATTGCATCAACTTTCATTCGATGAAAGTCGAAAATCGGAAAAATCAATTTAAAAGTTATCTTAACATACTACCTTCATAATTCATGAGTTATATAAATTCATCTTTACATTTTTTCAAAATCGATTAGCTTTAAATTCCATAATGATCCGAATGTTTTAGACTATCAGAATTCGAAGAATGATCCATTTCAATGTAACAAATGAAAACTAGCAACCAAACAATCACACTTGACGAACCTATCACACTATCCTAATGCATAGGATACATGTGTCAATAAAATAACTTATCAAAGTTTGACTTATTTATAGACGTCCCTTTACTATAAAGGAAAAACGAGAAAAGGTTTAATAAATATTGGGGCTATGCCACTACCACTCGAGCTCCCTACATGGTATACATATAAATCCTTTTTACACACAAAGATCTCTTCAAAATCTGATTTACCAAACCTACTCTATATGAAACTTCTATGCATTTTATCTAAAATTTCTTTGAAGGAAACTTTCAAAAATAAACACCCAAGCTTTATTTCAAACCATTTTAAATAATAGTATATACATATACCTTTTGTATACCAAATCATGCTTTTAGGATTAAAATTAAAAATCATTTTCAAAGCGGTATCATATACTTCGTAAAATCATATTAAGCATCATGATCTTACTTCATAAACCAATTTCGCAAATATTTACTTTAAAATATATAGAAAATATATGCATAGCTTGAGTATCACAAAAACGATACTGTGGAAATGGGTCCTACCAATAACACAACCCCTTATTATGAAGGGAAATGCTCATGAGAAGTGCTTATAACCTTAATACATCTCTTGCCCATTGAGCCACTCGAACTACCTAATCATAAAAATATTTTGTTCCTGAATTAACTAGCTAAGCAACCTTGAACTTGAACAAATCTTAAACTCCTTTTAAAATATTAATATTCATAAATACTTTTAAATAATACTATTATTATTTTCTCTAAAATCTTAAAATAATTTCAAAGACATCAGAATTTAAATTCTTAAAATATCAATTTAAATCCTCCTCATTTATAAACCATACTTATGTAAAGTCACTTTCTTAGAAAATTTATATTAAACTTCTTTTATTAAAGCAAACTTTTGACCGAACATCATCACTGAATGTCTTACAGTCAAACTGTTTGACTAAAATTCATAAGGTATTAGTTTTATTTCTCACAAAATCACTATATACCTAACCCATGTAGTAAAAACTAAACTACTCATAAACTTGTTGAGGACAAACAATAATTGGTAAACAATAATCAAAGCTCATAAACTGGACGACCATGACAAATAAATCCACAAGGTTACAAGATATATAACGGAGCACCAGTGTCAAGCAAAATGCATACGGAAAAGCTATAAACAAAGAGCATACCTTCAAGAAACTACTTCCCATTTATAGTGGAAAAGTGGAAGATGTTGTGGCAAGAGCGAAAACCCTTGGCTATTTTCCTTTTTAAAGCATCGGACAATCTCTAACCATATGACCTAGTTGGTGGCAGTTATAACTACTTCTCGGTGCAAATGATCCTTTGGATACCTATGGCTCAAGTACGACATCCTTGCAAAATCGATGCTTCTACCACCCCCTTCACCCATTTTAAAATTCCTAGCAAGATGTCCTTTCTATCTACATCGATATCAAGCTAAATTGAAAACATCCTTTGGTGACATGAACTTGCACTTGCACTTTTTATTTGCGATTGGTGTCGATGCAGACGACCTTGGAGCCAAACTCTCGAACCATAAACCTATGTTAATCAGATTCACAAATGATCCATAGATACGATTTGTCATGTCCTTACACAACCTGTAACACAAACTAAGCTAAGTACAATGATAGTCTCAATGTCGCTGAATCTCTTTGTGCCCAATACCTTAAAGTCACGGCACAAAGAAGCAAAGTCTTTCTACGGTCGAACTTCCGCCACTTCTTCTATTACATATCCTATTGGCTTAACAACCCTAAAAATCATAGTTCTTGCTACCCAACCATGTAAAATATCTTTAAGAATAATTATAGAGAGGGATATTTCTAAGAAAGAGTTATTTCTAAGAAAATACCTTTAAAGGATAACTCCTTAAAAAATCACGAATGCACTCTCATATATATAGTACACTCAACTCATTCTAAGACATTGTTTACCCTATCTCTATTGAGTTTACCCAATCAAATACAAGGTGTTTTTACTACCTTCAGCTCTATTGCCAAAGTCATCGACCCGACTTTTCGACCTCTAAACATCGCCACTAATACATCCACGATATTCATGCACCGAACACCCATATGTTGCAAAGACAGATTGTTATGGTTAAATATAAAGAAAATGAAATAGAACAAGAAAGAAAGAATACAACATCAGAATCTCACCAGTGGAACGATAATATACAATATCCAAAAGTGCAATGCAAAAGGTTACTTCAAGATTCAAAGCAGTTTCAACGTTACAAACCTAAAACTGTCATCAGCTTGGATAGTTATAATTGCATGTCCTCTCTATGTTGATATATACATTCTAATTGTGAAATAGAGATAAAAATAGGTAGATAAAAGGAAGCCACTTGCTCATCTCCTAAAGATTTAAAGAGTTCATAGTCTATCCTTCTTTACTCAGCCCACTCCAAGTGTTGTCGAGGAATTTAGGGAAAATAAAATCCATGAGTCAGACATAAGTCTGGTATGAGAAACTCAAGAAACTTGCATCCATATAACAATACCTTTTATTACCGTTCGAATCATAGTAACCGTTTTCCCCTCAAAAGAAACCAAACCATCTGATGGGTAAATATGGTGATATAATAGATAGTATATAAGGTGTAGAATATAAATCAAAAAGTAGCCATGTTGCTTGCATCTCACAATACATCTAAAACTACTAAGGTTCGTCTGCATATGGATTTTCATTAAAGATGCCGTCACTTCATTGATGATGGGCCTGCTGACAAGGTTTAGAAACAACTTTTCAAAATTATGTATATCTCTAAATAAAATATACCGCTGGTAGAAACATAGCTTGTACATACCCATATACATGATACGGAATACCACCTACTCCTACGTGCCATAATCGAAGCATGTCTAGATGGTTGGAGTAAATGTAGCTATGGGTTAGCTAGACCCACTGGCTCTAAGGCGTATTCTATTTTCTGTCATTTTTGACGGTGAAGTCTTGTTCATCATCTCTATGCACTAGTCTTCGTCACTCAATCGGTTTCGTGAATCTCTCTATGGATTCCTATATAAGTCGTCCGACGAATGCTGACGCTGACATTTCGCTTGGACTTAACCTTAGGATAGACAGTTCAACTCAAGAATTTTTCTAGAATGTTAATGCTGACCTCTCCCTTGGACTTAATCTTAGAATAGATAGTCAACTTTATAACATTTCACTCCACAATCGCCTCCAAAATATAGAACTCGTATACCCATTTTGAAGTGTTTTTGTGTAAGTAACACATGAGTATGCTTATTTGATCCCAAAGTCTTCAAAATTAAATTGGAGGATTTCTAGTTAAATTAATTCTGTTTCTTTTAAAAGCAACCGAACAATACAAAAGGGCCCTTCTTGGGGGATCTTATATTTATACATTCTCAAAGCAAAAGACATTTCATACCAATAAATCTTCCAAAAGGATCTGACACGGTATGAAACTGTGAAGATTTTATATACATCCTAAGTTAATTTGGTAAAGTTTGATAGTCAATTAATCGACTGTCTAGTCCTAAAAATTATTACAGATGGAAATGAATTCTCATATACTTTTTACCATTTCTAACCTTCTCAACTTACGGTATCCCTCGGTAAAGAGTGAAGCTGGTAGGTTGGTGCATTATTTTCTTTAAATCACTACTCTAACAACATTATTAACTCTCACGAATAGGACAAGTCTACTTTATCGGCTTTTGGTGCTAAGTACAGGAATAAACACTTTCCATAGACGCATAAGTACACAAACATGATCGAATCACATAAGTGACTTCTAATCCTTGTATTGCTAAATAATATATTTTTGTAGTTACTTCTAATAATTAAGAGCCTTTATAAATGATATATATATATGTATGTATGTGTACATATTAATTTATTTATGAAGCCAATGTATTTAATAAAATTTAAAACAAACTGAAACAAAAAACTGTTACATAAACCCTTTTTATACTTTAACGAAATATTTGACCGATTTTCAAAAATTATATATGCATAAAAATACTTTTCAAATACTTACAAATATTTTTTAAATATCCTTACAAAATATTACTTACAAATAAATAATTTATAATTTTATTTCAAACTTCTAAAAAAGCATGTTTTAACTATAATGTTCATTTTACTTTGATAATTCATAAATAAATTTAAACTTCAAACCACCTTTAAAAATACTCTAATACATAATTTTAAAATAACCTAAAAAGGGATTGGGAAAATATTTTATTTAAATATCATTTTTAAAGGTTTAAAAGTTTCAATCAGCAAACAACAACATTTAATAGAAGTGCTGTCAAAAGTTCGGTAACGCCTAGAAATTATTTCATCAGAAAGTATTGCAGTTTCATGTTTTTGCCACAAAACCAGTTTTAAACCCTTCTGATGTTCGATCTATTTTCAATAGGCTATTAATTGGTTTAAAATCCAATTTTTTATAGTAAGTAACAAACTAATGGCACATCATAACCATGCTAAGAAACCCCTAAGGACTTCTTTACGAAATATTATAGAGATGCACCAAAACAAGTGATTTCAAAGTACTTCTATAGCAATTTTTTTCCACACAATCCATTCCATATCCAAGTCCATATAAAACACAATCGGACCAACCATATATGCACAATGTTAAGGCCACGTTACATGTTATAGAAGGTCGTAAAAGCGAAGATATGCGATGAAGAGTTGTCATTTGCTTCCAAAGCAAGTATGGTCTAGATTTACAAATTTAATTAGTTAATGACTTCAATATAATTTTACAAGAATATTATATAACTTCACCTACTATCAAATAGTAAGTTAACTCACTCTTTTCTAACGTCGCAACCAAGCACAAGCCCCTACCTCAATACCACTTCCTATCTTAACCAAAACAAGGTTGAAAATCCCTACTACCCTTCAAAATACTCACGGCCTAGCCTAGAAAGGATTCAATTTTCTCACAACCTAGGCTTCAGTCTGGATTATTATTGATGGGAGTAGAGGATGAAGAGTATTGTTCTCTATGTTAATAAATTAGAAAACCCGTTTTTTAACGACTTAATGGGAGTAAATATGCCTGGCCAAGAGCTCACCTTCCAAATCCTACCTTCTTTAGCCAGCCAAGAGCCCACTTCCCCTTCATGTGCTTTTCTTTCCACCTTACACCCCTTCAAATATCTTCAATAAATGTCTCTTTCAAAATATCTCTAACTTACATCACCTTTGACATCATCTAGGTGATTAATTAGTGATTAATTAGCCATAATCTACTAAAATATTTTTGGTTACTAATTAATTACACTTTAATAAATTAGACATATCAAAGAAGTTCAAACAACTTATATCAAGTGAAAAGTTGTTTATCAACAAAACAATTTTCGGTCACAGTGTCCATATTTCTTTGAACTATTTATTTTGGTAAATATATTTCAAAAACAAGTTTAAATTCATTTAATCACAATTTACCAAGATTCATATATCTAAATAATTTACATATTTAAATATGAAGTGTTCGAAAGCCCTTGTTGTTACAAAAGTTAAATACAAAAACTGGGAGATTTTATTTGTAATAACCCGGATTTCTAGGCATTGTAATAATTGGGTTAATTAATAAAAATACTGAATTTTAGATTAAACAAATGAATCTGATCAGATAAATATTTATATCTGTAATTGTGTTGTGTGTGTATATATACACAGATTTTAAATAAAATTTATTGATTTCAAATTTAATTTGCGTTGCTTAATACATACATATATTTGAAAATATATAGAGTTAATATAATTTTCCAAACATACAAACATATAATGCATTTGATTTGATCAAAATATAAGTTATTTATAAATAAATGTTAACTTGAATTCACTTTTGTATATTTATTAAAATCTAAAAACTTATTTATATAAGATGAATACATTTTATATACATGTAATATTTCATAGATATATATAAATTTAAATGAATTAGTAAGAGACCAGAGTAACACTTTTAAGCAATTTAAAATGGATTGAAGACAATGTGTAAGCTAATTAACATCTAAGAGGACAAGTGGCTTTATATTATTTTATTTTTTCTTAATAATTAAAGTTCATAAATTTTAAAATATAAAAGAGAAATCTGTTTTACTTTGCAGTTCAATTCACTTTTCTCCATTTTAACTAAAATTTATTCAAAACAAAATATGAAGCAAGAAAGCAACAATAGTTCAAATTCTTCAAGTTAAATAAATTTTAACAAGCAATAGAAGATTTAACAAACCTGGAAGCAAAATTACGGAAAACAACAAAACTGTTTTCGGCATGACAGGGAATTCAAGAGAATGGAAACAAACATTGTTCTCTGTCCTCTACATGTTGGTGAGAAAACATTTTTGTTTATCCGATTTTAACAAAACTGCATGTGATAATACTGAATTGCCTCAAATTCGTCACTATTGAATTTATCTGGATATGCATGTATATTTGTATGTGAGATGTTAGATTTTATATGCATCATGTGCTCTGTGATTTAGGCGGTGATGTTTGTCTTCAAAAATTCACACCACCAAATCAAAATAATGTTAGATCTCGATGTATAGATGAAAGATGTTTGTTAGTGAATGAAGATGTTTTTAAAAATAATGTTAGATCTCGATGTATAGATGAAAGATGTTTGTAAGTAAATGAAGATGTTTTTAAAAGTAGTTCTAGGATTTTAAATTTAGCAAATAAGTCTAAAATGAGAATAACAGTGGAAATCACTTTCATAGGTTAAAATCAACTGTCGTAAATTCAAATTTGAATCATGGAAATGGATTAGTGATGGGAAATCATGAATTTTGATCTTCATTTCACGATTTTTAGGTTATTAATTCTTGTGTATTCTTGGATGGTTCGAATTGGGTATTTTTGTCAATTGCCGTTGATCGGCAAAGCCGTATTCATTGAAACTTGATCTAGAGGTGGTTGGAGGTTGGTCGATCATGGGAATAATGGTGGAAATTTTTTCTATTGATTATGAAGGCGGTGCGAAGAAGTTTTAGGGTTTTATACCCGATATTAGTCGCGCGTTTTTCTATGGAGATTGTGATGTCGTGGATGGATCGAGTTGAATCCTTCCAAGGGGATTTGAAGCGTCGACGTGTGTCGCATCTTTGGGAGGATTAGCGTAGGTTTAGGCGATCTTAATCGTTGGAGTTAGGGTGATTTTTGCGACTGGGTTGTTTCCAGGAAGAATATCTTTTGTTCGAATATTGATCCATGAATTAATTGGAAATTCTGGTGGGTCGCTAGTGTTGCTAGTTGTTGTCGGCGACTTGGAGGAGGTGCAGGCGAAGGTGGTTGTGGTTCCAGTCGCGTATGCACATATACGTGCATGGCAATGTACGTTTGCCTGGAAGTTAGAAGAGAAAGGGGAAATGGGAATGAAGGGAAGAGGAAGTTTAGGTGGGCCAAAAATTGTTGGCCCATGGAAAATGAAAGAAGATAATGGAGTTTTCTACACGTTTTAAAGCTCGAGTGTTTTTGGGTTTGCTCAGGAATGTTGAGTTTGACTCAAAGTTAAGGTATGAGAAGATCGGGTTTAGCTTGGGTATTATTGTGGGGGAGGCCGGAATTTTTGTAGCTAATATGATGTTTTTAAGGGCATATTAAGTGTGTAAGTTTCAAAATAAATGTAAACCAAATTTTTAAACAAGATATTGCAATTTTTTTTTATAAATTTCCAAAATTTAATGTTTCAAATTTGTTGTACTAAGTTATTAATTAATAGATTAAACCCTTTATGTTTTAAGGTGAACTAAAGACGTAATTAAATAAAAGTACAAATTGTTTAATATATTAGGATGGTTAATTGATTAATTGATTAAATAGGAAATTATTGTCAAGGACAAAATTTCACAGCTTTTTAGCCTCAAGGACATACCTCCAATATTTTATCTTGAAGGACAACTTTCTGTAAGTATCAATTTTTAGTTGTTGATAGCAATTTTTAGGTATCAGTTTGTAGTTATCGGTAACAGTTTTTAGGTATCATTTTTTAGCACGGTAGCAGTTTTGTTGTCCTTATGAATAATTTTGGAAAATGTTTGTCCTTATGAATAATTTTTAGAAAAATGGTTGTCCTTGTGGCAAAAATATTGAGGTCGTGTCCTTGAGGCAAAAAATATACGAATATATTAATTAATTTGTGAAATCAATCTAAAGTTTGATTTATTTATGTGATTAATTAATTGAGCTATTGATTGAAAGATGAATAATCAAGGAATAAACACTTAATGTTATTGATTAATGATAATTGCTTCAGTTAAAGATAATTGCTTAATATCATTAATTAATTAGATATTAATTAATTAGAAATTAATAATAAATTAAGTGTTGATTAAAGATTATTAAGGAAAATAATTGAAGAATAATTACTTAAATAGAATTACTTATTGTAAGTAATTAAAAGATAAATTTGTTAGGGATTTATTACTTAGTATAATTAACTAAGGATTGATTAATTTAAGGATTTATTAATTTAGGCATTAATTAAAAAGTGAGTTAATTAATGAATATGATTAATGAAAGGATAATTAATTAATTAATATAGAATAATTAATCAGGGTAACTAATTAATTACTTTGTGTAATTAATTAAGTTGTTGTAGTTAATTTTAGTTGATTAATTAAGTCTAATAAAATAAAGGTAATCATTCGATGCTGAGTTAAGTATAATAACTTAAGGTAATTAATGAGGATAATTAAATAGTAAAGCAATTAGTGGATAACTACCAGACGTAATTAATTTAAGGAAATTACTTGATGGGTAGTATTAAAGGATAATTACTTGATGGAAGAAATTAAGAAATGATTACTCGGTGAAATTGAAGGATTAATTTATATGATTAATCAAAGAGTTGGATTAATTGATGAAGTAATTAAGGCAAGTTAATTTCTGATTGTGATTAATCAAGATTGATTAATGATTGTAATTAAGTTAAAGGTTAATTATTATATGAAATTTAAGAATAATTACTAATGAAAGTCGTTAGAGGAACCTTAATTAATGTAATTAGTGGAAGTGATCAATCTTGCTTATTAATGATTGAATGATGATGGATGCTTTGAATTGGTTAATATCTCTGATATGAATTGCTTTGTGATATTATATGTTGGATGAATGATGATCATGTGTTATAAATCAATTATGAATTGCTGTGTAAAAGTGCGATCCGACAATTAAAGTTGACTTGTATTTAATTGGATAACTTGGGTTTAGATGACATTGGATGCGAAGAGACCGGAGTCGGGTATTAGTAAATACCCGAACCCACTTCGATTCTTTATAAACTGATTTGTGAAGTCAGTAAACTGGTATGGAATAATTTAAGTGAATTGGACAATAAATTTAAGTTCTGGCACTTAGAAATTGATGAGTATAATAAGTGTTGTCTATATCAAACCTGTGAATTTGTAAAATTGTTATGAGTTGCCCCGAGTTAATAATTGGTTATTTTTTTGGTGTATTTCTTATTAGATGGGTTTACTCACGCTGGTTTCCAGCCTGACCCGGGTGTTACTTTGATGTAATGCTCGTGTCAGACCGAGTACTACAGGTTTTCAGGTAAGGACATTTTGGAGCTCAGGAGATGAGCTGGATGGCAGGAACGTTTGGAATATTTCCGCTGTAATACTGTTGCATATTTGGGACATGTTGATTATATATGTCCGCTGATTGTATATATGTTGTAAATCCGATGAATTAAAATATTAATTTATAGATATAGTTTTCCTTTGTATAACAGTTATTATTATTTAATATTACAATTTATCCGCTGCGATTATGAGATGTTGGTATTTCTGTTATCTTTTCTTCTTTTCTCTAACTATTTGGAATTTTCGAGATTGAAATTTCCGGGTCGTTACATTATTCCCATCCACTTATTCAATTGATAAATCTACCATAATTCCATCTACCAACCCAAGTTTTAGCATCTTCATTTAATTTTTGAATTCTGCTTATTTCATCATTCTTTGAAATTCCATTTTTCTCCATTCTGTTTCGTTTGTATTTTCAAATTTATTATTTACCACTACGTTCTCTAATATTTTTTAGTATAAATAGCCTTACATTTCTCTTATAATTAATCAAATGGTTATCGAACACATTGATTTTTAACATTTCCTTATAGAATGTGAATAGCTGTTTATTATACTATATTCCTTAGCAAGAAATTTTTAGCAAACCCATTATTAATTGTATAAAAATTAGCACCACTATCCTAGTAGTAAGGGGCACTGGCTTTCGTCCACGAGACACGCTCAAATCCTACATAAGGTGTGAGTCAACAACTGCACATATATTGACTTGTAGTAATCTAGTACTATCTAAGAGTTCTAGTACTACTATATCCTACCACTTGAGTACTCGATTCCCAAAAAAAATCAAAACTGTGAATGAGGTGAAAGAGTATTTGTTACTTAAAAACAATAACAAACGGTTAAATAATTAATATGGAAGAAAAAACCATGAAGATTAACCTCACTCCATAGCAACGTACAATTACATATGTTGTATTTTTAGCTCGGTTATAATTCTAGGGAATCATATTTCTCCTTTCGTCACAGAGAGGCTCAAAATGAGTTGGAAATGTAATTTATAATCATCGATAACAATTTAACACAAGAACAGACCTTGAAAAAATAAATTTCAAAGATTCATGTTAATCAAGGTTCATTTTCGCTAATATTAAAATATAAGACATATATTTTTGCTACTGATTTTAGTGCAGGGAAAGTATTCTTTAAATTTTTTTGAAAGTAGGCTCTCTTTTCCTAGATTATGATGTGTCAGTTTCCTTTATTGAAAAAGTTAGCGATGTATATTTTCAGGGAGTGGAAGAAAAGGAATACAATGTTGAATTTGTTGAGAAATAAACCACAAGACTAATCACTAGATTCAAATATTAAAATTAAATGTGGACTAACTTATGGATGTGAATAAAATTTCCTATTTACAAAATACCGAACTTCACCTTACTTTGGTTCATGCTAAATTAATTTGCAAATGCCGAATAATAAAGGAACTATATTGCCGGCTGTGGATGATGGCTTCAAGATCTATAAGATTAGTTTGACTCAAATCCAAAAGGACCGATTCATATTATATTTTTTGAGCGAAAAATAAACAATTACATCAATATTTTCAGAACTCAAAGTATATTATATTTGGGTTAAAAAGAATTCTTGATGATAAAAGTCAAATTCTGCCATTAAACTTTGCATCTCTACTATTTAACAAATAAATTGGACTACATTCCACGATGTCTTTTCAAAATGATAAAATTATCCTTTATGAAATGGCGAGTTCAAAAGCCTAAACCACCTAGTGCTTGTTTCTCCATAGATTTTGTCCGCTCAATCCATCAAATCATGGCTCAAGACCCAAACTTGTATGAAAAAAGTAGAAAAACCATCATTTGTTCCTCTCAAATAAGATAACCATTCGGCTTCTACTATAGCAGCAAGGTGCGGGTGCGGCTATGACAAACTATGAAAATGCATTTAATATGAGCGGGTTGATACATGGATATTTGCATATCCCAAATGATGAAGTCATTAAAGGTTTAAGTTACGAAGAAGGGAGTTTTGGGACTTAATACGTAAAATTGAAAAGGAGACCTAACAAATACAAGGATGATGTTGATCTCTTTAAACTTGGTGGTGAATAAATGAAGATTCATGAATATTTGGAAATATAAATGTAGGTATATTGACTTCTCAATTATGATTGTTTTAAGAAGTATAATGTCTTTTATTTAATAGTAGATACTACGATTTTAATTCGCATATGAAACTTAAAGCGTATTTTAATGAAATATTAATAAAATCAACTAAAAAGAAAATTATAAACCAAATCTAGCTACAATTTCAGCCTTTAATTTTTTTTTACTTAGACAGAACCGCATGAGCGAGTATAAAATTATGCCTGAGTGGAGATTTAAAATCAGAAATCTTTGGGAAAAACATAAAGCTAAAACATTAATTTATATTTAACTAAAAAGAAATAATGATGTTGATATGAAAAGCACCCTGTTTGAAAATATGCATAATTCTGGCCCTGACTTAAATTCTACATTACCTAACAAACCATAATTTATCACGCAAATTGATAGTTATTTGATATTTAAAAATATTAAGACTTATGTAAAGAGAGTCATCTAAAGTTGAATTTTAAGCATCATTCTTCTTAGCTCTTGAATTTTTAATGGGTGAAGATTTTCATTTTTTTCCAAATTACTTGTTACCGAACATTTTTATTCGTCATGTTATAATATATGTAAATATAAAAGTGGATATGCTTTTGTGTTTTTCGATTTAGTCCCACATCATGGGATATGTTCAATCTCAAGATCCAAAGCCTATATATAAAGGAGCCTATGTAATGTAATTGTATCAATCAATCTCTATGTAACTGATATTAGTGTGAATAACGTTTTCTCCTCTCTCATATTTTCTAATGGCTTCTTTATCTCTTTTTAGTTTATAACACGTTATCAGCACGATCTCTGCAAAAAAATTTACATATCTACGATTGTGATAATCGATGAAATCAGATCTATTCTTTTCCCGATCCAATTATACATCTCAAAACGGTAAGTCGTTTTCTAAATTGATTGATCTAATCTTCCAAATCATTTTATTTTTTTAGATCTCATTCCCTTTAAGATCTAATTCTTAAGATCTGAATCTATTGTCTAATATTTTAGATTTTATTATATTAGTTTTATAATTTTAAATCTTATATAGATCTAAACTTTGAGATCTCATTCTTATTTTGTTAGTTATTATATTTCAGATCTAATTTTTTTTACTATTTTTTGGATCTCATTATATTGTAGATCTTAATATCATGCTTATGTCTTTGAGGTATTTATTTTGGAAAGCAAGTTTGAACTTGACAAATTTGATATTCTTGATTCAAGCAAATTTATTGAATTTGATTGTATTTAGTTTGAACATGGATTTAAGAAATCAAATATGGTTGGTAAATGGAGTTTTCATTTTAAAAACCTTTTGATTTTATTTAAATTTGAGTGAAGGATTTGAAAATTATTTTGATATATGATTTATATTTTCATAAGAAATATTTTATAATTTCTTGGAGAAACAAATATAAAAATAATATGTAACATTCCTGAAATTTATCAAGTTTAAATTGGCAATTAAATTAATTTTTGGAAATAAATTGTGATTTAATTAGAAAATTTTCCAGAATAAATAAATAATTTGATTATAAATAGAAATTTATATTAGAAATTTAAGAATAAGTGATTTATAAAACAAGTATTGAACTTCAAAAAAAAAAAAAAAAAAAAAAAAAAAAAATAGAAATTAAAAAGCTTGAGATTAATAAAATGATAGTAAAAGTTGTTTTCTAAATTTTTAATTATATTAATATTTGGAAGTGGTTAAAAAGAAAAAAATTAGTGTACTCATTTTTGAAATATTATTCTTAAGTCAAATTCCCTCAAATAAATAAATATAACTATTGTTAATATAAAATCAAAGTATTTAAAAGTCATTCTTTTCTTTTTATAAAAGATTGTACAAAAATAAATAAATAAATAAAAATATGTATGAATGTAAATTGTGTAGATATAACTTTTTTCTAAATAAATGTATGGATATGAATATATATAAATGTACATAAGTGGTTATAATTCAATTTGAATTGAAATTTAAAATAAATATAAACATATACAAACATGCACATGTGAGAATGTAAATTTTGTGAATGTAGATATGAAAGGAAACACTACACATACAAATGAATAAAGAAGTGGACATTTCATAGAGATCTCATAATCATCTCTTTTAGACAAGTGGCATTCATTTTGTTTAATTAAATAAAAAATTGCAAAGAAACTTTTGAGTTCCCCATATGCAATTATAATAACCTCTCACCAAAATCTGAAACTACAGTAATAAAAGATTTTGCATTTCAAATCTCAACAAAGAAAAAGATAAATCAGAAGAAAAAAAGAAGAAGAAAAAAAAGAAGAAATAGCAATCTGGGAAAAGCAAGTTTGGGTTCAAAGCCATAACCCGAGCAAATTAAAATTCAGCAAAGTAATCAAGATTTAAACCAACATCCTTATGCAGTTCTAAAATCTGGAAGCAAATGCAAGTTTGCACTTACTGGAAATCAAATGCAAAGCTTTCTAGAAACAATTTCAAAGGCAAGTAAATTTCCTTTTTAAAAGAATTTGATTTTAATGTTGAAATCAGCAAATAAGCAAAGATTTAAACAAATTTATTTAACAAAGTTGCAGGAGAACAAATCCAGTTTAAAAGCTAAAGTGATTCTGGTTTGCAACTGCAGATTATATATCCTTGTACCCAAGAATTCAAACCTTAGGTAAGTAAATTTAATTTTTGGTTTTTGATGAAATGAATAAACAAATAAATGGTTATTAAGCAAAGATTGATTCACGAATTCCAGATTCAAGCCTCAGGCAAGACAAATCAAAATCAAAAATATGGAAAACCTGGAAAAAACAGTCCTTTCTGGAATTAAACAAACTGTAAGTAAATTGATTCTTTTATTTGTTAATTAATGAAATAAGTAACAAGTGCAATAGGAAGTTTAAACAAAGTTTATGTTAATAAACTTCTGCAGATCAAAGAAATAAACGCCTGTCTCTGTTTAACAGAAACCAAGTTCCCCTCTACTCTGTCTAAAACACTTCTCTGCCTTTTGTTTTTCTCAAAATCCAGGTGAGCAAACACACTCGAACCCATTCATATGCTTTGATATTTGAGTTGATGTTTGAAATATGTGTTAGTTGAAGGCTATGTTAGTATGTTTGCATGAATTTGCTTGTGCATGTTTGTTTTTCAACTGAGATATCTCTGTCTTAGTTTTAAGGCTCAGGTTTATTTCAAAAATTCATTACCTCTTGCATTGAATCACTGTCAGGATTTAGAATGTAAACAAAATTTGTTTGGTTATTGATAAAGTAAGTTTAAAGTTTATTTAAGTTAAAATAAATTTCAAAATCTCACTGGAAGTATAAAGAAACAACAGTGGATGTTATACAAAGTGAAAACTTGAACTTTGTAAATTATGAATTCAGTATTATAAAGTGAAAACATAAACCAAACCATGATTTATAACACTAAAATCACAATTTTTAAATTAGGATTGAAGGTACAGTTTTGAATTGCACTATTTTTGGGTTTATGGGAATTTCTGTTGATCTATGGGTATGGAAGGGTCAGGTGTTAAGATGTTTATGTTAATGGAGTATGGAGGTGAGAGGATGGAGGAGGTGTTGTTGATGGAGGATCAGAGAGTGAGAGTCAGGTGAATTGGTTTCCAGGTTGATTTGGTTGCATGTTGAACTCAGGTGACAGATTAGTAGTGTGCAGGGTTTTGACCCGAAGTGGAACTCGGGTGAAAATGCTTCTGACTCGGAGCAGAAGGTTTTAGAACTCGAAGTAAAATGTTGGGCTCTCGGGTTTATGGTGCAGGGTTTTTGGACCAGAGAGTTTGCAGTTTTGGTTTTATGGATTTCATATTTTAGGTTGGAAGCTTAATTCAAGTATGAATTGAAACTGAGTTCAAATAAGGTTTGAAGTTCAAAGTTTTTTAAAATGGAACTTTTAAATTTAAATAAGTTTAAATTCTGTTTTAAATCAAAATTTAAAACAAAACAGTTTCTGGTCTTAAATCCTGTAGTTTGCAGTTTTGAATGGAATTCATATTTTAGGTTGGAAACTTAATTCAAGTATGAATTGATACTGAATCCAAGTGAAGTTTTGAGTTAAGGTTTTTAAAAATGGAATTTTTAAATTTAAACAAAGTTTTAAATTCTGTTTAAATCAAGAAATTTAAAACTGTTTCAGGTTTTATTTAACAGACCTGTTCTGTTTTTTTTTAAGAATCAAGTTTGAATTTAAACTGGAAATTTGAACTTAGGGTTAAACCTGAATTTAAAAATGAATTCAAAAAGTTTGAATTCTAAATTTATCATAATTTAAATGCAGAATTCAAATTTGGTTTAAAAATAAAAAAAATAATAAAGGAAACGGGAAACTGTTTGCAGTTTTTAAATTTGAAGTGAAAGTTTAAATTGTAAACTTAATTTAGACTTAGGCTTTAATAACCAGAATTCAAATATAAATAAGTTTAAATTCTGTTCTTTTGAAAATATTTAAATTCTGGAAATTTTCAAAGTTTAAGTTTTTTTTTATATAAAACAGAAACTGTTTCTGTTTAAATGTGATTTAAACTGAGTTTTAGTTTGAATTTGAGAATGAATTTAAATTCTAATTGTCTGAAATTTGAAACCATATTGTGTTTTAAATTTAAATTTGATTTGAAAATCTCAAGCATAAATGCATATGTGATTTGTATTTGGAATGGAAGGTTAAGTATTTAATTTAGGAATTCAAATGAATTGAAAACTGAGTTTTTAAATCTGGGTTTAAAATTTTAAACTTCAGTTTTAAAATAAAGAATTAAATCTAAATTGCTTTCAAATGATTCACATTTGAATTGGAGGTGAAATTGTAGGAAGAGTTTTAAAGAGTTTAACTAAATTGAAAATGGAAGTTATATTTTAGTTTTGAGATTTTAAAGCAATTTTTAAAATTTATTTGAATTCAAGTTGAATTGAAATCTAAATTGTTTTAAACTTATTAATAAAGTATATGTTTCTTTTAAACATATAAGATTAAGTTGTGTATTGTTTTAAACTCTTATTTAAGACAAATTTGAGTCTTGAGTTTAAAAGAGAATGTTAAATGGAATTTAATGTAAATTTAAAAACATTTTGTGTTTAAATGCATAATTTAAATAAGGAATGTTTATCTAAAGATAAAGAAAAGTTTAATGATTTGTAATTCATTAAATTATTAAGGTAGTACAAATGGATAATTAATATAATTAATTAATTAATGAAATGGATAATTAATTTAAGTAATTAAGAAATTAATTACTTAATGTAATTAATTTAATTAAATGAGATTGTTTAATTTAATTAATTAAGTTTAATTAATTTTAAACATTTGGGTTTTATAAATAACTACTTTATGTAATTAATGATTTGGAAATTACATAGTTAAGTAATTGTTTAATATTTACAGATTGTAATTAAGTGGAGATGTTTAAGTGGGAGATAATTTGAATTAATTATTTAGTAATTAATCAAATAATTAATTTAAGAAATTAAATTAAGGATAATTAATTTGGGTCAATATAGTAATTAAGTTGTTAATTACTTTGAGTAATCAATTTAAGAAATAATTTAGATCATTAATTATTTAATTAGTGATGTAATTAAGGATGATTAATTTGGATTAATTAATCAATAATAGGTAATAAATTAATGTAATTAATTTAGAAGTAATTAAAGAAGCAACTAAGGATAGTTCATTACTAATGAAAGTGATTATGTGAGGAATAGATTTAAAACCACATAGATTTATTCATCTTAATTGTAGATGTTTGATTGCCAATGCTTCATGATGGATTGATATGTTTTGTGATGCTATGTAATGCTTTGTGCTGGGCTATTTTATTTGTGACGTATATATTGTTATATGTATATGCAACCCCTTGACCCGTAGAACGACATTTAAATTTCGATGCGACAGGGAGTCGGATTCCAGTTGGTTATCCGAAACCCACATCGAATTGTAATGATTGAATCTGTGCTGATTGATGATGTGACACTCTTATTGTGTAAAACCCCTGGACCACACTTATACACACACAAATATGGATTGCACGTGGAAATGAATTAAGTCACAGATTTTGAAATTGTTTTAAAATTGAATTTTTAAATCCAAAATAGTTTTTGTTTAAACTAGAATTGAAGCTTTTGAAAATGGTTATTTTTAAATAACTTGATTGAGTTTTGAAATTTAAATAATTGGATTTAAATTTGAATTCAATATTTGAAATTGAATTCTATGACTTGGAAACTATTGTCTAAAAAGTTATTCAACTTACAAATGGGTTATATGGGTTTTAAACCATTTTTCAAGGTGATGTTTTGAAATTTAAATTCAACTCAAGATTTCAACTTGTATAAATTAGATTTGCTTTCTCATAAGAAATGGACTTTCAAGTTGTGTTAAAAGAATTTTCAAGTATAAAAGGAAAATTGTTTTCCAAGTTTTAGATAAATCTTTGGAAATGTGTTTTGAAAGCTATAAATCTTTAATTTAAAGATTTAATTGGGTTAATCCAATTGAAATGGGAATTGTTTTGAAATCTATGAATAGATCTTTGTGAAACTGGGTGAAACTTTGTGAAATAAATCTTTTTGTTTAAAGATTTAAAAATGGTAATTTGTTTAACCATTTGAAAGAAAAGTTTTGGATTTTTATAAGTTGTGACTTAACTAAAATCCCATATCCATATGTTTAAAATATGGCGCTTACTATTCGGTTTAGCCGGGAGAGGACCTTGTGTCATATAACCCATTCCGAATAGTGATACGACGTTATGGATAGCAATTGAAGACCGGTGGTGAAGACCGGGTATTTGTGAGAACGATAGGATAACCTATCGATTGTCTCTGCACCGAGTAGCTACGGTATAGAGATTCCCTTAGTGATGGGAAGTCCGATCGGGATTGTGGATACCCGGATTTGCAAGGGCTTCTTCGGAAGTGCCTTCGGTTCTGTTCGAACCCGGAACAGACTTGTATGGTTGTATGTCTGACACTACACCTTGAGATATTAAACTGATCTCTATCAAATACATTTCTGCTTGGTGGCGGAGAATTTATTCTCTTAGCTTAACACCCTTCTCTGAGACGTACGAGCTCAGAGGTTATGTAGTTGATATTTATCAGTGATATACTCCCAAATTTGGTAGTGTGGCATGCTAAGTGCTGCTGTGTGTTGATGATCATTTGTTGATCATTTGTGATCAAAGCATGGCTTTTGTATAAAGCGTAGCTTTGTGGACGAGACTGCATCAGGACCTCACACCCCGGAAATGGTCGAAACAGGAAAGATGCGGCAAGGTTATGAGGGTCGCGCCCTTTAGGGTTTGTCATTCCCTTCTGGTAAAGGGTGGTATCATGGTATGGAGCCCAGATACTTACTCATGTGGATACTGCAGATCTATTACTTTGTGATTGCTTTGTGGTTGTTGGATTAGAGGTACCTCGGATAAAGGTCCCAAAGGACCGGGGGATGGCACGCTCGTGTAGTAGTTACCTAGTTACAGAGGTAACCCGGCCTTGTGTTGGCAGAGATCTAACCGTAACGTTAGTTTCTCGGGACGTCCCGCCAGAGGCGATCCCATGTGGCAGTAGGAAGTTCCTTAGCCTGACCATTTGTTGGAAATCCATTCATCCAATACGTGCCTTGTACGGTTTTAGTTGTATTACCTGCCATTCACTTATGGTGGTCACCACTGTTTGGATGGTAGCTATAGCAGGCATAGTTCGGAATGTCTATGCTCGCTAGGATTTATATTCTACTTTCGAAATTGTTTTCCACACTTTGCACTTATAGTAATAATATCAAAGAAAACTTTCTCGTATTAAGCATATTTGACTATCATAAGGAGAAATCTCCTCCAATTCTGCGTTTGCATTGTGTGTGTGGCGGGAGGCCTTATGGTAGTTTCATTTTCTAAAAAGCATTGCGGATTTCAAATTTAAATTATCTTGTTAGTTTTAAAGACCAAATGCTTTTGTTTGCTCATACCAGTCCCATGACTGACCTGGAGTTTATTGTTCCTTTCCTAAACTCTGGGTGCCCACTATTTCCCACACGGGCAGTCTAGAGTTGGGGTTTTCAGAAATCAATGGTAGGTGTAGATTCGATAGCTTTCAGCCTAGGATTTGGAAATCCTTTACGGACGAGACTTGCTCTTCTTTGTGTATTGTGATTGGGAGTTCGAGCTATTGCTAGATTGGTGTTTTGAAGATGGAGTTCTTTCTTGAAGACTATATTGGAGATTTTGTTCCGCTGCTAGTGTTATCTTTTCTTTCCGCTGCTATTTCTTGTATCTCTGATGTATATTTATATCCATTGTATCATTCTGTTGTATCAGTTATTGTATCAAATGTTGTATATTGATATATGCTATTCTTTTTCTTCCGCTGTGTTGTACTTAATGTGTTATAAGCTCCGGCGAACCAGATTCGACGTTTGGATCTGCGGCATTTGAATACGAGTGTCGTATTCGGTGCCGATTTTCGAAGGTCGAGTCAGGATCGTTATAAGTGGTATCAGAGCTGATGGTTAAAACCTTAGCTCAGGAGTATAACACGTTAAGTAACTCATTAGAGATAGGGTGAAGTAAACCCTAGAATGAGTATATCCCTAAGATATCCGTCGAATGCCTCAGTAAATTCTCTTACTATCCACTGATAGTAAGTATGAGTGCGAGAAGAGGACGAGATAGGGGACAGGGAAATACCAGTACAAGTGGTCAATACCCTGCAATAGCGGAAAACAACTTTTCTCTATCAATCTCCTTTGATTCGATTTCGAATTCTTTTTGATTGCTTCGTAGCTGCTCCAGAAAGAAGTTTCGGTGTGATGGTGGCTTACGAATCGTTGTAGGAAATCCTTAATTCGTATCTTCATCGATTTCTTATCAGCTTTTCGTTCTAAACTCTAATAAATTTGAAATTGAAATTGAAAATTTTAAATAAGTTAGAGATTTTAAATTAAGTTAATTGGATAACTAATATGAAGCTAAATTTGAATTGTATTAATAAAACAATATCGGTTAAAAACCAAACTTGAAAATTCTATTGTAATTTCTTGTGTATATCAAAGTCCGAAGAGGGACAAGTTATATATACTTTGGGATATTTCGACTTGAATTTGGAATCCATATCTAGTGTTTGAGAAATTGTAGAAGATTAAATCCATCTATATATTCTCTGGGATCCGATATATTCTACGAACGATTAGTTATCCCTTCGAACTAATCAATACCCTTGCATATTCGTAGACCGGTGGACCCGAGTATCTTGTGTAATAATTGTATGAGTTCGTTCTCATATTATTGATATTCTGGTTTGGGTAGACCAAATGCAGAATAAATATTTCGATCTGATCTGATCAATCATTTCTTTATCTATCATCTATTCTTTGTCGTCTTCCTTGCAAATTTCGAGGACGAAATTCTTTTAAGGGGGGAAATCTGTAACATTCCTGAAATTTATCAAGTTTAAATTGGCAATTAAATTAATTTTTGGAAATAAATTGTGATTTAATTAGAAAATTTTCCAGAATAAATAAATAATTTGATTATAAATAGAAATTTATATTAGAAATTTAAGAATAAGTGATTTATAAAACAAGTATTGAACTTCAAAAAAAAAAAAAAAAAAAAAAAAAAAAATAGAAATTAAAAAGCTTGAGATTAATAAAATGATAGTAAAAGTTGTTTTCTAAATTTTTAATTATATTAATATTTGGAAGTGGTTAAAAAGAAAAAAATTAGTGTACTCATTTTTGAAATATTATTCTTAAGTCAAATTCCCTCAAATAAATAAATATAACTATTGTTAATATAAAATCAAAGTATTTAAAAGTCATTCTTTTCTTTTTATAAAAGATTGTACAAAAATAAATAAATAAATAAAAATATGTATGAATGTAAATTGTGTAGATATAACTTTTTTCTAAATAAATGTATGGATATGAATATATATAAATGTACATAAGTGGTTATAATTCAATTTGAATTGAAATTTAAAATAAATATAAACATATACAAACATGCACATGTGAGAATGTAAATTTTGTGAATGTAGATATGAAAGGAAACACTACACATACAAATGAATAAAGAAGTGGACATTTCATAGAGATCTCATAATCATCTCTTTTAGACAAGTGGCATTCATTTTGTTTAATTAAATAAAAAATTGCAAAGAAACTTTTGAGTTCCCCATATGCAATTATAATAACCTCTCACCAAAATCTGAAACTACAGTAATAAAAGATTTTGCATTTCAAATCTCAACAAAGAAAAAGATAAATCAGAAGAAAAAAAGAAGAAAAAAAAAAAGAAGAAATAGCAATCTGGGAAAAGCAAGTTTGGGTTCAAAGCCATAACCCGAGCAAATTAAAATTCAGCAAAGTAATCAAGATTTAAACCAACATCCTTATGCAGTTCTAAAATCTGGAAGCAAATGCAAGTTTGCACTTACTGGAAATCAAATGCAAAGCTTTCTAGAAACAATTTCAAAGGCAAGTAAATTTCCTTTTTAAAAGAATTTGATTTTAATGTTGAAATCAGCAAATAAGCAAAGATTTAAACAAATTTATTTAACAAAGTTGCAGGAGAACAAATCCAGTTTAAAAGCTAAAGTGATTCTGGTTTGCAACTGCAGATTATATATCCTTGTACCCAAGAATTCAAACCTTAGGTAAGTAAATTTAATTTTTGGTTTTTGATGAAATGAATAAACAAATAAATGGTTATTAAGCAAAGATTGATTCACGAATTCCAGATTCAAGCCTCAGGCAAGACAAATCAAAATCAAAAATATGGAAAACCTGGAAAAAACAGTCCTTTCTGGAATTAAACAAACTGTAAGTAAATTGATTCTTTTATTTGTTAATTAATGAAATAAGTAACAAGTGCAATAGGAAGTTTAAACAAAGTTTATGTTAATAAACTTCTGCAGATCAAAGAAATAAATGCCTGTCTCTGTTTAACAGAAACCAAGTTCCCCTCTACTCTGTCTAAAACACTTCTCTGCCTTTTGTTTTTCTCAAAATCCAGGTGAGCAAACACACTCGAACCCATTCATATGCTTTGATATTTGAGTTGATGTTTGAAATATGTGTTAGTTGAAGGCTATGTTAGTATGTTTGCATGAATTTGCTTGTGCATGTTTGTTTTTCAACTGAGATATCTCTGTCTTAGTTTTAAGGCTCAGGTTTATTTCAAAAATTCATTACCTCTTGCATTGAATCACTGTCAGGATTTAGAATGTAAACAAAATTTGTTTGGTTATTGATAAAGTAAGTTTAAAGTTTATTTAAGTTAAAATAAATTTCAAAATCTCACTGGAAGTATAAAGAAACAACAGTGGATGTTATACAAAGTGAAAACTTGAACTTTGTAAATTATGAATTCAGTATTATAAAGTGAAAACATAAACCAAACCATGATTTATAACACTAAAATCACAATTTTTAAATTAGGATTGAAGGTACAGTTTTGAATTGCACTATTTTTGGGTTTATGGGAATTTCTGTTGATCTATGGGTATGGAAGGGTCAGGTGTTAAGATGTTTATGTTAATGGAGTATGGAGGTGAGAGGATGGAGGAGGTGTTGTTGATGGAGGATCAGAGAGTGAGAGTCAGGTGAATTGGTTTCCAGGTTGATTTGGTTGCATGTTGAACTCAGGTGACAGATTAGTAGTGTGCAGGGTTTTGACCCGAAGTGGAACTCGGGTGAAAATGCTTCTGACTCGGAGCAGAAGGTTTTAGAACTCGAAGTAAAATGTTGGGCTCTCGGGTTTATGGTGCAGGGTTTTTGGACCAGAGAGTTTGCAGTTTTGGTTTTATGGATTTCATATTTTAGGTTGGAAGCTTAATTCAAGTATGAATTGAAACTGAGTTCAAATAAGGTTTGAAGTTCAAAGTTTTTTAAAATGGAACTTTTAAATTTAAATAAGTTTAAATTCTGTTTTAAATCAAAATTTAAAACAAAACAGTTTCTGGTCTTAAATCCTGTAGTTTGCAGTTTTGAATGGAATTCATATTTTAGGTTGGAAACTTAATTCAAGTATGAATTGATACTGAATCCAAGTGAAGTTTTGAGTTAAGGTTTTTAAAAATGGAATTTTTAAATTTAAACAAAGTTTTAAATTCTGTTTAAATCAAGAAATTTAAAACTGTTTCAGGTTTTATTTAACAGACCTGTTCTGTTTTTTTTTAAGAATCAAGTTTGAATTTAAACTGGAAATTTGAACTTAGGGTTAAACCTGAATTTAAAAATGAATTCAAAAAGTTTGAATTCTAAATTTATCATAATTTAAATGCAGAATTCAAATTTGGTTTAAAAATAAAAAAAATAATAAAGGAAACGGGAAACTGTTTGCAGTTTTTAAATTTGAAGTGAAAGTTTAAATTGTAAACTTAATTTAGACTTAGGCTTTAATAACCAGAATTCAAATATAAATAAGTTTAAATTCTGTTCTTTTGAAAATATTTAAATTCTGGAAATTTTCAAAGTTTAAGTTTTTTTTTATATAAAACAGAAACTGTTTCTGTTTAAATGTGATTTAAACTGAGTTTTAGTTTGAATTTGAGAATGAATTTAAATTCTAATTGTCTGAAATTTGAAACCATATTGTGTTTTAAATTTAAATTTGATTTGAAAATCTCAAGCATAAATGCATATGTGATTTGTATTTGGAATGGAAGGTTAAGTATTTAATTTAGGAATTCAAATGAATTGAAAACTGAGTTTTTAAATCTGGGTTTAAAATTTTAAACTTCAGTTTTAAAATAAAGAATTAAATCTAAATTGCTTTCAAATGATTCACATTTGAATTGGAGGTGAAATTGTAGGAAGAGTTTTAAAGAGTTTAACTAAATTGAAAATGGAAGTTATATTTTAGTTTTGAGATTTTAAAGCAATTTTTAAAATTTATTTGAATTCAAGTTGAATTGAAATCTAAATTGTTTTAAACTTATTAATAAAGTATATGTTTCTTTTAAACATATAAGATTAAGTTGTGTATTGTTTTAAACTCTTATTTAAGACAAATTTGAGTCTTGAGTTTAAAAGAGAATGTTAAATGGAATTTAATGTAAATTTAAAAACATTTTGTGTTTAAATGCATAATTTAAATAAGGAATGTTTATCTAAAGATAAAGAAAAGTTTAATGATTTGTAATTCATTAAATTATTAAGGTAGTACAAATGGATAATTAATATAATTAATTAATTAATGAAATGGATAATTAATTTAAGTAATTAAGAAATTAATTACTTAATGTAATTAATTTAATTAAATGAGATTGTTTAATTTAATTAATTAAGTTTAATTAATTTTAAACATTTGGGTTTTATAAATAACTACTTTATGTAATTAATGATTTGGAAATTACATAGTTAAGTAATTGTTTAATATTTACAGATTGTAATTAAGTGGAGATGTTTAAGTGGGAGATAATTTGAATTAATTATTTAGTAATTAATCAAATAATTAATTTAAGAAATTAAATTAAGGATAATTAATTTGGGTCAATATAGTAATTAAGTTGTTAATTACTTTGAGTAATCAATTTAAGAAATAATTTAGATCATTAATTATTTAATTAGTGATGTAATTAAGGATGATTAATTTGGATTAATTAATCAATAATAGGTAATAAATTAATGTAATTAATTTAGAAGTAATTAAAGAAGCAACTAAGGATAGTTCATTACTAATGAAAGTGATTATGTGAGGAATAGATTTAAAACCACATAGATTTATTCATCTTAATTGTAGATGTTTGATTGCCAATGCTTCATGATGGATTGATATGTTTTGTGATGCTATGTAATGCTTTGTGCTGGGCTATTTTATTTGTGACGTATATATTGTTATATGTATATGCAACCCCTTGACCCGTAGAACGACATTTAAATTTCGATGCGACAGGGAGTCGGATTCCAGTTGGTTATCCGAAACCCACATCGAATTGTAATGATTGAATCTGTGCTGATTGATGATGTGACACTCTTATTGTGTAAAACCCCTGGACCACACTTATACACACACAAATATGGATTGCACGTGGAAATGAATTAAGTCACAGATTTTGAAATTGTTTTAAAATTGAATTTTTAAATCCAAAATAGTTTTTGTTTAAACTAGAATTGAAGCTTTTGAAAATGGTTATTTTTAAATAACTTGATTGAGTTTTGAAATTTAAATAATTGGATTTAAATTTGAATTCAATATTTGAAATTGAATTCTATGACTTGGAAACTATTGTCTAAAAAGTTATTCAACTTACAAATGGGTTATATGGGTTTTAAACCATTTTTCAAGGTGATGTTTTGAAATTTAAATTCAACTCAAGATTTCAACTTGTATAAATTAGATTTGCTTTCTCATAAGAAATGGACTTTCAAGTTGTGTTAAAAGAATTTTCAAGTATAAAAGGAAAATTGTTTTCCAAGTTTTAGATAAATCTTTGGAAATGTGTTTTGAAAGCTATAAATCTTTAATTTAAAGATTTAATTGGGTTAATCCAATTGAAATGGGAATTGTTTTGAAATCTATGAATAGATCTTTGTGAAACTGGGTGAAACTTTGTGAAATAAATCTTTTTGTTTAAAGATTTAAAAATGGTAATTTGTTTAACCATTTGAAAGAAAAGTTTTGGATTTTTATAAGTTGTGACTTAACTAAAATCCCATATCCATATGTTTAAAATATGGCGCTTACTATTCGGTTTAGCCGGGAGAGGACCTTGTGTCATATAACCCATTCCGAATAGTGATACGACGTTATGGATAGCAATTGAAGACCGGTGGTGAAGACCGGGTATTTGTGAGAACGATAGGATAACCTATCGATTGTCTCTGCACCGAGTAGCTACGGTATAGAGATTCCCTTAGTGATGGGAAGTCCGATCGGGATTGTGGATACCCGGATTTGCAAGGGCTTCTTCGGAAGTGCCTTCGGTTCTGTTCGAACCCGGAACAGACTTGTATGGTTGTATGTCTGACACTACACCTTGAGATATTAAACTGATCTCTATCAAATACATTTCTGCTTGGTGGCGGAGAATTTATTCTCTTAGCTTAACACCCTTCTCTGAGACGTACGAGCTCAGAGGTTATGTAGTTGATATTTATCAGTGATATACTCCCAAATTTGGTAGTGTGGCATGCTAAGTGCTGCTGTGTGTTGATGATCATTTGTTGATCATTTGTGATCAAAGCATGGCTTTTGTATAAAGCGTAGCTTTGTGGACGAGACTGCATCAGGACCTCACACCCCGGAAATGGTCGAAACAGGAAAGATGCGGCAAGGTTATGAGGGTCGCGCCCTTTAGGGTTTGTCATTCCCTTCTGGTAAAGGGTGGTATCATGGTATGGAGCCCAGATACTTACTCATGTGGATACTGCAGATCTATTACTTTGTGATTGCTTTGTGGTTGTTGGATTAGAGGTACCTCGGATAAAGGTCCCAAAGGACCGGGGGATGGCACGCTCGTGTAGTAGTTACCTAGTTACAGAGGTAACCCGGCCTTGTGTTGGCAGAGATCTAACCGTAACGTTAGTTTCTCGGGACGTCCCGCCAGAGGCGATCCCATGTGGCAGTAGGAAGTTCCTTAGCCTGACCATTTGTTGGAAATCCATTCATCCAATACGTGCCTTGTACGGTTTTAGTTGTATTACCTGCCATTCACTTATGGTGGTCACCACTGTTTGGATGGTAGCTATAGCAGGCATAGTTCGGAATGTCTATGCTCGCTAGGATTTATATTCTACTTTCGAAATTGTTTTCCACACTTTGCACTTATAGTAATAATATCAAAGAAAACTTTCTCGTATTAAGCATATTTGACTATCATAAGGAGAAATCTCCTCCAATTCTGCGTTTGCATTGTGTGTGTGGCGGGAGGCCTTATGGTAGTTTCATTTTCTAAAAAGCATTGCGGATTTCAAATTTAAATTATCTTGTTAGTTTTAAAGACCAAATGCTTTTGTTTGCTCATACCAGTCCCATGACTGACCTGGAGTTTATTGTTCCTTTCCTAAACTCTGGGTGCCCACTATTTCCCACACGGGCAGTCTAGAGTTGGGGTTTTCAGAAATCAATGGTAGGTGTAGATTCGATAGCTTTCAGCCTAGGATTTGGAAATCCTTTACGGACGAGACTTGCTCTTCTTTGTGTATTGTGATTGGGAGTTCGAGCTATTGCTAGATTGGTGTTTTGAAGATGGAGTTCTTTCTTGAAGACTATATTGGAGATTTTGTTCCGCTGCTAGTGTTATCTTTTCTTTCCGCTGCTATTTCTTGTATCTCTGATGTATATTTATATCCATTGTATCATTCTGTTGTATCAGTTATTGTATCAAATGTTGTATATTGATATATGCTATTCTTTTTCTTCCGCTGTGTTGTACTTAATGTGTTATAAGCTCCGGCGAACCAGATTCGACGTTTGGATCTGCGGCATTTGAATACGAGTGTCGTATTCGGTGCCGATTTTCGAAGGTCGAGTCAGGATCGTTATATAATACGTATCTAGAAGATCGTATTAAGTTTAGATCTAATATTGAGTTTGATTTAGCACATCTAAAGTGAATGGAAATAATAACAAAAGCTTACATGATAAGCTTAATATCTTCCAATGTTTCCTTCAAAAAAAATAAAAGGAAATAAGAACTGAGAACCTGCAGTTCTATAATGGTAAACGGTTGAGTTTCCACAAATTAGTGAATTAGAAGTTTCCTCAAAATAAAGAACTAGAAATTCTAACTAAAAAAAGGAGGATCAGAACATTTAATCGTCAAACAGAGATAGGTTTTGACAACCACCTGAAGTTGTGAAAAGAAATTATTTTAATAGAAGTTGTATAACTCAAAGTTCAAGACTTAAAGTCTTGAATTATGAAAAGACTTACTGACAAAGTTTACAAGTTTGAATTTTTATCAGTATTTTTTTTAAATTTGTCAAAATGTACAAGCTTCCAAAAAAGGGAGAAGTTCACACAAAATTTGAGAACCTGAAGTTCATAATAAATTAATGAACTCGAAGTTCATGAATTAGAAGCCCGAAGCTCTGTTGAAATTGTGCAAAATTATAAGGTTGTACTTCTTGAAGAAGTTAAAGGAAATTAATAAATCATTATATGAGATAATGATGCTGCATTCAAAAGATAACAAAAATCTCCAAATGAGTTATACCTTACCTTATGTCTTCATATTTACGTTATATAATCATAATATCCTGAAAATATTATGTTATATGATATTTCAAACATCACCGAATTGAAAAAGTAACTATTAATTTACTCTTGGAAAGCGATGCTTATTATTTAGTATGAATTTGAATAACATTTCAATTTATTTGCTGTAGTCAGTTTAAGTTATTTTTTCCAATTATTTACTTCCAATTATGCAAAAAATATGTATAATCAAGTAACATGTTTTGCGTAATGCAAAGTCTAATTTCATTTCAACGAGTAACTGTAGTTTAATCATTCTCTTTGGTGCTTTCTCATTGATAATTCTATGATAGCTCAAACTTGAAGTTTGTAAGTACTATTAGTAGATCTGTTTTTTTTCTAATCAAAAAAAATCCCGATGTTTTGACAAATTACTTCTATAAATATATGGCTAGCTATTAGTTATAGAAATATATTTTAATATTCTCTATAATAGATAATTCATATGCCATACAATTTATATACATGGACATGTGTGCATATTAATCTCTTAAAGAGATGTTTTAGAGAACAATTTGTATTTATATTACAAAATCCAACATCTTAAAAGAGATGTTATAGGAATTTTATTTTTGTTACATTGCATTTCCTTAAAAGTAAACATTATATTCCTTAAAGGAATATCATATAAAAGTTTCGAAGTAATAACAATAATTTACCCTTAAAAAAAGGGAATTGTGTACTAATATTACACTTCAGAAGTAGTGGTTTTATCTTCGCACCTTACTTTCATTTGGTGCATCTAATTATGTTACTGTCTTTAAAGATTGATATCTCATTTCGAGGATACTTACAACAAAAATCTTCAGTGGGGATGTTTTATGTCATTGTAAATGCAGTAATTATGTAATTTCTACAAAAGAAAAATTATACATTGATATGGCATTCCAGTAGCGCATATATATCTCCAGAAGAGATAAATTCACTCTAGAAGTAGTGATAATAAAATAACCCTAAAAGAGACTAATAAATTCGAAAATGATAACATATCTCTAGAAGAGATTTGTTTATATATTTGGTAATTTTATTAAATCGAATAAATGCATGGAAATTTGATCATGAAGGATCCTAATTTAGTTAGATTAGATTCTAAAAGTTTGATAGCTATGCAACGCATATCATATATTTCATTATAATTATATTAAACCTCCTAGATAGGTAAGAAATTAAATTATTTCTAGAATATATTGCTCTATGTTCATATGTCTAATTATATCATAAAGGTCATGTTTGTAGTTATTATTTCATAAGAATATTACACGCGTAATCATTGCTTAAGGATATATCTTTAAATTTTCTCCTGAAGGGACAGCCTATATCTCATATCATAATTTTCATCCAAGCTATACATACAGTCTTCAGAAGATCTGTATCTATAACATTCCAAGTATCCAGAAGATACTCTAATTATTAGTTTTGCTGTAATTTTTTTTATAGAACTCTTAAAAGAGATGTGTAGAAGTATCTATATGCAATTATAAATTATCCTTTAATAAGTAATCGTAATTAATGTTCAAAAATGATATTTGAGATATAATTGACGAATAAAACTTAAAAACTTGAATTTATGTGTATGTTCTTTTCGAACCAGAAGTTCGATATGGTTTCAAACAAAATATTTTGAACATTTTCATATGGTTTTGACGGATTCATGTTGACATTGATTTATAAATAGAAAGTAATAGCTTGGATCCTTGTAATAGTTTGTTCTAAAAAATCACTAATTCAAATGAGAAAGAACATGAAAATTTAAAATATATGTGTAATACATGGACATATGTATACATCCATATATGTAAATATTAAGATATGAAGTTTGTAATATGACAAACATAGCCAAGCTTGAATTTAAAACTTTGGAATTATTAGGACATAACTTTTTGTCATATATACTTGATGTTGACATTCAATTACAATTTCAATGCTTAGAAAATGCCATTAAAAATGATAGTAATTTGTCCCAGTAGGATAAAACAAAGACTCTTATATTTTTAAGGTGTCATATCAATCTTAAAATAAGGCATTTAACTGAAAAAGATCATCTTTACTTATGGAACTCCTTGAAGGAGCGTTATGACCACTAGAAGATGGTTCCAAACACTAGACAAGAGTGGTTGAACTTGAAGTTTCAACCGTTGGAAGTTGGTGCTTGTATGTTTTTTCCTTTCAGAATTAATTGAAATAATGTACCGATGAATGTTTTGTTTTAAGTAGTAGTCCATTTTAAATATTTTGGAAAGTATTAGACTTATTTAATGCTTACAAATTTTAATTGTTGAATTACTATAGTGTCTTTAATTCTTAAGTAGGGGCCATCAATACTTAAGTGATAATATATACCTACTAGATAGTGCAACTACTCATATGATTTTGAAAAACCAGAAGTTTTCCCCTAAACTATCTAAAAATTTAGCTAAATATTTCAACCATAGCAAATCTGCTAATATAATTGAAGGTTCTAGAAGAGGCCATACAGTATTAACAAAAAATATATCTTAATTCAAAATACATTTTACTCGAGCAAATTTAAAAGAAATTTGTTGAGTTTTGAGGATATATAATTGAATGGCTACATATTGGAACTATAATGAAAACGTTAAAGAATATCTCTGCGTTATTCCTAAAATTGAAAGCCAGAAGCTTATTTTAGAAAAAAATTTGGTACAATTTCATATGAATTATATTTCATGAAATTTGGCATAATTGAATTCCATATTTAGACATGAGCCAAAAGCTCACAAATATCACTTGAATACATCTGATCAATTGATAAAAGAATTATCCTCCTATTATTAATATGTATGGTGTATTTGCTGGTAGCAATATGATAATGGATCAAAATGAGAATCCAAATATGATTATTATTTAATGTGATAATGTTTGTCAACATCGAGGGGGAGGATAAAAGGTAACAAGTTCATTTTGATCATTAGTGTCAAATATTTGTTAACGTGTATAACGATGCAAAATATTAAGTTACTTGAGTTAATTATTAATGATAACCCAAGTAGACTTTTTCCAATATAGATTTGAATCCTCGAAGGATTAAAATGTGTAAACCACATCTGAAATATGTTACAAAAGTCAGTTTGAAATACTTTTGGAGTAAGTAATAAAGATGTCAAATAAAGAAGGTGAGTGTTCTTGAAGAAACACGTAAGGGTGCTCTATGACATGATTGTCAAATTACCCTAGAAGTGATTTAGGTACCTAAAACATGATGATTAAATAAATCTCAATGAATCATGTCTAGAATTGACAAGAAATAATCATCGATGATACATTTGTAAATGATAAAGCTCTTATGTTTATAAATAGGTTAAGGATGTTGATTTAGTGGAAAACATGACTGGCCATCATGAATCCTTTACTAATAGAGAAATATGGACATGTAGTCCACAAAGTAGAGAAAGTACTTGAAATGCTTAATATACCCCGAAGGTATAAATATATTTTGAAAGTATACAAATTCTTGAAGAATTTAAATAACTTTCAGGGTTACAAAGAATGCAAAGAACAAGGAACGCAGATTACAACCTACTTTTATGTGTTATTGTAATGAAAATCTTGATATAATTCATGATGAATAGATTACTTCATATTTTTAACTATTCTTGTAGCGAAACTTTTAGTATCCATTGAAGTGGTAGTTGTGATATGCAAATACTTATAAAATATACAAATCCTTGAAGAATATATATAACTTTTGTAGTTATAAAGAACGCAAAAGACATGAAGTGTTGATTAGAACCTTCTTCTAAGCATTGTTGTAATGAAAATCTTGATACACTTCAAGGTGAGTAGGTTACTTCCTGCTTTTTAGTAATTTTGTAATGAGTTTTTTTGTATTCATGAAAAATGTATAGTTGCAATACGCAAAACTGATTTGAAACACCAAAAATGAAAGCATATGAACTGCGTTTCATAAAAGCAGCATACAAAATGCATAAAATGCAAATCATATTTGGAAGAAACAATCTTAGAAAATTTGATTGTATCGAAGGAAACTATTAATAAATTGTATTATTAAGAGATTCATATTTATGGATCCATAAATATCTATAACCAATTTGAGTTATAGAAAGACGAACATGAATTCAAAGGTAAATTTTAAATCAGGGGGAGCAACCATAAGTATTTTATAATGCACTCTTTTTCCTTAACTAATATTTTTCCCACCAGGTTTTTATTATTAAGGTTTCAATGAGGCATAATCTTGATCCAGAAATATCAACTCCCCATCAACATTTGAAATAAATTATAATGTACTCTTTTTCCTTATTTAAGATTTTTCCGTTTGGGTTTTTCTTGATAAGGTTCTAACGAGCCATTATCTTGATCTAGAAGTATCAAACGTCTTTTCAAGAAAAAACATTTTAAATATGTTATTTAAGTTAAATTGTATTTTCTTCCTTGACTACGATTTTTCACATAGGGTTTTACTTATTAAGGTTTTAATGAGGCATTAGTTTGATCTAGAATTATCAAGCTTCATTTGAAGAAATAAGAAAATAAAATATGTCGTTGTACTCTTTTTCCTTCACTTTGATTTTTTTCCATTGGATTTTTCTTTGTAAGGTTTTAACGAGGCATTATTTTGATCCCGAAGTATCAAACTCTTCAAAAGGAATATCATTGTATGATATCTATGATTTGAAGTTGCACTCTTTTCCTCATTCAAGGTTTTTCCATTAGGTTTTCCTAACAGAGGTTTTAATGAGACAACAGACAATGTTCATAACGACTGAATGGATGTTTGAAAGCAAGATAATAATAAGGGGGAGCAATTGTCATGGAAGTTTCAAAAAGGAACAATTTCAAGCAACCATACACGCATCCAAGATTTTGAAGACGCATATTCAAGGGGGAGTATTATAATATTTGTAAATATAAAAGTGAATATGCTTTTGTGTTTTTCTATTTAGTCCCTCAGCATGAGATAGTTCAATCTCATGCTCCAAGGCCTATATATAAAGGAGCTTATGTAATGTAATTATATCAATCAATCTCTATGTAACTGATATATATGTGAATAAAATTTTCTTCTTTCTCTTATTTTCTAATGGCTTCTTATCTCTTTTTAGTTTATAACACGTCGAAATTAACAAAATTGTTTGCATAATCATTATATGAAGTATTCTATGTTATGTAATGGCGATCAGACCGAGCTCCCCATCTCCATTATGTGGCATGTGCCTATGAGTTGGCAGACATTTAATCATAGCGAAAGGAATTTTAAATATTATGTGCCTACCAACCCATATTTATACACCACTTCTTTCAACTTGTGAGATAACCCTAAAAGTCCCCCCTTTGACTCACATCCTCTTGGAGTAACTTTAAGAGTACTATTTTTCTATATTTCATAGTTCGCAACCTCCGGCTCCGATACTAATTGTTGTGTAACAATGGTCGAACCAAATTCCCTTTATCCAGCATGTGGCTTATGCCTATGTACTGGCATATAATTAATTGTAACAAAAGATGTGCCTCCCGATCTATATTTGTACACCACTTCTCCAAGTTATTAAGCAATATGGGACTATTCCAATTTCAAACCGTTATTCATCCTTGCGACGTGTGAGGCAACCATAAATTATAAATAAAGTATATTAACCTCAAGAGCTTTAGTTGCATCAACTTGCTTCTGTTTGACAAATATTTTTATGCTTGATAATTTTGGATAATATTGGACAATATTGATGAGCATATACAATAGACAATATTTATAAACAATGGTAACCCAAGAATATTACATTTAGAAAGCTCAACTACAAGCTTTAGGACTTCTGTTTAAAATAAATAATGGAAAAAATTAGTTTGAATGGAAGATTTTTTTCACTGTTTTTAGATTGAAACCATTCTTCTATTTACAAATCCACGGGATCCAATCAGTTCTAGTTATATACATATAACAATCAAAACAATATCTGATTGAAAATGCAATTATTTTCAACTAAATGGCACATGAAAGTCAATGTAGAGTCTTCAAGGAGATGGGTTTCAAAAAAGTTGCCTTATCTGGGTATAGTTACCATTTATACAAATTGTATCCTATGCACATGTTTATGAGTGGTTAAAATATTTTCCATAACATACCATGAATTAAACCTTGCCTTTAAAGTTGACAGCATGTACTATTTTCAGGGTAATGAGATTAGTTGTATTATGTTACGTAAGAGTGCGGATAATAAATGTTGGGATAAAGCACACAAAAAATTTAGGGCTTTCTTTAGCCATGGGGGAAATCCATTCTCCTTACCAAAATCAATCTAATCTTCCATTTTCAAGACATTAGGATAGACCACCTGAATCTTACATCAGAAATCCAGTTAATGGTGTCATCATCGACAATGAAGGTTTTCAATTGGTTCAGACAAGATTTCAATGAAAGCATCAGCCTATGAAGGATCAGGAGCTGTCACTGGTTAATATATGCGATGTGAAGAGAAAGGAGGTCTAGAAACTGACCAACCCTCATATGAATAATGGTAAACAACTATTGCAAACCAGAAAACAGGCTACCTTCTCACTGAATAAAGAACAAGGCCATAGAAATTGGGCTAATACAGTTTCGAGCAATCAGAGGAACCAAAAGAAGATGAATGCAATCTTGAGACTATCTGACCAATCAAGATTAATAATAAGAAGTACATTTGGTAAAGAAGGCCGTCTACAAAAGAGCCGTTGAAAACTGGAATAATTCAGTCACAGTTTTTTATAGATACCAAATCTTACTACATGTATTTTAAAGCGTACATACAACGCGTTTGGAAACCAGTAAGAGAGTTCAAAATCTTTACCAGAGAAAATGGATTCTTCCTTGTAAAGTCTAAAGAGTCTCAAGAATGCAAGTTGGTAATTCAAAACGGCCCATACTTTTACTATTAATAAGAAGGTGGTCTAAATCCTTGAAAATGGACAAAGATCTACTAACAACAATGCCGATATGGGTAAAATTACCCAGTGTTAATCTTAAATTGTGGGGCCTCGAGGCATTTAGCATGATGAGTAGTATTATCAGAAAAGCCATCAAAGTGGATGCAGCCACAACTGTGAAGATGAGATTGAATTATGCTTGCCTTTTTGTGGAAGTGTTTGCAAATAATGAACTTCCTGAAGAGGTCAATCTCACAATTTACAATGGCAAAAATATTACACAAAAAGTTGAATATGAATGGTTACACCGAAGTGTAGTATCTGTAAGTGTTTCGATCATATTACAGAGCAATGTAATCCAAAACAAATGTGGATATCCCAAACAAGTAATCAAAATAGAAATGTTGTTCAAGAAAATAGATTTGTTGAGGCATTTCAAGAACCAAATTTCAAAAAAGGGACAGAAAATTAGTCAAGAACTCAAAGGAGCAATGATCGAATCAACCAAGATAGCATCATCTTCGATCAAGAAACAAATTCAATGATGCTCACTAATCAACATGATCAGATCGTTGCCATGGAAGTTCATCATTCAAATGATTGCGAAAAAAGTTCGAATGATACAAACCCGCATAGTGTAGAGGAGGGTAATCTTATTAAAATGGTCTTTAACTCTGAAACCCCTCCTGTTTCAAAGTGATGTTTAGTTACAGAGAATAATGGTACAACAATAAACAAAATCCCACATCAGAAAAATTCGTGACAGTTATATGGAGAGGGAATCTCCATCGAAACATGATGTAGAAGTTGAGGATAGGGACTGCATCTACTCATCCTGGCCTTGCAATGAAGTGCCTCCTCCAAAGCAAGCTGCAATAGTTGAGTGTTGCAACTTAGCCATGCCTCGCACAACTAATCTTTTTGATATCTCTCTGATTAGGTTTCAAAAAACACAAAAGGAAGGAACTAAATCAGAGATGGTAGATGCTACTAACTAGTTCAGTATCTCATATGTGAGGACCCGGAATTTTGGGCAATATCAATTTAATAATCTGTTAAAAATTTAATTGATTTGATAATCTTTGTAATAAAATTTGAATTTAATTTAATAATCTAACTAAATAAATATTTAATTGGTGAATTTTATCTTTTAAAATTAATAAATTGTTTTCAATTAATAATGTATATATTGTAAATAGATAAAATTTGTTTTAAATTTAATAAATCAAGTATGTTTTCAAATTCTTATATTTTTGGTAATCTGGAAATTGATTTATTTAACATTAAGATTTTCAAAGCTATTTAATAAATAAATAAAATCTTGTTTTTGAAGGATAATATACATTTTGATAATTTGGAAAATTATGATTTAATTCAATATATAACTTTTCAAAGCTATTTAAATAAATAATTATATAGTTTAAAATATTTAAGGTAAATATTAATTGTTTAAATTAAATCTTAGCTTAAGTTTAAATTTAAATAAAAAAGGTTTATGTTATTTTCTTTTTAATATTACTTGATAAACATGATTTGAAATATATGTAAGTTTAAAATAAAATTTACGTATTAAACATTGATTCATATAAGTAGATAAGTAATTTATAATAAAGAGGTAATTTCTTTAATAAATTATTTCAAATTGATAAATTGCTATTTTTAAATAATATTAATAAATGTATTATTTTTACAAATAGATTTGAAATTATATATAGAATTGCTATTTTTAAATTGAATATATTGTTACAGATTGACTTTAAATTGGATTTTAAAATTTAATTTCAATTTGAATTAATTTGGAAATTCAAAAGGTAAATATTTTAAAATGTGTTGGATTTTAGAATATTTGTATAAACTTTTATTTATGTATATAATTGGTTTTAATTACCTATATATATAAATAATAAAGTACCTATTAACTAACTAATTAAGTATATAATCATATTAAACATTTAAAATTAATACTAATTACTAATGTTAACCCCTATGCTCAACGGCTCAAAAGGATGAAGACTTAAGGGTACAACGGTTTAACGACCTACCGACTTAAGGAAGCCATGACTCAACGGCCTTGAAGGGTTACCGACTCAACAGCCTTAAAGGGTTACGGACTCAACAGCCTTGAAGGGTTACCGACTTAATACCTTAAGGTAGTTACCGACTCAACAACTCAAGGGAGACAGTGACTCAAAGGATAAGCGACTCATCGAGTTATCAACTCAATGACTCAAGAGATGGCCGACCTAACGACTTATGCTAGGTCGCTCACGACCTAAGCACAAAGGAAAATCCAATGTTGTGTTATTTAAACCGGTGCCTGTTAACTCGTTCGCGACACAGGACTTGTACTCAGTAGACACAGCAACCCAGTTAAGCTTTATCTCGGAAACGTGACTTATGACCTATCCCTAAGTCGCTGCCGGCCTATAACCTAGCTTAAGTCGGTAACGACCTTGTACTAAAGGACATAAGCGAGCCAGCTAAGTCATAACTCCTGATGCCTTAACATGCCAACAACCCACGACTTATCCTAAGTCGGCCACGACTTATCTTAAGTCGGCCACGACTTAAGACTTGGCAATAATTTCTGCCCAGAATTCTCTATAAATACATGACCATCTCCAACTTTGAGGGGACTTTTGGCCGATCTCTTTAAGCGCCGATACTCTGTTGTATTCTCGACTCACCCGACACTTCAAATACGAAAGGCATCTCAACAAACTTCAAGAGGAAATCTAACGCAATCAACATGGATTCGAAGAGTTCTACTGCATCGAAGTTCTAGTTGTTTGTCTTATCAGTATTGTAATTGAAGACCGCTGTAAAGTTGTAATTGATTCAGTAATAAAGAGGATTAAAGTGGACGTAGGCTTACCTGAAGCCGAACCACTATAAAAACTGTTGTCTTTTCTGCTTTCTCTGTGACTTTTCTACTTGTTTTTAGTTTCCGTGTTCATGGGTGGTGCTTTCACTCAATCTCAATATACACCGGGGTGTTAGCGTTCGATTTTAAACGTTAACATTTTTGGTGCTTTCACTGAGAAATGAACTCAGGATACTTCCATCATTGCTCCGCAAAGCTCTGTTGAAAGGATTTCTTTTAAAACCAGAAGTTTATTGGAAATAATGGCTCCTGGGAGAAAACGAAGTTCTGTAAGATCCAACAATGTTCAAGAGAATACTGCTACCTCTCCTCCTTCAAGTCAAGCAGCTCCAACTGTTGGAGTTGCGCGAGCAGAATTGGACGCTATAGTTTTGGGGTTGAATCAACAATTAAATGCTCAGAATGCGCAGTTGGAAGCCCAGAATGCCCTGATCTTAAGTAAGTTGAATGATCTACTAGGGGCAAATCGTCAATCGGTTAATAATGATGGGAACCCTACTGTGGGAGTTTAGGATGTTGAAGGGAACATTTCTCAAAGAGCCGCAGACCCTGTAGAAAGGACTCCTCCTCAAGCTGGAGGATCAGGGCCGCAGCCGACCCTCCGTGAAAGATTGTCAAGACAGAATTCAGAGAGAGTGGCTGATGTGTGCCCTCCAGAGCCTCTGAATGATGAAGAGTATTTTTCGGGTATGGTTCGTCAAATCATGAAGGAAAATATGCGAAGAGATGAAGATGAGAAAGAGTGGGGTTTTGCTCCAAGCAAAACTCCATTTACTGAAAAGATCTTGAAGGCAGAGTTCCCAAGGAAATTAGTTCCCCCTACTATTCCGGCTTACAAGGGGACGAGTGATCCTAACGAGTTTCTGTATAAATACGACTGGCATATGACGGGTGCTAGGGCGTCTGATGAAATCAAATGTCGATATTTCCCGGTATATCTTGAAGGTGTGGCTCTATTGTGGTTTCCAAAGCTACCAGTCAGGTCCATTGATCAATTCTCCGATTTGACCAGGAAATTCAAGGAGCAATTTCGATCGTATGCTTCTAAAGCAAAGGATATAATGTCGCTGTCAAGTCTAGAGCAAAATCCGCGAGAATCTATCAGATCATTTTTAAATCGTTTTAACATGGCATTGGCCGAGGTAGATAATGCTGAGCCACGCATGGCCTTAACATACTTGATGAGGGCGATTGACAAATTGAGTGAATTTGGAAAATGGTTGAAAATGAAAGAACCAAACTCACTTGACAAATTCTACAAGAAAGCGGATGAATTCATGCGCTTGGAGAGCCTCCAAACACCGGCTAAGGTGGTATTGGTGGAAGCCGGGAACAATGGTGCTGCTTCAAACAAGAAAGAGCCTAACACTCAGAAAAGGGGAAATGATGGTTGAAAGAAACAGGGAGATGCTAAGAAAGGCCGTCCTTTCAATTTCACGCCCTTGACTGATACCCTTGAGAACATCTTCTTTGCAACCAAGGATGATGTCAATTATCCGACACCGCCTAAAATGAGAGTTGGGAATAAGATGGAGAAGAGTGGAAGGTTCTGCCGGTTCCAAAACCAGCCCGGCCATGACACCAACGAATGCCGTCAGTTGAAGGAAGTAATTGAACAACTTTTGAAAGAGAACAAGCTCCAACAGTATGTGAAAAGGAGTAGAAATGCCCCAGCTTTGTCAACTCAAGGACAACAAGTTCCCACTCACCGTCCTGGCTCAAGTGAGAAGGCCGTAGAGCAAGAATCGGAAAGACTTGTCATCAATATAATAACTGGAGGGCCTCACCCAGCAGGCAAAAGCTGGGGCAAGATGGAAAGGTATGCCCGGGCTTTGAGGCATGTACCAGCTGAAGAGAATGTTTTTATTTTGGAAAATGATGCGCCTTTAAAGCAACAAAAGACTTCCACGGATGACATTGTATTCAGTGCCAGAGATTCTTTGGCTATCGAAGCTCCTACGATAGAACCTTTGGTCATATCCGCTGGTATTGGACCGGCTACTGTGAGAAGAGTTCTAGTTGATTGTGGGGCTTCATGCAACATTCTCTTCAAGAAGACCTTTGATCAAATGAAAATTCCAATGGCTGACGTTCAAGCTTCATCACTTAAGATTGCTGGGTTTGCTGGAGAACCCAAACAGCCAATTGGGACCATAGATTTGTTTGTAGAACTTGGAAAAGGACTGAGGAAAGTGGATCGAAAGCAAAAATTTATAATTGTTGAAGAATTCTCTGCCTACAATGCCTTTTTAGGCCGACCAACTCTTGCTGCATTTAAAGCTGTTCTTGCCCCGTGGTGTCTGACTATGAAATTCCCCACGGATAATGGAGTTGGCGTGATCAAAGGAGACCAAGATGCGGGGCGAGAATGTTATCTTACAGAGCTGCGTGAATCAAGGAAAAGAGAGATGGGAAAAGGTGCGGCGGCTCCGGTCCGCACCAAAGAACCAACCTTGTAGCAATTACAGGGTGCACCCTGCACTGGTGAATGTAGTGCCGTGCGAAAAGAGATGGATCCAAGAAAAGCCAGTGCAGGGAGAATAGGGTAGTACCGGTAGAGGTAAGAGTGCCGGTATCCGTTGACCCAAAGGACCCGAACAAAGTGATGAATGTGGGTTCACAACTCAACACAACGGTTCAGAATGTTCTGATTTCGTTTTTGAAGGCAAATTTGGATGTATTCGCATGGACTCATGCTGACATGTGTGGAATATCCCCAGAAATTGCTGTACACACTCTGAACATTAATCCAAAGTTTACACCTGTGAAACAGAAAAGAAGAACCCAGGGTCCTGAGAGGACAACATCATTAAAAGAAGAAGTGGATCGGCTCATGGAGAATGGTTTCATCAGAGAATCTACTTATCCAAATTGGGTATCAAATCTAGTGCTGGTTAAAAAAGCTAACGGAAAATGGAGAGTATGCATTGACTTTTCAGATCTGAAAAAAGCCTTCCCCAAAGACTGTTTCCCGCCGCCCAGGATCGATCAGTTGGTGGATGGGACGGCGGAGCATGAATTGTTATCTTTTATGGATGCATACTCCGGATATAATCAGATTATGATGCATGAGCCAGATCAAGAGGACACAAGCTTCATCACAGACGTTGGACTCTACTGCTACAAGGTCATGCCTTTCGGACTCAAGAATGCAGGGGCAACTTACCAAAGGCTTGTTAATGCCATGTTTAAACCACAGATTGGCAAGACAATGGAAGTTTATGTTGATGACATGCTAGTGAAGTCTAAGAAAGTAGTGGACCACATGAATCACTTGGCAGAGATGTTCGCAGTACTCCGAAAGTACAGATTGAAGCTTAATCCCTTGAAATGTTCATTTGGAGTGGAGTCCGGAAAGTTTTTGGGTTTCACTGTGAGCGCTAGGGGCATTGAAGCTAATCCAGCTCAGATCACTGCCCTAAGAGAGGTCAAGGCTCCTAGAACGAAGAAGGAATTGCAAAGTCTCAATGGAAAGGTTGATGCCTTGAGTCGGTTCATTTCGAAAGCCACTGACAAATGCATTCCATTCTTTGATGCTCTGAAGAAAGGAAGAAATTTTTTTGAGTGGACTCCTGAATGTCAGAAGGCATTCGATGAGTTGGTTCGTCATATGGAAGTGCCTCCGATACTTTCAAAGCCTGACAATGGTGAAGATCTCTTCGTATATTTGGCAATTTCATCTCATGCTCTCAGTGCAGTGTTGGTACGGGAAGACACAAGGATTCAACGACCAGTCTATTGTAACAGCAAAAGATTCACTGGGGCAGAGATGAAATATTCGAGGTTGGAAAAGCTCGCCTATTGTTTATTGATCGCATCAAGAAAATTGAGGCCGTATTTCCAAGCTCATCCCATCAAATTCCTCACTGATCAACCTCTAAAGCAAGTTCTATTCCGTCCTGAGACTTCGGGCCGTCTTTTGAAATGGAATATTGAACTCAGCCAATATGACATCACTTATCATCCCCGGAAAGCAATCAATGGACAAGCTTTAGCAGATTTCATCGCAGAATGTACGGATAAAGGTGATAGTGAGGAAGAAGCCACTGATAACGTCCCAATCCAATGGAAATTGTATGTTGATGGCGCAAGGAATGATTACTGTTCCCGAGCAGGAGTTGTCCCTGAAAACCCAGAAGGGCGATCGCTATGTTATGCACTGAGACTGGAATTCCCTTCGAAAAATAATGAAGCAGAATATGAAGCTCCCATCGCTGGTTTACGAATCGCTAGAGAACTAAACATCAAAGCATTGCAGATCTTCAGTGATTCTCAGCTTATTGTCTGCCAAGTCAAGAAGGAATTTCAAGCTAAAGGAGGGAATCTACCCGCCTATTTATCAAAAGCCTGGGAGCTTCTTCAAAATTTTGACCGTTATTCAATAAACCATATACCCCGCGAAGAGAACGTGAAGGCAGATTCTCTCGCAAAGTATTCGAGTACTGGTGAAGCTCAACTATTGGGATTAGTTCCCGTCGAAGTCTTGTCAGCTCCAAGCACAGATTAAATGGATGTTGACTGGATTATGAATGTATCCCAAGGGCAAGAATCATGGATGACTTCGATACTTGAATATTTACTCAATGGTTCTTTGCCAGAAAGTTCAAAAGAACGACATAAGATGATGAGGAAAGCCTCCAGATATATAGTTCAAGATGGTCACTTGTACAGACGAGGATTTTCAATGCCATTACTCCGATGCGTGACAAAGGAAGAAGCTAAGATAATTCTGACTGAAGTACACGGAGGGGAATGTGGGGATCATACAGATGGTCAGACTTTAGCAAAGAAAATCCTCCGTTATGGATACTTTTGGCCAAAAATTAATCAGGATGCTTCTGACTATTCCCGAAAGTGTGATAAATGCCAGAGATTCGCCAAAATCCCTAGAGCACCTCCATAGAGCTAACACAAATGGCCAGTCCATAGCCGTTTGCCATCTGGGGAATAGATCTCATTGGGCCTTTGCCGACTGCCAAATCGGGGATTAAATATGCTATCGTTGCTGTTGATTACTTCACTAAATGGGCTGAAGCCGAACCATTGGCTACTATTACCTCTAAGAAAATGATAGGTTTTGTGACTAAAAATATCATTTGCAGGTATGGTGTGCCTCAAAAGATAATCACAAACAATGGTACCCCGGTTTGAAAGTGAGGAGTTCCAAGATTTCTGCAAACGATTCAAGATTCGAAAAAGCTTCTCAGTAGTGGCTCATCCGCAGGCAAACGGGCAAGTGGAAGCAGTAACAAAATCATCAAATCAACCATCAAAAAGCAGCTGGAAAAAGCAAAAGGTGGTTGGGTCTATAAGTTACCGCTTGCACTATGGGCATACAGAACCACCCACAAAACTGCGACTGGGCATGCTCCATTTTCATTGGCATACGGATCGGAAGCGATGATTCCAGTGGAAACTGAAGTCCCCTTACACAGAAGGATCCATTTTGATCAAGATGAGAATGGAAAATTGCAATTGGAAGCACTTGACCTCCTCGATGAAAGAAGAGAAGAGGCTAGGCTTAGAATTGCAGCTCACCAGCAAAGAATAGTCAGGCACTTCAATTCCAAAGTTCGTCAGCGCAGCTTTGAAGTTGGGCACTTAGTCCTGAAGAGCATTATGACAACCGTAGGTGTGTTTGGGCCAAACTGGGAAGGGCCATATGTTATAGGCACGAAACTTCTTGATGGCACATTCAAACTCACAACTGTCGAAGGAGAACCAATCCCAAGAGCTTGGAACAACAATCATTTGTGTCCATATTTTACTTAAAAGCTTTGCTGAAATGTTGTAAAAGAATTACGAATATATGATTCTTGTATTGAAAGGAATTGTAAAGCAAGTGAATAATGAAAAGCTATAAAGTGGATGTAGGCCCAGCTTTTGGCCGAACCACTATAAATCTTGTGTTCTCTACTATTATAAACTGCTTTGTTTTATTTCGACATATAAAATACGTTAATTGTGTTACTAAAATGTCGATTTAATAATGCAGGCAATAAAAACAAAACTTACCCATCACAAGTCCAAGCGATCTCCGACGTCACCCAACAAGAAAACGCTAAACCATTCAAAATTTCCATACTCAAATCCTACAAAAGAAGTGCTTCGAACAAAACTTAGCAATGTGGATAGAAGTGGACCATTTCTAACTAACTGTGAATGTTTGTACAAACAAGCATCCAGTTAAATAGCCTATGTCTATCACCACCAACTCGCTTAACTATGAAGTATATTTCTTTGGATAAGGAAAATTATTGGCAACTAAAAAGGGATGACACTTGCAAAAGAAAACGGGGATCGCCGACATGAATAGATGGCAAAGAGACATGGGCGAGCAAGCATCAATCAGCAAAAGACCTCTTCGGAGCACAAGCCCTCTTCAGAGGCACAACTCTTCGGAGGATAAAGACCTCGAGCGGGCCTCGCCAGAAAAAGAGAGATCTTTCTCGACATAAAGTTGCAGACTGATCGGTGATACACTCCCGTGAATCCGTCCAACTGAGAGAAAGAAACTCCAAACTTCCAGGCGAAAGCCCTACTAAGAGGCACACGTTTCATCGAGATTGAAATAAAACTTCCAAGTGTTGAGACGTGAAAAGCCCTCTTAGGAGGCCCATTTCACCACAGTTGAAATGTTAAAAGACCTCGAGCGGGCCTAACCAGAAAAAGAGAGTTCTTTCTCGACATAAAGTTGCGAACTGATCGGTGATACACTCCCGTGAATCCGTCCAACTGAGAGAAAGAAACTCCAAACTTCCTGGCAAAAACCCTACTCAGAGGCACACATTTCACCGTGATCGGTGATACACTCCCGTGAGTCGAAATGTGGAAAACCCTCTTCGGAGGCCCGCTTCCCAGCGAACAGGGAAAGAATAAAAGCCTCTCCCAAGAGGCAGAAACAAAAAGACCTCTTCCCAGAGGCACAATCAAACAAAAAGACCTCTTCCTAGAGGCACAATCAAACAAATTGACCTCTTCCTAGAGGCACAATCAAACAGAAAGACCTCTTTTGGAGGCACACGTTTCACCGAGATTGAAATAAAACTTCCAAGTGTTGAAACGTGGAAAGCCCTCCTCGGAGGCACAACTCTTAGGAGGCACACGTTTCACCGAGATCGAAATAAAACTTCCAAGTGTTGAAACATGAAAAAGCTCTCCTCAGAGGTACAACTTTTAAAAGAAGCATTTCATCAGAAATGCAAAGCAAAGATCAGAAAGCCCTTCACCAAGGCGCAATAAAAAAAAGGCCTCTTCAAAGGCACACTTTAGCTCTCAAAGGAAGAATTGTTCATCTATTCTATAAAATAATCTTCCTCAAAAAGAAGTTGAAGTGCCCTTCAGAGGCCCGCTTTACCACATAGGAGAATTCACTTGGTAAAAATGTGTGTATGCACAAAAGAAAAAGTGATATCTTCGAAGGTTAAAGTGTAGAAACTCATATGGAGGGAGCTGTACTCTATTTTGAACAAAATAATATTCCTCCAAGTATGGAATAATTATTCTCCAGAAAATAAGAGTACAAGTCCCCTCGAAGTATAAAATATTGCAACGAGGTTATGGTATAGGGGCAACATGGTATAACTACATTGGTAAAAATTACACTCGAACAACATACCACAAGCTCACTGCAATATCATATAAAGAAGCTTGTACAAAAATGAATAGTAAATGCATTCTCAAATACAGATAGAAGTTTGTACAAACAAAAAGAATCATTTTATTCAATCCTGTCAAAATTTTGTAAAGGTAAAGGTTTCAAAAGAAAAAGAAAAGCGGAGGCCGGTACCCGCACAATCTCCGGTCAGTACATGCAAAAAGAAAAAAGCGATATAAAAAGCATAGGACCAAAGCCATCATTTCTTCTTCCTTCCACCTTTTGAGCCTACGCCTGGCCGGATGGTCAACTTCTTAGGCCGGCTTGTAAGAGTAGGGAACAAAGGAGAAAGGGGCACAATTGGACTTTCTTCTGCTTTTTCCTCGCCGGCTGAAGATTCCTTCTTCTTCTTTGAAACTCCACTTTTCCCCCTCTTCTTAGAAGAAGACCCGCTTCCTGGAGTGAAAAGTGTGGTTAATGGTATATCGTTGGAACCAGTTGGTTCCGGAGTCTTTTCACCCTCTTCGGTTTCTTCTCCCCTGTGTTCTTGTGAAGCAGTGGGATCGTCCATGTCTTGGAGAGCTTCTATTTACTCCTCTTGTGATCCTGGTTGCGAGGCAGAAGGAGGAGTGACCTGAAGAGACGGAGGAGGAATAATTGGAGGAGGGGATGTTTGAACGATGCTCGACACTTTCTCTACAGAAGAAAAGAAGTTAAAGTCAGTAAAGAGAGGAGATAAAGGCTCGTTGAGGTTCAGGAAATAGTCAAGAAGCTCATCAAACTCATAAGAAGCAAATGAGCAGTCTACTTTGGCAAGATTAACAGTAGAGTTACCTGGATAAGTCGGCTTCCTGATATCAACCTCATAAGCCTGTGCTTCGGCGCTCTCTTCGCATTCATCTCCACCCTGTGTGCTTGTGATCTCAGTTGTAACTTTAACCAGGGATGGAGAATGAGAACTGGAGCCGACAATGTCGATTTCGGCCGAAGATGAAGGCTGAACAGGATCAGTTGAAGTAGTTTTTCCTAAACGTTCCCCTTCTGCCATTTCGGCTCTTGATTTCGCAAGTTGTTCTTTTCCCCTGGCGAGAGCGGCGCGAGCGTCGTCATCCAAGTAATGCTCCTTAAGAGCTGATTCGACGTAGCCAGCACCTCTAGCACCAAGCATATCAAGTGCGGCCTCCCACACCTCAGACAGAGTAATTTCAAATTTGGGACCTAGGAAGGCGAGACTACCGTGCCCCAAGACGCTATGCAGGTAGAAGTCAAATAATGTCGAGCTGATGCTGGTCTTCGTTGCCTCATGAGATTCTTCAGCTACAATTTTACCGGCAACGGCCTCATCACGCTCTCTTTCAGCTTTGGAGAGTTGAAGCTTAAGCATTTCGATCTCCGCCTCTTGAGAGTCAGTTTTCTTCCGAAACTCTGCAATATCAGCAATATAGCCCTCATTGATTCTTTTTTGCACTTCGAGCCTGTCTTCGGCGTCTCTTTGGCCGGCATGAGCATCTCTCCCTTGTTTCTGAAGCACTTCTTCTTTTTGAGTGTAGGAAGTAGAAGAAGTGGCGAGCTCTGCTTTAAGCTTTTCGACTTTTGCTTCAAGCTCTTCATTATAAGTAGTGATGCTCCTCATCTCGGTATCATGCTGCTCAAGAACCTTCTGCCATTCGGCTTTGTCATTTTCCATAGTAAGCATGGCCTCGAGATTCGCACGGTTTACCCTTTGGAGCTCGTCAACAAGCTTTTGCCAGCCCGACATTCTATCAATATCAAGTCTGACGGCATCGAGATTTCGCAGCATGGCAGGCTTGTCAATTGGAACTAAGTCGAGATCGAAGCGAACCCCCTTTAAGCACCATTGTGGAAACCGGCTTTGCAGAGTGGCTGGGCCTGGTCCAATTTGAAATTTAGGCCTGTTAACTATTGCCTGAATGTTTGTCTTCCCGAGAGCAGGAGAGCCAGAATGGATGTCGAGTGAAAGGGGGGCAGTGGCCTTTCTAGGAGTTGTAGATGCATGCTTCTCACCGTGCCGGACACGCTTGCTTTGGTCCTCAACCATATGGCTTTTTCCCCGATCATCATGCGACTTTCTTTTGTTAGAGTCGTCACCTCTCTGGGAAGAATCATGGAGCTCCTCTATTTCTTTTCTTTCATAACGCTCTTCTTGAGCCCTCCTCTCCTGAGCCTTTCGAGCGGCTCTCTCTTCGTCAGTTTCTCTGTGAACGAGAAGGTAGCGCCTATAATCATATTGACTACGCCTCCCGTAGCGCTAAAAGTCGTCATAGTAAGAGCCGCTGCGTCCCATCGGAGAATCTGAAATTTTTTTAAAAAAAAGACAAGTCTTAAAAGTCTTCAGAGAAAAGAAGCGTAACTGTAGAATTTTCAAAGTAAAAAGAATTAGGTGCATGAAAGTGCCGAAAGGTTCTAAGTGTGTGTGATGTGCAAACTACGTGCATCAAACTATGAACCACTCTTTGATTGCGGAGTAATCGTGGGGGTAGTAGTTAACGTCAACTCTTGGGTCGACGAAGCTTGTTGCAAAGCAGAAGTCGCTTCCACTACTGAAGAAGAAACCCTAGTAGTGACAGGGTCGTCTTTAAAGAGCTCCTGTGAGGTGACAAAGAGGTCGCTCAACCCTTCGAAAGTGTCGTCCCCGCTCTGCTTGGCAGGGCTTGTTTTCCCGACTTCTTCACCAGACTTCTGTGAATGTTGGGGAGATCCCTGAAGCTCTTCTTCCTCAATGACTGGGGCAAGTGCGAATTTGCCAAACGACCCCGCAACATCGACAGTAGTAGAGCACTTCACCAGAGAAGCCTCGGAGGCAGGTTCTTTTGGTATGGGTTCGTCAGTGGAAACTGGGGCATCTAATGCTTTAGGTGGGGAGTCTGGAACCTCATGGGGGTGTGTAGAGCGAGAAGCGTGTAAAAGTCCATACTGATGCAAAAATTCGTCCCTCAACAAAAACTTTATACTTCTCTCTCTAGCAGTCACAACACTTAATCTTTCAAAACCTTGTTTGTGGCTTGGATCTCTAGAGGGGAGAGGAAGTGCCGAAAAGAACAAAGAACGAAATTAGAAATCGGTAATTCAGATCTCGAAAAGTTTGGAAAATGGCGAAAATAGAAACAGGTAATCTTACTTCCTACTCTCCAGATGGCATAAAACCCTGGGAGGCAGCGAGCAAAGAAAAACTGGTTCAAAAATCCATGAACACTTTCGGTAAGATCAGAAATAAGCTTGCGGTTTCTAGCGCTTCTCGCAATAATAAGGGAAGGATGGTCTTTACTCTTTGCAAACGAGCATAAGTAGCGAATTTCTTCAAAACTTGTCAAGTGATCAAGAGTTCTCCTAAACAAAACACACAACCCTATCAAGATGGCATAGCCATTAGGATGAAGTTGGAACGGAGAGATTGTCAACCGAAGGAGAAGGGTTCGAAGGAAGTCGTTAAAAGGAGGAATCGCCCCGCGTTGGCACATTTGACGATTGATTGTGACAAAAACATGGGGAGGACTGTCGGCAGTATCATTTGGCCCGGGAAGTACGGCATCATTTTCAGCAAAACCAAATTGAGTACGTAGCTGAATAAATGCTCTCGGAGTAAGGATAGTCGAAGTCCTCTCTGGAGGATTCTCTATGGGAACAACTATCTGAAAGGTCTCTTCCGCTTGAGCTTCCACTTCTTCTTCTTGGTGGGAAGTCATTCTACACAAACAACTGGATATTCAAACATGAAGGTGCACGTTTCCTAAAATGTGTGAAGTGCTGTGTAAAACTAATAAAGCAATAAGCGGATATAACTGAAATTGAACTAACATACATCTGTCAACTTTAAAGTTTCAAAGTTTGTTGTTTTAAATCTAAGTACAAGCGCAGTGTTGATGCAAACAAATCAGTTTCAGTCAAACAATGCTTTGCTTTAATACTTCATTTGAGTTGGATTCACAGCATTACATACAATCTCTTTAAAGTTGATTATGTTCTATGTCGACTAATCTGTCATTTGATGTGGGCGATCAGTGACAAGTATATTTGTCCCATTTTTCTGTAAGTGTTGTGTTTAACAGGTTGATAGCAATAAAGCTGGTGTAATCTGTAAAGAAACGCAACAAAGTTCAAGCAGTTTATCCTGGCAATTCAAATTGGAAATACAATCAAGTTCTATCAACATCTCTAAGTTTTCAAATTTTGTTCAGGTCATTGAGTCACAGTCCAAAAGTTCTCTAAGTCATGAGTCGTTCACGACCTAACAGGGTGGGATGCAATTGGCTTAGGCTAAAGGAAACAATTCGGCAAGTAAAAGATTGTTCAAGTGATGAGTCGTCCATGACCTAAAGGTTGAGTCGTCTACGACCTAAAAGTTAAGTCGTCCACGACTTAAAAGATTTCCTGAATGTTAAGTGGTTGGCTCCTTAAATCGTTGGTCCTATAAGCAGCAAAGCATGTTGAGGAGAAAAGGCTTCGGTTCAAAGTGATGAGAATTTCTCTAAGTCTTAGCTCGGCCGCGACTCAAAGCTTATATCGTATCTAGTTAAGTCGTGAGGGGTTATAGGTGGCCCAAAATTACTGAGTCATGTCCAAGTCAGCATTTCACTTCATCGACAAGCCCCCCATCTAATCAGAAACCCTTCACCTTCTTAACCCGCTAACCCATTAGCCTCTCCACCAACACAAGCCCTAATTTTCACCTGATGACGAATCATCCAAAAACTAAATCACCGCAAATTCAATGCCTGTCACTCCAACGCAACTCTAAAATCGATTAGCTTGAAGTCCACCAATCAAACGTTTAAACCTAAATCAAGCCAACTAGAGTTCGTCAACTATCGAAAATTCACGATGACGCATTGCGTGGAGAGGTGGGTTAGGATGGAGGAAAATGGAATTCACGAATCAGATATGGTAAAGGATCAGGAGAAGAAAGCAAGATCACTTACACGATGTAATCTCAAGATTAATCAGTGACTGATTGAATCGAAATCGCCTTTGGAAGCTCAGGAAAGAGTTAACAGCAAAAAGAAATGAAGAGGCAGGTAATGAAGAGAAAGGAGGGGATAGACGACTTATAGTAGAGAGGCCTGAAGCGGCTCGTACGAGCTAACCTTTAGGTCGCACACGACTCAGCGACTTAGAGGGGGACGGGTTAAAGGATATCAAAGCACACGACCTAACCATTAGGCATGTACTTCGAGGGGCAAATGTTAACCCCTATGCTCAGCGGCTCAAAAGGAAGAAGACTTAAGGGTACAATGGCTTAACGACCTACCGACATAAGGAAGCCATGACTCACGGCCTTGAAGGGTTACCGATTCAACAACCTTGAAGGGTTACCGACTCAACAGCCTTGAAGGGTTACCGACTTAATACCTTAAGGTAGTTACCGACTCAACAACTCAAGGGAGACAGTGACTCAAAGGATAAGCGACTCATCGAGTTATCAACTCAACGACTCAAGAGATGGCTGACCTAACGACTTATGCTAGGTCGCTCATGACCTAAGCACAAAGGCAAATCCAATGTTGTGTTACTTAAACCAGTGCCTGTTAACTCGTTTGCGACACTGGACTTGTACTCAGTAGACATAGCAACCCAATTAAGCCTTATCTCGGAAACGTGACTTATGATCTATCCCTAAGTCGCCGCCGGCCTATAACCTAGCTTAAGTCGGTAACGATCTTGTACTAAAGGACATAAGCGAGCCAGCTAAGTCATAACTCCTGATACCTTAACACGCCAACAACACACGACTTATCCTAAGTCGGCCACGACTTATCTTAAGTCGTCCACGACTTAAAACATGGCAATAATTTCTGCCCAGAACTCTCTATAAATACATGACCATCTCCAACTTTGAGGGGACTTTTGGCCTATCTCTTTAAGCGCCGATACTCTGTTGAATTCTCGACTCTCCCGACACTTCAAATACGAAAGGCATCTCAACAAACTTCAAGAGGAAATCTAACGCAATCAACATGGATTCGAAGAGTTCTTCTGCATTGAAGTTCTAGTTGTTTGTCTTATCAGTATTGTAATTGAAGACTGTTGTAAAGTTGTAATTGATTCAGTAATAAAGAGGATTAAAGTGGACGTAGGCTTACTTGAAGCCGAACCACTATAAAAGCCGTTGTCTTTTCTGCTTTCTCTGTGACTTTTCTACTTGTTTTTAGTTCTCGTGTTCACGGGTGGTGCTTTCACTCAATCTCAATATACACCGGGGTGTTAGCGTTCGATTTGAAATGTTAACAACTAAAAAGACAAGCGTTGTTATATTAAAGTCTCATAATAACATGTGTAATAAAATGAATAAATGTATATGACAAATGTAAAGAATTAATACAAGTGTCATTTTGTTTTTAATTTTTCTTTTATTTCTTTTAAATAAATCATTTATGCTTATAAAACATGTTTTTCCTCCTCCTCATTCCTTTTCTAATGTTCAATTTAAAACTAAGATAAACTCAAACTTTAGCTGAAAATTTATTCAAAACCAAATCTGAACTTAAACCATTTCTCAAACACAATTTGTACATGTTCAAATCTAATTTTCAATACTCAAACTCCTCACAAAACCAGAAATTTCAATTCAAGCATGCAAACCCTACTTCAATCAAAAGCCAAAAACATCTTCATAATGCAATCTGTAATCCATATTAAAAATGAAGATCAGATCAAAAACCTATGATCATTTTGCAAATTCTCAAAAGACTGAATATCTTTTTCAAAATTGAGATGAATCAACATCCTGCATGAAAACCTAAACAGTAAGCAACATCAAGTTTTAAAGCAAACAAGAAACTAGGGGCATTTCAGTTTAAAGTTCTCAAAGGAAAATGACATTTCCAGCAACTTCAAATTTGGTGCTCTGTTCACCATCATAAAACTGGTGAGTAACATCACAATTTAAATGGTTTAAGTATATAATTATGTTGCATGTTCATCTCTGAAACAAATGTGTTTGTGAATATATTTATAAGTATAGCTCGGTGTTTATTTATGAATATATTGGTGTGCATGTGGTGTATCTGTATTCTTCTTCTCTGATTCTAGTTCCAGGTTCAAGATTAAATCAAAATCCACTTGCTCTTGATCCAATCTGTGTTAGTACTTATGTCTTGAACAAAATATGTTTGTTATATCATAGACTTTAGTTTAAAAATTTGTTTAAGTAAAAACAATTGCGTATTGTCTCTGTAGTTTAAAACATCAGTGCGTGCTCAATAAAAAAAACTCAAACATAATAATTTATAAATTCAGGATTATAAATGGAATACCTAAACTTAAACATGATTTTTAAAACTAGATCATAACTTTTAGTTAAGTTTTGAGGGAGCAGTCCTAGGTTGAACTGAAAATGTAAATTTGGATGTTTTTGATGATCTTGAGAATATGGGAGGTTTGTACTTTCCAGAGATTATGGTAGAAAGAACGGTGATGATGCGAAAATTGTTAGGGTGGCGATCAAGGAATGCTGGCGGCGGCGGCGACCGATGAAAGTTTTTAAACCTAGTTTTGAGCAGTTTAGGAGTTTTTGACCATCGTGGTTCCTCTGTTTGATCGAGCTCAATGGAACTTTGGGATAGGGTAGTTAGGGCATGGACGAAGTCATCGCCGGAGTCGCTGGTGTTCTGATGATCAGCACTGGGTGTACGAGAGGTTTTTAGGTTTGGCTCTGTGGTTTCCAGGTTTTGGTTAGCATGTGCGATTTTGATTTCGAGATTTTTGTGAGGTTCTGATGGTCGATGTTTGATCTAAGAATGATCGATGACTTGCTCAAGGCAGTGGTGGTGATCGGAGAGGCTCAGAACCACCACGCATATGCACGGTGCAGTGGTTGTATCGGGTAAAGGTTGGGGTGTTGCAGTGCTTTTGGACTTGAGAAACTCTCGAGTAAATTCGAGTATTTACTTGAAGTAATGAATTGTTTAGCTCGAAGCTTTTTTAGCGGCTCGGGTTATTTGCTTGACTACAGGTTTATAAAACCTGTCTGCCTTTAAATTTAAATTTTGATTTTAAAATTTGAAAGCAGGTTTAAATAGAGTTTGAAACCCAAATTTAAAGTATGGATTCAACCTGAGTTTGTATCTAAGTTTAAAATTCAAATTAAATTTTATAAATCAAATCGTTTTGACAACTTTAATTGTTTAAAATGTATTCTAAATGGTTGGAATTTAAAAGTAAATTTGCTTTAAATTCTTTATGTTCTTTTTATAAGATGAGTATTTCTTTAATATTTGATTTTAAATGTTTGTAAATGGTTTTAAACGTTGTTAAAGTTTTCATTTTAAATCTTAAATTTAAATTGGAATTTAAAAGTAAATTTGATGTTAAATGTTTTCAAATGTGTTTTTGAATGATAATTATCATTAATAAGAGAATGTTTTTATAAAGACTTAATGATTTGTGATACATTAAATTAGTAAGGTAATTTAAATGGACAATTAATTAATTCAATTAATTAATGATTTGTGTTAATTAATTTAGTAATTAAGGATTTGGATTAATTAAATAAGATTTAACATTAATTAATTAAGGAATAATTGGCTTGTAATTAAAATCACTAATTAGATAAGATTAGATTTTTAATTAATGATTAAGAATTAATTAATGAAGTAATTAAGGATTAATTAAGTTATAGTTAAAACTTAATTAATTAAATAATTAGAGATTAATTAATTGGTTATTAAAGATTAATAAATTTGTAATTAATAATGATTAATCTAAGGTAATTACTTAAGAAAAAGTTATCAAAGAATTGTTAATAGTTAATGAAGGTCATTAAATTGAGATTATTAAATAATTAATTAATGTGATTAATTTTTATAACTAATTGGATTAATAAATTTAGCTGGAATTTGGTTAAGTATAATTACTTTCCAATATCCTGGAATTTTTAACAATATCAATTTAATAATCTGTATTAAAAATTAAATTGATATTTATATTCTGTTAATAATTATTCAAATAGATTTAATAATCTTCTTCAATAAATATTTAAATTGGTTATTTTATCTTTTAAAAATAATAAATTGTTTTCTATTTACAATATAAATATAGGGTTTATATTTTAAATAGGTTGGTATTGTTTTAATTTTAATAAGTAAAGCATATTTTCTAGTTTTAATATTTGTAGTAATTTGGAAAATTTGTTTTATTTAATATTTAAGTTTTTCAAAGTTAAATAAATGATTTTGGTTTAAATTTAATATTTGAATCATGTTTTAAAATTCTAATATGTAAATTATAAATTAGAAATTTTGATTTTAATTAGTATTGAGTTTTTAAAAGTATTTCACAAATAAATATATGATTTTAAAATTGATAAGAAAAATATTAAATGTTTAATTTAAATTGGCTTGAGTTTTAAATTTAGAATAAACAAACAAAAAGGTTTTATGGCTTAATAAAATAGATATTTTAGTTTCTTTTAAAATGGATTTAATTTAATAATAAGATATTTATAAAAGCAATATTGATAGTGTATTGTCTTTATAAATAAGTTTTGAATAGGATTTGTTATTATTTTTGAATTTAATAAGAGTTATATAAACATAAATACAACTTGATTTTTAAATTGGAGTTTTAATTTAATTTAAATCTGGGTTCAGTATTTTGAAATTTAAAAGAATAAATACATAAAAATATTTGAATAAAGCTTTTATTTATAAATTATTTTGTTTCTTTTCTCTTTAATAAATTTAAAAGGGAAGAAATTCATTTATATATACATAAGAAATAATGAATTAAGATATAAAAGTTTTTAAAAACAATTTAAATTTAAATTAAGATACACTTCGTACATGTGTTAGTCTCTTAACATACTTAAATGACATGTGTAAGCCGTTAATTAAACCTAGTGACAAATGTTAAGATTAAATACAAGTGTCCTATTAAATTTTTCTTTTTCTTTTATTTTTAATTAAATCAAATACTTGTTCAGTAAACATTTCTTTTGATCTCATTTTCTTTTTGCAATTCTTCTTCAAAACCTAAGAAAATATTCAGATCTAAAATCTTAAACCATCTATATTCAAAAACAAATTATGTTCATACAAATCTGTTTTCCCCTCAAAAAAATCAATGTTTCCCCTGAACCAAAACCATCTGAATCATATTTAAAACCTGAGAAGCAAATCATGTGTAAACCAGTAGCCTCCTCAAAACATTAAAGACCTGCATGCGTTTGCAGATCTCCTCAAATTTTGTTTTAAATCAACCATCCCTGCAGGCATTTTCCTCTTGGAAGCCTGCATTATTTTCCTGGATGCATGCTATTGTAAATCAGAAAGCATTACAGCAAACCAGATGAAAGTTTTAAAAAGTAAACTGCAGTTTTAAGTTCAAATGAAAATTTCAACAACTCAAGTTCTAAACATCTTTGGTTTCAAGCTTTTCAAATCATGGTTACTCTGTTCTTTAAATTCTGGTAAGTAACATTTTTAACTAAAATAATTTAAGAAATATGGTTGCCTGATTTATTCCTTATATAGTCATGATTTATGTGAATGATTGCGATAAAATTCTCTGTATATGTATGGGTGATTGAATGCTTACTTACTGGTGAGTTATCCTTGCCTATTCTACATTACAGGATTATGTTTTGTTCAAAGATCATGAACTCATGATCTAACCTATGTTAAGGTTCCAATTTAAAACAAAATGTGTTAGTATATCATTGATTAAAGTCTTAAATTTTATTTAGGTTAATAAATATGTCATCGACTCTGAAAAAGATAAATAACAGGAAAACATTATATAAGTAAAATTTTAAATATCCTGATTTCTTGAATTAGGGATATAAATTGATTACTTAAACAAAAATTTGAATTTTAAAACTAGAATCAGGTTTTCTAGCTTGAAGATGATTGGGTATTTCTGGTTTGTCCAGAAAGGTAATTTGGGTTGTAACGGTCTATCTATGTGTTCAGGGTAACCAATGTTTTCTCCTGTGATGAAGTAGTGATAGTAGAATCAAGGAAAAATATGGAGAAGGGAATTAAAGCACTGTGGCGATGTTGATTAGGGATTTAAATTTTTAACCCTAGTTTTCTGTAACTCGAACAAATTGTTTAATGCGACATCTAGAGGTGACCGAGTTGTCCCAAATTCGGGGAGAAGGTAGATGGCGTATGGAAGAGGTAGTGGCCGGAGGCGATGTTTCTCAGGCGATCGAAGTTTGGGTTTTGAGGTGTTTCCAGGTTGCGACATTGTTGCAGTTTTTGAAGCTCGAGGCTTTTTTTGATTTTGGTGTTCCGTAGTTCGATCTAATGGTCGGTAACGTGTTGGAAGGTGATCGTCGACGTGCGTAGATGGTCGCGAGAGGCCTGAGGTGTTGGCATTGGTGGTGCGGGTGCACTGCGTTACTGAGTATCAGTTGTTTTGGGGATGAAGGAGTACTTGAGTTTTGTTCGGGTTGATGTGTGTTTGTGCTCGAAGCATGTGGGTAGCGAACTTGAAGTAGATTGCTTGTGGGCTCAGGTGAGATTGTTGTTGCAGGTTTGTGAAAAACCTGATTTTAGTTGAATTGAATGAATTCAAGATGTTAGAGTTTCTCGAGTTTTACTTGAGTTTATTTAGAGTTTTACTCGAGTGATGTATGTATAGCCCGGGTTAGTTGTTCAAGTTTGAACTTTTCTTGTTTTCAAAATTTAAATTGAATTTTAAAAGTGTAGGCAAAGATTTAAAGTGAGTTTTAAATCTAAGTTTAAGTTACGAATTCAAATTTCATTTTGAATCATAGCTGTAAATAACTAAGTATTTAAATAACTTAAATAAGATTAGTTTTTAATTAATGACTAATAATTAATTAATCAAATAATAATGGATTAATTAAGTTTTAATTAACACTTAAGTATTTAATTAATTAGGGATTAATTAATGAATTGTGAATAGTTAATGAAGGTCGTTAACTAAGGATTATTTAATAATTAATTAATGTGATTAATTTTAGTAATTAATTAGATTAATTAATTTAAAGATAATCATTTGTGTAAGTTATTAAATATAATTACTTATGGAAGTAATTAAGGTATTAATTACTAATTGTAATTAATTGAGTTTAATTTGATTAGATTAAGTTAATTAATTCAGTTTAATTAATTTAAAATAATCATTTGATGATTTGTGAAGTACAATTACTTAATGTAATTAAATAAGAGAAATTACCCAGAGAAGTAATTAATGGGTAAATACTATATGTAATTAATTGAAGGTGATTTGATAATTGAAGTAATTTGTGTATAATTATTTTGTGAATTAATCAAGAGATTAATTAGAGATAATTAATTACAGAGCAATTAATTTATTTGGTAAAGTAATTAAGGGTAGTTAATTACTGAATAGGGTTAATCAAGAGGATTAACAATTATGGTTTAAATTAAGATTAATTTCTTAATGTAATTAATTTAAATAAGGTAATTAATTAAAATGTAAATGGATATGATTAATTAAGATAATTAATGATGTAATTAAGATTAATTAATTAAGATTAATTAATCATTATTAAGCGACTAAAGGTAATTAATTAAGGATTAATGTAATTAATTATAGTCAATTAATGAAGGAAGTAATTAAAGGTTAATTACTGAATTTGTTTAGTATAATTAATTTGTGAAATTAATTAAAGGATAATTACATAAATGTAATTAAGGAATAATTAATCAAAGGTGATTAATTAAAGTGATTAATTGGAAGTTGATTAATTAATTAATTTGTAATTAATTAAAGGTTATGTAAGCAAGATTTATATTGATGAAATAATTAATTTAATTCACTTTAAATAAATTTGAGAATGATGTAGTTAATTTGATTCACTTTAAATTAATTATAAATGGTGATTATAGATCATTGCTTATATGGATGGATAATGTTGTTTGCCTAGATGTTTTGAATCTCAAATATGAAATAGATAATGTTGAGTGATTTGGATGCATTGGTTGCATTTTGATGTTGATATAGATTTTCTTTTTGGATAATGATAATATGGTTTATCTGATATGGTGATAATGTTGATTATCTGTAGTGAATCTGTGATTTATCTATCTGTGTATATAGATAATTGATTTGTTTTAAACTTTTAAAATAACTTGGCCTTAAAAGACACGCTTTGGATTTCGATGAGACCAGGATCGGGTTTCCATATTTGGATATCCGAAAACCACATCGATTCCAAATAACCTTTGGTCGTGAATCAAAACGGAGCTTTGTGAAGACTCGAGGTGTAAGGACTATACGTCAGCATAACCCTGTGGGTGATTCCGTAATGAGTTGACAGAATAGAACTTATAGGTTCGATATGGTAATTCAGAGTGCAAGGGTTATTGTCGTAAACTCTGAAGGTGATTCCAAAATGAGTGTACGAGATAATGCCTTCGGTTTCGTTCGAACCCGGAACGTACTTGTATGGATTAAATGCTCTCAGAACATCGCCAGGTGGACGATGAGCATTCTAAGTGATATGTCCTATAAAGGTAATCATAGCCTCAAGCCTCATCAACCGGGAATGGCTAAAACAGGGGAGGTGCAGCAAGACTTCGTGGGTCGCACCCATTGGAGAGCAAGATTTACCCCTGTCTAGAAGTCCCTTTATGTTCGGCTGTGTGGGTGGTTGCTAGCTACAACCATGGGGTTATCTTGTTTGGAACTGTTCAGTAAGGAATCGGTCCGGCTTTTTATTGCAGGGGAGCGGGCGTACTCCTCGATACGTTGATCTAGGCCACATACTATGACGGGCGGTATACCGGTAGCCCTGCCATTGTATGCAATCCAAAAATCCAATAAGTGCCAACGATTTTTATTTTATTACCCACTTTTGTGGCTAGTAGCTGGAATTTAATGAATGTAATAATTTCGGCGATTTCATATTTATTTGAAAACCCTAGATACTATTATAATATCATCAGATTTCCTATCAAATGTTTTCGCGTAGGAAGTCTTACGTGATAACTTTCTTTTCAAAGGGTTTTAAAAGTTAAGCAACCTTAACCTGTTACTCACACCAGACCCATGTCTGACCCGGAGTTTATTTTTGTTTTCATAAACTCTTGGGTACTCAAATTTTTACGAGTAGCCAAGGGATTCAGGTAGCTTTGACGAATTATGGAGGAGCAAATGGAGCAGGAGGCTACTACGTGTAGATAAATAGTTTCCACTGTGTTGATTTCTTTGAGTAGTTTCTAGTACTATATTGAGTTGTATAACTAGATAAGTGTTTATAACTGTCTAGTATGTGTTATGAAATCTGTGTAACTCTGATGATACTTATAAACTATGTAATATTTATGTTATTAATATAATTTATTCATTCCGCTGTTTTCTTCTTTCTTATAAATGATTCGATTTTCTGTGGTAAGAAAGTCGGGTCGTTTCAGCTGGTATCAGAGCGTTAGGTTGAGTGAATACCTAGGCTCTGTAGTTATGTCTTTCCTGAGAGAGCGTATTTGTAAATTTTAATATATATATATATATATATTTCTACCTATCTGTTGGGTTACCTTTTCTGGTTTTCCAATATAAGTTATAAAGTTAGATGGGGTAGTAGTGTGTGTAACACGACCTACCATTGGTTGGAGTTTGAATGTCTGCGGTTGGAAGTCTATCTCTTGAGACTGTAGACCTAATACTGTCTCGAGTGATTTCTGTAGTGATGAAGGACTTCATTGATCTCTGAAGGTAACCTGTTAAGGTTTGGAGTTAATTCTTTGAAGTTGGATGAGTAGAATTTGGATCTGTCAGTTGCGCAAAAGTGAGTGATGGTATTTTGATACCTCAGCGAATAGTAGCTGCGTGATGAGATGCAGTGACTATGGATGTTTTCGAAGATGTTTTCTTTGGAACAAGTTAAGGAGGTGAGTCTGCTTCAGTGTTGTGGCTGTGTTCAGCTGGTGTTTCTGTTTGCTTTCAGAGTTGAATTTCTTAAAGAGCTTTGATTTGGAATTCTTTGGCATCTGTGGCACCAGTGCAGATTGGAATGTTCTCGGTGTTGGGAAGAGATCTTCTGGTTAGCAGTTTTTCTGAAGTGGAATTCAGAAGCAGCTGAGTGGACCCGTTTCTTCGATGGGTTGGCTAGTTAAGTTTAAGATGTTCTATTTGGTTAAGGGAGAATAGTTTTCCTTGGATTTTGTTTGGGTTGATCGAAAAAGTGACTTTCGATTGTCTGAGTGTTCTCTTGGGTTATCTGAGTTTTTCTGGATGTCTTCGGGAAGTCAAAGTTTTGTTCGCATCTGGAGACTGAGCTTTCTTATCATCTAGGATTCTAGGAGTGGTACCGGTGGTTCAACTTTATAAAAGAATGGTTCCAAGAGTTGAGTTGGTGTAACAGCTCGAAGTTTTGGAGGAACTTCTGAAAGTTTCTTATGAATTTGCTGAATCATATCTCTGGGATATGTTGTTGAGTTGTGCTCGTGTTCTTTTTCAGCATTCTCTTCTACTTCGGATCAAAGTTGAGCAGCGGAAGCAGTTGGGAAGTGTATCTGCATTTTCTTTTCCCGGATAGGAGAAGTGAGTTGTTGTTTTCTGATGTTTGAAGGGCAGGGTTGATCTTGAGGAGATCATTTTGTTGAGATGATTGGTTTTGTTTGTTTCTAGAAGCATCAACAAAGGTTAAGCTGATAGTAAGTTTGTAGATAGCCCAGGATTGTCCGAAGAGATTTTGTGGATAAGAGTCGGAGGGATTTGGACTCTGAAGTCGGAGATTTAATTTTGGATAAGTTTTCTCCGATCAAAAGTGAGCTATAGGTTTGGGTAAGTCTGAGAAGCTAGGCTAAAGTGTTTTGGATATTTTCTGTATCTAGGAGATGAGTGATTGATCTACAGGATTGGATTACCAGTTTTGATAACGGGGATTCGATGAGTTTCACGTATCTCTGGGGGAGTACGTGTATGATCTATCTCTGGTGGTGAACCAGCAGTTCTGGAGTTTTGGTTGTTGAGACAGACTCGTTTGCAGACTGATATCTTGCTTAGCGTTATAAATATAGTTGAACAGGAGCTTTGTAGCTTCGTAGCATTGTTTGTTTGGATTCTCTAGAGCGAGTATCCCAATATATATATATATACACACACACACACACATACACCTGGGGAAACTCGATAAAATTCTGTCCAGAATTTGTCTGGATAATTAGATTTTTTGATTGGTTGTTTTTGTTGTAAGCATATGTTTGATATATGCTGGTGTTTTTAAATTAAAATTTAATGAGATTATTAAATTACCTTTGTTTTAAATTTCGAGGACGAAATTCTTTTAAGGGGGTAGGATTGTAATACCCCGGAATTTTTAACAATATCAATTCAATAATCTGTATTAAAAATTAAATTGATATTGATATTCTGTTAATAATTATTCAAATAGATTTAATAATCTTCTTCAATAAATATTTAAATTGGTTATTTTATCTTTTAAAAATAATAAATTGATTTCTATTTACAATATAAATATAAGGTTTATATTTTAAATAGGTTGGTATTGTTTTAATTTTAATAAGTAAAGCATATTTTCTAGTTTTAATATTTGTAGTAATTTGGAAAATTTGTTTTATTTAATATCTAAGCTTTTCAAAGTTAAATAAATGATTTTGGTTTAAATTTAATAAATGAATCATGTTTTAAAATTCTAATATATACATTATAAATTGGAAATGTTGATTTTAATTAGTATTGAGTTTTTAAAACTATTTCATAAACAAATATATGATTTTAAAATTGATAAGAAAAATATTAAATGTTTAAATTAAATTGGCTTGAGTTTTAAATTTATAATAAACAAACAAAAAGGTTTTATGGCTTAACAAAATAGATACTTTAATTTCTTTTAAAATGATTTTAATTTAATAATAAGATATTTATAAAAGCAATATTGATAGTGTATTGTCTTTATAAATAAGTTTTGAATAGGATTTGTTGTTATTTTTTAATTTTGATAAGAGTTATATAAACATGTATATGACTTGATTTTTAAATTAGAGTTTTAATTTAATTTAAATTTAGGTTCAGTGTTTTGAAATTTAAAAGAATAAATACATAAAAATATTAGAAAAAAGCTTTTGTTTATAAATTGTTTTGTTTCTTTTCTCTTTAATAAATTTAAAAGGGAAGAAATTCATTTATATATACATAAGAATTAATGAATTAAGATATAAAAGTTTTTAAAAACAATTTAAATTTAAATTGAGATACATTTAGTACATGTGTTAGTCTCTTAACATACTTAAATGACATGTGTTAGCCATTAATTATACCTAGTGACAAATGTTAAGATTAAATACAAGTGTCCTCTTAAACTTTTCTTTTTCTTTTATTTTTAATTAAATCAAATACTTGTTCATGTAAACATTTCTTTTGATCTCATTTTTTTTTTTTGCAATTCTTCTTCTAAACCTAAGAAAATATTCAGATCTAAAATCTGAAACCATCTCCATTCAAAAACAAATTATGTTCAAACAAATCTATTTTCCCCTAAAAAAAGATAAATGTTTCCCCTGAACCAAAACCATCTGAATCATATTTCAAACCTGAGAAGCAAATCATATGTAAACCAGTAGCCTCCTCAACACATTAAAGACCTGCATGCATTTGCAGATCTCCTCAAATTTTGTTTTAAATCAACCATCCCTGCATGCATTTTCTTCTTGAAAGCCTGCATTATTTTCCTGGATGCATGCTATTGTAAATCAGAAAGCATTACAGCAAACAAGATGAAAGTTTTAAAAAGCAAACTGCAGTTTTAAGTTCAAATGCAAATTTCAACAACTCAAGTTCAAAACATCCTTCAGTTTCAAGCTTTTCAAATCATGGTTGCTCTGTTCTTTAAATTTCTAGTGAGTAACATTTTTAACTAAAATAATTTAAGAAATATGGTTGCCTGATTTATTCCTGATATAGTCATGATTTATGTGAATGATTGTGATAGAATTCTCTGTATATGTATGGGTGTCTGAATGCTTACTTACTGGTGATTTATCCTTGCCTGTTCTAGATTACAGGATTATGTTTTGTTCAAAGATCATGAACTCATGATCTAACCCATGTTAAGGTTCCAATTTAAAACAAAATGTGTTAGTATATCATTGATTAAAGTCTTAAATTTTATTTAGGTTAATAAATATGTAATTGACTCTGGAAAAAAATAAATAAGGGGGAAACTTTATATAAGTAAAATTTTAAATATCTTGATTTCTTGAATTAGGGATATAAATTGATTACTTAAAAAAAAATTGAATTTTAAAACTAAAATCAGGTTTTCTAGCTTGAAGATGATTGGGTATTTCTGGTTTGTCCAGAAAAGGTAATTTGGGTTGTAACGGTCTATCTATGTGTTCCGGGTAACCGGTGTTTTCTCTGGTGATGGAGTAGCGATAATAGAATCAAGGAAAAATATGGAGAAGGGAATTAAAGCACTATGTCGATGTTGATTAGGGATTTAAATTTTTAACCTTAGTTTTCTGTAACTCGAAGAAATTGTTTAATGCGACATCTAGAGGTGACCGAGTTGTCCCAAATTCGGGGAGAAGGTAGATGGCGTATGGAAGAGGTAGTGGCCGAAGGCGATGTTTCTCGGGCGATCGGAGTTTGGGTTTTGAGGTGTTTCCAGGTTGCGACATTGTTGCAGTTTTTGAAGCTCGAGGCTTTTTTTGATTTTGGGGTTCCGTAATTCGATCTGATGGTCGGGAACGTGTTGGAAGGTGATCGTCGACGTGCGTAGATGGTCACGAGAGGCCTGAAGTGTCGGCAATGGTGGTGCAGGTGCACGGCGTTATTGAGTACCAGTTGTTTTGGGGATGAAGGAGTACTTGAGTTTTGTTTGGGTTGATGTGTGTTTGTGCTTGAAGCATGTGGGTAGCGAACTCGAAGTAGATTTCTTGTGGGCTCGAGTGAGATTGTTGTTGCAGGTTTGTGAAAAACCTGATTTTAGTTGAATTGAATGAATTCAAGATGTAAGAGTTTCTCGAGTTTTACTCGAGTTTATTTAGAGTTTTACTCGAGTGATGTATGTATAGCCAGGGTTAGTTGTTCAAGTTTGAACTTGTCTTGTTTTTAAATTTAAAATTGAATTTTAAAAGTGTAGGCAAAGATTTAAAGTGAGTTTTAAATCTAAGTTTAAGTTATGAATTCAAATTTCATTTTGATTCGTAGCTGTAAATAACTAAGTATTTAAATAACTTAAAAAGGGGTCTATTGTTTAAAAATGTTTTTGTATTTTTAAAGAAACTTGAATTTAAATTTGAAATTGAAATACAAAGTAATGTTTAAACAATGTTCAAATTTGATTCAAATCTGGATATGAATCTTTGTTTTCAAAATAGATTTAAGTTTTATAAATTTAAGTATTTAAACAAATTTGAATGATAATGTAAAATTTAAATGGTTTTAATTTATGAAGAAATTTGTTTTAATTTTTGTAAAATTTCTTTTAAAATAAAAGTATTATTTATCATTTAAAAGATTTAGATTGATTTTAAAATTTTTTAAAGTTAAATAATAATTTAATGATTTGTATTTCATTTAATTATTAAGGTAATTAAATGAATGATTAATTTATTTAATAAATTAATGAAACGAATAATTTCTCAAAGTAATTAAGGGTTTAACCTTAAAGGCTTAAGATTAATTACTCTTAGAATAATTAACTTGTAATTAAGAATAATTAATTAAATAAGATTAGTTTTTAATTAATGACTAATAATTAATTAATCAAATAATAATGGATTAATTAATTTTAATTAACACTTAAGTTTTTAATTAATTAGGGATTAATTAATGAATTGTTAATAGTTAATGAAGGTCATTAACTAAGGAATATTTAATAATTAATTAATGTGATTAATTTTAGTAATTAATTAGATTAATTAATTTAAAGATAATCATTTGTGTAAGTTACTAAATATAATTACTTATGGAAGGAATTAAGGTATTAATTACTAATTGTAATTAATTGAGTTTAATTTGATTAGATTAAGTTAATTAATTCAGTTTAATTAATTTAAAATAATCATTTGATGATTTGTGAAGTACAATTACTTAATGTAATTAAATAAGAGAAATTACTTAGAGAATTAATTAATGGGTAAATACTATATGTAATTAATTGAAGGTGATTTGATAATTGAAGTAATTTGTGTATAATTATTTTGTGAATTAATCAAGGGATTAATTAGAGATAATTAATTATAGAGTAATTAATTTATTTGGTAAAATAATTAAGGGTAGTTAATTACTGAATAGGGTTAATCAAGAGTGATTAACAATTATGGTTTAAATTAAGATTAATTTCTTAATGTAATTAATTTAAATAAGGTAATTAATTAAAATGTAAATGGAGATGATTAATTAAGATAATTAATGATGTAATTAAGATTAATTAATTAAGATTAATTAATCATTAATAAGCGATTAAAGGTAATTAATTAATGTAATTAATTAAGGATTAATGTAATTAATTATAGTTAATTAATGAAGGAAGTAATTAAAGCTTAATTACTGAATTTGGTTAAGTATAATTAATTTGTGAAATTAATTAAAGGATAATTACATAAATGTTATTAAGGAATAATTAATCAAAGGTGATTAATTAAAGTGATTAACTGGAAGATGATTAATTAATTAATTTGTAATTAATTAAAGGTTATGTAAGCAAGATTTATATTGATGAAGTAATTAATTTAATTCACTTTAAATAAATTATAGAATGATGTAGTTAATTTGATTCACTTTAAATTAATTAAAAATGGTGATTATAGGTCATTGCTTATATGGATGGATAATGTTGTTTGCCTAGATGTTTTGAATCTCAAATATGAAATAGATAATGTAGAGTGATTTGGATGCATTGGTTGCATTTTGATGTTGATATAGATTGTCTTTTTGTATAATGATAATATGGTTTATCTGATATGATGATAATGTTGATTATCTGTTGTGAATCTGTGATTTATCTATCTGTGTATATAGATAATTGATTTGTTTTAAACTTTTAAAATAACTTGGCCTTAAAAGACACGCTTTGGATTTCGATGAGACCGGGATCGGGTTTCCATATTTGGATATCCGAAAACCACATCGATTCCAAATAACGTTTGGTCGTGAATCATAACGGAGCTTTGTGAAGACTCGAGGTGTAAGGACTATACGTCAGTATAACTCTGTGGGCGATTCCGTAATGAGTTGACGGAATAGAACTTATAGGTTCGAGATGGTAATTCAGAGTGCAAGGGTTATTATCGTTAACCCTGAAGGTGATTCCAAAATGAGTGTAACGAGATAATGCCTTCGGTTTCGTTCGAACCCGGAACGAACTTGTATGGATTAAATGCTCTCAGAACATCGTCAGGTGGACGATGAGCATTCTAAGTGATATGTCCTATAAATGTAATCATAGCCTCAAGCCTCATCAACCGGGGATGGCTAAAACAGGGGAGGTGCAGCAAGGCTTCGTGGGTCGCACCCATTGGAGAGCAAGATTTACCCCTGTCTAGAAGTCCCTTTATGTTCGGTTGTGTGGGTGGTTGCTAGCTACAACCACGGGGTTATCTTGTTCGGAACTGCTCAGTAAGGAATCGGTCCGGCTTTTTGTTGTAGGGGAGCGGGCGTACTCCTTGGTACGTTGATCTAGGCCACGTACTATGACGGGCGGTACCCCGGTAGCCCTGCCATTGTATGCAATCCAAAAATCCAATAAGTGCCAACGATTTTGATTATATTACCCACTTTTGTGGCTAGTAGCTGGAATTTAGCGAATGCAACAATTTCGGCTATTTCATATTTATTTGAAAACCCTAGACACTATTATAATATCATCGGATTTCCTATCAAATGTTTTGGTTAAAGTAAGGTAAAAACTTTTCCATGTTTACGTGTAGGAAGTCTTACGTGTTAACTTTCTTCTCAAAGGGTTTTAAAAGTTAAGCAACCTTAACCCGTTACTCACACCAGACCCTTGTCTGACCCGGAGTTTAATTTTGTTTTTCATAAACTCTTGGGTACTCAAATTTTTACGAGTAGCCAAGGGATTCAGGTAAGCTTTGACGAATTGTGGAGGAGCAAATGAAGCAGGAGGCTACTGCGTGTAGATAAATTGTTTCTGCTGTGTTGATTTCTCTGAGTAGTTTCTAGTACTTTATTGAGTTGTATAACTAGACAGGTGTTTATAACTGTCTAGTATGTGTTGTGAAATCTGTGTAACTCTGATGATAGTTATAAACTATGTAATATTTATGTTATTAATATAATTTATTCATTCCGCTGTTTAGATTCTGATGTTGTTTCTTTCTTCTCTTCTTTCTTTTCTCCTTTCCGTCCGTTTCTTTCTTAAAAATGATGCGATTTTATGTGGTAAGAAAGTCGGGTGGTTTCATACTTTATGAAAGTAATTAAAGGCATTAATTACTCAAGGTAATTAATTAATAAATTTGATTAGATTAAGTTAATTAATTTTGTTTAATTAATTTAGAATAATCATTGGATGGTTTGATAAGTAATTACTTAATGTAATTAATACAGCATAATTACTTAGTGTAGTAATAATGGATAATTACTGGATGTAGTTAATTGAATGGTATTTGTCAATGAAAGTAGTTTGAGTTTAATTACTTTGTCTAATTTATCAAGGGAATAATTAAGACAATTAATTAAGGAGTAATTAATTTATTTAATGAAGAAAGTAAGGGTAGTTAATTACTAGATGAGATTAATCAAGGGATTAATTAAGACAATTAATTAAGGAGTAATTAATTTATTTGATGAAGTAATTAAGGGTAGTTAATTACTGAATGAGATTAATCAAGGGTGACTAATAGATGTGGTAATTAAAGATTAATTGGTAAATGTAATTAATTTAATAGGATAATTAATTAAGGTAATTAGGGATCATTAATTAATAAAATTAATGATGTAATTAAAGGTTGATCAATTAAGATTAATTAATCAATAATAAGTGATGAAAGAGTAATTAATTAGTGTATTTAATTATGGATGAATGTAACTAATTATAATTAATTAATGAAGTAATTAAGGTTAATTACTGCATTTAGTTAAAAAATAATTAATTTGTGAAATTAATTAAAGGATAAATACTTGAATGTAATTAAAGGATAATTAATCAGGGATGATTAATTAAGGTGGATAATTAGAGGATAATTAATTAATTGATTCTTAATTAATTAATGGATAAGTAAGAAAGATTTAAAATGATGAAATTAATTAATTTAATTTATTTTAAATTAGTTAGAGATACAATAATTAATTGAATTCATTTAAATTAATTATAGTGTGATTAATCGTTGCTTATATATGGATGGATGATATTGATTGCCATGAATGGTTTGAAATCTCAGATATGAGATAAGTAATGCTGTATGAAATGGATGCATTGGTTGAAGTGTGATGACAATATGAATTATCCATATGTGATGATAATATGGATTATCCATTTGTGATGATAATGTGAATTATCTACTTGTGATGGTAATGTAGATTATCTATTGTGATACGTGAACTATCTATTTGTATGTATATAGATAGTAGAAATGAATTGTTTTAAATTTTAAAACAACTTGGACCTAAAAGACGGCATTTTGGATTTCGATGAGACCGGGATTGCATTTCCAGATTTGAATATCCAAAAGCCACATCGATCCAAATTAACGATAGGTCGTGAATCTTAAGTGATGGTGAAGATTCAGAGTGCAAGGGTTATCATCGTTAACTCTGAGGGTGATTCCAAAATGAGGGTAACGAGATAATGCCTTTGGTTTCGTTCGAACCAGAAACAAACTTGTATGGATTGAATGCTTTCAGAACATTGTCAGGTGGGGAATGGCTAAAATAGGGATGGTGCAGCAAGGCTAAGTGGGTCATGCCCAAGTAGGACGAAATTTTCCCTTGTCTAGAAGTCCCTTTATATTCGGCTGTGTGGGGTAGATAATTCGCGACAACTGCCGGGGTTGTATTGTTTGGAGCTGTTCAGTAAGGAATGATTCCGGCCTTGTGTTGTAGGAGATTTAGGGTGGATCCTCGGTACGGTGATCTAGGCCATGTACTGTGACGGGTAGTACCCCGGTAGCCCTGCTATTGTATGGAAACCCAAACTCCAATAAGCGCCCTCAGATTTGATTGAATACCTATGTAGCTGGAATTTAATTAATTAACAATTTCACCTACTTCTTATTTACTTGAAAACCCTATACCCTATTATAATATCGATGGATTTTCTGTCAAATATTTTGGTGAGTGTAAGGTAAAACTTACCCATGTTTATGTGTGGAAGTCTAACGTGATACCTTTTGTTTTCAAAGGTTTTTCAAATTTAAGCAACCTTAACTTGTTACTCACACCCGACACATGTCTGACCCGGAGTTTATCTTCTGGTTTCTTAAACTCTTGGGTACTCAAATTTTTACGAGTAGCCAAGGGATTCAGGTTAGCTTTGACGAATTGTAGAGGAGCAATGGAGCAGGAGGCTTTAGCATTGTAGATATTTATAATGTTCCGCTGTGATTGGTATATTTGTATTGTATTGAGTTGTAATAAATAGACAGGTGTTTATAACTGTCTAGTATGTGATGTATAATCTGTGTAACTCTGATAATGGTTGTATACTATGTAATACTTATGTTATCAATATAATTTATTCGTTCCGCTGTTGAGATTATGATGTTGTTTTTCCTTCTTTTTCTCTATCTTTCTCTTCTCTATCCCTTTCATTGTTACTCATGATACGTCTTCCTAGATAGTGAAAGAAGGGTCATGACAGTTGGTGTCAGAGCGCTAGGTTGAGTGAATACCTAGGCTTTGGAGTGTTTTCTTTCTTGAGAGAGTGTATCTGTAAGTTTGATACACACGCACACACACACTTATATATATATATATATGCATATAATTATTTCTACCTATTTATTGGGTTACTTGTTCGGGTTTTCCGATATAAGATATAGAGGTAGATAGGGTAGTGGTGTGTAGCATGACAACCAATGGAAGAAGTCCGAATGTTGAGGTTGGAAGTGTATTTGTCGAGACTGTAGACCTAATACCGTCTCGAGTGAGATTTGTAGCTTGCTGTAGGAATTGCATCGATCTCTAAAGGAAACCTTTTAAAGGTTCGGAGTCCATTTTTGAAGTGCAGTTTGGATAAGTAGAGTTTGGAACTGTCGGGTGGCCAGAAGCGAGTGACGGTATCTTGATACCTCAGGAAGTAGTAGCTGTGTGATGAGACGCAGTGACTATGGATTGTTTCCAAAGATGTTTCTTTGGAACAAGTTTAAGGAAGTATGTTTGCTTCCATAATGTGGCTGAGTTCACCTGGTTGTTTGTGTTTGGCTTTGAGGCCTTAGTTTCTCGAAGAGCTTATGGTTTAGGAAGTCTTTGGGCATCTGTGTCAGCAGTGAAGCTCGGAGTATTCTGTGTGCCAGTAAGAAGGTCTTTTGGTTCATAGTTTTCTAGAGGTGGAGTTCAGAAGCAGCAGTGTGGATTCATTTCTTCGATGGATTAGCTGGATAAGCGTAAGTTGTTCTGATTGGTATAGAGAGAATAGTTTTCTTTGGAATTAGGCTGGGTTGATCGCAAAAGTGACTTGCGATAGTTTGAGTGTTCCCTTTAGTTATCAAAGATTATCTGGATGTCTTCAGGGAAGTCAGAGGTTTGTCCACATCTGGAGATGGAGTTTTCCAATCGTATAGGATTCCAGAAGTGGTACCGGTGATTTAGATTAGTAGAAAAATGGTTCCTAAAGGTAGATTTTGGGTAAGCAGCTAAGGATTTGATGAAAATTATGACTTTTCTTTATGGATCTGTTGAACCATATTTCTGGAATGTGTTATCTAGTCTGTGCTCGTGTTCATCATCGGCATTCTCATCTACTCCAGGTCTGAGTTGTGCAACGGAAGCGGTTTGGGAGTGCATCTGTTTTGTCTTTTGCAGATATGGGAAGTAAGATCAGTCTTCTTTTGTTTGTGGAGTAGAGTTTGTATTCTTGATCTTTGTAACAGCCTGCAAATCCGTACCCCTTGAATCAACACTATTCGACCACAATCAACTCAAGTTGTATAGAAATACGAACCATTTGGGTTAAAGAAGATGAGGTAGAAGAAGAAAATAGAAAACAATAACAGAATCTAACCATCGCAGCGGAATAAAATATAATAGATAACAATGATCTTTACTCAAAAATCAAATATATATGTTTATACATTACATCATCATTGTACATCAATCACCAGCTCAACATCAATATCGATAACATACAGCTGAATACACAAAGACTCAACACAGCGGAATATATATAAAACAAATATGAGAATACGCATCGTCGTCCAGCTCGTCTCCTGAGCTCCACAGCAACAAATCCTTTATCCTATAATACTCGGTCTGACCTGAGCATTATAGTTAAATAACACCCGAGTCAGTCTGGAATACCAGCGTGAGAAAATCTCACCCAATTGATTTTTAAAGTTTCAAAAATCCTTTAAAAAAAGCATCTCGTAAGACCACGGCACAAATAAACATGTCAGGTTTTTACCTTACAATAGCTAAAACAATCTTTATAAAAATCCTCTGATATTATAATAGGGTCTATATACAAATACTTATAAAATAGCCGAAATCGTTACATCGATTAAATTCCAACTACTAGCCACAAAGTGGGTAATACAAACAAAACTCGTACAAGGCTCGTAGGGAGAATGGATTTCCAACTAATGACTAGGCACTGGGGTACCACCTGCCACAGTACGGGGCCTAGATCACCGTACCGAGGAGTACTCCCACTCCCCTGCAACACAAGGCCGGGACTAGCCCTTACTGTATAATCCCGAGTGAGATTACCCCGCGGTTGGGATCAGCAACCACCCACTATGCCAAAATAAAAAGGGACATCTAGAAAGGGATGGCCTCACCCTACTTGGGTGCTACCCACCTAGCCTTGCTACATAACCCCTGATTTTCAGTAATTCCCATTTGATGAGGCTTGAGGCTAAGCGTTACCTTTATAGACCATATCCCTTAGAATGCCCATCGTCCACCTGACGATGTTTCGCAAGGATTCATCCATACAAGTCCGTTCCGGGTTTGAACGGAACCTAAGGCACTACTCCTACTACATCCATTTTGGAAATATCCTCAGGACTAGTAGCGACTAGCCTTTGCACTTCACTGCTCCATCTTCGAATCCAAAATCATTTTTCACGAAACGTACAAACCAGATCGAAGTGTTTTCGAGAAGTAAATCTCGATCCCGGTCTCTTCGAAACGATTAACGCATTTGGCCAATACTGATAGTCGATGATTTAACTATCAATTAATATTCACAAACATCCATCAAACAATAAATAATTTCCCAATTTATTTATTTATCTCAAAAATATCTTCACAAGATATATTTTCACTTTTCAAATTCCTTTGAAAACAGTTTTCAAAACTATTTGCCTTTCTCAAAATAAATTCCAAGTATTTCTATTTCCACTGGAATCACTGTTAACGTTTAAATCTGAAGCTAACACCCCGATGCAAGTAAAGCAAGTGTGAAAGCACCACCCGATGATACGGGAATCGGAAATAAGCAGGAAAATATCAGAAAGACAGTAAAAGACACAGTTTTTATAGTGGTTCGGCTAATAATCATGCCTACGTTCACTTTATATCTCTTTATTGCTGAATCGGGTACAATTTATACAACTTTCTTCAATTACAACATACTTTAGACTAGTAGATCAAACTTTGATGGAGAATAATCTTCCGTATCCATGTTGACTAATGTAGATTTTCTCTCGAAGATTGTAGTAGTGTCCTTGGTTCTTGGAGTACTTAAAGTGTTGGTCGAGTTGAGAAAATGACAGAGTGTCGGCGCTTCGAGAATGAGCCGAAAGATCCCCCCAACGTTGGAGCTTACGCTGCATTTATAGGAGTTTCCTGGTCATAAGTCGTAGGTCGGAAGCTACGACTTAAAGTAACTCGTGGGCCGAAGGTCGCGACCTAAAGCAGGTCGTAGGTCGGGGATAACGACATAAGGTAGGTCGTAGACCACATGCGAGCGACCTAGCGGAGGGAAGCTCCGACCCTTCCTGGTAACACTGGTCTCTTCTGGATGAAGTACTAGGTCGTGGACGACTTAAGGGAAAGGTTGGCAACCTTACAACACTAAGATATCCGATGTGGCGACCTAAGCTAACTCGTTAACCCACAATGTCATATAGCTCATTAGGTCGCTAGGTCGCGGACCTCTTAGGTCGGTAGGTCGCCAGGTCATTTAGGTCGCTGAGTCGTGGCTCCCTGTAAGCAGTTAGGTAGTCCACCTCTTGAGTCGTTAGGTCGTCCAATCCTTAAGTCGTTAGGTCGTCCAATCCTTAAGTCGGTAGGTCGCTAACTCGCTTCACATTTTAGATCGCCGTGCTTATGTAAGTCGCTAGGTCGTTTCATCTTGCTAGCCTCTTTAGGTCGCTCCGGCTGTTGAGTCGCTAAGTCGCATAACAAAGGAATTAACATTTGCCCCTCGTAGTACACGCCTAGGTCGTAGGTCATGTGCTTCGACTTAGCTCCTTAGGTCGTAAGCGACTCATTGGGTTTGCTGGGTCGCGTGACGATATGCCTTCCTTTCTTTTTCCATATAAATCGCTTAACCCGCTCCTTCTTTACTTTATCTGGTCCAACATTCTAAGCCTCCATTAACGAACCTCCGAGCTTAAAAGACTTAGCACGAAATCTTTTCCTCTTTCAACCATCAATTCCATCAGTAAATTTAGTTAATCTTGAGCATTTGCTCGTTGCACTCGTTGCCGATTCCATCATAACCATTTTCACACAATTTTGTTGTTACGACGTAATTTGGCATTCGAATTTGCCTCTCGACTCTCTGTCGAATTGTTAGTGGTTGTTGTAGGAACGAATTGGCCTAGGGTTTCACGGGGTTCCTGGAAACTTGGAGAGGACGACGAGGCTTCAGGAATTTGGAGGAGGAGAAGAGATTCTTGGTTATTAGGTTATTGGATAGCGGGTTATGTGATTTGTTAGGTGGAGAGAAGCGAATGGGTTAGAGGGGGATCGGAAACGACCGGTTTAAGTACCTTCGGCGACCTTGTGGCTTGGATGTAAACTAACCGACTCATCTTCCTTGCGACCTAACCCACCTGCGACTTAACACATCTGCGACTTAGGTCTTAGGTCGCGACCGAGCTAGGACATAGATAATTTTGTACTACCGAGCAGCTCCTTGCGGCTTATACTAACCTTATATAATTGTTTGGTTGCGAACGACCTAATACTTGAGCAAATTTCTACCGCCTTAATTTGAAGCTTTGTGACTTAACTTTTAGATCGTGTGAACAACTTAAGACTTGGATGCACACTGTAATGCCTTGTATTCTTTAACTCAAACCATACGGCCTAGGACTTGAACAACTTGAGAGCTTCAAAATTTTGATAAAGTTTGATTACACTTCCAACTTGAACTTTGAACTGCAGAGATAATTTGCATGACCTTGCTATGCCTTCTTAACAGATTAAATTAATTTTAATGCTAATGACCTGTTAAATACAACACTTGCAGAAAAATAGGACGAATATACTGCCACTAACAGCCCACATCAAATGACAGATTAGTCGATAAAAGATGATCAACTTAAAGAAACTATATGAAATGCTGTGAATCCATAAATCCAAGTGAAGTATTAAAGCAATGTTAATCAACTAAAGTTGATTTGTTTGCACCAATACTGCACTTGTGTTTGAGCGACAAGTTTTGAAATTTTACGATCGACACATGTTTATTATTTTAATTTCACTTATATTTACTTGTCACTTTGTTAGCTTCACACACCACTTCACACATTTAGGTAACGTGCACCTTCACATTTGAATATCCAGTTCCTTGTGTAGAATGTCTTCTCATCAAGAGGAAGAAGTAGTACAAACCGGAGAGGCCCTCCCGATGGGTGGTCCACTGGTCAACCCACCAGAAAGAACTCCAACTACCCTGAGTTGCTGGGTGTTCAATCAGTTATGCGCCTAGTTTGGGATTGTAGAAGCAGATGCTATTCTCCCTGGGCCAAATGATTTTGCTGATAGTCCTCCCTTCGGCTTTGTTGCAGTTAACCGCCAAATGTGCCTTTGTGGTGCCATTCCTCCCTTCAACAATTTTCTCCAACAACTCTTTCGTCGATTGGCTATTTCTCCTTTTCAATTGCACCCCCAACGGCTATGCCATTTTGATGGGATTATGCGTTCTCTTCAGAAGGACGCTTGACCGCCTCCCAAGCCTTGAGGAAATCTGCTATTTATGCACATTTGCGAGAAGTAAAGACCATCCTTCCATTATATATGTGAGAAGCGCCAGAAATCGCAAGCTTATCACTGATCTCTCTGATAGCGCTCATGGTTTCCTAAACCAGTTCTTCTTTGTCCGTTGCCTCCAGGAATTTTATGCTATCTGGAGAGTAGGGGGTAGGCTTACTTATCCCTATCCTTTCCTTTTCTGAGCTTTGCGAGATCCAAATGTTAACTTCACTTTCTACTTTTGCAGTCCTTCCTCCTCCTTGTAGAGATCCAAGCCATAAGCAGATTTTTGAAAGACTGAACGCTGTAGCTGCTGAGGAGAGAAGTATAAAATTTCTGCTGAAGGATGAATTCCTACATCAGTTCGGACATTTACACCCTTCCTGCTCTACTCAGCCTTATAAAGTTCCTGATTCTCCGTCCGATGTACCGGATGTCCTAGTTTCTGCTGAGGAGCCTACATTGAAAGAACCTGCTCCTGAGGCGTCTCTGGTGAAGTGCTCTACTTCTATTGATGTTGCAGGGTCATCTGGAAAATTTGCACTTGCCCCGGTCATTGAAGAAGAAGAGCCTTGAGAATCTCCCCAACATTCAGGGAAGTCCGGTGATGAAGGAGCCAGGAAAACAAGTCCTGCCAAGCAGATTGGGGATGACACTTTTGAAGGGTTGAGCGACCTGTTTATCACCTTACAGGAGCTCTTTAAAGATGACCCTGTTACCACTAGGGTTTCCTCTTCAGTAGTTGAGGCAACTTGTATTTTGCAACAGATTCCACCGACTCAAGATTTGACGTCAGCTACTACACCCATCATTTCTCCGCAACAAGGAGTGGCTCGTAGTTTGACGCGCGTAGTATGCACTTCACACACACTTAGGATTTTTCAGCACTTGTATGTACTCTCATGCATTTCACTTCCAAGATTTTCAAGTTTTGCCTCTTTCTCATTTTCAGGTTCTCCAATGGGGCGTAGCGGTTCCTATTATGACGACTTTCAACAGTACGGAAGGCGTGGTCAGTATGATTATAGGCGCTATCTTCCCACCCACAGGGAAACTGATGAAGAGAGAGCTGCTCGAAAGGCTCAAGAAAGAAGAATGTATGAAGAAAGGTATGGAAGAAGGGATGAGCAACATGACTCTTCTCACAGAGGCGATGAATCTCATAAATGAAAAACTTATGATGATATAGTAAAGAGTCATGACATCGGAGACCCAAGCAAGCGGGCCAGGCTTGACGAAAAGACAGCATCCGCAACTTTAGAAGAATCCACTGCTCTCACTTCTATTAAAATTCCTTCACAGTCTCCTGCCCTTGAAGGAGCTGACATTCAGACACTTCTCGGCAGACCCTCATACCAAGTTGAGAGAGGTCCGCAAACCCTACAAAGTCGGTTCCCGCATTAGTGTTTAAAGGGAGTCCGTTTCGACCTTGACTTGATTCCCATCGACAAAGAGGCCATGCTACGAAATCTTGACACTATTAAATTTGATATTGATAGAATGTCAGGGTGGCAAAAGCTCGTCGATGAGCTTCAGAGGGTAAACCAGGCCAACCTTGAAGCTATGCTAACGATGGAGAATGACAAGTCTGAATGGCAGAAAATTCTCGATCAGCACAACACCGAGTTGAAAAACATCGCCGAGTACAAAGAAAAGCTTGAGGCGGAGGTCGAGAAACTTAAGCACGAGCTCTCCACTTCTTCCACCTCTTATACTCAAAAGGAAGAAGTGCTTCAGAAGCAAGTTCGAGATGCTCATGTCGCTCAACAGTATGTCGAAACCCGACTTGAAGCTACATAGAAGACGGTGGAAAAATATCGGGCTAACTTTGTAGAGTTACGGGAGAAAGCTAACTCCCTGGACTTAGAAATCATGAGGCTGAAAGCTAAATTATTAAAGACAGAGAAAGAATGTGATGAGGCAATGGCTGGAAAGAAAGCCGCTGAACAATCTCATGAGAGACAAAAGCCAACATCAGCTCTACTCTGTTTGATTTTTACGTCCAAAGCGTCTTGGGGCGTGGAAGCCTTGCATTTTTGGGGCCTAAATATGAAATCACTTTAGCTGAAGTGTAGGAGGCTGTACTGGATATGCTCAGAGATGCCGGTTATTCCGAAGATGAACTTGAGGTGCATTACTTTGATGGCGAAACTCGTGCCGCTCTTGCCAGAGGAAAGGAGCAGCTTGCTAAAGTACGAGCCGAAACGATGGGAAGGGAGCATCCAGAGAAAGAAGCACCTTTAACTGCCCCTGTCCCTCCTTCAACTTTGGCCGACATTGCTATCATGGGCTCCGGTTCCCATTCTCCGCCTACGGCTAAAGTCGTAACTGAGATTACAAGCGCATAGGGCGGAGACGAAGGCGAAGAAAGCACAGAAGCACAAGCTTATGAAATTGACGTTAGAAAGCCAACTTCTCCAGGTAACTTTAATGCTGATCTTGCTCAAGTAGACTGCTCATTTGCTTCATATGAGTTTGATGATCAATTTGATTATTTCCTGAATCTCAATGAGCCTTTATCTCCTCTCTTTACTGATTTTAACTTCTTTTCTTCTGTAGAGAATGTACTGAGCATTGTTCAGACTTCCCCTCCTCCAGTTATTCCTCCCCCGTCTCTGCAAGTCACTCCTCCTTCCGCCTCTCAACCGGGATCACAAGAGGAGCAAATAGAAGCTCTCCAAGACTTGGACGATCCCGTTGCTTCTCAAGAACATAAGGGAGAAGAAACTGAGGAGGGCGAAAAGACTCCGGAACTAACTGGCTCCGACGATATGCCGTTAGCCACACTTTTTACCCCAGGAAGCGGGTCTTCTCCTAAGAAAAAGGGGAAACGTTGAGTCTTGAAGAAGAAAGAAGCTTCAGCTGGCGAGAAAGAATTAGAGACAAGTCTGATTGTTCCCCTTTCTCCTACTTTCCTTACTCTTTCAAGCCGACGTAGGAAATTGGTCATCCGGCCAGGTGCAGGCTCAAAAGGTGGAGGGAAGAAGAAATGATGGCTTTGGTCCTGTGCTTTTTATATTGCTCTTTGCTTTTTTCTTGTGTATGAGCTTGTGTTGACTGGAGATTGTGCGGGTACCAGTCCCTGCTTTCTTTTACTTTGAAACCTGCATATGTATAAAATTCTCATAGTATGGAATAAAATGGTTCTTTTACTTATACAAATTTCTGTCTGTATTTGAGAACGTTTTTATTTTCTGTTTTCATGAAAGTTTCTTTATCCTCATTATGTGAAGTTGCAGTAAACCTATGGTATGTTTCTTGAGCATTGTTTTCATTTTCGTGATGACTATATTGTATTGCCCCCATACCATGGTTTATTGCAATCTCTTTCTCATTAGCAAAGTTTTGGAGAACAACTCCTCTGTTTCGAGAAGACTTGTACTCTTCCTTTAGAGAACAACTCTTTCATTTGAAGGAAGTTTGCGTTTATACTTTATAGGATAATATTTTCGTTTCAAGAAAATATTTTTCTAATTTAGTAGAATGCACTTCATGTTGGAGGAGTTTTCTCTTTTTTTATGTTGCGAAGTTTTTACACTTCACTTTTTGGAAAAAGTCACTTTTGCTTTTGGCAAGTGAATTTTACTTCATAGTATAGTGGGCCTTTCGAGAAAGGGCTTCAAGCTGCTTGAGCCTCCGATGAGAGTTTTTTTTTGATTGTGCCTCTGGGAAGAGGTCTTTTTGTTTGGTTGCGCCTCTGGGAAGAGGTTTTTTTGTTTGATTGTTCCTCTGGGAAGAGGTCTTTTTTTTCTGCCTCTTGGGAGAGGCTTTTATCTTTTCCCTGTTCGCTGGGAAGCGGGCCTCCGAAGAGGGCTTCACGCATTTCGACTCGTGTGAAGTTTTATTTCATATCACGGTGAAATGTGTGCCTCTGAGTAGGGCTTTTGCCTGGAAGTTTGGAGTTTCTTTCTCTTAGTTGGATGGATTCATGGGTCGGACATGAGTGTTCTGTGCCACCGATTAGTCCGCAACTTTCTGTCGAGAAAGAACTTTCTTTTTCTGGTGAGGCCCGCTCGATGTCTTTTAGCATTTCAACTATGGTGAAATGGGCCTCCGAAGAGGGCTTTTCACATTCCAGCACTTGTGAAGTTTTATTTCAAATCTCGGTGGAATGCGTGCCTTCGAGTATGCTTGGAAGTTTCTTCCTCATGGTTGGCTGGATTCACGGGGCGGACGCAAGTTACTTGGACGCTTATTTGCGCAGATTGTCTCAACTAGTGAACATACGCCTTGCCTTCCACTTGGAAAGGTGCCTCCGATCATCGTATGGATTCACGGGGCGGATGCAAGTTACTTGGACGCTTGTCTGCGCAAACTGTCTCAGTTAGTGAACAAGCGCCTTGCCTTCCAGTCGGGGAGGTGCTCCCGGTCTTTCCATACCAATCTTTTTTGTTGAGAAAGTCTTCTTGCATGCCCCATTTGAGGTCTTTACCCTCCGAAGAGTTGTGCCTCCGAAGAGGGCTTGTGCCTCCGAAGAGGTCTTTTGCTGTCTGACGCTTGCTCGCCCATGTCTCTTTGCCATCCATTCATATCGGCGATCCCCGTTATCTTTTCCATATACACTTCCCTTTTAGTTGCCAACAATTTCCTTTATCCAAAGAAGTATACTTCATAGTTAAGAGATTTGGTGGTAGCAGGAAAAGGCTACTTAACTGGATGCTAGTTTGTACAAACATCCACAATTAGTTAGCAAGGGCCCACTTTCAGCAGAGTCACTAACTTTTTGTTTGAAGCACTTCTTCCGTAGGATTTGAGTATGGAAATTTTGAACGGCTTAGCGTTTGCTTGTTGGGTGATGTCGGGGATTGCTTGGTCTTGTGACGGGTAAGCTTTGTTTTTATGGCCTGCATTATTAGATCGACATTTTAGTAATACAATTGACGTATTTTATATATCGAAATAAAACAAAGCCGTTTATAATAGTAAAGAACACAAGATTTATAGTGGTTCGGCCAAGAACTGGGCCTACATTCACTTTATAGTTCTTATTACTCACTTGCACTAGCTTTACAACGGCTCTCAATACAAGAATCATGCATTCATCATTCTTTTACAATATTTCATTAAAGCCTTTAAGTAAAATAAGGACGCAAATGATTGCGGTTCCAAGCTCTTGGAATTGGGTCTCCTTTGACAGATACGAGTTTGAATGTGCCATCAAGAAGTTTTTGGCCTATAACATACGGCCCTTCCCAGTTTGGTCCAAACACGCCTGTAGGTGTCATAATTCTTTTTAAGATTAGATCTCCAACTTCAAAGCTGCGTTGGCGAACTTTGGAATTGAAGTGCCTGGCTATTCTCTGCTGATGAGCCGCAATTCTGAGCTCAGCTTCTTCTCTTTTTTCATCAAGGAAGTCAAGGGCTTTAAGTTGCAGCTTTTCATTTTCGGCATTATAGAAATGGATCCTTCTATGTGAAGGGATCTCTATTCCTACCGGAATCATTGCCTCTGATCCATATGCCAATGAAAATGGAGTGTGCCCCGTCATAGTTTTATGTGTAGTTCTATATGCCCACAGTGTTAGTGGAAGCTTATCGATCCGACCGGCTTTCGCTTTTTCCAGCTGCTTTTTGATGGTTGATTTGATAATTTTGTTTACTACTTCCACTTGCCCGTTTTCCTACGGATGAGCCACTGCTGAGAAAATTTTCTGGATCTTGAATTTCTTGCAAAAATCTTGGAACTCTTACTTTCGAATTGGGTTCCATTGTCTGTGACTATCTTTTGAGGCACACCATACCTGCAAATGATATTCTTAGTTACAAAGTTTATCATTTTCTTAGAGGTAATAGTAGCTAAGGGTTCAGATTCAGCCCATTTAGTAAAATAATCAACAGCAACAATAGCATATCTGATTCTGGATTTTGCAGTCGGCAAAGGCCCGATGAGATCTATTCCCCAAATAGCAAATGGCCATGGACTGACCATCTGTGTTATCTCAGTGGAAGGTGCTCTTGGGATTTTTGCAAATTTCTGGCATCGGTCACATTTTCGGGCGTAACTTCGGGCATCACAATTAATATCTGGCCAAAAATACCCATAACGGAGAATTTTCTTTGCTAAAGTTTGACCACCTGAATGATCTCCACACTCTCCTCCGTGTAGCTCAGTTAGAATTGTCTCAGCTTCTTCCTTGGTCACACATCGGAGTAATGGCACTGAGAATCCCCGCCTATACAATCAGCCATCTTGAATTATGTACCTGGATGCTTTTATTAACAACTTCCGCCGTTCTTTTGAGGTTTCTGGTAGAGAACCGTCGCACAAATATTCAAATATCGGAGTCATCCATGATTCTTGCTCCTGTGATATAGTCATGATCCAGTCCATATCCATTTCATCAATGCTTGGAGTTGACAGGACTTCCACAGGAACTAATCCCAGTAATTGAGCTTCACCAGTGCTTGCATACTTCACAAGAGAATCTTCCTTCATGTTCTCTTCCTAGGGTATGTGATTTATCGTATAATGGTCAAGGTCCTCGAGAAGCTCCCAGGCTCTTGACAAATAAGCAGGCAGATTTCCCCCTTTAGTCTGAAAATCTTTCTTGACTTGACATACAATAAGTTGTAAATCACTAAAGATCTGCAACATTTTTACATTCAATTCTTTAGCAATTCTCAAACCGACAATGAGAGCTTCATATTCTGCCTCATTATTAGTCGAAGGAAATTCTAATCTCAATGCATAACACAGAGACCGTCCTTCAGGGGTTTCAAGCACAACCCCAGCCCCAGAACAGTAATCGTTTCTTGCGCCATCAACATACAATTTCCATCGAATTGGGGAATTACCAGTTATTATTTCCTTACTATCACCTTTGTCTGTACATTCTGCGATAAAATCTGCCAAAGCTTGTCCATTGATTGCTCTACGGGGATGATAAGTGATGTCACATTGACTGAGTTCAATATTCCACTTCAAAAGGCGACCCGAAGTCTCAGGGCGAAAGAGGACTTGCTTCAGAGGCTGATCAGCGAGGACTTTGATTGGATGAGCTTGAATATATGGCCTCTATTTTCTTGATGCAATCAGTAGACAATAGGCATGCTTTTCCAACTTGGAATAGTTCAATTCAGCTCCAGTGAATCTCTTGGTGATATAGTAGACCGGGCGCTGAACTTTGGCGTCTTCTCGCACCAGTGCCGCACTAAGAGCATGAGCTGAGATCGCCCAGTATACAAAGAGATCTTCACCATCGTCAGGTTTAGAAAGTATCGGAGGCGTTTCCATATGACGAACTAACTCATCGAAAGCTTTTTGGCATTCTGGAGTCCTGCCAAAGTTTTTCCTTCCTTTCTTCAGAGCACCAAAGAATGGAATGCATTTATCAGTAGCTTTAGAAATGAATCGACTTAAGGCAGCGACTTTTCCATTAAGACTTTGCAGTTCCTTCTTCGTTCTAGGAGCTTTGACTTCTCTTAAGGTAGTGATCTGAGCAAGGTTAGCCTCAATGACCCTAGCGCTCACAATGAAACCCAAGAACTTTCTGGACTCCACCCCGAATGAACACTTCAAAGGATTAAGCTTCATTCCATACTTTCGTAGGATGGCGAACACTTCCGCTAAGTGGTCCGTATGGTCTACTGCTTTCTTTGATTTAACCAACATATCGTCAACATAAACTTCCATGGTCTTTCCAATCTGTGGCTTGAACATCGCATTAAAAAGCCTTTGGTAAGTTCCCCCTGCATTCTTCAGTCCGAAGTGCATTACTCTGTAGCAGTAGAGAACGACATCGGTAACAAAGCTCGTGTCCTCTTGATCTGGCTCATGCATCATGATCTGGTTGTATCCGGAGTAAGCATCCATAAAAGATAACAATTCATGTCCCGCTGTTTCGTCAACCAACTGGTCAATCCGAGGTAGCGGAAAGCATTCTTTGGGACAGGCTTTGTTTAAATCTGAAAAGTCGATGCATACCCTCCACTTTCCTTTAGCTTTCTTAAGTAGTAATGGATTTAAAACCCAATTCGGATTAGTCGATTCCCTGATAAAGTCATTCTCCATGAGCCGATCTACCTCTTCTTTCAATGCTGCTGACCTTTCGGGACCCTGGGTTCTTCTTTTCTTCTTCACAGGTGTAAACTTCGGATCAATATTCAAAGTATGTACTGCAACTTCTGGCGATATTCCACACATATCAACATGGGTCCACGTGAATACATCCAGATTTGCTTTCAGAAATGATATTAAAATATTCTGAACTGCCGCACTAAGTTGTGAACCCACATTCAGCACCTTGTTTGGGTCTTTTGGGTCAACAGGTACTAGTATCGTTACTTCCATTGGCACCACTCGATTCTCCCCTACACTAGCTTTTCTGGGATCCATTTTTCTTTGTGCTTCGCTACATTCGCCAGTATAGAGTCCGCCGTGTAATTGCTACAAGGTTGATTCTTTGATGCAGACTGGGGCTGCCGCATCCTTTCCCATCTCTCTCTTTCTTGCTTCACGTAGTTCTATCAAATAACATTCTCGCCCGCGTTCTGGTCCCCTTTAACAACACCAACTCCATTATCTGTGGGGAATTTCACGGTAAGGCACCACGGGGCGAGGATTGCTTTAAAGGCTGCAAGAGTTGGACGGCCTAGGAAGGCGTTGTAAGCAGAAAATTCATCAACAATTACAAAAGTCTTCCTTCGAACGACCTTCTTCTGCCCCTCGCCAAGTTCCACGAACAGGTCAATAGTCCCAACCGGCTGCCTGGGTTCCCCAGTAAACCCAACGAACTTTTGCGATGAAGCTTGAACATCAGCCATTGGGATCTTCATCTGATCAAAAGTCTTCTTGAAAAGAATATTGCAAGAAGCCACACAATCAACAAGTACTCTTCTTACAATAGCTGGCCCAATGCCAGCAGAAATAACCAAGGGATCTATGGTAGGGCTTCAACACCCATAGAATCCCTGACTTTGAAGATAATGTCATCATTAAAAGTTTTCTGCTGTTTCAGAGCTGCAGCATCTTCCAACACAAAAACATTCTCCTCTGTTGGGGTATATTTCAATGCACGAGCGTACCGTTCCATCTCACCCCAGCTTCTGTAAGCTGGGTGAGGTCCTCCTGTAATCACATTAATAACGGGCCTCCCAGATTCATGATCCGCTGCCTTTTCACTTGAGCTAGGACGATGAACAGGAGCGTGTTGTGCTTGAGTTGGCGAAGTTGGGCCACTCTTATTCCTCCTTACATATTGCTGGAGCATGTTTTCTTTCAATAGTTCCTCAATCAATTCCTTCAAGTGACGGCACTCATTGGTATCACGCCCGGGTTGGTTATGGAATCGGCAAAACTTTCCATTCTTCTCGGCTTTCTTATTAACCCTTTGCTTAGCTGGAGCGGGGAACTCGACTGTGTCTTTGTTTGCAAAGTAGATGTTTTCCGGGGCATCTGTCAGAGGGGTGAAGTTGAAAGGACGACTTTTCTTTGCATCTCCTTGCTTCCTCTGACCATCATTCCCCCTCTTCTGATTGCCAGATTCCTTCCTATTCGGGACATTATTACTATTTCCAGCCCCTATCGACACCACCTTTGCCGGTGCTTGGAGGCTTTCTATGCGCATGAATTCATCGGCTTTCTTATAAAACTTGTCGAGCGAATTCGGTTCTTTCATTTTCAACCACCTCCCGAACTCACTTGCCTTATCAATAGCCTTCATCAAGTACGTCAAAATCATTCTCGGCTCTATGTTGTCTACTTCTGCCAGAGCTATATTAAAGCGATTCAAGAAAGCTCTAATGGATTCTCTAGGATTCTGCTCCAAGCTGGATAACGACATTATATCTTTCGCCTTCGAAGCATACAATCTAAACTGTTCCTTGAACTTTCGAGTCAAATCAGAAGATTGGTCTATCGACCGGACCGGCAATTTTGTGAACCAGAGAAGAGTAACTCCTTCTAGGTATACCGAAAAATACTGACATTTGATTTCATCAGAAGCTCTGGCACCTTTCATGTGCCAATCATACTTGCACAGAAATTCATTAGGGTCACTTGTCCCCTTATAAGCCAGTATGGTAGGAGGAACAAACTTCCTAGGAAATTCTACTTTCAAAATCCTTTCAGTGAATGGAGTCTTGCTTGGAGCGAACCACCATTCTTTTTCGTTTCCTCTCTTTGCATACTTTCCTTGATGATTTGTCGGACCATCCCTGTGAAATATTCCTCATCATTAAGGGGTTCAGCAGGATAGGCATCGGCCATTTTTTTAGAAGTCTGCCTTGACAGGCGCTCACGGAAAGTTGGCTGTTGTCCCGATCCTCCAACTTGGGGAGGTGTGTCTTTGGCTGGGCCAGCTGCCCTTTGAGGAACATCTCTTTCTTCCACATCATGAACATTATCAGCAAAGTTTGGTTCGTTATTCACTGGTTGACGGTTAGCCCCAAGCAAGGCGTTCAACCTTTCCAACATCAGATTGTTTTGGGCTTCCATTTGCTGATATAGCCCAGAAACTGCGGCATCCAATTCTGCTCGCGTTACTCCAACAGTTGGAGTTGTTTGACTTAAAGGAGGAGAAGTGGCAGTAGTCTCATGAACATCGTCGAATCTAGCAGACTTGCGCTTTCTTCCAGGAGTCATTATTTCTGACAAACTTCTGGTTTTTAGAGAGATCCTTTCCACAAATTTCTGCAAAGCTATGATGGCAGTATCCTGAGTTGGTTTCTCAGTGAAAGCACCAAAAATGTTAACGTAAAAATCTGACACTGACACCCCGATGCAAGTAAAGAAAGTGTGAAAGCACCACCCGATGATACGGGAATCAGAAATAAGCAGGAAAATATCAGAAAGATAGTAAAAGACACAGTTTTTATAGTGTTTCGGCTAATAATCAAGCTTAAGTCCACTTTATATCACTTTATTGCTGAATCGGGTACAATTTATACAACTTTCTTCAATTACAACACACTTTAGACTAGTTGATCAAACTTTGATGGAGAATAATCTTCTGAATCCATGTTGAATGATGTAGATTTTCTCTTGAAGATTGTAGTAGTGTCCTTGGTGTTTGGAGTACTTGAAGTGTTGGTCGAGTTGAGAAAATGACAGAGTGTCGGCGCTTCGATAATGAGCCGAAAGATCCCCCCAACGTTGGAGCTCACGCTGCATTTATAGTAGTTTCCTGGTCATAAGTCGTAGGTCGGAAGCTGCGACTTAAAGTAAGTCGTGGGCCGAAGGTCGCGACCTAAAGTAGGTCGTAGGTCGAGGATAAGGACTTAAGGTAGGTCGTAGACTACATGCAAGCGACCTAGCAGAGGGAAGCTCCGACCCTTCCTTGTAACACTGGTCTCTTCTGGATGAAGTACTAGGTCGTGGACTACTTAAGGGAAAGGTTGGCAACCTTATAGCACTAAGATATCCGATGTAGCGACCTAAGCTAACTCGTTAACCCACTATGTCGTACAGCTCATTAGGTCATTAGGTCACTAGGTCGCGGACCTCTTAGGTCGGTAGGTCGCCAGGTCTTTTAGGTCGCTGAGTCGTGGCTTCCTGTAAGCAGTTAGGTTGTCCACCTCTTGATTCGCTAGGTCGTCCAATCCTTAAGTCGTTAGGTCGTCCAATCCTTAAGTCGTTAGGTCGCTAACTCGCTTCACATTTTAGATTGTCGTGCTTATGTAAGTCGCTAGGTCGTTTCATCTTGCTAGCCTCTTTAGGTCGCTCCGGCAGTTGAGTCGCTAAGTCGCGTAACAAAGGAATTAACAATCACCAAGCACAAAACTAGATTTTCCTAAATTAATTTAAATCACTTTACTTTTAAAAATATACTTTAAAACATTCAAGTTAAAATTACTTTAATAATTTGTTAAAGATGCATACTATATGAATATTTGAAAATAAGGTTACTTAATAAAATATAAAAATAGATTTCTACTTTTTAAAACAAAATACTAAGTTACTTCTTAATAATTACTGCTAGAATAGATTAAAGAAAATACTTACTTTAGACTTTAAATAATAGAAATAATAAATTTTACGAAACTTGCTTTCTTTAAAAAGAACTTTAAAATGTTTAATTTATATTTAAAAATTTACTTTAAAACGTACTTGGTTATCCAGAGAAAATTCCAACTTCAATCACTTAATTCAATTTCCCCAAATTGATTTCCAATTTATTTTATTTGAAATAAATCCTTTTACTTATCAGTTCATCTCCAAATTCAGTAGTTATGGACTTTATTATTATTATGTTTTTTTTATTTCTTCTTTACTCTTTCATTAATTCAAATATTAAATTCTAAATAAATGTTTATTCTTTTTGATTAATAATACTATAATTTAAAATTCATTAACTTTCTGTTTATTCAAAATTTTCTTTCATATACAGAATTTATTTATTAGAAATTTTAAATTCAACTCATTACTTTTCCAATTCATTAATAAATTTATTCAGATTCCTATAATTATTTTGCTTACAAATTCCCTTCTTTTATTATCTTTCAAAAATTCAATTTACAAATTTTTGGAAGTTCATTATACCCAATCATATCCAATCAAACCATAGCATTCAATATTCCAATATAATTCATCATAGAATATCAAATAATCACAACAGAGGGTATTAAATAACTTAAATAAATGTTGAGGGGTCCAGTTGAATCCCTCCAACCTGTTTTCCCTGCATCCACAAACGTTAGCACAATATAATACAACAATTCCAAAATATCATATTATATCACATCAATCAATTCAGCCATTCAAACAATTAATTAAATTTAATCATTTAAATTTAAATTTAACTGAGTGAGATTAACTCACCTTTGATTTTTGTTTTGCAATCCATCCCAAACCGGCTTGCTTCTATCAGATTTTGACCTTAAATAACATTGGATGATTTTTATTAATTCCGGATCAATCGAACAATTAATTACAATCATTTCATAATTTAACTTAACTAATGATTTAAATCTAAACTAACAATTTAACTTAAACTAATAAGTTTATTTGAACTATTCACCCTTTCCAATTATTTTTAGTAACTAAAGTAATTGAATAAGTTGATTGAACAAGTAAATCACTATAATCCATATTTTAAAAATTAAATAGTAGGTTTATAATCTATATTTAAATTTAAAGATCTAATTTTTATATAAACTTTAAACATTTTAAAATTCCTATTTCAAAAATCATATCTATACACAATTTCCTGCCTTACTATATTTATCCATATATTAATATATATTTTGTTGTTAATTAAGAAGAACAACATCTTACTTTACTGTAAAAACTTCTCTATATTTTATATTTGTAAAAATAAAACTATGGGTTACAAATTTCTTCCTCGGTATGATATTAAATTTTTTCTAATATATATATTAACTTAAATTAAAACCAAAAACTACCATACCTCAGACGAAAACCCACTTCCATACTCGGCCTCACCATCGTTCCGCAGTCGCCCCATTTTTGCCATCAACACGCGCAATGGCAGACCCTAAATCACCATCGCGAGCATCCACCACGCTAGGCCTACCTCGGTTGTCCAAGGCCACTCGCGAGCACCAATCACTCTCTCCCCCTATCACCTCTCGTTGCTTAAACTCCAGAACGACACGCCCAGCCCTAAACGAGGCGACTCACGCCAACGCCAGCTCGAACGAGCCCTCCTCACCTCCCTCGCGACTTGCGATTCAATCGCGAATTAATTTTTTTTATTGAAACGAATTGATTTGGCGTTTTGTAAAGAAGAGAGGTCCGGTTCGGCCATAAATCGAACTGGGTTTCAACTGGAAACGTCGGCCATTAATTGAATTCTGTTTGTTTGTTTTTTTATAACGTCTGTTATACGATCGAATAGAAGGGAAAAGAACAAACGCGTGGCTTAGATTAGAATGCCGGTTGGGCTTCCAAAAGAAGGAAGAACACGCGTACTAGTCTCTGCCTAGGGTTGAACCCAATAACATATGTAATTTATCCTTTGAAAATAGTACTATATTAAATACATCTACATATATTTGTTTTTTAAATTCAAATTTAAATTTGAAACTGTCATAATTACGCAAATTTGAAACCTCGATCGTATGGAAAAGATAGCTTCTCGAACCAGTTATAAAAATTGAATTGTCGATTATATTTTCAACGTGTTTAAACGATGTATTTTTAAAACTGAACAAATCAGTGTTAAATTTAATTTTAACACTTCTATTCTCTTCAGTTTTATCAATATAAATTTTATAAGCCTTTAAATTATATTTTAACAGACTTAAACTCTAAATTCAGCATTTTACTCAACTTCACTTATTTAATTTAATAATTCAATTTTCAGATGAATTGTGGTATTCGTAGTTCAAGTTAAAATTACTTTATTGAATATTGAAAATCAATTAAATATCCCGATTTTAAATGCTTGAAAATTCCGAGTCGTTACAATCTTGGTTGATCTTGAGGGGATCATTTTGAAGGGTTGTTTTTGGTCTCGCTTGTATCTATATGCACCAGCGAAGGTAGAGCTGATTAGGAAGGTTGAAGGTAGCCCAGGATTGTCAGGATAATATTGTGGATAAAATTCGGATATTTGATTTGGTGTAAGATTTCTCCGATCAAGGGAGCTATAAGATTTGGTAAGACTGGGAAGCTAGCTTCAAGGTGTGTTGGATCTTTTCTGTATTCTTATAAGGATAGGTGCTTTGGTTTTCAGGAGTTGAATTGCCAGTTTTGATAGCTAGGATTCAATGTGTTTCACATATCTCTGAGGGAGTACGTGTATGATCTATCTCTGGTTATGGAACCAACAGTTCAGGAAGATTTGGTTGTTGAGTCAGACTTGAGTGTGGTCTGATTTCCTATTTAGTTTTGTAGATCAAGATGAGTAGGAGCCCAGTAGCTTAGTAGTATAGTGTGACGCCCCACCTCTACACTCACGCTAGCCAAGGACACTACAGAGTAATGTTGTCAACTAGCGCGAAGAATAAGGCTGTTGAGGGGCGACCATCTGTATAATTGCTTTGTGCGAGTACCGATATGCCAGATAAAAATATAACTTTGATCTCAAGTGGAAATCCGACATACCGATGCAAACTAAAAGCTACTACATAGTGGCTATAATATCTTCGGAAACAAATATAGAAATAAGCATAACACTAATCAGTCACAGAAGTTCATATCTCAAAGGCGGAAACAGATATGAATATTACACATAAAAGTGCACATCAGAATAGTGGTCAAACATGATCCACAATAACACAAAAGAGTAGATACAAGTGCTAGAAAAAAGAATAAGTATACATCAAGGAGTCTCTATATCGAATGTATACAACCAAAAACTACTAATCTAAGTGGTTTTCCAAAAGTCAGGATAATAATCCCCGAGGAGGAGTCAAGTAAAAGCACCTGTAACAACTCGGTCTGACTCGAGTATTATTTAATAAGAAAATAATAAATGGACCAGTCTAGCTATAATTATTAGATAAAATGATATAAAATAAGAGACATGACAAAAACGTAAGTATGATAACCATAAATCCATATTGTAATAAGTATGCAAATAAAAATCAATCATTGATTAATCAATAGCACAAGAATCTTCTCAAAGATCAAATGAATGTCGTACTCTTTATTTTTATTCACCAAACCATCAATATTGACAATTATATCAATGCCACCCACAAAAGTTAATGACACGCAAATGGACAAATATCGATAAAACTTATTAATGTAAATCATGAAAATTGGTGTAAACACAAATTCTAGAAATCGTCAATGGAAATCTAGAAATCACGAAAAGGGGAAGGCCTATCACAAAACGGGAGCATGAAAACTCACCAACACGTGTATCACAAACAATTCGGAACATGGATGCCGTACAAACGGTTCATCGGATGAATCAAAAAGCCGAGACATCGATGCAGTACAAACGGTACATCGGATGAATCAAAAAGCCGAGACATCGATGCAGTACAAACGGTACATCAGATGAATCGTAAAGCCAAGACATCGATGTAGTACAAACGGTACATCAGATGAATCGAAAAGCCAAGACATCGATGTAGTATAAACGGTACATCAGATGGATCGAAACACAAAGCAATTCAGAACATCGATGCAGTACAAACGGTACATCAGATGAATCGAAAAGACGAGACATCGATGTAGTACCAACGGTACAACAGATGAATCAAAACACATTAAAAGTATATAGGTCGCTAGCCCCAAAGAAAAGAGACGAAGCTCAATAAAATGAGGTACAGTCCTCTATGTGGACAAAGAGATACCGCACATTGCTAGTCTAAACAATAAAATGATCGTCATCGATCGTCAAGAAGTGTTAATTACACTAAGCTAATAAATATATGAGTTTAGCTTCATGTCCCATAACCACTAGCTTAACTTAAATATTTACGAACAAATTATAAATCTCCACTAGAAAATCTATCACAAGAGATTCAATCAAACAAGTCCAAGAATTAACCAACAAAGTAAACGCAAGCATTTCATACCACTTGTTTTACTAAGTCGTTTAATTAGATTTCTCATACGAGTGAGGTAAAGGTTTGTATATACTAATAGATTGGAAAACGGTTTTTATAAACGAGCTTTGTTGTAATATCCCGGAATTTTTAACAATATCAATTTAATAATCAGTATTTAAAAATTAAATTGATATTGATATTCTGTTAATAATAATTCAAATAAATTTAATAATCTTCTTCAATAAATATTCAATTGGTTATTTTATCTTTTAAAAATAATAAATTGATTTCTATTTACAATATAAATATATGGTTTATATTTTAAATAGATTGGTATTGTTTTAATTTTAATAAGTAAGCATATTTCTTAGTTTTAATATTTGTAGGAATTTGGAAAATTTGTTTTATTTAATATTTAAGCTTTTCAAAATCAAATAAATGATTTTGGTTTAAATTTAATAAATGAACCATGTTTTAAAATTCTAATATATACATTATAATTTGGAAGATTTGTTTTTAATTAGTATTGAGTTTTTAAAACTATTTCATAAATAAATATATGATTTTAAAATTTGAAAAGAAAAATATTAAATGTTTAAATTAAATTATATTGAGTTTTAAATTTAGAATAAAATTAACAAACAAAATGGTTTCATGACTTAATAAAATGGATAATTTATTAATAAAAATATAATTTGTTGTAAATGATTTTTAATTTAATAATAAGAGATTTATAAAAACAATATCGTTAGTGTATTGCCTTTATAAATAAGTTTTGAATAGTGTTAACCTCGTTTTGCCAACGATTCAAGGACTGGACCGACTCATCCAACCAAAGACAGGACCGACTCATCTACTCAAGGGATGGACCGACTTATCTACTTAGAGGGATAGGACGACTCAAGGGGTTAACGGTTCACAAGGCAGGACGGCTCAGTGAGTTACCGACTCATCAAGACTATCGTCACAACGACTCATGGTAAGCAGCGACTCAGAGCTTACAACGACTCAGTGGATCAACGACTCAACAAGTTCGCGACTTATCATATGAGACGACTTAGGGGAAGTAACGACATAAGAAGGTGGATCCCTATGCCGCTTCATTTATATACCGCTACCTGATAAGTCGTTAACGGCTTAACGACTCACAACTTAGAATGACTCGTCCACGACTTAAAGCCATTGGGTCGTAATCCATTGCCACAGTGCCTATGCCAAGGAAGATTGACTCGTAAACGACTCAGGACTTGGCATAAAATCCAGGAGAGGAATAAGCCTTGTAGAAATCAAGGGTTGGTTCGATGAGTCGGCCACGACCTAATTTGACTCGGCCACGAGCCAAGCATGGGTCGAACACGACTCACGACTCAGGGCTGAAAACTCCTATAAATACATGGCCACCTCCAACATTCAGGGGACTTGGGCTCATTCATTTCAAGCGCCGTTACTTTGCTTCATTCCGAACTACTTCAACTCTTAAAGCTTTTGAGATACAAAGAATGCCTCAAGGAACTTCACGAGGAAATCATACATGTCCAACATGAGTTCAAAGATTTTGATCGACATTGAAGTTTAGGCTACTTGTTCTAAGTCACTTGTAACTCGAAGTGTGTTGTAATCAAAGTGTAATTGCATCGACTTGTAATCAAATCGTCAATAAAGAGAATTAAAGTGGACGTAGGCTTGCCTTGAGCCGAACCACTATAAAATCGTTGTTATTCACTTCTTTTTCTGTGATTTTCTGCTTATACTCTGCTCCCGAATCATCGGGTGGTGCTTTCACAACTACACTTCATACACCGGGGTGTTAGCGTTCAAATTTTAGCGTTAACATTTTTGGTGCTTTCACTGAGAATTGAACTCAGGAAAATCGTCATCATTGCTCCACGAAAGTTTGTTGAAGTAACCTCTCTGAAGACTAGAAGTTTATCTGAAATCATGGCTCCGGGGAGAAAGAGTAGATCTGTTAGATCTGGAAATGCTCAAGAGGGAACCTCCGCTTCCTCAGTACCTAATCAAGCCACTCCACCTGTTGGGGTTACAAAAGCGGAGTTGGATGCTGTAATCTTAGGGCTGAATCAGCAGATAAATGCCCAAAGTGCACAATTGGAAGCTCAAAACGCCCAAAATGCCCTAATTTTGAATAAGTTGAATGACTTGCTTGGGGTAAACCGTCAACCAACGGGTAATGAAAGGAACTTTGCTGGCAACGTTCATGAAGATGAAGAAAGAAACATTCCTGAGAGGGCTGCCAGCCCCTTTGAGCGGACATTTCCTGAAATTGGTGGATCTAGAGCTCGAAATGATGAGGAATATCTTTCTAAAATGGTTCGACAAATCATGAAGGAAAGCATGCAAAGGAACGAAGATGAGAAGGAATGGGGTTTCGCTCCAAGTAAAACCCCGTTTACCGAAAGGATCTTAAAGGCTGAGTTCCCAAGGAAGTTCGTCCCTCCAACTATCCCAGCTTACAAAGGAACAAGTGATCCGAACGAATTCTTGTATAAGTATGATTGGCACATGACAGGTGTCAGAGCTTCTGATGTAATAAAGTGCCGATATTTTCCTGTATATCTGGAAGGTGTAGCTCTGCTTTGGTTCACCAAGCTGCCAGTCCGGTCTATAGATCAGTTTTCTGACTTAACCTGGAAATTCAAGGAGCAGTTCAGACTATACGCTTCAAAAGCCAAAGATATTATGTCGTTGTCAAGTTTAGAGCAGAATCCAGGGGAGACTATCAGATCTTTCTTGAATCGCTTTAACATAGCACTGGCTGAGGTAGACAATGCAGAGCCACGAATGATCTTGACTTATCTGATGAGGGCCATCGACAAGTCAAGCGAATTTGGAAAATGGCTAAACATGAAGGAACCAAATTCCCTTGAAAAATTCTACAAGAAAGCAAACGAGTTCATACGCCTGGAAAGCCGTCCTGTACCGGTAAAGGCAGTGTTAGAAAAAGCTGAAGATAACATTGCTGCTCCACGCGAAAGTGAATCTGTAGGATAGAAAAGGGAAAATAATGATGGAAAGAAACAGAAAAATCTGAAGAAGCCTCGTTCCTTCAAACCATCGGAATATACTCCTTTATCAGATATGCCGGAGCGTATATACCTTGCCACTAAAGATTCTGTTGAATATCCTAAACCTCTTGTTCTGAGAACCGGGAAAAAATCTGTGCAAAGTGGGAAGTTCTGTCGCTTTCATAATCAACCCGGTCATGATACCGATGAATGCCGCCAATTGAAAATTTTGATTGAAAAATTGATAAGGGAAAACAAGTTGCAGCAATTTGTGGAAAAGAATAGCAGCAATCCCGCTTCGACTAGTCAGGGGCAACGAGCTCCAGCTCATCAACCCAGGATAGGTGAAAAGACTACAGGGCATGAATCCGGAAGGCCTGTTATCAATGTCATTACGGGAGGACCTCACCCAGCAGGCAGGGGCTTGGGTGAGATGGAAAGGTATACCCGAGCTTTGAAGTATGTACCGACCGAGGAAGATGTATTCGTTTTGGAAGGTGCTATGCCCCTGAAGCAACAAAGAACTTTCAATGATGATATTGTGTTCAGAGCCAGGGATTCCGCAGGTATTGAAGCTCCTACCTTGGATCCCTTAGTCATCTCGGCTGGTATCGGGCCAGCTATTGTCAGAAGAGTTCTCATTGATTGTGGCGCATCCTGCAATATCCTCTTCAAGAAAACATTCGACCAAATGAAGATCCCTATGGCTGATGTGCAAGCCTCATCGCAGAAAATCGCTGGCTTCACTGGTTAGCCAAAATCGCCGATACGAACCGTTGATTTGTTTGTGGAACTTGGAGAAGGTGAGAGAAAAGTGGTCCGCAAGCAAACTTTTGTGATTGTCGACGAATTTTCTGCTTATAATGCTTTCCTTGGCCGTCCAACTCTCGCAGCATTCAAAGTTGTTCTGGCCCCATGGTGCCTCACCATTAAATTTCCCACAGATAATGGAGTGGGAGTTATAAAAGGGGATCAAAATGCGGGGCGGGAATGTTATCTAACAGAGCTACAAGAAATAAGGAAAAGAGAAATGGGAAAGGATGCGGCAGCCCCAGTCCGCATCAAAGAACCAGCCTTGTAGCAATTACAGGGCGGACCCTGCACTGGCGAACACAGCGGAGCACGGAAAGAGATGGATCCTAGAAAAGTAAGTGCAGGGGAGAATAGAGTGGTACCAGTGGAAACGACAATACCAGTACCTGTTGACCCAAAGGACCCAAACAAGTTGTTGAATGTGGGTTCACAACTTAATGTGTCAATTCAGAATATCTTAATATCTTTTTTAAAGGCAAATTTGGATGTTTTTGCTTGGACTCATGCCGATATGTGCGGAATATCCCCAGAAGTTGCAGTACACGCCCTGAATATTGATCCAAAATTTACATCTGTGAAGCAGAAAAGGAGAACTCAAGGTCCAGAAAGGTCAGCAGCGTTAAAAGAAGAAGTTGATCGGCTCATGGAGAATAATTTTATCAAAGAATCTACCTATCCGAATTAGGTTTCAAATCCAGTGCTGGTTAAGAAAGCCAACGGAAAATGGAGAGTATGCATCGATTTTTCAGATCTAAACAAGGCCTGCCCCAAAGACTGCTTCCCATTACCCAGAATCGATCAACTGGTAGACGGAACAACGAGACACGAATTGTTATCTTTCATGGATGCTTACTCCGGATACAACCAGATCATGATGCATGAGCCAGATCAGGAGGACACGAGCTTTATCACTAACGTTGGTCTTTACTGCTACAGAGTTATGCCCTTCGGGCTGAAGAATGCAGGGGCAACATACCAAAGATGCTATGTTCAAACCGCAATTGGGCAAGACTATGGAAGTCTACGTCGATGACATGTTAGTAAAGTCTAAGAAAGCAGTGGATCACATAGAACACTTAGCACACATGTTCGCAGTCCTCCAAAAATACGGAATGAAGCTCGATCCTTTAAAATGTTCATTTAGAGTGGAATCCGGCAAGTTTTTAGGTTTCATCATGAGCGCTAGGGGCATTGAAGCTAGTCCAGCTCAAATTACCGCCTTAAAGGAAGTCAAAGCTCCTAGAACAAAGAAGGAATTGCAAAGTCTCAATGGAAAAGTCGCCGCCTTGAGTCGGTTCATTTCCAAAGCCACAGATAAATGCATCCCATTCTTCGACGCCCTAAAGAAAGGAAAGAAAAACTTCGATTGGACTCCTGAATGCCAAAAAGCCTTTGATGAATTGATTCGCCATATGGAAACGCCTCCAATACTTTCTAGGCCTGGCGATGGCGAGGATCTTCTTATATACTTGGCAGTATCATCTCATGCTTTAAGTGCAGCGCTGATATGAGAAGACAAGAGGATTCAACATCCAGTTTACTATATCAGCAAAAGACTCACTGGGGCAGAGATGAATTACTCTAAGTTGGAAAAACTCGCCTATTGCCTACTAATTGCATCTAGGAAGTTGAGGCAATATTTCCAAGCTCATCCTATCAGAGTCCTCACTGATCAACCTTTAAAGCAAGTCCTGTTTCGCCCTGAGACTTCGGGTCGTCTTCTAAAGTGGAATATTGAACTCAGTCAATATGACATCACTTATCATCCCCGAAAAGCAATCAATGGACAAGCTTTAGCGGATTTCATCGCAGAATTCACAGATAAGGGTAATAGTGAGGAGGAAACGATCGACGATTCCCCAGTCCAATGGAAATTATATGTCAATGGTGCGAGAAACGACTACTGTTCTGGAGCCGGAGTTGTACTCGAGACCCCTGAAGGTCAATCATTATGCTATGTACTAAGATTGGAATTTCCTTCAACAAACAATGAAGCAGAATACGAAGCCCTTATCGCTGGCTTAAGGATTGCTAAAGAACTAAACATCCGAGCGTTACAGATCTTCAGTGATTCTCAGCTTATCGTATGCCAAGTCAAAAAGGAATTCCAAGCAAAAGGGGGGAATCTGCCCGCCTACTTGTCAAAGGCTTGGGAACTCCTGGGTGATTTCGATCATTACATGATAAGTCACATTCCTCGAGAAGAAAACATGAAAGCAGATTCTCTCGCAAAGTACTCTAGCACAGGCGAAGCTCAATTTCTGGGGTTAACTCCAGTGGAGGTCCTGTCGATTCCGAGCATTGATGAGATGGATATTGATTGGATCATGAGCGTGTCTCAAGAGCAAGAATCATGGATGACTCCAATAACAGAATATCTGCCCAATGGATCTTTACCGGAAAATTCAAAAGAACGAAAGAAGCTACTGAGGAAAGTCTCTCGCTATATAGTCCAGGATGGCCAGTTATACAGACGGGGATTCTCAATGCCGTTACTTCGATGTGTATCCAGGGAAGAGTCCAAAACAATCCTGGCTGAGGTGCATGGGGGAGAATGTGGTGATCATTTAGGTGGTCAGACTTTAGCGAAAAAGATTCTCCGATACGGTTATTTTTGGCTGGAAATTAATCGAGATGCAGCAGACTATTCCCGAAAATGTGACAGATGCCAAAGATTCGCCAAAATTCCTAGAGCTCCTTCCATTGAACTCACACAGATGGTCAGTCCATGGCCGTTTGCAATATGGGGGATAGACCTTGTAGGACCGTTACCAACTGCCAAATCTGGAATTAAATATGCCATTGTTGCTGTAGATTATTTTACTAAGTGGGCAGAGGCTTAACCACTGGCTACTATCACCTCAAAAAAGATGATAAGTTTTGTGACTAAAAGTATCATTTGCAGATACGGTGTGCCTCAAAAAATAATTACAGACAATGGTACTCAGTTCGAAAGTGAAGAATTCCAAGATTTTTGCAAACGAATCAAAATCCGAAAAAGCTTCTCAGCAGTAGCCCATCAGCAGGCAAACGGGCAAGTGGAAGCAGTAAATAAAATTATCAAGTCAACCATCAAGAAGCAACTTGAAAGAGCAAAAGGTGGTTGGGTCGATAAGCTACCGTTAGCACTATGGGCATACAGAACTACCCACAAAACTGCGACTGGGCATACTCCGTTTTCATTGGCATACGGATCAGAGGCAATGATTTCGATAGAAATAGAGGTCCCTTCACGTAGAAGAATCCATTTCAATCAAGCGGAGAATGAGAAACTACAGCTTGAGGCACTAAATCTCCTTGATGAAAAAAGAGAAGAGGCTGAGCTCAGAATCGCATCTCATCAGCAAAGGATAGCCAGACATTTCAATTCCAAAGTTCGCCAACGCAGCTTTGAAATTGGAGATCTAGTCCTAAAGAGAATTATGACAGCGGCAGGTGTGTTTGGGCCAAATTGGGAAGGACCATATGTCATAGGTCCAAAGCTTCTGGACGGCACATTCAAACTCACTACTGTCGAAGGAGATCAAATTCCAAGAGCTTGGAACAGCAATCACTTGCGTCCATACTTTACTTGATAGCTTTGTTGAAATATTGTAAAAAGAATTATGAATGTATGATTCCTGTAATTGAAAGCGGTTGTAAAACCGATGCAAGTGAATAATGAAAGACTATAAAGTGGATGTAGGCCCAAATTCTTGGCCGAACCACTATAAATCTTGTGTTCCTTATTATTATTACATGTTTGCTTTATTTTCGATATGAAAAGTAAATCTATTGAATAATAGTAAAGCAGAAGAAATTCAAGCTCTCTTATTAAATGTAGGAGTTTTCTCTACTCTTCTTAATTTTCTCTCGATATTTTGATTTAAATTTTTATAATTTATCACTTCATAATTATTCTACTAAACTTCTAATGCCAATTTATAATCAAATACGTACTTTTAAAATTACCTAAAATTATTCGAAACCGTTTTCTTAATTCTCTTCTAATGTTTTACATTTAAGTCCATACAATTAAAATAATTACGTAATTAAAAATTTAAACCAATTGATAAACTCAGTTGTCTAATATTCGATACATCATGTAAATCCTAAAATATGACAATTTCAACAGTATACCATAGTAGCATCAACAAACTGGTAAAAACAAAATTTTCGTTTGTATATAAAGATATATAAATCACATAGCATAAATTATATACATCAACAATAATAACAAATTTATTTTATGATTCGTTTATCTCAATGAAGTTATCATGTATTGTACTGAAAAATTATATTTTTAACTTTAAACACCTATATTTTAAATTTCCATAGTTACTTACAAACCCTTCACAATTCTCTTCTAATATATTTTTACTAATATACATGTATTTAACCAATTATTTAATCTTTATTTTAAATCATTCAAATAAATTCAATTTACTAATATTTATTAACTCATCTAATAAATCTTAAAATATATCGATTTAAGTATGCATACAACACACACACAAGCAAAGATGATAAAATTGTTATTTTTATTTATATATATAAAGATATATGGATCGCATAACATAAAATGTAAACATAGATAATAATATATTTATAATTTATAATTCATTTATCTCAAAATAATATCATACATTTTTAGTACAAAAATTTCGTATTTTGCAACTTTTAAAGGATAAATTTATATTTTACAACATTGGGATGTGGATGCATGGATTATTCTAATACAAATTAGGTTATGTCGACATTCTCATTGTCAACATGATATTAAAACTTACCTAACACACAACTAAAATTAACGCAACATTTTTGTTGTTGCAAATATTGTAGTTGTAAACATGACACTGCTACAACAACTTGAAATTTATGATTAACTGCTAGGTTAAAAAAAGGTTTACTAATTGAAATCTCAGATAATGAATAAAAGTTCATTTTCGGATAAGTTGATCGTATGATATTTTTCTCGACTACAACTATATACAGAGCTCTTCTCATTTTTTCTCTCCTTTCTAACATTCAGCTCCATATATTTGATTAGTTAAGGTGATCACTGATTTAAAATATTTAAATATATGCAATTACATAATATTCAATATTCCATTATAAATCATTAAATTATATATACAATATTCATATTAATAGAAATGGAAAATTCAATTTTTTTCATCCATTTATATAAAAAATACTTGTATCACATAGCATCAACTATTTACATATATAATAATAACAATATATATATATATATATATATATATTAGCAACCCTCTATCTTACATCTGAGTGTTGTATGTCATTTTAAATTATAATTTTTTTTATTTCAACAAGTTTATCACGTAGTGCTAAAAAATTCATTTTTTAACAATAATTAAAATTTACATATTATTTTTTAACAACATTACCGTGTGCAACGCACGGGTTACACACTAGTTAAATGTATTACCGAAATGTCGATTTAAATTTTTGCAGGCAACGAAAACAAAACTTGCGCATTACAAGACAAAGTGATTCTTGTCATCATTCAACAAACAAATTCCAAGTCGCAAAATTCCCGAGCTTAAATCCTAGATAAGAAGTGCTTCAATTGAACGGTCAATGATTTCGCCGAAAACGGGCTTTAACTAATAAATTGAGAAGTTTGAACAAACAAACATCCAATTAAGAAGCTTATGTCCGTTCTCGTGAACTGGCCTAGCAATGAATTACACTTCTTTGGATTAAACAAGCTACTTGTAAGAGAAGGGAGTGCAAGCTTAAAAAAAAAAGAAATAGAGGATCACTGAAAAGGCGTAAGCAAGTGGACAAGGAACAACTAAAGTCCTCTTCGGAGGCACAACTCTTCGGAGGATAAAGACCTCTAACGAAGCATATGCCGTAAAAAAGAAAGTTCTCTACTCAACCAAAAAAGATTGGAGGAGTCATGACCCTCCAACCATGAGAGAGTAACTTCCAGGCAATCTTCGGAGGCCCATTTCACCAGGAGTTGAAGTGTTACAACCGCTCTTCGGAATTTCACTTCACCGGAGTTGAAATGTAAAACACAATAAAGACCTCTTCGGAGGCACATTTCACCAGGAGTTGAAGTGTTACAACCGCTCTTCGGAATTTCACTTCACCAGAGTTGAAATGTAAAACAAAATAAAGACCTCTTCGGAGGCACATTTCACCAGGAGTTGAAGTGTTACAACCGCTCTTCGGAATTTCACTTCACCAGAGTTGAAATGTAAAAAAAAATAAAGACCTCTACGGAGGCACATTTCACCAGGAGTTGAAGTGTAACAGCCGCTCTTCGGAATTTCACTTCACCAGAGTTGAAATGCAAACAAAATAAAGACCTCCTCCTGGAGACACAGTCAAGAAGAAAGACCTCTTCGAAAGCCCACGTTTCACCGAGATTGAAATAAAACTTCCAAGTGTTGAAACGTGAGAAGGCTTTCTTCAAAGGCACAACTCTTTGGAGGTACACGTTTCACTAAGATTGAAATAAAACTTCCAAGTGTTGAAACGTGAAAAATCCCTCCTCAGAGGTACAACTTTCTATGTTTAAAAAAAAATCCTCATTAAAAGCACACTTTAACTTTCAAAGGAAGAGCAATTTACCTATTTTGGAAAATAATCTTCCTCAAAAAAAAAAAAAAAAGTTAAAATACCCTTCAGAGGCCCGCTTTACCTCATAGAAGAATTCACTTGGTAAAATGTGTATATAAGCAAAAGAAAAAAGTGATTTCTTCGAAGGACAAAGTGTAAAAACTTATATGAAGGGAGTTGTACTCTACAAAAAATTTCATCAAGAATGAAATAATTATTCTTCAGAAAATAAGAGTGCAAGTCCCCTCGAAGTATAAAATATTGCAGCAAGCTTATGGTATGGGGGCAACATGGTGTAGTTACATACAATATGGTATAGCCACATCGGCAAAAGTAATGCTCAAACAACATGCCATAATCCCGCTGCAATATCATATAAATAAACTTGTGCAAAAATGAATAATAAATGCATTCTCAAATTCAAACAGGAGTGTGTACAAATAAAGGATCATTTTATTCGATTGTATTGTAGATACAAGTTTCAAAATAAAAAGCAGGGGCTGGTACCCGCACAATTCTCGACCAGTACATGCAAAAGACAAGAAGCTAAAAGCTGGAATCTTCATTTCTTCTTACCACCTTTGGACCCTTTACCCGGCCGAATGGTTAGCTTTTCAGGTCGGTCTGTAGGCATAAGGGAAGAAGGAGAGGGGGTGCAACTGGTGCAACTTCCGGTTCCTCTTCAGTAGCAATGATTTTCTTCCCCCTCCTCTTCGATGTTCCGTGCTTCTTTCTCCTCTTCGAAGAAGACTCACTCCCTGGAGTAACAAGAGCAGACAAAATTATGTCATCAGAAGGAGTCCGCTCCGGAGATATCTCACCTCCCTCAAGTCCCTCGTCTTTTTGCTCTTGCGAAGCGATAGGGTCATCTAAGCCATGAAGATCCTCTATTTGCTCCTCTTGTGACTCGGGCTGTGAAGCAGAAGGAGGAACCACCTGAAGAGACGGAGGAGGGATAACCGGAGGTGACGAAGTTTGCACAGCACTTGGTGTTTCAACTGCAGAAGAAGAAAAGTTAAAAATATTAGTATCTCCCCAAAAGAAGGGAGATATGGGTTCGTCAAGATTCAAGAAGTAATCGAGATGCTCATCAAAATTTTGAGGAGCAAGCAGGCAATCCACCTGAATCGGACCAATGTCAAAGTTACCTGAAGATATTTGCTTCGTTAGTTCAATCTCATAATTTTGAGCTCCAGTATCCTCCAAAGCCTCATCATCAGTAGGGGTAATTACCCCGGTTCTTGTAGGAGGCGGGGAATGAGCACTGGAACCTGTAATGTCAACTCCAGGAGAAACTAGAGGACGAACAGAGGTAGTAGGTGGTAATTATTTTTCGGAACGTTCCTCTTCCGCCATCCCAGTCCGCACTCTGGCGAGTTGCTCTTTTCCCTTCGCAAGAGCGGCGCGAGTTCCCTCATCTAGGTAGCGTGCCTCAAGCTCTTCCTCGGTATACCCGGCGCCTCTGAACATGTCGAGAGTAGCTTCCCACACTTCAGCCAAGGTGATTTCGTATTTAGGACCGAGAAAAGAGAGACTGCCGTGCCCCAAGACGTTGTGCAAGTAAAAGTCGAATAGATTCGAACTGACGTTGGCTTCCATGGTTTGGATAGATTCTTCAGCTGCGATTTTACCAGCCATGGCCTCATCTCGTTCTTTTTCAGTTTTAGCAAGTTGAGCTTTTAACGCTTCAATCTCCATGTCTTGGGCGCTCATTTTACTCCGCAACTGAGCGGCATCAGTGCGGTAATTCTCTACGACCTCTTCTAGCTTCTCAACTTTAGCTTCGACATCTCTTTGGCCAGCATGTGCATCCCGCACTTGTTTTTGTAGCACCTCTTCTCTATGAGTGTATGTGTTAGAAGAGGTGGTAAGATCGTCTTTAAGCTGCTTGACTTCAGCTTCAAGTTTCTCGTTATACTCGGTTATGTTTTTCATCTCGATGTTGTGCTGGTCAAGAATCTTCTGTCATTCCGACTTATCGTTCTCCATAGTTAGCATCGCCTCGATATTGGCCCGATTGACCCTTTGGAGTTCATCAACAAGCTTTTGCCATCCAGACATTCTTTCAATATCGAGTCTTACGGCATCAAGATTTTGGTACATAGCTTCTTTAACAATGGGAACTAAATCAAGATCGAAGCGAACCCCCTTCAAGCACCAATTCGAGAATCGGCTCTGTAGGGTCGGTGGGCCCCTTTCAACACGATATGAAGGCCTATTAAGAAGTGTTTGAATAGCGCTTCCTTCAAGAGCAGGGGATTTGGAAGGAATGCCGATAGAGATGGGAGCGTCAAACTTTTCAGATATTGCAGATGCGTGCTTCTCACTAGGTTTGGCCCGCTTGCTCGGGTCCTCAACAATGTGGCTCTTCCCCCGACCATCATGTGTTTTACGTTTGTGAGAGTCATCGCCTCTTGGAGAAGACTCATGTCGCACATCTATCCTCTCATGACGCTCTTCATATTCTCTCCTCTCTCTAGCATTTCGAGCAGCTCTCTGCTCATCGGTTTCTCTGGGACCATTAAGGTAGCGTCTATAATCATAGTTGCCACGCCCTCCATAGCGCTGAAAGTCTTTATAGTAAGAGCCGCTGCCGCTACGCCCCATTGAAGGATCTGAAAGGAAAAAAGACAAGTCTTAAAAGCCTTTAGAGAAAAGAAGTCAAACACAAACAAGTGCTGAAAAATCCTAAGTGTTGTGTAATGTGTAAACTACACGCATCAAGCTACAGACCACTCTGTGGAGTAGAGGTGGTGATAACTTGAGTAGGAGGAGTTGACATTTGTTGTAGAGAAGATGTCGTCTCGATTACAGAAGAGATAGTTTTGGAAACATCATCTTTAAAAAGTTCTTGTGAAGTCACAATTGGGTCGCTCAACCCCTCAAAAACATCATCACCATCATGCTTTTTGGGACTTGCTTTCTCAACTCCTTCGTCAGCAGATCTCCCGGAAGATTGTGGAGGTTCTTCCTCTTCGATAACTGGGGCAAGTGTCAAATTGCTAGACGGCCCCGCAACATCAGTGAGAGTAGGGCACTTCACCAGTAAAGTTTCAGTGGAGGGATCTTTTGGCATTAGCTTTTCAGCCTCCACTGGAGAATCGGGAACTTCACAAAGCTGAGTGGAACGAGAAGGGTGAAGGAGTCCAAATTGATGTAAAAATTCATCATTTAACAAAAACTTTATACTCTTCTCTTCTGCCGCCACGGCATTCAGTCTTTTAAAAATTTGCTTATAGCATGGATCTCTAGAGGGAGGAGGAAGTGCTAAAACAGAAATAAAGAAGAAGCGAAGTTGGCATTTAGCAACTCAGATTTTGAAAAGCTCAAGAATGGAGAAATAAAAACAGGAAATCTTACTTCCTACTCTCCAGATGGCATAAAACCCTGGAGGACAGCGAACAAAGAAAAACTGATTTAGAAATCCATGAACGCTTTCAGGAAGATCAGTGATGAGTTTGCGGTTTCGAGCACTCCTTATAACTACGATAGAGGGATGATCTTTAATTTTTGTGAATGAGCAGAAGTAGCAGATTTCCCCAAAGCTCGGTAATCGGTCCAAAACTCTCCTAAATAGCACACATAATCCCATCAGAATGGCATGGCCGTTGGGGTGCAATTGGAATGGAGAGATAGATAACCGAAGCAGGAACTGCTGAAGGAAGTCATTAAAAGGTGGGATGGCACCGCTCAAGCACATTTGGCGATTGACAGCAATAAAGCCAAGAGGGGGCCTATCTGCAGTATCATTTGGCCCCGGCAGTAAGGCATCAGCTTCGGCAATACCAAACTGGATGCGCAATTGGTTAAACATCCGCTGATTCAGAGTTGTGGAAGTTATCTCCGGAGGGTTATCCAATGGGTTAGCTATTGGGAAGACACCTTCAGCCTGGCCCATCGGATCTTCTTGTTGAGAAGTCATTCTACACAAGCAACTGGATGTTCAAATGCGAAGGTGCACGTTTCCTAAAAGTTTGAAGTGTTGTGCAGAACTAATGAAGATAAACAAGTAAATATAAATGAAGTTAAGCTAGTTGGCAATTGATCAATTACTAAATCTCAGGACTTGTTAATTTAAAGTTTCAGGTATAGTGTTAGTGCAAACCGGTCAATTTCAGTTGACTATTTCAACATTGCTTTAGCACTCTACTTGGATTCGTTGGTTTAAAGTACTTCATTCACGCAATCCATTTAAATTAATTATCTTCTATTGACTAATCTGTCATTAGATGTGGGCAATCAATGGAAGTATATTCGTCCCAATCTTCTGTGATTGTTGTATTAAACAGGTTGTATACTTGCAAATTGAAGCAATCTGTAAAACAAAAGTATGCAATAAAGTTTAACAGGTTAAAGTCCAGACAATTCAATATTCAGGCAGTTTATTTCAGCAATTCAAGTCAAAGATCGAGTCAGAATTATGCTTCAAAGCAGTACAATGTGATAACTCATTCCTGTTTTAAAGTTTATGAGGCAAGTTAAGCTAGGTCGTTTATGCTCCAAGTCATTAATGCATCGAGTCACTAGTTCTCTAAGTTGTAAGGCATGGTAAAAGGAGAAATTTTTTAGTTCAAAGCAGTGTGAAATTCTCCAAGTCCTGTCTCGGCTGCGACTCAAATCCTAGGTTGCATCTAATTGAGCCGGTCATAGGTTCAAACCACAAGGAGCAACTCGGTATGAAAAATAGTCCAAGTGCTGAGTCGTTCACGACCTATGACTTGAGTCGTTCATGGCCTATGGCTTAAGTCGTTCGCGGCAGATGGTTTGAGTCGTTCACGGTTCAAAGGATGAGTCGCGGTGAGGATCTAAAGGGCTGAGTCGCTCGTACGACCAAAAACCTAAGTCATCAGAAAACCAATTAGGCCGTATGAATCCTAAGTCATTTCCTCAACCGGTCGTCCACTCTCCAACCCATTAACCCGTTAAGGGTCATTTCATCTCTTCCAAATCCACAGACCAGATGATTCGAGGCGCTATAACCCATTGCCCTCTCCTCACACCATCAGAAAATCACTCAGAAGACCAACTCGAATCGCTTCAAGCGCTGTTGTGTCATCGTGGATAATAACGACAGCATGATCGATGGCAGTTGTAAATCGATCAAAAGCATGGGTCGCGATGGAACACGGCACAGAAATGTATCGAAGTAAAAAATGGAAATGGGGAGTCCGGATTCATGAATCAGTGGTGATCGTAGATTGAACAAAAGGCGAATTCACTTACGCAATATGAGAGTAAAGATGGATTGGCAATTGATTAGCTTGGATTCGTCTCTGGAAGCTTGAGGGATCGCAAATGGCAGGATCAACTGAAACAGATAAACAGTAAAAGTATGGTAAGAGTAACGACTCAAGTCTTTTATAGCTTTGAGCAGTGAAAGTTGAATCGGCACACGAGACAGGATGAGTCGAAGCACATGACCTACGACTTAGGCGTGTATTTCGAGGGGCAAGTGTTAACCTCGTTTTGCCAATGATTCAAGGACTGGACCGACTCATCCAACCAAAGACAGGACCGACTCATCTACTCAAGGGATGGACCGACTCATCTACTTAGAGGGATAGGACGACTCAAGGGGTTAACGGTTCACAAGGCAGGACGGCTCAGTGAGTTACCGACTCATCAAGACTATCGTCTCAACGACTCATGGTAAGCAGCGACTCAGAGCTTACAACGACTCAGTGGATCAACGACTCAACAAGTTCGCGACTTATCATATGAGACGACTCAGGGGAAGTAACGACATAAGAAGGTGGATCCCTGTGCCGCTTCATTTATATACCGCTACCTGATAAGTTGTTAACGGCTTAACGACTCACAACTTAGAATGACTCGTCCACGACTTAAAGCCATTGGGTCGTAATCCATTGCCACAGTGCCTATGCCAAGGAAGATTGACTCGTAAACGACTCAGGACTTAGCATAAAATCCAGCAGAGGAATAAGCCATGGAGAAATCAAGGGTTGGTTCGATGAGTCGGCCACGACCTAATTTGACTCGGCCACGAGCCAAACATGGGTTGAACACGACTCACGACTCAGGGCTGAAAACTCCTATAAATACATGGCCACCTCCAACATTCAGGGGACTTGGGCTCATTCATTTCAAGCGCCGTTACTCTGCTGCATTCCGAACTACTTCAACACTTAAAGCTTTTGAGATACAAAGAACGCCTCAAGGAACTTCACGAAGAAATCATACATGTCCAACATGAGTTCAAAGATTTTGATCGACATTGAAGTTTAGGCTACTTGTTCTAAGTCACTTGTAACTCGAAGTGTGTTGTAATCAAAGTGTAATTGCATTGACTTGTAATCAAATCGTCAATAAAGAGAATTAAAGTGGACGTAGGCTTGCCTTGAGCCGAACCACTATAAAATCGTTGTTATTCACTTCTTTTTCTGTGATTTTCTGCTTATACTCTGCTCCTGAATCATCGGGTGGTGCTTTCACAACTACACTTCATACACCGGGGTGTTAGCGTTCAAATTTTAGCGTTAACAAATAGGATTGTAATTTTTATTTCAAATTGAATTTATAATCATAACTTGATTTGAAAATATTTGATTTGAATTTAGTTTGAATTTAAATTCAAAAGTATAAAATCTCGAATTGTTTAATTATTATATGTATAAGATTCAATTTGCAAAACATGGTTTGTTTTTATTTCATTTTTAAATTTATACACATATCTAAAATAAACTAACTAATTTAAAACTAAGCTAATACACACACATGTTTGTAAATTAGTACTAATCTTTTATTTTAAAGAAACAAGTATTGCATTCTTTTAACAAGTGTTCAAAACTAACATAAACAATTTGACAAGTGTAAAACAATTGTACAAGTGTAAAATTTATTTTAATTTTTCTTTTATTTGAATTAGAGCAGAAAATTCATTGTTATAAACCTGCATTTTCTTTCATTCATGTTTTTTTCCCATTTCCTCAATTAAGAACAAAGATAAAAATTCACTTTCTTCATACATACATTCTCTTCATAAATCTGCAATACCTCAAATTCAAGTAAACCTGCATATTCAAAATCAAAAACTCCTCATATCTAAGCCCTTCAAATACCTGTACAAATCCATAAATCTGCATGTTCAAACCTTAATCAGAAGACCCCAAAACCATATTCAATCTGCATATTACTCAAAATCAAAGAAGTCTGCAAAATTGAAGTGGAGCTTGCACTGTTTTTCTGCATTATGTTAAACCTGGGAATGAAAAAGCACCTGCATGCATGTGAAGAATTAGCTACTGCATCTACTATCTGCATGAAAGAATTTTAGTCATGGGTCACGAGCAACTCAGATTTTAAACAATAAAGGATCAGGCCTGCATTTCTTTCTGCAATATTAATAAGGTTTTACTGAGCTCTGCATTCTAAGGTGAGTAACTTTGAACTTTAAAATTTTAAATAGGTTGCATGCTATTTTATTGAAATGGAATAGCTAATTTCTTATGTTATAAATAACTGTTGATATGAATATTTTTGGTGTGCATGCTGTTTCTTTCTTTTTAATTGCCTATTGTATTTCTTTGATTTCCATGCACCCATAATTTTATTTAAATACTTATTACTAAAATTGTTTCCTGATATAATGAAAATGATAAAGAAAAGTTGTTTATTTACTTAAGTTAATATTTAAATATTTTTAGAAGTTAATATACAGGTTGTTGCCTCTATAAAACTAGAAACCTCCATGCATGATAATCCAAACCAAAATTAAACGAGTTAATTCTGTATTTGAGTATCATTAAACAATAATATTAATTGAAACTTTATTTTTAAATCAAACTTTAGGATTTTTAGAGTTTGGTTTAAATTGCAGTTAGCTCTTGAACTAAAAATAGTTTTTTTTGAAAATTTTATTGATCTTTGAATTGAAAGGCTCTGGAAATCTTCTGATTAATGGAGTAGGTATAGGAGATACTCAGAAAAATCAGAAATGAGAATATAATATGTTAGATTGATTGCAGTTTTGAATTTCTTCATTTATCCCTAGTTTTGAATGGGTTTATGCATTGAGACTGTTTGAGGTAAGGGGTGGATCGAGTGTCTTGATATTTAGGGATTGTGTAGTTGAAGTGTGAGGGAGTTCGAGGCTGAAGGGGTTGAGTGTCAGATGATCGGAGTGGCGAACTGTCGTCGTTGACAGGTTGGGCCAAAAACCTGAAACATGTTTTAGGTTTGCGTTGTTTTGAGCTAAATTTTGATTCTTCGATTAATTTTTTGATCTGGGTTGATGTTAGAGTGGTGATGGGTTTCTTGAAGTGGTTGGATCATCTATGATGATGAGAAGGGGGTGGTGGTCGCCGTGCATATGCACAGCGACGAGTTTTTCTAGTGAACTGTTTTTTTTGGTTGGGATGTTTCAGGGGAAGGTTGAGTTTTGCACGAAGTTGATGGAAGGATAACTCGGAGTAGTGATGTATTTGACTCGAAGTAAATTTGGGGAGTCTCGGCATGTTGCTCTATAGTTTCCAGGTTCCAGGAAACTGATTTTTTTTTTTAAATATGGGTTTTTAAAAATTTAAAATCTGAAGTTTATGTTTAAAGCAAAGTCTAAGTTCAAATTCAATTCAAGTTTGCATTTCTGATTTGAATTCAAATTCCAGTTTTTAAATATAAATTTAAGTTTCAAAAATTTAACTTAATTAACTATTTTATTTTGGTAGAATAGTTTAAACCTTTAAATGATGAAGTTTTTAAAAAAATATGAGTAAGATTTAAAATTAATTTAAAATCTGGAAATCTAAGTTTAAACATGAACTTTAGATTTAAATTTAAATAGAAGATTTAAATTGAAAGTTTAAACTAAGAATGAGTTGAAAATTTCTAAAACTTTGAAATGAATTTAACTTCAAAATTTTATGATCTCATTTTAAGACAAACTTTTGTTTGTCTTGAAATTTAAATAAGTTTTAAAATTTTCAAACTTTGATATGTTTAAATTTCTTTTAATTTAAACTTGTATGTAAAATGAAAATTTAAAAGTAGTTCAAAAAGTACTTTGTTTCAATTAAATTGTTTTTAACATAATTAAGTTATGTTTTATCTTGAAAACTAAATTAAGATTAATATTTCAGGATTAATTTAATTAACAAGTTAATTAAGATTGATTAATCAATTTAATTAATTAATTGAATTTGGGATTAATAATAGATTAATGATTAATCAATTTATAATTAAGATCATTAATTAGATTATTAATTAATGATGAATGAACATTATTAATTATGTAATGAAGTTTTAAAATCAAGGTTAATTAATTTAATAATTTACTTTAATTAATAAATAATTAAAGATAATTTAGTTTGTAATTAATTTAAGTTAATTACAAAATAAAATAATTAAAGAATGGTTAATGAAGATCAATTAACCAGGATTATTTAATAATTAATTAATATGGTTAATTTATATAATTAATTAGATTAATTAATTTAATAATATGATTTGAGTGTCTTTACTTGATAAAGTAATTAAGTAATTAATACTTAATGTAATTAATTTAGTTTAATATGATTGTTTATTTTAATTAATTAAGTTTAATTAATTTTAAACACTTGAGTTTTATAAATAATTACTGTGTGTAATTAATGATTTTGGAAATTACTTAGTTAAGTAATTGATTAATAATTACAGAATGTAATTAAATGAAGATGTTAAGAATGAAGTAATTTGGATCAAATTACTTATTAATTAATCAAGGATTGATTAAGAAATTAATTACGGATAATTAATTTGTTTAAATAAAGTAATTACGCTAGATAATTACTAAATGTAATTAGTCTGTGATGATGATTAATGATTATAAGTTAATTACTTAAAGTAATTAATAAAAGGGAATCATTAATTATTTTAATTAATGATGTTAAAGTTGATTAATTATGATTAATTAATCAATGATAAATAATTAAATGTAATTAATAAATAAATTAATTAAAAATTAATGTAATTAATTGTGATTAATTGATTAATTGAAGTAATTAAAGGTTAATTACTGTTTAATTGAGAATAATTAATTTGTGAAATTAATGAAGAATAATTACATGAATGTAGTTAAGGGTAATTAATCATGGGTGATTAATGAAGGTGATTAATAATGAATGATTAATGCATTGTAATCAATTAAATGATTGAGTAAGCAAATTTATATTGGTGAAGTAATTAATTTAATTTATTTTAAATTAGTTAAAGATTAAGTAATTAATTTAATTCATTTTAAATTAATTAGAGATAGAGATAGTTAATTTAATTCATTTTAAATTAATTATATTGTGAGGGATAAATCATTGTTTATGTATGAATGGGTGTTGTTAACTCTGCTTTTTTTAGCAAGGCCGTGACATCAAAAATCGACCGAGAAGCCAATGATAGTTCATCTCGAAGGATGGTCGATTTAACCTCCCAATAAAGCAAGTTCTGTTGAATGAATTTTCAGATAAGATCCCCTACGGAGGGGGGGTCCAGGGGGGTGCCAACCCCCCAAGGTGGGGGTGCGGGGGCAACGCCACCGCCTACGATGTTCGACCCGACCGGTCAGGTCGCAGGGGTCCAGGGGGCAGCGCCCCCGGCGGGGTGCGGGGCAGCGGCCCGACCAAAACGGTATACGACTTACCGACTTAACAAAGTTGCCGACTTAACAAGGTTGCCGACTTAATATGGTTAACGACTCAATAAGCATAACGACTCAAGGATTGGACGACCTAAGAAGTGCCACGACTTAACGAGTTAAGGTTCAAGGCGACTTAGAGGAATGGAACGACTCAAGAGGGTTAACGGTTCATGGAGTTAACGGTTCATGAGACAGGCCGACTCAGTGGATCAACGACTCAAGAACCGTGCGACTCAAGGTCTTCACGACCTAACAATTCAAGGGCTGAACGACCTACGAGTTAAGGATCTACGAGTTAAAGACTCTACGAGTTAAAAGATCTATGAGTTAAGGCCACTACGAGTTAAAGACTCTACGAGTTAAAAGGTCTACGAGTTAAAAGATCTACGAGTTAAGGCCACTACGAGTTAAAGAGTCTACAAGATAACCCAGTAAATCAGCCGCGACCTACCATGAGTCGTATACGAGTTACGACTCATCATGAGTTACGACTCATCGTGAGTCGTATACGAGTTACGACCTAACTCCGAAGATGCCTATAAATACGCCCATAACTCCAACAGAGAGGGTACTTTTGGACTGACTTCCTGGACGCCATTACTCTGCCATGGACTCGACTTCAAGCAACGTTCAAGCAACACTTCTATCACTCCAATCAGCAAAGACATTTCAACAAATCTCAAGTGGAAATCTAACTCATTCACCATGCATTCGAGGGATTCTTCTACATCAGAGTTTGAGCTATTTGTCTAAGTGTGTTGTAATTGAAGATTGTTGTAAAGAATTGTAATCAAATCAGCAATAAAGAGCTTTAAAGTGGACGTAGGCTAGATCTTAAGCCGAACCACTATAAATATTGTGTCTTTTATAGCTTCTCTGTGATTTCTCTGCTTATATTTTGTTCCCGTACCAGCGGGTGGTGCTTTCACAATTACCTTCTACACACCGGGGTGTTAGCGTTCAATTTTTAGCGTTAACATTTTTGGTGCTTTCACTGAGAATTGAACTCAGGAATACTTTCACCATTGCTTCGCGAAAGTTTGTTGAAAGAATCTCTCTGAAGACCAGAAGTTTATCCGAGATAATGGCTACTGGAAGACAGCTCAGATCTGATAGATCCGGTGATGCTCATGAGAATACTACCACTTCTCTTGCTCCAAATGAAGCAGCTCCGAGTGTTGGAATTACACAAGAGGTGTTTGATGCTGCAGTTTCTGGGTTATATCAGCAAATGGAAGCCCAGAACGCTCTAATGCTGGAAAGAATGAATGCCTTACTTGGGGGCAACCGTCAAACAGAAAATAATGAAGAGACCTTTGCAGATGATGCCCATGATTCCCAAGAGAAAGGTATCCCTCAAAGAGCAGTTGGCACCGCCGCAGGGGCACCTTCTCAAGCTGAAGGTTCAAGGCCGCAGCCAATTTTTCGCGAACATTTGCCCAGGCAAACTTCTGAAAGAGCAGCTGACTTCTTCCCGGCAAAGCCTCTGAACGATAAGGAGTACCTATCAGGGATGATTCGCTCAATTATGAAAGAGAGCATGCAGAGGCAAGAGGATGAAAATGATTGGGGGTTTGCTCCAAGTAAGACACCGTTCACCGAAAAGATCTTGAAGGCAGAGTTTCCAAGGAAATTTGTACCTCCTACTATCCCGGCCTATCGAGGCACAAGTGACCCTAATCAGTTCCTGTACAAGTACGATTGGCATATGACCGGGGCAAGAGCAACATATGAAATCAAGTGCCGATACTTTCCGATATACTTAGAGGGAGTGGCCTTACTTTGGTTCACAAAGCTGCCAGTTAGATCCGTGGATCAATTTTCCGACTTAACACGAAAGTTCAAAGATCAGTTCAGGCAATATGCTACAAAGGCCAAGGATATAATGTCACTCTCTAGTCTAGAACAAAATCCCAGGGAGTCTATCAGATCGTTCTTAAACCGCTTCAATATAGCCTTGGCCGAGGTTGATAACGCAGAGCCACGGATGGTTTTGACTTACCTGATGCGGGCTATCGATAAATCAAGTGAATTTGGCAAATGGCTAAAAATGAAGGAGCCAAACTCACTTGAGAAATTCTATAAGAAGGCCGACGAGTTTATGCGCTTGGAAAGCTTTCCTGTGCCAACAAAAGCAGTCATGACCGAAATTCAGAATGTCAATGTTACTTCTAATAAAGGAGAATCTGGAGGACAGAAAAGGAAGAATGATGATGGGAAAAAGCAGGGAAATCCAAAAAAGAACCGCCACTTTGAACAGTCGGATTATACTCCCTTAACTGATACTCCAGAGAACATTTTCTTAGCAACAAAGGATATTGTTGAATATCCTAAACCACAAAAGTTGAGACTTAGGAAAAATGCCACGCAAAGTGAAAGATTCTGTAAATTCCACAATCAACCTGGCCATGACACTGACGAGTGTCGCCATTTGAAGGATCTGATTGAGAAGCTATTGAAAGAGAATAAGCTTCAGCAATATGTCCGGAGAAACAGGAATGATCCATCCTCATCCACTCAGGGGCAAATACTTCTCACTCATCATTACGGCCCAAATGAAAGAACTGCAACGCAGGGATCTGAGAGGCTTATCATTAATGCTATCATAGGGGGCCCTCACCTAGCGGACAGAAGTTGGGACGAGATGGAAAGATATGCTCGTGCTTTGAGACAAGCCCCGGAGGGAGAGAATATCCTTGTTCTGGAAGATGATGCCTAATGGCCATATTTCACTTAACGGCTTTTGCTTAAAATTCATAGAATAATACTGGTTTTATGATTCCTGTATAAAATGCCGTTGTAAAAACAGTGCAGATAAATTAGAGGAACTATAAATCTTGAACTTTCTATTACTATAAAATGCTTGTTTCATTTCGATATGCAAATATCTTAAAATATATTGCTAAAATGTCGATTTAATGTTGCAGGCAATCAAAGCAAAGCTCACCTAGTCAACACATCACAAAGCCAAGCGATTCCTACAAATCGCTCAACAGGCGAATATCAGGCCACAAAAATTCCAGACCCAAATCCTACATAAGAAGTGCTTCAAACAAATAGTGAGTGATCCAACCGGAGGTGGGCCCTTGCAAACTAATTGGGATCGTTTGTGCAGACGAACATTCGATTAAGTAGCTTGTGTCTGCCCCAACGAGCTCACTTAACAATGAAGTACACTTCTTTGGATAAAATAAACTACTTCCAAAAAGAAGGAAATGTGGGTTTGGAAATGATAATGGGGAAACGCTGAGGATCAAATGGTGAAAAGACATGGGCGAGCAGGCAGGAAACAAATAAAGGCCTCTTCGGAGGCACATTTCACCGGAGCTGAAGTGCAAACTCTTCGGAGGCCCACTTCTCCAGAGCTGAAATGCCAAATAAAGACCTCTTCGGGGGCACATTTCACCAAAGCTGAAGTGCAAACTCTTCGAAGGCCCACTTCTCGAGCGCTGAAATGCCAAATAAAGACCTCTTCGGGGGCACATTTCACCGGAGCTGAAGTGCAAACTCTTCGGAGGCCCACTTCTCCAGAGCTGAAATGCCAAATAAAGACCTCTTCGGGGGCACATTTCACCAGAGCTGAAGTGCAAACTCTTCGGAGGCCCACTTCTCCAGAGCTGAAATGCCAAATAAAGAGCTCTTCGGGGGCACATTTCACCAGAGCTGAAGTGCAAACTCTTCGGATGCCCACTTCTCCAGAGCTGAAATGCCAAATAAAGACCTCTTCGAGGGCACATTTCACCAGAGCTGAAGTGCAATCTCTACGGAGGCCCACTTCTCCAGAGTTGAAATGTCAAATCAAAGCCCTCCAGCGAGGCGCAACAAAAAAAAAAAAGAAAAAAGAAAAAAAAAGAAAGGCTTCTCCAACACAAGACGCACTCTACCAGAGCAAGAATAATATTTCCTCAAAAATGGAAAATTATTCTCTAAATAAAGAGTGCATGCCTTCTCAAAATGGAAGAGTTATTCTCTAAAGTAGGAGTACAAGTCTTCTCAAAACAGAAGAATTGTCCTCCAAAATCTCCGCAAAAATGGAGAATATTACAATAAGCTGTGGTATAGGGACAATAAAATATCGCTATATTAGTCAAAGCAATACCCTAGCAAAAGACCACAAGCTCACCGCGGTATTATGCAAAGAAAATGAAAAACTTATATCAAAATGAGAAATAATTGCATTCTCAAATACAGACAAAATTCTGTACAAGTAGGAAGAATCATCTCATTCCATATTAAAAAAAATAAAAAAAATTCATACATTTGCAGGTCTCCTAGATGCAAGTTCCTCTGCGAAAGCTGGGGCACCTGAAGTCTCTGCTTGAAAATCAGGGGCATCATAAGGCCAAGTCAATCAAAAGAGGGAAAAAGGTCCGAATTAAGTGAAAAAATTCGTCTTTCAGCAGAAATTTAACACTCCTCTCTTTAACCGCCACAGCATTTAGTCTTTTAAAAATTGACTTATGACTGAAATATTCGGAAAGAGAAGGGAATGCTACAAAGTAAAGAACGAAATTAGCACTCAACAACTCGAATTCTGAAAATCTCAAAAGTGAAAAAATCCATCTTGCTCCACTATTTCTTCTGATCAAGAAGACATTCTACATAAAGAACTGAGTATTCGAGAAATAAAGGTGCACGTTTCCTAAAAGCGTGTGAAGTGTTGTGCAAAGCTACTTGAATAACAAGCTAATAAAGTAATACTCGAAATAATACTGGTTGGCAAATATCTCAATTCAGAAAAATTCGAGGCTTGTTATTTGAGAATAAGTGCAGTATCAATGCAAATAGCAGTTATAACTGTGTAAATTTTTTGTTGATACTTCATTCAAGATAGTTGATTCGCAAAACTTCATCAAATCCATACTAATTTACTTACCGTAAAATATCAGTTCTTTGATCTAATCCATCACTCGATATGGGCAATCGGTGATGAGTATATTAGCCCCATTTTTCCGCAAATGTTGCATTTAATAGGTTGTTAAAATAATCTATAAAGAGATGCAACAAGTTCTGGTCAAGTTCAAAAGGCTTCAGGACAAAACAAAGTAAAGCTGCCTAAGTACAAGCTCAGCAGCTCAATAAAGCACGAGTTAAGAAGAATCGAAGCACACGACCTAGTCCCTAGGCGTATACTTCGAGGGGCAAGTGTTAACTCTGCTTTTTCAGCAAGGCCGTGACATCAAAAATCGACCGAGAAGCCAATGATAGTTCATCTCGAAGGATGGTCGATTTAACCTCCCAATAAAGCAAGTTCTGTTGAATGAATTTTCAGATAAGATCCCCTACGGAGGGGGGGTGCCAACCCCCCAAGGTGGGGGTGCGGGGGCAACGCCACCGCCTACGGTGTTCGACCTGACCGGTCAGGTCGCAGGGGTCCAGGGGGCAGCGCCCCCGGCGGGGTGCGGGGCAGCGCCCCGACCAAAACGGTATACGACTTACCGACTTAACAAGGTTGCCGACTTAACAAGGTTGCCGACTTAATATGGTTAACGACTCAATAAGCTTAACGACTCAAGGATTGGACGACCTAAGAAGTGCCACGACTTAACGAGTTAAGGTTCAAGGCGACTTAGAGGAATGGAACGACTCAAGAGGGTTAACGGTTCATGGAGTTAACGGTTCATGAGACAGGCCGACTCAGTGGATCAACGACTCAAGAACCGTGCGACTCAAGGTCTTCACGACCTAACAATTCAAGGGCTGAACGACCTACGAGTTAAGGATCTACGAGTTAAAGACTCTACGAGTTAAAAGATCTATGAGTTAAGGCCACTACGAGTTAAAGACTCTACGAGTTAAAAGGTCTACGAGTTAAAAGATCTACGAGTTAAGGCCACTACGAGTTAAAGAGTCTACAAGATAACCCATTAAATCAGCCGCGACCTACCATGAGTCGTATACGAGTTACGACTCATCATGAGTTACGACTCATCGTGAGTCGTATACGAGTTACGACCTAACTCCGAAGATGCATATAAATACGCCCATAACTCCAACAGAGAGGGTACTTTTGGACTGACTTCCTGGACGCCATTACTCTGCCATGGACTCGACTTCAAGCAACGTTCAAGCAACACTTCTATCACTCCAATCACCAAAGACATTTCAACAAATCTCAAGTGGAAATCTAACTCATTCACCATGCATTCGAGGGATTCTTCTACATCAGAGTTTGAGCTATTTGTCTAAGTGTGTTGTAATTGAAGATTGTTGTAAAGAATTGTAATCAAATCAGCAATAAAGAGCTTTAAAGTGGACGTAGGCTAGATCTTAAGCCGAACCACTATAAATATTGTGTCTTTTATAGCTTCTCTGTGATTTCTCTGCTTATATTTTGTTCCCGTACCAACGGGTGGTGCTTTCACAATTACCTTCTACACACCGGGGTGTTAGCGTTCAATTTTTAGCGTTAACAGGTGTCACTGATTGTCTTGGATGTTGTGTGATCTTAGTAATGAGATAAGTTTGGTTGTGAGATATTAATGTTTGGTTTGCATTGTGATGACAACTTATATTATCAATTGGGGATGTTGATATATGGAATATCTATGTGATATTGATGATGTGGATTACCTGTTATTTGATAACGTTAACTATCAATTGTGATTTATGAATTATCTATCTGTGTGCATATAGATACTATAATTGAATTGTTTAAAACCTTTAAAACAACTTGGACCTAAAAGACACGCTTTGGATTTAGATGAGACCGGGATCGGGTTTCCATATTTGGATATCCGAAAACCACATCGGTTCTAATTAACGTTAGGTCGTGTATCAAAGTGGAGCATTGTGAAGACTCGAGGTGTAAGGACTATGAGTCAGTATAACTCTATGGGCGATTCCGTAATGAGTTTGACGGAATTAGTTCTTATAGATTCGAGATGGTGGTTTATACTACAAGGGTTATTGTCGTTAACTCTGAGGGTGATTCCAAAATGAGTGTAACGAGATAATGCCTTCGGTTTCGTTCGAAGCCAGAACGAACTTGTATGGACTGAATGTTTTCAGAACATCGTCAGGTGGGCGATGAGCATTCTAAGTGATATGTCCTATAAAGGTAATCGTAGCCTCAAGCCTCATCAATCGGGAATGGCTAAAACAGGGGAGGTGCAGCAAGGCTTCGTGGGTCGCACCCACTGGAGAGCAAGATTTACCCCTGTCTAGAAGTCCCTTTATATTCGGCTGTGTTGGTGGTTGCTAGCTACAACCATGGGGTTGTCTTATTCGGAACTGTTCAGTAAGGAATGGGTCCGGCTTTGTGTTGCAGCGGAGCGGGCGTACTCCTAGGTACGTTGATCTATGCCACGTACTGTGACGGGCGCTACCCCAGTAGCCCAGCCATTGTATGGAATCCAAAATCCAATAAGTCCCAGCGGTTTTGATTGTATTACCCACTTTTGTGGCTAGTAGCTGGAATTTAATGAATGTAACAATTTTGGCTATTTCATATTTATTTGAAAACCCTAGACACTATTATAATATCATCAGATTTCCTATCAAATGTTTTGGTTAGCGTAAGGTAAAAACTTTTCCATGTTTATGTGTGGGAAGTCTTACGTGATACCTTTCTTTTCAAAAGGTTTTTGAAAGTTAAGCAACTTTAACCTGTTACTCACACCAGACCCATGTCTGACCAGGAGTTTATTCTGTTTTTCTTAAACTCTTGGGTACTCAAATTCTTACGAGTAACCAAGGGAATTCAGGTTAGGATTCAGGATTAGCTTTGATGAATTGTGGAGGAGCAAATGGAGCAGGAGGCTTCTGCGTATAGATATATGTCTAGTATTCCGCTGTGTGTTCCTTGAGTTGTTGTCTTTGAGTTGTATTGAGTTGTAATAACTAGACACGTGTTTATAACTGTCTAGTATGTGTTGTTTAGCTGGGTATCTCCGATGTATATGATACTATGTAAAGTATTATGTGATTAATATAATTTATTCGTTCCGCTGTTTAGATTCTGATGTTGTTTCTTTCTTCTCTTCTTTCTATTCTCTTTTCTATCCCTTTCTTTCTTAAAGATGATGCAATTTTCTGTGGTAAGAAAGTTGGGTCGTCTCATGTGGTATCAGAGCGTTAGGTTGAGTGAATACCTAGGCTCTGTAGTGGTGTCTTTCTTGAAAGAGCGTACTTGTAATTTATATATATATATATATATACCTATATGTTGGGTTACCTGTTCGGGTTTTCCAATACAAGTTATAAAGGTAGATGGGTAGTGGTGTGTGTAACATGACTACCATTGGTTGAAGTTTGAATGTTGGAAGTTGGAAGTCTATCTGTCGAGACTGTAGACCTAATACCGTCTCGAGTGAGTTCTGTAGAGACGAAGAACTTCATTAATCTCTGAAGGAAACTTGTGAAGGTTTGGTGTCTATTTCTGAAGTTGGATGACTAGAGTTTGGATCTGTCGGTTGGGCAGAAGTGAGTAATAGTATTTTGGATGCCTCAGGAAGTAGCAACTGCGTGATGAGATGCAGTGGCTATGGATGTTCTCGAAGATGTTTTCTTTGGAACAGGTTAAGGAGGTGAGTCTGGTTCATTGTTGTGGCTGCCGGAGTTTCTATTTGCTTTGAAGTCCGAGTTTCTCGAAGAGCTTTGTTTTGGAATCCTTTGGGGTCTGTGGCAGCAGTGCAGCTTGGAGTATTCTCGGTGTTGGCAACAGATCTTCTGGCTTAGCTGTTTTTCTCGAGTGGAGTTCAGAAGCAGTTAAGTGGACCCGTTTCTTCGATGGGTTGGTTAGTGAAGAGTAAGCTGTTCTATTTGGTTTGGGTGGTTCAAAAAAGTGACTTGCGATTGTTGGAATGTTCTCTTGGGTTATCTGAGTTTTTCTAGATGTCTTCAAGAAGTCAGAGTTTGGTTCACATCTGGAGATTGAGTTTTCTTATCGCCTAGGATTCCAGGAGTGGTACCGATGGTTCAACTTAATAGAAGAATGGTTCCAAGAAATTGAGTTGGTATAGCAGCTCGGAGTTTTGGAGGGAGATTTCTGAGTTTCTTGTGGATTTGTTGAACCATATTTCTGGGGTGTGTTGTCCTGTTTGTGCTTGCGTTCTTCTTCAGCATTTTCTTCTACTTCGGATCAGAGTTGAGCAGCGGGAGCAGTTTGGAAGGGTATCTGCTTTTCTTTTTCCGGACAGGAGAAGTGAGTTGTTGTCCTCTGATGTTGGGGAGCTGAGTTTGAGTTCTTGGTTTTGGTTGATCTTGAGGAGATCATTTTGTTGAGTTGATTGGTCTAGTTTGTTTCTAGAAGCATCAGCGAAGGTTAAGCTAATCAGTAAGGCTGTAGACAACCCAGGATTGTCCGAAGAGATTTTGTGGATAAGAGTCAGAGGAATTTGGATTCTGAAGTCGAAGATTTGATTTTGGATAAGTTTTCTCCGATCAAAAGTGAGCTATAATTTTGGGTAAGTCTGAGAAGTTTGCTCTGAAGTGTTTTGGATTTTTTCTGTGATCTTGAAGAATAAGTGATTGATCTACAGGATTGAATTTCCAATTTGGATAACTGGGATTCAATGAGTTTCACGTATCTCTGAGGGAGTACGTGCATGATCTATATTTTGTTGTGGAACCAGCGGTTCTGGAGTTTTTGTTGCTGAGTCAGACTCGTTTATAGTCTGACATCTTCTCTAGTGTTATAGATATAGTTGAATAGGAGCTTTGTAGCTTCATAGTATAGATTGTTTGGATTCTTTGGAGCGAGTACTCCGGTATATATATACACACCCGGGAAAACTCGATAAAATTTTATCTAGAATTTGTCTGGATAATTAAATTTGTTTGATTGGTTGATTTTGGTTGTTAGCATATGATTGGTATATGCTTGTGTTTAAAATTTTAAAATTTAATAAGATTATTAAATTACCTCTGTTTTAAATTTCGAGGACAAATTCTTTTAAGGGCGAAGGATTGTAATAACACGGAATTTTTAACAATATCAATTTAATAATCTGTATTTAAAAATTAAATTGATATTGATATTCTGTTAATAATAATTCAAATAAATTTAATAATCTTCTTCAATAAATATTCAATTGGTTATTTTATCTTTTAAAATTAATAAGTTGATTTCTATTTACAATATAAATATATGGTTTATATTTTAAATAGATTGGTATTGTTTTAATTTTAATAAGTAAGCATATTTTTTAGTTTTAATATTTCTAGTAATTTGGAAAATTTGTTTTATTTAATATTTAAGCTTTTCAAAATCAAATAAACGATTTTGGTTTAAATTTAATAAATGAACCATGTTTTAAAATTCTAATATATACATTATAATTTGGAAGATTTGTTTTTAATTGGTATTGAGTTTTTAAAACTATTTCATAAATAAATATATGATTTTAAAATTTGAAAAGAAAAATATTAAATGTTTAAATTAAATTATATTGAGTTTTAAAATTAGAATAAATTTAACAAACAAAATGGTTTCATGACTTAATAAAATGGATAATTTATTAATAAAAATATAATTTCTCGTAAATGATTTTTAATTTAATAATAAGAGATTTAAAAAAACAATATTGTTAGTGTATTGTCTTTATAAATAAGTTTTGAATAGGATTGTAATTTTTATTTCAAATTGAATTTATATTCATCACTTGAATTGAAAATATTTTATTTGAATTTAGTTTGAATTTAAATTCAAAAGTATAAAATCTTAAATTATTTAATTATTATATGTAAAAGATTCAATTTGTAAAACATGGTTTATTTTTATTTCATTTGTAAATTTATACACATATCTAAAATAAACTAACAAATTTAAAACCAAGCTAATACACACATTTGTTTGTAAATTAGTACTAATCTTTTATTTTAAAGAAACAAGTATTGCATTCTTTTAACAAGTGTTCAAAACTAACATAAACAATTTGACAAGTGTAAAACAATTGTAAAAGTGTAAAATTTATTTTAAATTTTTTTTATTTGAATTAAAGCTGAAAATTCATTGTTATAAACCTGCATTTTCTTTCATTCATGTTTTTTTTCCCATTTCCTCAATCAAGAACAAAGATAAAAATTCACTTTCTTCATACATACATTCTGTTCATAAATCTGCAATACCTCAAATTCAAGTAAACCTGCATATTCAAAATCAAAAACTCCTCATATCTAAGCCCTTCAAATACCTGTACAAATCCACAAATCTGCATGTTCAAACCTTAATCAGAAGACCCCAAAACCATATTCAATCTGCATATTACTCAAAATCAAAGAAGTCTGCAAAATTGAAGTGGAGCTTGCACTGTTTTTCTGCATTCTGCTAAACCTGGGAATGAAAAAGCATCTACATGCATGTGAAGAATTAGCTACTGCATCTACTATCTGCATGTAAGAATTGTAGTCATGGATCATGAGCAACTCAGATTTTAAAGAATAAAGGATCAAGCCTGCATTTCTTTCTGCAATATTCATAAGGGTTTAACTGAGCTGTGCATTCTAAGGTGAGTAACTTTGAACTTTAAAATTTTAAATAGGTTGCATGCTATTTTATAGAAATGGAATAGCTAATTTCTTATGTTATAAATAACTGTTAATATGAATATTTTTGGTGTGCATGCTGTTTCTTTCTTTTTAATTGCCCGTTCTATTTCTTTGATTTTCCAAGCACCCATAATTTTATTTAAATACTTATTACTAAAATTATTTCCTGATATAATGAAAATGACAAAGCAAAGTTGTTTATTTACTTAAGTTAATATTTAAAAGTTTTTAGGAAGTTAATATAAAGGTTGTTGCCTCTGTAAAACTAGAAACCTCCATGCATGATAATCCAAACCAAAATTAAACGAGTTAATTCTGTATTTGAGTATCATTAAACAATAGTATTAATTGAAACTTGATTTTTAAATAAAATTTTAGGATTTTTAGAGTTTGGTTTAAATTGCAGTTAGCTCTTGAACTAAAAATAGTTTTTTTTTGCAAATTCTATTGATCTTTGAATTGAAAGGCTCCGGAAATCTTCTGATTAATGGAGTAGGTATAGGAGATACTCGGAAAAATCAGAAATGAGAATATAATCTGTTTGATTGATTGTTGTTTTGAATTTCTTCATTTAACCCTAGTTTTGAATGGGTTTGTGCATTGAGACAGTTTGAGGTAAGGGGTGGATCGAGTGTATTGATATTTAGGGATTGTGCAGTTGAAGTGTTTGGGAGTTCGAGGCCGAAGGGGTTGAGTGTCAGATGATCGGAGTGGCGAACTGTCGCCGTTGAGAGGTTGGGTCAAAAACCTGAAACATTTTTCAGGTTTGGGTTGTTTTGAGCTAAAATTTGATTCTTTGATTAATTGTTTGATCGGGGTTGATGTTAGAGTAGTGATGGGTTTCTGGAAGTAGTCGGATCATCTACGATGACGAGAAGGGGTGGTGGTCGCCGTGCATATGCACGGCGACGAGTTTTTCTGGTGAACTGTTTTTTTTTTGGTTGGGATGTTTCAGGGGAAGGTTGAGTTTTGCTCGAAGTTGATGGAAGGATAACTCGGAGTAGTGATGTATTTGACTCGAAGTAAATTTGGGGAGTCTCGGGATGTTGCTCTGTAGTTTCTAGGTTCCAGGAAACTGTTTTTTTTTTAAATCTGGGTTTTTAAAAATTTAAAATCTGAAGTTTATGTTTAAAGCAATGTCTAAGTTCAAATTCAATTCAAGTTTGCATTTCTGATTTGGATTCAAATTCCAGTTTTTAAATAGAAATTAAAGTTTCAAAAATTTAACTTAATTAACTATTTTATTTTGGTAGTATAGTTTAAACCTTTTAATAATGAAGTTTTAAAAAAAAATTGAGTAAGATTTAAAGATTAATTTGAAATCTGGAAATCTAAGTTTAAACATGAACTTTAGATTTAAATTTAAATAGAAGATTTAAATTGAAAGTTTAAACTAAGAATGAGTTGAAAATTTCTAAAACTTTAAAATGAATTTAAATTCAAAATTTTATGATTTCATTTTAAGACAAACTTTTGTTTATCTTGAAATTTAAATAAGTTTTAAAATTTTCAAACTTTGATAAGTTTAAATTTCTTTTAATTTAAACTTGTATTTAAAGTGAAAATTTAAAAGTAGTTCAAAAGTACTTTTTTTCAATTAAATTGTTTTTAACATAATTAAGTTATGTTTTATCTTGAAAATTAAATTAAGATTAATATTTAGGATTGGTTTAATTAACAAGGTAATTAAGATTGATTAATTAATTTAATTAATTAATTGAATTTGGGATTAATAATTGATTAATGATTAATCAATTTATAATTAAGATCATTAATTAGATTATTAATTAATGATGAAGGAACATTATTAATTATGTAATTAAGTTTTAAAATCAAGGTTAATTAATTTAATAATTTTAATAAATAATTAAAGATAATTTAATTTGTAAATAATTTATGCTAATTACTAAATAAAATAATTAAAGAATGGTTAATGAAGATCAATTAACCAGGATTATTTAATAATTAATTAATATGGTTAATTTATATAATTAATTAGATTAATTAATTTAATAATATGGTTTGAGTGTAATTACTCGATAAAGTAATTAAGTAATTAATACTTAATGTAATTAATTTAGTTTAATATGATTGTTTATTTTAATTAATTAAGTTTAATTAATTTTAAACACATGAATTTTATAAATAATTACTGTGTGTAATTAATGATTTTGGAAATTACTTAGTTAAGTAATTAATTGATAATTACAGAATATAATTAAATGAAGATGTTAAGAATGAAGTAATTTGTATTAAATTACTTATTAATTAATCAATGGATTAAATATGAAATTAATTAAGGATAATTAATTTGTTTAAATAAAGTAATTAAGCTAGATAATTACTAAATGTAATTAGTCTGTGATGATGATCAATGATTATAAGTTAATTACTTAAAGTAATTATAAAAGGGAATCATTAATTATTTTAATTAATGATGTAATTAAAGTTGATTAATTATGATTAATTAATCAATGATAAATAATTAAAGGTAATTAATAAATTAATTAATTAAGGATTAATGTAATTAATTGTGATTAACTGATTAATTGAAGTATTTAAAGGTTAATTACTGTTTAATTGAGAATAATTAATTTGTGAAATTAATTAAAAATAATTACATGAATGTAATTAAGGGTAATTAATCATGAGTGATTAATTAAGGTGATTAATAATGAATGATTAATGCATTGTAATCAATTAAATGATTGAGTAAGCAATATTTATATTGGTGAAGTAAATAAATTTAAATTAATTAAAGATTAAGTAATTAATTTAATTCATTTTTTAAATTAATTAGAGATGGAGATAGTTAATTCAATTCATTTTAAATTAATTATATGGTGAGGGATAAATCATTGCTTATGTATGAATGGGTGTCATTGATTGTCTCTGAGATGTGTGATCTCAGTAATGAGATAAGTTTTGTTGTGAGATATTAATGTTTGGTTTGCATTGTGATGATAACTTATATTATCAATTGGGGATGTTGATATATGGAATATCTATGTGATATTGATGATGTGGATTACCTGTTATTTGATAATGTTAACTATCAATTGTGATTTATGAATTATCTATCTGTGTGTATATAGATACTGTAATTGAATTGTTTAAAACCTTTAAAACAACTTGGACCTAAAAGACACGATTTGGATTTCGATGAGACCGCGATCGGGTTTCCATATTTGGATATCCGAAAACAACATAGATTCCAATTAACGTTAGGTCATGTATCAAAGTGGAGCTTTGTGAAGACTCGAGGTGTAAGGACTATGAGTCAGTATAACTCTGTGGGTGATTCCATAATGAGTTTGACGGAATTAGTTCTTATAGATTCGAGATGGTGGTTTAGAGTACAAGGGTTATTGTCGTTAACTCTGAGGGTGATTCCAAAATGAGTGTAACGAGATAATGCCTTCAGTTTCGTTCGAACCCGGAACGAACTTGTGTGGATTAAATGCTCTCAGAACATCGCCAGGTGGACGATGAGCATTCTAAGTGATATGTCCTATAAAGGTATTTGTAACCTCAAGCCTCATCAACCGGGAATGTCTAAAACAGGGGAGGTGCAGCAAGGCTTCGTGGGTCGCACCCACTGGGGAGCAAGATTTTCCCCTTTCTAGAAGTCCCTTTATATTCGGCTGTGTGGGTGGTTGCTAGCTACAACCACGGGGTTGTCTTGTTTGGATTTTTTCAGTAAGGAATGGGTACGACTTTGTGTTGCAGAGGAGCGGGCGTACTCCTCGGTACGTTGATCTAGGCCACGTACTGTGGCGGACAGTACCCCAGTGGCCCAGCCATTGTATAGAATCCAAAATCCAATAAGTGCCAACGGTTTTGATTGTATTACCCACTTTTGTGGCTAGTAAGTGGAATTTAATGAATGTAACAATTTCGGCTATTTCATATTTATTTGAAAACCCTAGACACTATTATAATATCATCGGATTTCCTATCAAATGTTTTGGTCAGCGTAAGGTAATAAATTTTCCATGTTTATGTGTGGGAAGTCTTACGTGATACCTTTCTTTTCAAAAGGTTTCTGAAAGTTATGCAACTTTAATGTCTGACCCGGAGTTTATTCTGTTTTTCTTAAACTCTTGGTTACTCAAATTTTTACGAGTAGCCAAGGGAATTCAGGTTAGGATTCAGGATTAGCTTTGACGAATTGTGGAGGAGCAAATGGAGCAGGAGGCTTCTGCGTATAGATATATATCTAGTATTCCGCTGTGTGTTCTCTGAGTTGTTGTCTTTGAGTTGTATTGAGTTGTAATAACTAGACAGGTGTTTATAACTGTCTAGTATGTGTTGTTTAGCTGGGTATCTCCGATGTATATGATATTATGTAAAGTATTATGTGATTAATATAATTTATTCGTTCCGCTGTTTAGATTCTGATGTTGTTTCTTTCTTCTCTTCTTTCTATTCTCTTTTCTATCCCTTTCTTTCTTAAAGATGATCCGATTTTCTGTGGTAAGAAAGTCGGGTCGTCTCATTTGTATTAAAAACATATTTTGAAATCATCTTTGTAAAAGAGTTTGACTATTTACTACTAGTATAGAACCCTTAGTATTTTAAAGTGACAAATCATAAAGTTGATTGTAGAACAATAAATCACCAAAATTCCTCGTTCGAAGACGTGAATAAATTCCAATGAAACCGATAAAGAATCCATCGAAATGGATATTCAAAAATCCCTAAAAAGGAGTCATCAAAGTCAAATAAATGATAACAACAAATAGGATCGTCACGAATCGATTTAAATTGGAAACAAAACAAAAGTAGGCAAAAATAGGCATAATAGGCAAATAGGAGCAGGTCATTCGACTGGCTCACTGAGTTCAGTTGACTGAACACAGCATCGGAAAACCAACAGGATGCAGGTCAGTCGACTGGACTCAGTATGTCAGTCGACTGGACCAGAGCCAGAGAAGTGCTCTCGTAGCAGGTCAGTCGACTGGACCGAAACAGTCGACTGGAACCTGTTTCGTGCACTTCCAAGCCTATCAAAATGAAGGCCAATCCCTTCCAAATTGCAATCGGTCAAGGAACAGCACTAGGAGTTTACACAAATCTGTTTCCTAGCCCAATAGGCTCCTCGATGCATGGTCAAAAGCATGATCAAACACCAAAGCTATGATTTTTAATTGTTTGACTTTAAAACACCAAAAATTGGAATATTCACAAAACCAATCCAAATCAAAGCAAATGCACATGAATAAGAGTTAGGAATTCATACCTAACCATCAAAGATAATCATAGACTTAGATGTGTGATAAAAATCTCACCTTTTAACCCAAAACTATAAAGAAGAAGCTATAGAGCAATGGCAAGGACAATCACTCTTCAATTCCAACCTAAAGAGTTTGAATCTAAGCTTAAAAGAGAAACTTTTCCTAAATTAGGTTTAGGAATTTCAGAAATTGGTAAGAGAATGAGTTGGAGAAGAACGAGATGATACTTACCAATGCTTCTCTTTGAATTTGGAGCTAGAACTTGATTTGCAAATGGAAACTAGGGCTTAGGATTTTTTTTTTCTTTTCCCCCATTATTCTCTTTAGAACTGAAAAGATAAGGAAGAGGGAATGAATAAAGAGAGGTGGTTCAGTTTGGGGTATTAAGTTGGCTAGTGGGCTGAACCCAAACCCAAACCCAAAGTTAAAAAGGTCAAATTTTAGCTAGCTCCAAACATATCGAAGTTTATACTTAAAAAGGTCGCAAATGCCATTTTGAACTCAATGGAAGTGGTCTCGAATCCTAATTCGATCGTTTGCAAAAAGTAGCTTTTCGGACTATAATCCGACTAACGGTGAAATATGTAACTAAAATATTTAAATATACAATCAATAAATATGTGGGTTTTTACAAACTCCCTCCTTAGAGAAATTGCGTCCTCGCAATACTTAAGAAGAAAATAAATAGTAACAACCATAAAAGCATATCAACACAAAAGAAAATTTAAAATAAGAAGTTCACCATAAAGAGCACGAAAGAGTCTACCCGGACAAGTTCGCGATGAATTCTCTAGATTTTCCAAGAACAATCCTTGTGATTTGAGAACCACTGAACTTTCACAAGAAAAACATCTTTATTTAGAAGGCGCTCAACCTCCGAAGCAATGGTGCGAATAAAATGTTGCTCAAAAGTCAAATAGGCGAAACTTCAATTTCTTCAATAACACCAGGCTCAAGAATAAAATCGGAATCCCTAAGGCATTATCGTAGATAAAAGATGTGAGAAAACGTCATGAATAACAGAAAATAGAGCCGGTGCAATGACGTAGTATAATAACAGTACACCCGAGAAACTAGAAACTCGAATAATTTGGAACGGCGTAGTACAATGACGGTACGCTAGATGAACCAAAGCTCAAATAATTCGAAACATCGACGCAGTAAAAAATGGTACGTCCAATGAACCGAAGCTCAAATAATTCGGAACACCGACGCAGTACAAAAACGGTAGGTCTAATGAACCGAACACCTAAAAGAACATCGGACGCAAGCCCATAAAAGAAATGAGACGAAGCTCAATAAAACAAGGCATATCGAAACGTCCGATGAACTTGGTAAAAGATCATTCCATTCGGACATCATCAAAAAGACAACCACTTGTTGCTTACGATTAAGGGAATTGGCAACATGATTTCCCTTCCGGGAGTATACGAAGAATATTAAGATCATAAGGTGCAAGGAACTCGAGCCAACGTTGTTGATGCAAATTAAGTTCCTTTTGAGAAAATAAATATTCCAAAGATTTATGATCGTTGTAGAGAACAAATTTCTCTCCTAAAAATAATGATGCCAAACTCTAAAAGCGAAAACAATAGCCGCGAGCACTAGAACATGAGTGGCATACCTAGTGTTGATCGGCTTAAATTATTTAGAAACAAATGCGGTAGCACGTTCTCTTTCGCAAAAGAAAATCACCCAAACCAATACGGCTAGCATCGGCATAAACAATTAAGTCTTGGTTCCCCTTCGGGAATCGCAAGAATAGAAGTATCGAAAAGAAAGAGTTCTTTTAATTAATCCTCTTTCCCGAAAGGCTAAAAGTTTCAAAATTACAATTAACTTTATTAATCATCTTTGTAAAAAAATTTACTTATTCCATATCTATTTACCATGTCTGATTGTCTCATCAAAGCGTTTAGGAAATTCCTGTCGATAACGTTGATCAAGCACATCGGCTAGAATTCTTAAAGCACACAATGGGAAATACCATCACAAAATCATCTTCTATATAAATAAAAAAATATCTTAAAAACTTTTCGAATATCTTTGTTTGTTTCAAGAACAAAAATACAATCATACCTATAAATAAATCTTATGAAAAAGGTTTGCAAAATATTAAATTTTTGTTTTCATCCAAAATCAATAAATACAATAACAGAGTCATCGAGATATTCGTAGAATAGTCGATTCAAAAAATGGATGAACTAAGATGGACAAACTGAATGACATAATAAGTAATTCATAAGAATCATAACGAGTGCGGAATGTGGTAAGTGGAATACTAACTTTCGCAACTCATAGCAAATGAAAACCGGTGGCAAGGTCGAGCTGAAAAGACCTTAACACCACTCAAGAGACTACTTAGGTGATAATCCTAAGACAAGATGAAAAATACCGAAAAATTCCACAAACTACCTGAATGAGAAAAATAACATTTTCCTCATCATGTGGGCTTAAAGAATAAAATGGTGTCATCAAATTGGAATCGAAATCAGAAAGAAAGATAGATATCTGCTTAACAGATTGAAAATGTCGAGGATGAATAGTCCACTAGGAAAATAGGATATGGGCTTCATAATTAATTAGCCAATCCTTTCACACAAATCAATTCCAAATCCTAAGTAATGCATAACATGTAAATCGGCTCGGAAAGAAAAATCACATAAAATAATCTCGACATCCAAACAAAGCAAATTGAGTGTTGCAGTTCCACCAACCGGATTCGCAATTCTCAAAGAAGTCATCAAGCCCAAAATATTTTAAAGAAAAAGAATCAACGAGTTCTTTTGATATAAAAATAATGAGATGAACCCATATCAAAAAGAACTCAAATAAGAAGCACGAAATAAAACAATGTCATCAAAGATTGCATAAAAAGTACCTTGACCAAGAGAAGTGTCACTAGGCATTTGCACAACATTAAGCTTTCCCTCCCTCTTGCTTGGAAGTTTGGGACATGTAGATAAAAGATGACCTGAACCTTTGCAATAACAACAAAAGAGAGGTCTCGGACACCTATTAGCATAATGGTCTGTGGAACCACAATTGTAGCATTGTCCTCGACTAGAGGTAAGAGTCTTTGCTAACAGAGTTTGCTGGTTCCCTTTCTTTTTGGGAGTGGGGCCTTTGAATTTGATAGGGCTCTTCATGTTATTGTTGTAGTTCTATTGGGCACCCACAACTTCAATATCACCCTCATTATCGGCCTCTTCAAGTTGAAGAGCGATATCAATAAGCTGATCAAAAGAAACTTCTAGTTTAAGAAGCAAAGGCATTTTGAGATTCTTATCCAAGCCATAGACGAATCTTTGATTTTTCTTCAAGGGGGTATTAATGTATTCAACCTCGTATTTAGAAAGAGATTCAAAAGATGCGACATATTCTGCCACAAAAGATTCACCTTGATCAAGGTCAATAAAACGACGTGCCAAAGTCACTTTTTCAGCTTCCGGCACGAACTTTGATTCGAATCTTTTCCGGAATCACTCCTAAGTAAGATCCGCTTTAATAATTTCAGAAATAAGTAGCTTATACCAATCTAATGCTCTTTCTTGTAGCTTGCTAGAAGCCACTTGGACTCAATGTAGGTCAATAAGGTTCATGCGAGAAAAGATGCGATCGCACGATTTGAGCCAAGCTTGAATTTCTATAACACTCTCGGATCCCCTGAGTGGCCTTCCACCCAAGTCGGTATAATCTCTACACAAACGTGCATAACTAGATTTTGGGTGAGTAGACTCTGGAATGGGTCCGGCAGACTGAGCATTCTTTACAAGATCAAGAAGTTGTTGCGCAGACTAAATACTCCATCCTGGGGAGTGGCACTAGATTGACTAGAGCTGGGACGGCCAGGTCTACCTATTTCTCTTCTTTAAGAAAGAAAGAAAGAAGAAGAAAAAGGTTATTCTCGGAATGAATATGAAACAAACTTGATTGATAAAACAAGGAATCATAAAAGAAAATAGGATAGAACGGTAGGTAGACTCGAATTAAATGCTAAAGTACGACTCCTAAGAAAGACTAAGGACAATGATTCTTTCTAGATTAATCTACATTGTTCCGAAATTTGGCTTTGATACCAAGATGACGCAGCGGATTAATCAAAACAAACTTCACTCGGTGAAAGTAGCGATCGATGGAATGAAGATACCGAAATGCCCAAATTCGTTGATCCGAAGATACCGAATTCTAGCTATCTCAAACACGTTGATAGCGCACTATACCGTGTTCAAAGATCTACGATTCTTCGTACGTTGATCTAGAGCACTAGATTCCGTGAATCGGCTTCAACAAACGTGGATTCGAGCGCACTCGAATGACGTAAGTGGAGATAGGAGATTACACTCAACTACCAATTGGAGAAGAAAGCTCAAAGCAATCAACAAGAAATTTTATTTCAAAATCAACCACCCTTAAAAATGTACAACACACGCGTATTTATAGAAGTTTACAACCCTGGTCCTTGAGTCGTTTGCGACTTACGACTCATTGAGTCGGCACCGACTCATTCCCAAGCACGACCCAACTCCTAAAGGCACAACCTGGACAGCTGCGACTCACCAACACACGGCTTAAACGACTCAACTTCAACGCTTTAAGACTCAAGGAAATGCAACAGACAGCGACTCACGACTTATATTACAACACACACATACACGACCCCAAAATGATATGACTTAAGAAAGTACGCGACATACGACTCAACACAAATTTACATACATGACCGACTCAAGACTTCACCAACTCAACATAGTCGTGCTCCGCTTCCCACTCAAAGGCTTTATTTGCTGGTACTCTTCCCTGCTCCAGGATAAGTCGTGTACGACTTATATATAAGTCGTTGAGTCGTGTACGACTCATAGCTATGCAGTTAGGACGTGTACGACTCATCACATCAGAACGATTTAGGCTCCCATCGAGTCGTATTTCCTTCGCATTCTTCTTGTTAAGTCGCAAACGACTTAAAATCATTTCATTAACCCGTAGCTCTTTCTCTCGAGTCTCCATGGCCTCTAGTTGAGTCGTGTATGGTTCAACTCCTCCATGTTGAGTCGTGGACGACTCAATCCTTCCATTCGACTTAAAGCTCTATTCCCTATCTCGTGACAACTTGAGTCGTGTATGACTCATGACTTCTTCTTCTGATCTGTTAAGTCGTGAACGACTTAAACTCCCATTAAGTCATGAACGACTCATGTCGATAACTTGTAATTTTTCAACCCTGGTCCGAGCTGCATCATCCTCCCCTGGTTGAGAAAAATTCGACCTCGAATTTGTAACTTCCTCCACCTCAGATTATTCATCCCCATAATATAGTACAAGATGCTTAACATTGAATACGTCAGAAGTGTATTCGTCCTCCGGTAGCTTCAATTTATAAGCATTTTCATTGATCCGTTTCACAACTTCTATAGGACCAATCTTTCTGGCTTTCAACTTATTATAAGTGCCCACTGGAAAACGATCCTTTGTTAACACAGCATACACCAAATCACCTTCGTTAAATTCAATATTTCGTCGCTTTAAATCTGCAACTCTCTTATACTTCTCATTTGCTTTCACCAATCGTTCCTGAACGTTTTTATGACATTCAGTCAACTCATCAACAAAATCAGCAGCTCGTTTAACTGTCCCCTTCGACTATGGTACTACTGCCAAATCCAACGGTCCCCTGGGTAAATTTGAATAAACAATCTGAAATGGACTGTAACCCGTACTACGATTTACGGCATGATTATGAGCAAATTCTGCTTGGCATAACTTCATGTCCCAACTTTTCAAATTATCCTGTACAAGACAACGCAAGAAATTTCCCAATGACCTGTTTACAACTTCTGTCTGTCCATCGGTTTGCGGATGATAAGCACTACTAAATTTCAGCTTCGTTCCCACCATCTTCCACAAACTTAACCAAAAGTGACTCAGAAAACGAGTATCCCGATCAGAAACAATAGATTCTGGAAAACCATGCAATCGATACACCTCCTTAAAGAATAATTGTGCTACTCGAACTGCATCCGCTGTCTTCTTGCAGGCAATAAAATGTGCCATCTTCGAAAATCTGTCCACTACAACAAATATCGAATCATTTCCCCTTTGAGTTCTTGGCAAACCCAAAACGAAATCCATGCTGATATCAACCCATGGCTTAGACGGTACAGGTAATGACATATATAACCCTGCATTCGTCGCTGTTCCCTTTGAAACCTGGTAAATATGGCATCTCTCCACAAATCTTTCAACTTCTTTTCTCATCGACGGCCAAAAGTAAGATTGAGAAATCAACTGCAATGTACGATCTCTACCCACATGGCCTTCTTCATGCAACTCCTTGATAATTTTCATTCTCAAGCTGCCCTCTGGAATACATAACTGATTTCCTTGAAACAAGAATCCATCAACCAACAAAAATTCATTGGTACTCCCATCCTTCACTTTTTCCACATATTTCACAAAGTAAGGATCTTCTTCAATCATCTCTGGAAGTAATTCAAACCCCGTCACTTCAACTTTCAATGTTGTCAGCAAATGACTCCGCCTACTCAAAGCATCAACCACACGGTTCGTCACCCCCGATTTGTGCTTAACAACAAAGGTAAACTGCTGTAAATATGCAATCCACGATGCATGTCTTGCTGAAATCTTATCCTGCCCCTGTAAATGCTTCAAAGCTTCATGATCAGTATAAAGAACAAATTCCTTCTGAAACATGTAGTGTCTCCAATGCTTAACAGCTTGCACAACAGCGTAAAATTCAACGTCATATGTATTGTATCTCATCTTTGCCCCTGATAACTTTTCACTGAAATATGCAATAGGTCACCCCTGCTGACTCAACACTCCTCCAATCCCAACCTTTGATGCATCAGTGTGTAGCTCAAACAACAACTGAAAATTAGGTAAAACAAGAATTGGTGCTGTCGTTAATAGTTCTTTGATTCGTTCAAAAGCAACTCCCGCTTCCTCTGACCATACAAACTGTTTCCCCTTCATGCAATCAGTCACTGGAGCCATCACGCTACTGAAGTGTGGAATGAATCTTCAGTAGAATGATGCTAGCCCATGAAAACTCCTCACCTCTGTAATTGTCTTTGGCTGTGGCCAATTCCTGACTGCTTCAACTTTATTCTGATCAACTTGAATACCTTCTCCTGAAACAACATAACCTAGAAATAAAATACTTCTTGTCATAAACACACATTTCTTCGTAGCAGCATAAAATTGTTCTTCACGAAGAATAATCAACACTTCTCTCAAATGGTGAACATGCTCCTCCATACTCCAGCTATATATCAGAATATCATCGAAATAAACCACCACGAACTTCCCAATGAATGGTCTAAAGATTTGAGTCATCACCCGCATGAATGTACTAGGTGCATTTGATAAACCAAATGGCATAACCAACCATTCGTATAACCCCTCTCTCGTCTTGAAACCTGTCTTCCATTCGTCTCCCGGTCTAATTCGAATCTGGTGATAACCACTCTTCAAATCAATCTTCGAAAATATAGTTGCCCCACTCAACTGGTCTAACAAATCATCCAACCTCGGCATAGGAAATCTATGGCGGACAGTAATCTTGTTCAAAGCTCTACTATCTGTACACATTCTCCATGTTCCATCCTTCTTCGGTACCAACAAAGCTGGCATAGCACAAGGACTCAAGCTTTCCTGAACACGTCCCTGCTCAAGTAATTCTTCCACCTGCCTTCGCAACTCCTCGTGTTCCTTCGGACTCATTCGATAATGTGGTCGATGTGGTAACACTGCTCCCGGAACAAGATCAATTTGATGTTGAATGTCTCTCAATGGTGGTAACTCCTTAGGCAACTCCTCTGGAAACACATCTTCAAACTCTTTCAAAAATGGCTTTGCTTCCTCTAGAATTTCAACCTCTTCACTGCTCTCTCGCCCAATCAACAAATAGACTTCAGGCTCCTCTTCAACTTCTTTAACAAACTCCTTCAAAGTCAACAGAGTTTTCAATTCCTCAATCTCCTCTAGCTTGCTCTCCTTCTGTTGTTGCTTCTTGGGAACCAAAGTGATTTTAGTACCCTCGAACATGAAACTGTAACTATTGGCTCGACCATCGTGTTGTACTGCTCGATCAAACTGCCATGGCCTGCCCAACAACAGATGACACACATCCATGTCCACTACATCACACCAGATTTCATCTTTTTATTTATTCCCAATAGAAAATTTCACGCAAGCTCTTCTCCCAACTTTCACTTCACCACCCTTCCTTAACCAAGCTAACTTGTATGGTTTAGGATGCTTCTCGGTTTTCAACTCCAATTTCCTCACTGCCTCTGTAGAGATAATATTATCGCAACTCCCAGCATCAATGACAAATTTACAAACTTTCCCTAGATTGAAATATGTTATTCCTCAACCAACTATCTTCCTCCTCTTGTTTTGGCGTCAAACAAGACCTCCTCATCATCAGATTACAACCTTCGTCTCCAGACAATTCTTCCTCCTCCTCAACATAAGGTGCATTTGAACATTCTGCCTCCTCACCATCATCCTCCTCAACTTCTGCAACCATTGCTCTCTTCTTCGGCTTCGAACATTCATGGCTTTTATGACCCAACTCCTGGCAATTGTAACATTTGAAACTACTGCTAACCTTCGCCTTCTCAGCCTCCTTCACCACTGGCTTATTGACAGGTTTAGGAACATTAGAACTTCCACTAACACCCCTCGCTTGATTATTGGAATTAGTAAACACACCACCTCCATGCCTTCCTTGCTTCTCCCAAGCCAACGCTTTCTGATGTGCCTCTGCTACTGATCTGGATCAAACATATTAACCATATCCTGGATCTGCATTCTCAATCCCCCAATGAATCTAGCAGTTAGTTGTTCTTCCGTCTCCATAATATCATTTCTGGAAATGAGTTGGTAAAATTCATCAGCATAATCACTAACAGACTTCGTCCCTTGCCTTAGATTCTGCAACCTCTGGTACGTAAGTGATTGATAGTTGTATGGTAAGAATGTAGCTCTCATCAACTTCTTCATTTGCTCCCATGATTCAACCTTTGACTTCCCATTCTCTCCCTTGTAAGTTTAGTTTGCTGCCACCATGCCAAAGCTCTTTCCCTCAGCCTTGTAGCAACTAACTTCACCCTTCGATTCTCCGGAACCTCCTTGAAATCAATGATTTCCTCCACATTAGATAACCAATCTAAGAATTCTTCAGCTACCATCCCTCCTTTAAACTCCGGAATCTCCATCTTCATTCTCGATTCCCAACGTCGATCATCATCAATAACCCGATACTGACGTTGTCTCTGATCTCGGTCTCTGAAATGAATACTTCCCCTCTCACCATCAAACTCCTCATCAAAGTCTGATGCATATCGTTGTCTTTCACGCCCTCCAGCATCTCTACCACCACTCCTACTGCCAACATCCCGCTTTCATGATCATCAACATTCCTCCTACTTCGATTATCAACACTCCTAGGCTCTTGACTTTCTCTCCTCTCCCGTTCTGAATGTGATGACACTCTACTACCCCCACGGATGGATTCAGGTGAATTTCTTCTTCTACTTTGATTCATATCAATCATAAGCTTTTCCAACCTACCAATGCCTTCATCAATCTTCTCATGCATACGTTGTTCCATTTGATCGGCTTCTTCTCTTCGATACAAAGCTTCAACATTTTGATGGCAGTTAGCTCTCCTTGGCGGCATTATTGAATCAACACAACACTTCAACAAAACAACAATAAGTCACGGCTCAACCTTCAAAACAACTTCACAAGGCTCGGCCTAACTCTTTGGCTCGAAACAAGCTTCCAATGATCCTTCCTAGGCTCGACTACTTCACTAGTATACACGGCCTACTTCAAATTCAAACACTTTCAACACTTTGATCCAAAATGGAATGGATCGAAAGTTCTCCTTTCGTTGCAGCTTCAAAATGAACACGACGAACAACTTCAAATACTTGGCTCCAAGAATCAACTTAGCTATGATTGGCTAAGTATGGCTCTGATACCAAAAACTGACGCAGCGGATTAATCAAAACAAACTTCACTCGGTGAAAGTAGCGATCGATGGAATGAAGATACCGAAATGCCCAAATTCGTTGATCCGAAGATACCGAATTCTAGCTATCTCAAACACGTTGATAGCGCACTATACCGTGTTCAAAGATCTACGATTCTTCGTACGTTGATCTAGAGCACTAGATTCCGTGAATCGGCTTCAACAAACGTGGATTCGAGCGCACTCGAATGACGTAAGTGGAGATAGGAGATTACACTCAACTACCAATTGGAGAAGAAAGCTCAAAGCAATCAACAAGAAATTTTATTTCAAAATCAACCACCCTTAAAAATGTACAACACACGCGTATTTATAGAAGTTTACAACCCTGGTCCTTGAGTCGTTTGCGACTTACGACTCATTGAGTCGGCACCGACTCATTCCCAAGCACGACCCAACTCCTAAAGGCACAACCTGGACAGCTGCGACTCACCAACACACGGCTTAAACGACTCAACTTCAACGCTTTAAGACTCAAGGAAATGCAACAGACAGCGACTCACGACTTATATTACAACACACACATACACGACCCCAAAATGATACGACTTAAGAAAGTACGCGACAAACGACTCAACACAAATTTACATACATGACCGACTCAAGACTTCACCGACTCAACATAGGTCGTGCTCCGCCTCCCACTCAAAGGCTTTATTTGCCGGTACTCTTCCCTGCTCCAGGATAAGTCGTGTACGACTTATATTTAAGTCGTTGAGTCGTGTACGACTCACAGCTATGCAGTTAGGACGTGTACGACTCATCACATCAGAACGATTTAGGCTCCCATCGAGTCGTATTTCCTTCGCATTCTTCTTGTTAAGTCGCAAACGACTTAAAATCATTTCATTAACCCGTAGCTCTTTCTCTCGAGACTCCATGGCCTCCAGTTGAGTCGTGTATGGTTCAACTCCTCCATGTTGAGTCGTGGACGACTCAATCCTTCCATTCGACTTAAAGCTTTGTTCCTTATCTCGTGACAACTTGAGTCGTGTATGACTCATGACTTCTTCTTCTGATCTGTTAAGTCGTGAACGACTTAAACTCCCATTAAGTCGTGAACGACTCATGTCGATAACTTTTAATTTTTCAACCCTGGTCTGAGCTGCATCACAAGCTGTGACGGCCAACCTCTGTACTCATGCTAGCCAAGGACACTACGGAGTAATGCCGTCAACTAGCGCGAAGAATAAGACTGTTGAGGAGCGACCATCTGTATAATTGATTTGTGCGAGTACCGATATGCCAGATAAAAATATAACTTTTCATCTCAAGAGGAAATCCGACAGACCGATGCCAACTCAAAGCTACTACACAGTGGCTATAATATCTTCGAAAACATATATAGAAATAAGCATAACACAAATCAGTCACAGAAGTACATATCTCAAAGGCGGAAACAGATATGAATAGTACACATAAAAGTGTACATCAGAGTAGTGGTCAAACATGATCCATAATATAACAAAAGAATAGATACAAGTGCTATAAAAAAGAATAAGCTTACATCAAGGAGTCTCTATCTCGAATGTATACAACCAAAAACTACTAATCTAAGTGGTTTGCCAAAAGTCATGATAATAATCCCCGAGGAGGAATCAAGTAGAAGCACCTATAACATCTCGGTCTGACCTGAATACTATTTAATAAGAAAATAATAAACGGATCAGTCTAGCTATAATTATCAGATAAAATGATATAGAATAAGAGACATAACAAAAACGTAAGTATGATAACCATAAAGCCATACTGTAATAAGTATGCAATTAAAAATCAATCAGAGATTAATCTATATCACAAGAATCTTCTTAAAGATCAGATGAATGTCATACTCTTTATTTTTATTCACCAAACCATAAATATTGACAATTATATCAATGCCACCCATAAAAGTTAATGACACACAAATTCGCCAATGCACAAATATCGATAAAACTTATCAATGTAAATCATGAAAATTGGTGTAAACACAAATTCTAGAAATCATTAATGGAAATCCAGAAATCACGAAAAGGGGGAGGCCTATGACAAAACGGGAGCATGAAAACTCACCAACACACGTATCACAAATAATTCGGAACATCGATGCAGTACAAACGGTATATCAGATGAATCAAAAAGCCAAGACATCGATGCAGTACAAACGGTACATCAGATGAATCGAAAAGCCGAGACATCGATGCAGTACAAACGATACATCAAATGAATCGAAAAGCCGAGACATTGATGTAGTACAAACGGTACATCAGATGAATCGAAAAGCCGAGACATCGATGTAGTACAGACGGTACATCAGATGAATCGAAACACATTAAAAGTACATGGGTCGCTTGCCCACAAAGAAATGAGACGAAGCTCAATAAAATGAGGTACAGTCCACCATGTGGACAAAGAGGCATCGCACATTGCTAGTCTAAACCGTAAAATGATTATCATCGATCATCAAGAAGTGTCAATTACACTAAGTTAGTAAATATATGAGATTAGCTTCATGTCCCATAACCACTGGCTTAACTTAAATATTTACGAATAAATTGTGGATCGCCACTAGAAAATCTTTCACAAGAGATTCAATCGAAAAAGTCCAAGAATTAACCAACGAAGTAAACGCAAGCATTTCATACCACTTGTTTTATTAAGTCATTTAATTAGATTTCTCATACTAGTGAGGTAAAGGTTTGTATATACTAATAGATTGGAAAACGGTTTTTATAAACGAGCTTTGTATTAAAAATAGAGTTTGAAATCATCATTGTAAAAGAGTTTGATTATTTACTACTAGTATAGAAATCTTAGTATTTTTATGTGACAAATCATAAAGTTGATTGTAGAACAATAATCACCAAAATTCCACGTTCGAAGACGTGAATAAATTCCAAAGAAACCGATAAAGAATCCATCGAAATGGATATTCAAAAATCCCTAAAATGGAGTCGTCAAAGTCATAATAAATGATAACAACAAATAGGATCATTAAGAATCGATTTAAATTTGAAACCAAACAAAAGTAGGCAAAAATAGGCATAGTAGGCAAATAGGAGCAGATCAGTCGACTAGCTCACTGAGTTAAGTCGACTGAACACACTACCGAAAAACCCACAGGATGCAGGTCAGTCGACTGGACTCAGTATGCCAGTCGACTGGACCAGAGCCAGAGAAGTGCTCTGGTAGCAGGTCAGTCGACTAGACCGAAATTCTAGTCGATTGGAACATGTTTCCTGCACTTCCAAGCCTATCAAAATGAAGGCCAAACCCTTCCAAATTGCAATCGGTCGAGGAACGGCACTAGGAGTTTACAAAATCAGTTTTCTATCCCAATAGGCTCTCGATGCATCGCCAAAAGCATGATCAAACACCCAAGCTATGATTTTTAAAGGTTCGACCTCCGAACACCAAAAATTGGAATATCCACAAAACCAATCCAAATCAAAGAAAATGCACATGAATAAGAGTTAGGAATTCATACCTAACCATCAAAGTTAATCATAGACTTAGACGTGAGTTAAAAATTTCACCTTTAGACCAAACACTATGAAGAAGAACCTATAGAGCAATGGCAAGGACAATCACTCTTCAATTCCAACCCAAAGAGCTTGAATCTAAGCTTGAAAGGGAAACATTTCCTAAATTAGGTTTACAAATTTCTGAAATTGGTAAGAGAATGAGTTGGAGAAGAAGGAGATGATACTTACCAATGCTTCTCTTTGAATTTGGAGTTAGAACTTGATTTGCAAATGGAAACCAGGGCTTAGGATTTTAATTCTATTTCTTTTCCCCCATTATTTTCTTTAGAACTGAAAAGATAAGGATGAGGGAATGAATGAAGACAAGTGGTTCAGTTTGGGGTATTAAGTTGGCTAGTGGGCTGAACCGAAACCCAAACCCAAAGTGAAAAAGGTCAAATTTTTAGCTAGCTCCAAACATATTGAAGTTTATACTTAAAAAGGTCGCAAATGCCATTTTGAACTCAATGGAAATGGTCTCGGGTCCTAATTCGACCGTTTTCCGACTAACGGTGAAATATGTAAATAAAATATTTAAATATACAATCGATAAATATGTGGATTCTGTAGGGCGAGTATTCTGGTATTTATAACTGGTAAACTCTAGGAAGTTCTATCCAGAATTTTTTTCTGGATATTTAGGTTTGTTTGTTTGGATGATTGGTTTCTATGGTTATTAGCATATGATCGATAATGTATGCTTATGATTCAAAATTAAATATTAGATGGATTATTAAATTACCTTTGCTTTTAAATTTCGAGGACGAAATTATTTTAATGGGGGAGGACTGTGACGACCCGGAATTTCGGGCAAAATCAATTTAATAATCTGAATTAAAAATTTAATTGATTTGATAATCTTTGTAATAAAATTTGAATTTAATTTAATAATCTAATTGAATAAATATTTAATTGGTGAATTTTATCTTTTAAAAGTTAATAAATTATTTTCTATTTATAATGCATATATATATATATATATATATATATATATATATTTGCATATATTGTAAATCGATATGCTTTGTTTTAAATTTAATAAATAAAGTATGTTTTCAAATTCTAATTATTTTTGGTAATTTGGAAATTGATTTATTTAATATTAATCTTTTCAAAGCTATTTAATAAATAAATAAAATCTTGTTTTTAAATGCTAATATTCATTTTGATAATTTGGAAACTTATGATTTAGTTTAATATATAAATTTTCAAAGCTATTTAAATAAATAATCATATAGTTTAAAATATTTAAGGCAAATATTAATTGTTGAAATTATATCTTAACTTAACTTAAATAAAAAAGGTTTATGTTATTTTCTTTTTAATATTACTTGATAAATATGATTTGAAATATATGTAAGTTTAAAATACAATTTACATATTAAACATTGATTCATATAAGGAGATAAGTAATTTATAATAAAAGGGTAATTTGTTTTATAAATTATTTTAAATCGATAAATTGTTATTTTTAAACAATATTTATAAATGTATTGGTTTTACAAATAGATTTGAAATTATATATAGAATTGTTATTTTTAAATTGAATATGTTGTCATAGATTGGCTTTAAATTGGTTTTTAAAATTTAATTTGAATTTGAATTAATTTTGAAATTCAAAAGGTAAATATTTTCAAATGTTTTGGATTTTTGAATATCTATATAAACTTTTATTTATGTATATAATTGGTTTTAGTTACCTATATATATAAATAATAAAGTACTTATTAACTAATTAGTTAAGTATATGCTTATTTAAACATTTAAAATTAATACTAATTACTAAAAAGACAAGTGTTGTTATATTAAGGTCTCATAATAACATGTGTAATAAAATGAATAAATGTGTATGACAAATGTAAAGATTTAATACAAGTGTCATTTTTTTTTAATTTTTCTTTTATTTCTTTTAAATAATCATTTATACTTATAAAACATGTTTTTCCTCCTCCTCGTTCCTTTTCTAATCTTCATTTTTAAAAGCTAAGATGAACTCAAACTTCAGCTGAAAATTTATTCAAAACCAAATCTAAACTTAAATCATTTCTCAAACAAAATTTGTACGTGTTCAAATCTGATTTTCAATACTCAAACTCCTCACAAAAAAAGAATTTCAATTCAAGCATGCAAACCCTTCTTCAATCAAAAGCCTGAAACATCTTCATAATGCAATCTGTAATCCACATTCAAAATGAAGATCTAATCAAAAACCTGAGATCGTTTTGCAAATTTTCAAAAGACTGAATATCTTTTTCAAAACTAAGATGAATCAAAAGCCTGCATGCAAATCTAAACAGCAAGCAAAATTAAGTTTAAAGCAAACAAGAAACTAGGGGCATTTCAGTTTAAAGTTCTCAAAGGAAAATGACATTTCCAGCAACTTCAAATTTGGTACTCTGTTCATCATCATAAAACTAGTGAGTAACATCATGAATTAAATGGTTTAAGTATATAATTATGTTGCATGTTCATCTCCGAAACAAATGTGTTTGTGAAGATATTTATAAGTATAGCGCTATGTTCACATATGAATATATTGGTGTGCATATTGTGTATCGGTATTCTTCTTCTCTAATTCTAGTGCCAGGCCCAAGATCAAATCAATATGCACTTGCCCTTGATCCAATCTATCTTAGTACTTAAGTCTTGAACAAAATATGTTTGTTATATCATAGATTTTAGTTTAAAAATTTGTTTAAGTAAAAAAATTGTGTATTGTCTCTGCAAATTTAAAACATCGGTGTATGCTCAACAAAAGTAAAAACTCAAACATAATAATTTATAAATTCAGGATTATAAATCGAATTCCTAAAATTAAACATGATTTTTAAAACTAGAATCATAATTTTTAGTTAAGTTTTGAGGGAGCAGTTCTGGGTAGAACTGACAATTTAAATTTGGACGTTTCTGATGATCTCGAGGATCTGGGAGGTTGTACTTTCCAGAGATGATATTAGAATAAACGGTGATGATGGGAGAATTGTCAGGTGGCGATCAAAGAATGCTGGTGGCGGCAACGACTGGTTAAAGTTTTTAAACTTAGTTTTGAGTAGTTCAGGAGTTTTTGATCATCGTAGTTCCTCTGGTTGATCGAGTTATGGAACTTGGGGATAGGGTAGTTAGGGCATGGACGAAGTCATGGCCAGAGTCGCTGGTGTTCTGATGATCAGCTGTAGGAATATTCAGGTTTGGCTCTGTGATTTCTAGGTTTTGGTTTGCATGTGCGATTTTGATTTCGAGATGTTTGTGAGGTTCTGATTGTCGATGTTTGATCTGAGAATGATCAATGACTTGCTCAAGGTAGTGGTGGTGATCGGAGAGGGTCGGAGCCACCGTGCATATGCAAGGTGCAGTGGTTGTGTCTGGTGAAGGTTGGGGTGTTGCAGTGTTTTTGGACTTGAGAAACTCTCGAGTAAATTCGAGTATTTGCTCGGAGAAATGAATGGCTTAGCTCGAAGTATTTTTTAGTGGCTCGGGTCATTTGCTTGATTATAGGTTTTTAAAACCCGCTCGCCTTTCAATTTTAAATTTGATTTTAAAATTTGAAAGCAGGTTTAAACAGTGTTTAAAACCCAAATTTAAAGCATGGATTCAAACTGAGTTTGTATCTTAGTTCAAAATTTAAATTAAGTTTTATAAATCAAATTGTTTTAACAACTTTAATTTTTTTAAATGTATTTTAAATGGTTGGAATTTAAAAGTAAATTTGGTTTAAATTATTTCAATTCTTTTTATAAGATGAGTATTTCTTTAACATTTGATTTTAAATGTTTGTAAATGGTTTATAAACAGTGTTAAAGTTTTGACTTTAAATCTTAAACTTAAATTGGAATTTAAAAGTAAATTTGTAGTTAAATGTTTTCAAATGTGTTTATGAATGATAATTATCATTAATAAGAAAATGTTTTTATAAAGACCTAATGGTTTGTGATACATTAAATTAATAAGGTAATTGAAATGGATAATTAATTAATTCAATTAATTAATGATTTGGTTTAATTAATTTAGTAATTAAGGTTTTGTATTTATTAAATAAGATTTAAGATTAATTAATTAAGGAATAATTAGTTTGTAATTAAGATCATTAATTAGATAAGATTAGATTTTTAATTAATGATTAAGAATTAATTAATGAAGTAATTAAGAATTAATTAAGTTACAGTTAAAACTTAATTAATTAAATAATTAGAGATTAACTAATTGGTTATTAAAGATTAATAAATTTGTAATCGATAATAATTAATTTAAGTTAATTACTTAAGAAAAAGTAATTAAAGAATTGTTAACGGTTAATGACGGTTATTAACTTGAGATTATTTAATAATTAAATAATGTGATTAATTTTATTAATTAATTGGATTAATTAATTTAGATAATCATTTATGGAATTTGGTTAAGTAGAAGTACTTTATGAAATTAATTAAAGGTATTAATTACTCAAGGTAATTAATTAATAAATTTAATTAGTTTAAGTTAACTAATTAGGTTTAATTAATTTAGAATAATCATTGGATGGTTTGATAAGTAATTACTTAATGTAATTAGTAAAGTATAATTACTTCGTGAAGTAATAATGGATAATTATAGGATGTAATTAATTTAATGGTGATTTGTCAATGAAAGTAACTTGAGTTTAATTACATTGTGTAATTAATCAAGGAATTAATTAAGACAACTAAATTAAGGAGTAATTAACTTATTTAATGAAGTAATTAAGGGTAGTTAATTACTGGATGAGATTAATCAAGGGATTATTTAAGACAGTTAATTAAGGAGTAATTAATTTATTTGATGAAGTAACTAAGGGTGGTTAATTACGGAATGAGATTAATCAAGGGTGATTAATAAATATGGTAATTAAAGATTAATTACTAAATAACATAATAGGATAATTAATTAAGGTAATTAGGGATCATTAATTAATAAAATTAATGATGTAATTAAGGGTTGATTAATTAAGATTAATTAATCAATAATAAATGATTAAGGAGTAATTAATTAATGTAATTAATTAAGGATGAATGTAATTAATTATAGTTAATTAATAATGAAGTAATTAAGATTAATTACTATATTTGATTAAGAATAATTAATTTGTGAAATTAATTAAAGGATAAATACTTGAATGTATTTGAAGGATAATTAATCAGGGATGATTAATTAAGGTGGATAATTAGAGGATAATTAATTAATTGATTTTTAATTAATCAGTGGATATGTAAGCAAGATTTATGATGATGAAAGTAATTAATTTAATTTAGTTTAAATTAATTAGAGACAAAGTGATTAATTTAATTCATTTTAAATTAATTATAGTGTGATTAATCCTTGCTTATGTATGGATGGATGATATTGATTGCCTTGAAGGTTTGGAATCTCAGATTTGAGATAAGTAATGCTGTGTGATATGGATGCATTGGTTGAAGTGTGATGATAATATGAATTATCTATATGTGATGATAATATGGATTACGCATTTGTGATGATAATGTGAATTATCTATTTGTGATGATAATGTAGATTCTATTGTGATATGTGAATAATCTATCTGTGTGTATATGGATAATAGAATTGAATTGTTTTATATTTTAAAACAACTTGGATCTAAAAGATGGCGTTTTGGATTTTGATGAGACTGTGATCGGGTTTCCAGATTTGGTTATCCGAAAACCACATCGATCGAAATTAACGATAGGTCATGAATCTCAAGTGAAGATAAAAATTCAGAGTGCAAGGGCTATCGTTGTTAACTCTGAGGGTGGTTCCAAAATGAGGGTGACAAGATAATGCCTTCGGTTTCGTTCGAACCCAGAACAAACTTGTATGGATTGAATGCTTTCAGAACATCGTCAGGTGGATGCTGACCACTCTAAGAGATGTGTTCTCTAAATGTAATCGTTGTCTCAAGCCTCATCAACTGGGAATGGCTAAAACCGGGGAGGTGCAGCAAGGCTAAGTGGGTTATGCCTAAGTATGACGAGATTTTCCCCTGTCTAGAAGTCCCTTTATATTCGGCTATGTGGGGCGGTTGATTCATGACAACTGCAGGAATTATCTTTTTCGTAACTATTCAGTAAGGAATGAATTCAGACTTGAGTTACAGGGGATTTAGGCTGGATCCTCGGTATGGTGATCTAGGCCACGTACTGTGATGGGCGGTACCCCAGTAGCCCTGCCATTGTACGGAAACCCAAACTCGAATAAGCACCCTTGGATTTGATTGTATACCTATGTAGCTGGAATTTAATAAATGTAACAATTTCGACTATTTCTTATTTTCTTGAAAACCCTAGACCTTATTATAATATCAATGGATTTCGTATCAAATGTTTTGGTTAGCGTAATGTAAAAACTTACCCATGTTTATGTGTGGGAAGTCTTACGTGATACTTTTTCAAAGGTTTTTCAAAGTTACGCAAACTTAACTTGTTACTTACACCAGACCAATATCTGACCCAGAGTTTATCTTCTGTTTTCTTAAAATCTTGGGTACTCAAATTTTTACGACTAGCCAAGGGATTCAGGTTAGCTTTGACGAATTATGGAGGAGCAATAGAGCAGGAGGCTTCAGCGTTGTAGATATTTATAGTTTTCCGCTGTGATTGGTATCTCTGTATTGTATTGAGTTGTAATAACTAAACATGTGTTTATAACTGTCTAGTATGTGATGTATAATCTGTGTAACTCTGATAGTGGTTGTATACTATGTAATACTTATATTATTAATATAATTTTTCGTTCCACTATTGATATTATGATGTTGTTTTTCCTTCTTTCTTCTCTATGTTTCTCTTCCCTATCCCTTTCATTCTTACTCATGATACGTCTTTCTGGATAGTGAAAGACGGGTCGTGACATCAGAATCGCATATTTCAAAACCAAAGGAAACTGGTAAGATTAAGTTAAACAAAGAGAAGAAAGCTCTCAAACAAAATACAGCTCTATTAGTCTAGAATGGGATGAAATGTCTATACGATTAAAAGCTAAGAGTGTTGATAATAAAGGGAGGGGTAAGGGTACTACAGTGTTAGGTACCATTTAATTTTCAATTTTATATATTAAATATATTGCTATATTTTCTTCTAATGTCAAGGGTATGAACTCCCTTACTAAACAGTCTGATAGAAAATATACCAAATGATGTGAATTATGAAAATTTTTGTCTCAAATTGTCTCGCAATTGGAAATCTATAAATAATAACGATTGTGGTTGAAAAGGAAGAATTACTATTATATGGGATTCTAATATCTGGATAATCTTAGATACCAGTAAAGATAAGCAGTTTATAGAGTGTCAATTCAAAAATACTAGAGTTTTTTCTCTGCAAATTGGAAGTATTTATGAAAGTGACCTTGAAAGCGAAAGAAATGGTTTTTGGTGTAAACTAAAAGCTTTGAATTTAATCTATAAATTTCCATGGATTATTTTGGGTGATTTTAACACTGTTTTTCATGTCTCTGAAAAATTTGGAGATAGAAAAATTCCTAAAAATAAGCTAGATAGGTTTAATGAATTTTTATTAGATAAAGGTCTTGTAGAAGCTATTATTAGCGGGAATAAATATACTTGGAAATCTGGTTTGGTTAAAAATATCCACTGTAAACTAGATTGAATTATTAAAGAATTTTCAAACATTTTTCTAATTTTCTTTGTTCCACTCTTGAGCAAAATTCTAGTGACCATATTCCTTTACTTGTCAATCTTTTTGTAAAAGCGGATTCAAGTAATAAATTTTCTCCTTTCAGATTTAAAAATAGTTGGATTTTAGAAGAGGATTATAAAGTTTTGATGGAAAACTGCTTGAATTTCTCTTGTATTGGTACTAAACAATTTCAGTTTAGTATGCATTTGAAAATACAAAAAACAATCTTAAAACTTGGAATAAAAATAGTTATATGGATAAAAATAATCTAGTTATTTTAAGAAAAGAAGGAAAAATTTATGAGATCTGACAGATGATAATCCAGAAGATATTAGTATTGCCAATAATTTTTTTCAATAATCAAAAAAGTCTTTCTATCGAGCTTTATAAAGATACAGTTAATGCTAGATAAAAAGCTAAAGTATATTGGCTTACTCTAGGAGATGACTGTACCGAAATTTTTCATGCTAAAATGAGTAATAGAAAGCATTTAAACAATAGTGGTAATATTATTGATAATGAAGGTAATTTATCTAATGCTTATGAAAAAGTTTCCAAAGAAGCCGTGAAATTTTATAGAGAACTTTATTTTTCTGATAATAATGTAAAAAAAATTCTTCAACTTATCTGTAAAAGTATTTTGAAAGATAATGCTTCTGAGATTTTACTTGCTCTAGTAACTATAGAAGAGATTAAACATATTATTTTTAATGCCAGTGACAATAAAAACCCAGGCCCTAATGGGTTTAATGCAAATTTCTGTAAAAACCATTAGAAAAATATCAAGGGGCGGGTTTTTGAGGTTTTTAAAGAATTTATGAAAAAGGTAAAATTCTCAAAGTATAAATCACGTTTTTATTACTTTAACTCCAAAGAATAAAAATCCCACTTGTATTGGAGCTTACAGACCCATTTCTTACTGCAACTTTATTTACGTCATGAATAATGTTCTAAGTAATAGAATCAAAGTAGTTTTGCCTTTTCAAAATTCTGAAAATCAGAGTGCTTTTGTACCAGGCAGACTTAAATATGAGAATTCTTTGTTAGCTCATGAGATGGACAGAAAATTAAATACAAAACAAGGTGACAATGTATGTATTAAAATTGATTTGCAAAAAGTATATGATAAAGTAAAGAGATAATTCATTTATCATATTTTGAAACGTATAGGTTTCCCTATAAAGTTTTGTGATATGATTCTAGAATGTATTAATGCCCCTACCTTTTCTATACATATTCAAGGCAAAGTAGAAGGTTTTGTTAAAAGCAATAGGGGTACTCGGCAATGTGATCCTTTATCACCTTATCTTTTTACTACGGTCATGGTGTATTTTTGTATATTAATAGAAACTGAAGCTATTAAAGGGAATATTAATCCCATTAATATAATCCAACCTTATATAAACCATCGCATATATGATGATGAACTTATAGTGTTTGCTAAAGCTAATAAGTTGAATGTAGACACAATTGTGAGAATTTTTGAGAATTTGAATTCTTATGCAGCCTGCAGCTTAATATAAATAAAAGTAAAAACATATTTTAGTAAACATAGTAAACATAAAAAAGATATTTTAGATGTGTTAAAAATTACAGATGGAAAACTTCGTATTAAATTTCTGGGATTGCCACTTTCTATAAATCAATTAAAGATTCAGACTGTTCTATACTTATTAAAAAATTTCAAGAAAGAATGGAAACTTGGTCTTGCAAATTACTTTCTATTATTGGTAGACTTGAACTTATTAAAACTGTTGTGTATGCAATTCTTTTATACTGGCTGCAAACATTTCATATTCCCGCTGCATCCATTAAGAAAATAGAAAGTAGATGTGCTCATTTTTTATGGAGGGGAAAAATATCGTAATTTAGTTGGGATAAAGTTTCTGGGACTAAAAATGAAGGGGGTTTGGCAATAGAAACATGAAAGATCTCAGTTTAACTTGCCACTTAAAATTATTTTAGAGATTTCTCAATGCAGACTTACCGTGGGTTAGGTGGATGAGAGCCAAATATTTTATGAATGGTAATTTTTGGACTACCCTGCCCAATAGTAACCATCCTAATGACTAGAAACAAATTCTAAAATTCAGAAATATTAGAAAAACCTTATTTAAAAAAAATTAAGCTAGGTGAAGAAATTAGCATGTGGTTTGACCCTTGTTTTGATAGTGACTCTTTTATAAATAAGGTTGGGTGGAATAGTCTGGTTAATTATGGAGGTACCAACGCTAAAGTGTTTGAAATTATTAAAAATAATCAGTAGCAATCACATTACATCCAATTATCAGCCCACATAAGTATGAAATTTGTGAAATTCATCTAGATACTAATGCAAATAATGACTACCAGGAATGGAAAGCAGGCAGCAAAGGGAAGTTTTCTTAAACAAGAACCGAGTTACAGGTCCTTATTTTTGATGCTGTTATAAGAAAAGTCCTTGTAGATATGAATGTGTAAATTTAGTCCCTATTTTTTGAAAAATAGAAAACGCAAGATGCTTTGTACTTTTCGGACAGAAAATGCAAGCTAACTTGCAACTTTTAGACTTTGATTTTTTTTTAAAATTTTAAAGATTTTAAAAATTTTTAAATTTTTGAAGAGCGTAAGTTAACCCGCGCTTTCTATCAGGAAAACGCAAGATAGTTTGCGCTTTTATTTTGAATTTTTTTCAACATTTTTGAAATTTTTGAAAAATATAAGTTCGAGCTAGTTTGTTCTTTTACATACTCATTATCATAGGGACTTAATTTACATACTCAGTATCATAGGGACTTTTATTACGACAACATCAAAAGTAGGGACCTTCAGCGCAAAGCCCCTTTCTTAAAACTACATGGGTGTTATTCAAAATAAATTACCAAAGAAAGATTAGTATTATTGCATATGGAATAGAGTGAACAGTCCTAAGATGGCTTTTTGTACATATTTTGCCATGAATAAGAGACTGCTAACTTTGGATAAAAGAAACAATATGCAATTTAGTTAATGAAAACGTTAGTCGCTTATTTTTTGAATGCAGTTATTCATATTTTATATGAAGTCAAATTAAAGCTATGCTGGATATTCAAGACAATAGTCAGATGGATCTTATGCATGCTATTCAGATCATCAACAGTAAATTTAAGTCGAAGTCTAAGGAAAGAGACTATGCGCATATCCTCATAACTACTATTGTTTTTAATATTTGGAAAGAAAGAAACTTGCATACTAATAATAAAGCTAAAAGGAATAAAGAGCAGATATGGCTTCTTGTAGATACTGATAGCAGAATTCTTCTTCATAAATCAAAGAAAAAATTAAAAGATCTAACCAAAATTCACTTCCTTAGCTGATGATTGGAGCTTTGAAGCTTGTAGCAAGCACTTAGAATTTACTTCAGTCGTCCGAGAAGCTTCCAGACCAACAAGCATGTTAATGATATGACCGGAGAGTCCAGCTTCCACAACTAGCAAGTTTTTGGTGTTAATACAGCTAATAGAAGCTTTAAAGTGGCTGGTAGCAACAATTTTCACAAGCAAATATTTGGTGTCAATGTAGAAAATCGATGCTTTGAAGTAGCCGGTAGCAACGATTTAGAGCAGGTTTCATCAGATCTAGGTCACAATGATGTCAAATCTAATAACCTCTCTCTCCTCCTCAATAATATGAGGAATTTTAAAAACAATGGTAGCTGTAAAGGGATGAGAAGTGATTTCAGTGAATCTTAACATACTGGGAGCGTGGTGAAACACACGGAGTGGAGAATAGCAGCAGAAATTCTTAGTAGAAGTTGAATCACTGTCGGCCAATTTTTTTGTTTTGTAGCTTTGTAGAGCTGTGTGCTGTTTGTCGGCAATCCTAGGTCGGGTTTGCGTTTATGTTTGTTTATCGGGTTGTGGGATCATATTACCCATACCTAGTTGTATTTGTTCTTGGGCTTGGCCTGTTTACCGAACTTCAAAAAAAGTACTATTTTTAGGGTACTTTCAATTTTATTGTCAAATTATATCTAAATAAGCAATGATACAACGATACTAAAATATATAAGATACCCACACTTTTGCTTCTTCAAGAGCAAAGGCTTACATAAGATATGATCCACATTAAAACATTTAAGCTAGCGACATAAAGAAAGGGTCATTATGGTTGAGTTCTTAATATTCGTAGCAAACTTATTTATTTCACCATTTTTGTTTTAATACATCTAAATAATAACTATCCATTTACCAATTCCTATAACATTTACAACAACTTTCAAAATATAATAAGGACACAATCCAACAACTGTAAGATCTATTGGCTCAAACAAGAACAAATTCATTATTCTTTTGAGTCTACTCTATCTCTCTAATAGAGTATAATGAAATAGATATTGATTTCCCAGTTTGTAATTAGAAATGGAGATATTACTGTTTAAATATCAACTAAGGTAATGAAATTTCATTATTTGAACGAGGACTTAATTCATTTCATAAAAATAGATTTTCAAAATTTTAATTTGAACATAATAGTTAACTTTAATTAGTACATAAAGCTATAAAAAATTTAAGAATTTTAACAATTTCTTAAAAAGAAAAGTGAATCACCTATGATCTAGTTATCCAATTAAAAAATCAGAGCAATTTTACAATATCCAAAAACCGCAGTCCACACTTAGATATATTATTGGTAGGAATCATGAAGTAATGGGATTTAATGTAGTGAATAATATTTTGTTGAGGCTGCTCTTTGGTCGTGATTTATTGGAGAGACTTCAATAATGGAAATGAAGGGTTCCCAACAGAACTGCCTAAAGTACTAAAAGAAAAGAGAACGCATTAACCATTGATTTAACTTGTTATACAAATGAAAACAAATTTAATTTATTTCTAAAATTCTAATATAATTTACATTAATGAATATATTCAACAAACTTTCTTATTGTATAAAAAATTTCAACACACCATCCCCACTTATTTCTTTTAACCTATTATATACATACCTAGATCATAGAAATCAAACAGATTCCAAATGATTACCGAATAACCAGAATATCTATCTTACCACTTATGATATTTAATTTTATTTATAGTTATTATGTATATATTTATTTTAAAATTATCTTTATAGGACTTAACAACAATACACAAAAGTTATACAACATATTTTTGACAATGATAGAAAAAATTGTCAAAGCATAAGAATTAAAAATGTTTATTGAACGAGTTAAATATAGTATATTTAACAATGTTAAAAGGAGATTGTCTCAACTATAACTTTCTAAAACATTCTGTAAATGATGTGAAACATTTTTAAATATTTTACAGTGTGAAGATTTCATTGTTGAATCAAGACATATAAAGCTTTGTAAATAATTTTAAATGCATTAAATTTATGATGTCTAAAAAGGAGCATCCTGGAATTCAACATCACATAAGCGTAGGTACACCACCTTGAGTGTGTCAGCTCCCAAATATTTGAAAAAATATATCTGATAATCATCATAAACCGAAATCTAAATATGCATCTTCCTTTCATCTTTTTATAAAATCTCCTCTCGTGCTACAGCATGGAAACAACCACTTATATACGGGAATGCTCATTTATCACCTTGCAACTCAAAAACGCAGTCGTATATTTGAATTAAGCATGCAATAAGGACAAATTTTCCAGATAAAATCCATAAAAAGGCGCATGTATGTAGAGATATTCTACAAGAGTGGATCCATTTTAGTTCACTTCATCAAAACAATGATACGTTGTGATTATTTGCAACTTAAATAGACATAAATGCATATGAACATAAGATTTGTGGTAACATCATTATGCATGTGCTCAATCAATAACTATGTACTATGTACGAATCATGAACGGGCACTACTGTATGAACATTATTGAAGATGTAGGATTGGTATTTTTCATTATAGAACTCATCCATGTTGGATCATTTTTGAACTTACAGAGACAATGCTTTAGAAGTTGCCAACAACAACTATATTTAACAGTATAGTGAGTAGACTGTTAATTTCCAATTCAAACAAAGAGTAAATCAGAAACATGGAATAAGCATAACACATACAAGCATCTAACAAACATCAATGCATCCTGAATACTCATTCTCGCATACTTCGTCACAATTCGCATCAAGCAATGGTTTTCCACATTTGGATCGGCAAAACTTCAGTTCCTCTTGACATTTCTCAAGGCACGAATTACCATTAGAGAATTCACTAATTGCAGTAATTGGTGATGTTGACGACGGTGACAAGATCAATAGCATAATCATCATCATGAGGACCATAATCATTTTTGTAGTTGCCATTAGTGATAACAAAAGTTGTTTAATTGTAATGTGTTATTGATATGTGCTAGAGGAGATTTTATAAAGACAACCAGGTATGAATGTAAACATTTATATAGAAAAGTGTACTAATTAATTTCTCACGTCAAAGGAAAAAAAGGAAACTAATAAGATTTATTGTCTAATCCTAAAATGAAGCTAATATTATTTATTATCTAATCCTTTTCTACGTATATATATTATTACTGGCATTGGTGATCTTATTAATTGAAACTCTTATTACTGGCCAAATTTTCTAATGCAATATCTAAACTTAAATACTTTCTATATCCAAATATTTGTTTTTGAAATGTATTTTTAATGGTGAAACCATCTTGGTGTATTAGTTAATAATCACTGATGTTATCTTAACTTTAATTTTATACTTAGTCATTGGTTTTTAACCATCTTATGCTTATTAGTTATCTGTTATAATTTAATTATACTAACCAAAAGTTTTTAGTAATATAGCTATATTCATTAAATATTTGTTTAATAATTAAGATGGAATTAATATTTGAGTCTTATCTTTTGTTTTCTGACGTAGGATTTAAAGTGGTAGCAGTTTTTGTGGTATGTGAATTTAGTATATATTTTTTTTAAAAACCATACAATTGACTAGAAGAGTTGGCCAGTTGCATGAATTATGTTTGTGTGAATCGCAAATGAAATAGATTTTGAAGTTTATCACTTGTACCATATAAACTAATGAACATCTTCAGTTAATCTATAAGAGAGGATAAGAGATTTTAATGTTTATCTGCAATAGTTTTATTAATAGTTGGAATAAAGTAACAACTTTTTGATCATACTGTTACCTTTTGAGAAGACTAGATTTTTAATGAAAATAATTAGTTTTTTTAAAAAGGGCATTTTAGCAATTTTTATAAAAATACATAAAATATACTTTTTACAAATTAATAAATTTGGAAATTTTGACTTCTCAAATGTGCAAAGTAGATCTTTTACCCTAAATTTATATATGAAACATCAGAAATGGATATGAACGAAGGAGAAATGGACTGTTTATTGGAACACACTATTTAGGCTAACCCAATTGGAAGCTCAAATGGTGCTAAGCTGTAACTTTGGGATTAGGATTTAAAAAAGGAGTAAAACATATACCTCATTATATTCTCCTTCATCATCATTGAATAGCCGACATTGATCCCTAAATTTTAAATTTCACTTTTCTACCTTAAATCTACCCAAAATTCTCCGATTGAAATACATAACCAAAAGGAAGGCAGGGGAACCCTAACATAATCTAAATTAACTCAAATTAGAAAATAGAATAAAAAATTCAAATCAGACTAGAGGTGGAAGTTTGGAGATTTCAATCAAATCGTAATTCAATGTGAATGGATTTATTTTCAAAGTTCGAGTTATTGCAAACAAATTGCACACACAAAGAGATATACACACACACATACACACACACATACATACATATATATAAGGTTTTATAATACAATTTAGAACTGATTTGATGTTTAAATTGATAATTCACATGAATTTGATATTTAGAGTACCTATGATTAAGATTACCATTATGATAATTGAATTTGGACAAGGGTTAAATTGATATATAATTTACCCTAAGCTATGTAGAATGGATTAATACAGTAGTTAGATAATCACTGGAGATGATTACTTGTTAATTTTTAGATATATTGATCATAGAATAATATATATGATTGAATGGTTAATTCATTTTGAAGATGTATTATATTTCTAATTAGTAAATTAATATTTGTTAGAGAATATTATGTGATGTTAATGAATACAAATAAGTAAAAAAATGAACCTATAATGAATTATAAGTTGCAACAGAAGTCTGAAAAGAAGGCATGCCAAAGAAGCGAGAGAAATTGGACGGAATGACGAAGTTTAGAGGGTTAAAATGCAAGCTACATGCATGCAGCCAACTAGGAGGTTGGAGTCAATTGAGAAACTAAAAAAATAAGAAAAAAGAGTGGAGTTTGATTCAATTAGAAAACAATGTTCTAGTCGACTAGAAGAGCATCATGTTACTACTAGAACCACCCAATCGACTGGAAATAGTTTCTAGTTGACTGGAGATAGTTTCCAATGGACTTGAAACCTAGTACCAGGCCTGGTTGAACTTGGACCGTGTAAAGTCCAAGTATGGTAGTTTCAAGGATTTATTTCTTTCTTTTTTGATGTTTGAAGTTCAAGGGACATTTTAAGGTTATAAAACATGACACTCAAAGCTATATTATGATTGTATTACAATTAGATTGCACTTATATTTATTGTTAGCACTATAAGTTACACATTTTGGTATGTGAATCATGGGAGAACAGATATATCCATTATGTAAGATTTATAATAAAGTAGTTGATGTACCTATGAGGAATTGAATTGTTGTTCGATCTTTGTATACTAATAGCTAGAAATAAGGAGCATAGGACATGGTAGTTTAATTATATAGGCGGTTTCCATCGAGATTGTACACTCGATATATTAATAAGCGGTTTACCATTGATATCTTATCATCGATGTATCAATAAGCGGTTTACCATCGAGATTGCATACTCGATGTATCATTTGATGGTACCACATCGAGATTGTATACTTAATGTATTGTATTATACTTGTAATTTATCATCGACTGTGTATTTGATGTATTGTTAGGTTTACTTGGCTTTATGATGTCCAAACTTCAGGTAGGATCCATGTTGTTTGAAAAGTGTACTATAGGTTAAAGTCCTATATTGTATAAGTTAGCTAACTTGTTTGGCGTAGGTGTAAAGGCTTAGGTATACACAACTAGGTTTTGTAACGTATATTTGTTAATATATTTGACTATTATTACCATGACATAATAGTCACTAAACAAAGTTTGACCGCTTCTCTCTTTCCCTCTTTATATTGTATTATAGGACGATAGGTCATTAAGGTTTAAAAAACAGAGTAAGATATGTGAAGAAGATGACAATGTATGCTGGGATTGTCATATTTTCAATTAATTATTAGGAACTTTCCCTAATTTCTTTACTATGGTGCTCACTATTTATTGAAGCAGAGATGTTTGGTCAATTTCCATTTGTATCTATTATTCCTTTTGCTGTTAGATCAAAATGGGTAGATGTTTAAAATTTATGTTTGTCACCGTACCAAAGAAACTAGCTCAACCCATTAATTCTTCCTTCTTGCGATGACACGAGTAAAAACGCTACCTTTAGACATTTAATGATACGTATGAAAGGGTGGGTTGTTACAGTTGTTATATGAGCTTAGGTTTAGAGTTCTTTAGGATTATGTGTGCACTGAGAAAGTGTAATTGTAAATTTTAAATTATTTACACATACACACACAAACATAGATATATATACATATATAGCTGTAAATAAATAAGTAAATATATATATATATATATATATGTGTAGCGGATACACACATATACAACTCTAGAAATGCTTACTATTATGTGACAAAAGTTGCTAATGATTCTTGTCTACAAATAAATGGAAATGATGCAGTTTCTACTCCTCCGCCTTCTTTGGATTTTCCTAAATTATGTTAGTATTTCCATAGCTTGGATGGAAAGAATTATAAGATAATCAAGTCATTTTTTGAGACAACTTATGAACTTAACGCCATTTTCAGCTTATTTTAGTATTTCCATGGCTTGGATAGAAGATATTGTGATGTTAAGTTCATATCAAAGGCTGAATGTGTAGTGGAACTAGGAATGTTTAGTTGTTTGAAGCAGGGATACCAAAATGTTAAGGATTATGTTAATGAATTTAATTTTCCAACGGGTTTTCTAATGGGTTAAACAGATCTTTGAGAGATGTGGCTTTGAGCACAGTACCTACCTAAGCTACGTTTGAGGGCTCGGTAGAATAGGCATTGCAGAATTTAGTTTAAACGGTCCTGACACGACCTTCGAAAATCGGCACAGAATACGACACTCGTATTCATATGCCGCAGATCCAAACGTCGAATCTGGTTCGCCGGAGCTTATAACACATTAAGTAAAACAATACAGCGGAAGAAAAAGAATATATCAATGCACAACATTGATACAATATCTAGATACAATGATGATACAATGAATAACAATATACATCAGAGATATGATACAAGATAATTGAAGCGGAAAGAAAAGATAACACAACAGCGGAACAACATCTCCAATATGGTCTTCAAGAGAGAACTCCAGTATCAGTAATCTCCATCTCCAAAGCACCAATCCAGAAATAGCTCGAACTCCCAATAGCGATGCACAAAGCTAAGCAAGGTCAGTCGTCTAAAGACTGAAGAAGATACCCAAGCACTGAAATCTATCGAATCTACACCTATTATTGATTATCTGAATAACCCAACTCTAGACTTCCCGCATAGGAAAATTGTGGGTGCTCAGAGTTAGGAAGGGAAGAATAAACTCCAAGTCAGTTGCGCGACTGGTATGAGCGAACAAAAAGTTAATCTTTTAAAACAAACAACAAAAGAATTTAAAATAAATCCGCAATGCTTTCTAGAAAATGAAACTATCATAAGGCCTCCCGTCGCACACACAATGCAAACGCAGAATTGGAGGAGATTTCTCCTTATGATAGTCAAATATGCTTACTACGCAAAAATCTTTCGATAATATTATTAGTGCATAGTGCAGAACACCTTTCGAAAGTATACTATTAATCTTAATCTTAGCCAGCATAGGCATTTCCTACTATGCTTACTATAGCTACCATCTAAACAGTGGTGACCACCATAAGTAAATGGAAGGTTCTACAACTAAAACCGTACAAGGCGCGTATTGAAGATTGGATTTCCAACAAATGGTTAGGCTAAGGAACTTCCAATTGCCACATGAGTATGCATCTAGAGGGACGTCCCGAGAACCTACCCGGCTCTCTGCCAACACAAGGCCGGGTTACCTCTATAACTAGGTAACTACTACTCGAGCATGCCATCCCCCGGTCATTTGCGATCTTTATCCGAGGTGCCTCTCAACCACAAAGCAATCACAAAGTAATATATTTGCAGTAACCACATAAGTTAAGTATCTGGGCTCCATGCCATGATACCACCCTTTTCCAGAAGGGAATGACACACCCTAAAGGGAGCGACCCTCATAACCTTGCCGCATCTTTCCTGTTTCGACCATTTCCGGATTGTGAGGTCCTGATGCAGTCTCGTCAACAAAGCCACGCTTTATACAAACCCATGCTTTGATCAACAAATGATACACAGCAGCACTCAGCATGCCACACTACCGAATTGGGAGTATATCACTGATAACCATCAACTACATAACCTCTGAGCTCATACGTCTCAGAGAATGGTGTTAAGCTAAGAGAATAAATTCTCCGCCACCAAACAGAAATGTATTTGATAGAGATCAGTTTTATATCTCAAAGTATAATGTCAGACGTACAACCATAAAAATCTGTTCCAGGTTCGAATATAACCACAAGCGCTTCCGAAGAAGCCCTTACAATTTGGGCATCCACAATTCCAATCGGACTCCCCATCACATATAGAGAATTCTATACCAGAGCAACTTAGTGCAGAGTCAATCGACGGGTTATCCTATCGTTCTCGAAGACACCCAGTCTTCACCACCGGTATTCAAATGCTATCGTCGTATCACTATTCGGAATGGGTTATATGACACAAGGTCCTCTCCCGGCTAAACCGAATAGTGAGCGCAATATTTAAAACATATGGATATTGGATTCCAGTTAAGTCATAACTTTTAAAAAACCCAAAACCTTTCTTCAAATGTTTTAAACAAATTGCCATTTCATATCTTTAAACAAAAAGATTCATTTCACAAAGTTCACCCAATTTCACAAAGATCGATTCCTAGATTTCAAAACAATTTCCGTTTTAATTGGATTAACTCATTAAATCCTTAAATCAAAGATTTAATTTATAGCTTTCAAAACACGTTTCCAAAGATTTATTCGTAACTTGGAAAACCATTTTTTTCAACTTGAAATCCCTTTAACGCAGATTGGAAATTTCTTTTCTTATATGAAAGCTTTTAGTATTTGAAAACAAATAGTTTTTATTTCAGAAAAATCCGATTTCAATTATACAAGTTAAAATCTTTGAGTTAAATTCAAATTCCCAAAACAACACTTTTAAAAATGGTTTAGAACCCATATAAACATGTATAACCCTTTTTTATTTTTAAATCATAAATAGAATTCAATTTCAAATTTTGAATTCAAATTTAAATCAAATTTCAAATTTCAAAACTAAATCAAGTTATTCAAAAATAACTTTTATTTTTGAAATTCCTTTTCAAAAGCTTTTCACTTACCCAATCCATTTCCAAAACTATTTGGATTCAAAAATTTAATTTTAAAACTATTTCAAAAATCCATGACTTAACCAATTTTCACGTGCAATCCATATTTTTGTGTGTATAAGTGTGGTCCAAGGGTTTTACACAATAGAAGTGCAACATCATCAATCAGTACATATTCAAATACAGCAATATATTTGATAAGCGGTATGAACTATAACGCTTATCTTCATTCACAGATCACAGATACATATCGCAAATAATAAATTACGTTAAACATAGCTCAAATCAAAACAGAGCAACATAATCATGGATATCAAATAATTCAATCATCTAATAGAATCCAAACATTCATAAGTAAGATCAGTTGATTGCCTGATTAATTCAAATCAGATTAATTACTTATGGGTTACTAATCTTGGTTAATTAACATTAATAAATTACAAATCATTTTGATTAATTATTCTTTAATCATATATTATTTAACCATTAATAGTACATTAATTAACCTTTAATTATAATTTATCAACCTTTAATTATTAAATAATTAACCTTTAATTATTTAATTCACCATTTCATTAATTATCTTTAATTGATTAATTAACCCGTAACTAATTAATTACCATTAAATTAATTATCCATAGTTAATTACGATAAGTTATTATACCTAATCTTAAATCAATGTTAATCACTTGATTAATCCACCTTTAATTATTAATTAATTACTTATAATTAAGTAATTATCTTTAAGCAATTAATTGATTTCATTAATTAATTTTCATTAATTAATTACATTAATTAATTAATCCTTAATTTATAAATTAATTAACCTTAAATTAATAATTAATTATCTTTAATTAATTACAATAAGTAATTAACTAATCCTTAACTAACAATCATCCCTTAATCACCTTCATTAATTAATTGTTCTTTAATTAATTAATTATTCTCAAATTAATTACCTTTATTGATTAATCACATTAATTAATTATCCTTTCAAATTAATTAACCTTTTTTAAAACTTTGTTAATCAAGTTTTAAATCATTAATTATAAGTCCTTAATTACTTCAATTAATTAATTATTTTATGTAATTAATTACTTTAATTACTTACATAAACAAATCATCTTTTAGTTAATTACATAAAGTAATTACTCTTTAATTATTAAGTAATTATAAATCATTGATTATTTAATCACCATTAACAATATAAATCAATTTACTTTTAAATTAACCATTTAAACATTCATTAACCTCTAACTAATTTTGTTATGTTTTATTTAAAATAACTCTATTTAAAATATAAGTTTAAGACAACTTTAACTTAATTTATTTAAAAACAATTTATTTCACAACCTTTAACTTCACATTCCACTTAATAAACAATTATCATTTTATAAAGAACAATTTTAGAAATCAATATGGCTTAGATTATTAAATTTTAAAACTAGGAAAATTATTACCCGAGCCAAAATGACAATTACCCAAGCTATCATTGAGTTAAACCTATGTCTTCCCCAAGCAAAACTTTCTCTTCTTTACTTTAAACTTTGTTATAATTTAAACTTTTAAAACTGAGATTCTTCACACGTGAATTACCCGATTCAAGGCTCGAGTTAACTCATCACCTACACGAGCTTCTACCCGAGCTAAACTTTATCTTCCCAGACCCAAATTCTACTGACACGAAACAATATACGTCCACATGCACCGGAGATCGACGGCGCTACGATCATCAACAAGACGTTCAACAAATTACTGATCATCCCCTAAACCGATACGACTACCCAGAATTTTCGATATCACCTGAATTCGAAATCGAGGCATCAAGCACACCCAATTCCCAAACTTGGATCGCCAAAACCATCAAGTACCGCCACCACCATTCGTCAACGACCACGTAACCATTACCATAGCTTCATCGATAACCTATGCTCCCTTTCCCTTCGGTCCAGTGCAACTCGGTTCATCAGAGATGATGAAATTCTTCACGCTGACACACCTAACAAAAATAACGGCCAAACCCTAATTTATCATCGCCTCAACCTCGATGGATTATAAATCCATTGTACATTTTTCTGAAGGTCCTTAGACCGTCCCCCTTCTTTAGTGACGAACATGACATCCAATTCGTCGTTGATGAAGGAGATTGATGAAAACGAATTTCCAGTATAACCCCAAAATCCCATCTCAAAACAAAACTAAAAATTATGATTTTTGTCTTAAAATTCATTATTCATAATATCGAATCAGCTAATATAATCAATACAAGAAATTATGAAAATTAAATTTCCTGATCATTTTAGATTATTACCGCTATTTATTAATTTGAAATAAATATTCAACATAAACCCTTGCAATTATTTTCAAAAATAACATTAAACTCTTATAATAATTTTCCATTTAGAGGTCTTAACCCACATTTGTTTATAAGAAGAGCAAATGGATTTATTCAAATAGACCTCAATCTATAGCATTACAGAATATATGCGTATGCATACGTATCCAAATATTCTTACAATACATATTGCATAATTCAACTATATTCTAGTTGAATACATCCAAACAAACACACATACATCATCATAGCACAGAAATGTCACATTCATCAGAATCAAAAGATTAAGGGTTGAACATTTTCTCACAGAGTTTTTTTTTTCGAAGCAGGGTACAACAGAGCCTGGAAATGATGATTTGAATTTGAAAATCCGGAACTAAATTTATCCGTGAACTTTAATGTTGAATTGAATATATGATTGATTTACTTTGATGTGGGATCTGATTTCAAGCTTTCTTTCAAATCTTGTTTGCTTGTTAAGATAATTTTTGAATTTGTCTGAACTGCATTTGCTTTTCCAGGTTGATGAGTTTTATTGAGTTGCTTCTAGCATTTTTTATTCATCTTTCTTCAGATATGAACTGGAAGTATTTGATTTCTAGGCTCTAGACTTTGAACTACTATTTTGATTTTCTCTTCCAAAGCTTGAAGATTGTTTCAGATTTTTCCCTGATGTTGATTTAATTTTTTTTTTGAGTTTCATTAGAGCCTGGCTTTGGATTTTCAGGCTTGAGAGACTTACTTTTGAAAACAGCCTGGATTGCTTTTCTTACTTATATTTATAAAAAAAATTAAATTGAAAGAAAAAATGGGGCACTTGTTTGATTTCACACTTCATGCTTTTACACTTGTAAATTAATTAGGTGCATGGCTTACAATTGTATAGACACAACCAATTTGTGTTTTAAACCCTATTTTTAGTTTTATTAAAAATTATGTTTCAAACCTTTCTTTATTTTTTATTTATATTTTTAAACCCTTTCTTTTATAAATCACTTAATCTTTATATTTACATATGTTTATGTAATATATTTCCTATTTAGTTTAAATATGTCCAAAACTAATTTATTCCAAGTATAAATGGAAAATATTCTAAACTTTTTATTAAACCTTGTTTTATAAATGAATTCATAACTTTGTTTTTAAACCTTAGTTTATTTATAATTTCAATTGTAAATGAATACTTTCCTTTTTTACATTACCATGTGTTTTAAATGTTACATACAATCTATGTTTTTATTATTTTCAAATGGTCTTAGGCTTTATTAATTTAAAAAAAAAGTAAATACATATTAGGACTTTATATTCATACATTTTAATTTGTACTTATACAAATTTATAACAAATGATTTTGAAATCAAATTAGATTATATAACTACAATTCTAATTAGATACATATGTAAAAATACAACTTTTATATCCAATTAATTTTATAAAAATATTAATTATTGAATTTCAATCGAAAAATAAAATTTAAGCGATAATCTATTTATATAAATAAACATGCACCTTATTCATTTTGGAAAATTCAAATATACCTAAAAAATTCTATTCGTAATATACTTCATTCTTAGAACTTCCAGCTTAAAATTTAACTCAATTTATTTTTTTCAAATCCGAATAAATTCTCAATTAATTCACAATCGAATCCAAAATTCTATATCAATTTCTAATTTTTTTCAAAATTTAATCCCAAAAATTAGATTAATTATCAAATTACTTTCATCTAGAATCCCAGAATGTTACAGATTCCGCCCCCCTTTAAAAAAAAATTCGTCCTCGAAATTTGAAAGGGAGACAACAAGGAAAAGATGAAAAGATAGAGAATAACTTTTCAGATTATACTGAATATTTATTCGGCTTTTGGCTTACCAAATTGGAATATCAACAATATGAGAAAAAACTCATACAATTATTTCCCAAGATACCCGGGTCCACCGGTCTACGAATACGCAAAGGCATTGATTAGTTCGAAGGGATAATTAATCATTCGTAGAATATATCGGATCCTAGAGAATAGATAGATAGATTCAATCTTCTACAATTTCTCAAACACTAGATATGGATTCCAACTTAGGTTGGAACATACCAAAGTTTACAACAACTTGTCCCTCTTAGGGCTTCAGTTTACACAAGAAATTACAATAGAATTTCAAATTTGGTTTTAACCGATATCGTTTTATTGATACAATTCAAATGTTAACGCTAAAAATCGAACGCTAACACCCCGGTGTAGATTGAAGTTGAGCGAAAGCACCACCCGTGAACACGGGAACAAAAAACAAGTAGAGAAATCACAGATAAAGCAGAAAAAACAACAGTTTTTATAGTGGTTCGGCTTAGGGTAAGCCTACGTCCACTTTAATTCTCTTTATTACTGAATCGATTACAACTTTACAACAATCTTCAATTACAATTCCGATGAGACAAACAACTAGAACTTTGATGCAGAAGAATTCTTTAAATCCATGTAGATTGCGTTAGATTTCCTCTCAAAGTTAGTTGAGATGCCTTTCGTACTTGAAGTGTCGAGTGTGTCGAGAATACAGCAGAGTATCGGTGCTTAAAGAGGTCGGCCAAAAGTCCCCTTCATGCTCGAGGTGGGTTGGTATTTATAGGTAAATTCCCCCCTTTAGGTCGTAAGTTGTGACCGGTCTAAGGTAAGTCGTGGCCGACTCATCTGGCCCCTCCATGGTTTCACAAAAGTTCATTTGTATAAGTCCCAGGTCGCCCCCGAGTCAACACAACCTTGTCCCAGTAATATGACATCGGGCTTACATTTAGTAGCCTTAGGTCGTGGACGACTCAAGTTGGGTCGTGAGTCGTGAACGAGTTAGCTGGCAAGTCGCAAGTCACGGCTTAATTGGTAAGTCCGGGATCGTGTACGAGTTAAGAGACCACTGTGCCAAGTAGCTGCATTGAACTTGTCCTCCTTTGCTTGGGTCGTGAACGACTTAACATAGGTCATAGGTCGGTTGCGACTTAGGTATAGTTCATGATCTTGTCCCTGTCTTGAGCGGTTAGAGCGGAAAACTCTCTGGATAGTTAGGTCGGCTTCCATCTTAGGTCGGTAGCTATCTTAGGTCGGTTGCTATCTTAGGTCGGTTGGGTCGGCGTTCTTGTTAAGTATTAGGTCGGTATCCCTTTTAGGCCTTAGGTCGGTAACCTTGTTAAAGTATTAGGTTGGCAACCTTGTTAGGCCTTAGGTCGACATCCTTCTTGGCCTGTTAGGTTGGTATCCTTGTTAAAGTATTAGGTCGGTAACCTTGTTAGGCCTTAGGTCGGCATCCTTCTTGGCCTGTTAGGTCAGTATCCTTGTTAAAGTATTAGGTCGGTAACCTTGTTAGGTCGGCAACCCTGTCAAGGCATTGAGTCGGCATCCCTTTTAAGTCTTAAGTCGGTAATTTTTTAGGTCGCTGAGTCATGGTCGAGGCGGAGTTAACATTTGCCCCTCGAAGTATACGCCTAATGGTTAGGTCGTGTGCTTCGATGTCCTTTAACCCGTCCACTCTCTAAGTCGGTAGGTCGTACGCGACCTAACAGTTAAGTCGTATGTGCCGCTTCAGATCCCTCCACTGCAAGGTATAAGTCGCATCTTCTTCTTCCTTCTCATTACCTACTCCCTTGATTCTGCCATTAAAAACTTTCTCAAGCTCCAAAAGGAGATTTCATTCCAAACAATCACCGACAATCTTTGCTATTCATCACGTAAGTAAACCTGCTTCCTTCTCGATCCCCTACTGCCATTGATTTATGAACCCATTCAAACTTCACCCACCTCCTCACGTAGTGCTCCATCACGGATCTTATCATACCGATAGTTAATGATCCTGAGATGGCTCAATTCGGATTCAAACGGTTGATGAAACGATGCCGATAGGTCACTGCTTCGGGCTAATCAATCCTGATTCACGTTAGGATTGTGGGGTGTTGAATTCGTGGGGGTTTTAATCTGGTTTAATGAATGACCCGATAGCATGAAATAGCATAAATGAAATGAGGGTTTTTTGGTTGAGGGAGTGGCTAACGGGTTAACGGGTTGAGTGGAGCGAGATATTGATTTGTATACGATCCAGTGAATTTGGGTGACTTAACTTCTGGCCGACCTAATCCTCTGCCGACCTGACCCTTAAACCGCGGTAAAATTGCTGACCTCTTCTTCTGCCAATCTAACCCTTAAACTATGGCCGAGTTAACCCTTAAACCGTGGCCGAGTTAACCCTTGGGGAATTTCACACCACTTTTTGAGCCAGAGTCTTCCACCTTACTACTCCTCACGACCTAAAGAACTGCCGATTAAAGGAACCAGAAACCTAATCTTAACTCGCGAGAGATTCCTAGGGTCGCAGCCGAGTTAACACTTGGATGCCCAACTCGAATTCTCACTTAAAAGCATAATTCCAATTTGAATTCTTAACTTGATCTACTGTACTGAACTGCTTAAATCCTGGATTGTTTTAAATTGTTGCTTTACTTCACAGACCACATTAACTTATAGGCTAACAACCTGCTGAAAACAACAATCACAAAAAACCAAGGCGAATATACTGCCATTGACTACCCACATCAAATGACAGATTAGTCGACATAAAGTAATCAACTTAAATACAATGTATGAAATGTTGTGAACCAATCAACTAAAGTGAAGTATTAATGCAAAGCATCGCTAACTTGAACTGATTTGTTTGCATCAACATTACACTCGCATATTAAAACAACGAACCCTGGACTTTGTAACTGACAAATACTTGCTAGTTTTTATTCCAGTTACATTTTCTTATTGCTTGATTGATTTTACACAACACTCTATACACTTTAAGAAACGTGCACCTTCATGTTTGAATATCCAGTTGTTTGTGTAGAATGACTTCCCATCAAGAAGAAGAAGTGGTAGCTCAGGCGGGAGAGACCTTTCAAACAGCTGTTCCCATAAAGAATCCTCCAGAGAGAACTTCGACTATTATAACTCCGAGAGCATTTATTCAGCTACGTACTCAATTTGGTTTTGCTGAAAATGATGCCCTACTTCCCGGGCCAAATGATACTGCCGACAGTCCTCCCCCTGGTTTTGTTGCAGTCAATCGTTAAATGTGCCTAAGCGGGGCGATTTCTCCCTTTAACGACTTCCTTGAAAACCTTCTCCTTCGGTTGACAATCTCTCCTTTCCAACTTCATCCTAATGGCTACGCCATCTTGATGGGGTTGTGTGATTTGTTTAGGAGAACTCTTGATCGCTTGCCACGTTTTGAAGAAATTCGCTACTTATGCTCGTTTGCAAAGAGTAAAGACCATCCTTCCCTTATTATTGTGAGAAGCGCTAGAAACCGCAAGCTTATTTCTGATCTTACCGAAAGTGTTCATGGATTTTTGAACCAGTTTTTCTTTGCTCGCTGCCCCCCCAGGGTTTTATGCCATTTGGAGAGTAGGAAGTAAGATTACCTGTTTTTATTTTCTCCATTTCCAAACTTTTCGAGATCTGAATTACCAATTGTAATTTCATTCTTTGCTCTTTTCAGCACTTCCTCTCCCTTCTAGAGATCCAAGCCACAAGCAAATTTTTGAAAGATTGAGTGCCTTGGCCACGGAAGAGAGAAGTATAAAATTTTTGTTGAGGGATGAACTTTTGCATCAGTACGGGCTTTTACACATTTCTCATTCTACACATCCTCATGAGGTCCCATACTCCCCGGCTAGAGCATTAGATACCCCGGTTTCTTCTGACGCACCCATACCAAAAGAACCTGCTCCTGAGACTTCTCTGGTGAACTGCTCTACTATTGTCGATGTTGCGGGGTCGTCTAGCAAATTCACACTTGCCCCAGTTATTGAGGAAGAAGAGCCTCACGGATCTCCCCAACGTTCACAGATGTCTGGCGAAGAAGCCGGGAAAACAAGCCCTGTCAGGCAGAGCGGGGACGACGCTTTCGAAGGGTTGAGCGACCTCTTTGCCACCTCACAGGAGATCTTTAAAGATGACCCTGTCACTACTAGGGTTTCTCCTTCAGTAGTGGAAGTGACTTCTTCTTTGCAACAAGCTCCATCCACCCTAGAGTTGACGTTAACTACGACCCCCACGATTACTCCGCAATCAAAGAGTGGTTCGTAGTTTGATGCGCGTAGCTTGCACATCACACACACTTAGAATCTTTCGGTACTTTTATACTCCTAACTCTTTGTACTTTGAAGACTCTAAAGTTATGCTTCTTCTCTCTTGAAGACTTTTAAGACTTCTCTCTCTTTTTATTTCAGATTCTCCGATGGGACGCAGCGGCTCCTACTATGACGACTTTCAGCGCTACGGGAGGCGTAGTCAATATGATTATAGGCGCTACCTTCCCGTTCACATAGAAACCGATGAAGAGAGAGCCGCCCGAAAGGCCCAGGAGAGGAGGGCTCAGGAAGAGCGTTATGAGAGAAAAGAAAGGGAGGAGCACCATGATTCTTCCCAGAGAGGTGACGATTCTCACAAGGGAAAGTCGCATGATGATCGGGGAAAAAGCCATATAGTTGAGGACCCAAGCAAGCGTGACCGGCACAGTGAGAAGCATAATCTTCAACTCCTGAAAAGGTCACTGCCCCCGTCTCACTTGACATTCCTTCTGGCTCTCCTGCTCTTGGGAAGACAGACATTCAAGCAATAGTTAACAGGCCTAAATTTCAAATTGTACCAGGCCCGGCCACTCTGCAAAGCCGGTTTCCACAGTGGTGTCTAAAGGGAGTGCGGTTTGATCTTGACTTGGTCCCTATTGACAAGCCCGCCATGCTACGAAATCTCGATGCCGTCAGACTGATATTGAAAGAATGTCGAACTGGAAAAAGCTTGTTGACGAGCTTCAAAGGGTAAACCGTGCGAATCTCGAGGCCATGCTTACTGTGGAAAATACAAAGCTGAATGGCAAAAGGTTCTTGAGCAGCATGATACTGAGATGAGGAGCATTACTACTTATAATGAAGAGCTTGAAGCGAAGGTTGAGAAGCTTTAAGAAGGACTCGCCACTTCCTCTACTTCCTATACTAAAAAAGAAGAAGTGCTTCAGAAACAAGTGAGAGACGCTCATGCCGGCCAAAGAGACGCTGAAGACAGGCTCGAAGTGCAAAAAAGAATCAGTGAGGGCTATATTGCTGATATTGCAGAGCTTCGGAAGAAAACCAGCTCCCAAGAGGTGGAGATTCAAATGCTAAAGCTTCAACTCTACAAAGCTGAAAGAGAGCTTGATGAGGCCGTTGCCGGTAAAATTGCAGCTGAAGAATCACATGAGGCAACAAAGACCAGCATCAGCTCGACTTTATTTGACTTCTACCTGCACAGCATCTTGGGGAACGGTAGTCTCGCCTTTCTAGGCCCCAAATATGAAGTTACTCTAGCTGAAGTGTGGGAGGCCGCACTTGACATGCCTGGCGGTAAAGGTGCTGGCTATGCCGAATCAGCTCTTGAGGAGCATTACTTGGATGACGACGCTCGCGCCGCTCTCGCCAAGGGAAAAGAACAACTTGCAAAATTAAGAGCTGAAATGGCAAAAGGGGAACGTTAGGAAAAACTACTTCAACTGTTCCAATTCAGCCTTCACCTCCGGCTGAAATCGACATTATTGGCTCTAGTTCTCATTCTCCATCCCCTGTAAAGTTACCACTGAGATCACAAGCACACAGGGTGGAGATGAAGGCGAAGAGAGCGCCGAAGCATAGGCTTATGAGGTTGATATCGGGAAGCCGACTTCTCCAGGTAACACTGTTAATCTTGCCCAAGTAGACTGCTCGTCTGCTTCTTATGAGTTTGATGAGCTTCTCGACTATTTCCTGAACCTTAGCAGCCTTTATCTCCTCTCTTTACTGACTTTAACTTCTTTTCTTCTGTAGAGAAAGCATCAAGCATTGTTCAAACTTCCCCTCCTCCAATTATTCCTCCTTCGGTTCTCCAGGTCACTCCTCCATCCGCCTCTCAACCCGGGTCGCAAGAGGAGCAAATAGAAGATCTTCATGGCTTAGATGATCTTATTGCTTCTCAAGAACATGGGGGAGAAGGGCTTGGAGAAGGCAATGAGTCTCTGGAGCGAACCACTTCTGATAACATAAAATTATCTTCTCTTGTTACTCCAGGAAGTGAGTCTTCTTCAAGGAAGAGGAGGAAGCGTGTCACTTCCAAGAAGAGAAGGGAAGACATTCTTGTTTCTGAAGAGGGAGTGAAAGCTAATTGTCAGTAACCCTTTCTCCTTCATCCCCAACTCTCCCAAGCCATCCTGAAAAGCTGCCTATTAGGTCAGGTGAAGGCTCTAAGGGTGGTGGCAAGAAGAAGTAAGGGGTCCTGCTTCGATTTATCTTTACTTTTTGCTTTTTGCATGTACTGGCCAAAGATTGTGCGGTTACCGACCTCCGCTTTTCTTTTTATTTTGAAACCTGTACGTGTACAAAACTTTGACAGTATTGAATAAAATGATTCTTTTTGTTTGTACAAACTTCTGTCTGTATTTGAGAATGCATTTACCATTCATTTTTGTACAAGTTTCTTTATATGATATTGAAGTGAGCTTGTGGTATGTTGTTTGAGCGTAATTTTTACCAACGTAGCTATACCATGTTGCCCCTATACCATAAGCTCATTGCAATATTTTATACTTTGAGGGGACTTGTACTCCTATTTTCTGGAGAATAATTATTCCATACTTGAAGGAATACTATTCTGCTCAAAACAGAGTACAGCTCACTCCATGTGAGTTTCTATGCTTCATCCTTCGAAGATATCACTTTTTCTTTTGTGCTTTCACACATTTTTACCAAGTGAATTCTTCTATGTGGTAAAGCGGGCCTCTGAAGGGAACTTTAACTTCTTTTTGAGGAAGATTGTTTTCGAGAATAGAAGAACCAATCTTCCTTTGAATGCTAAAGTGTGCCTTTGTAGAGGGCTTCTTCTCTTTTTTTTTATATTGCACCTCGGTGGAGGGCTTTTGATCTTTTCTCTGCATTTCTGGTGTAACGCTGAAAATCGAACGCTAACACCCCGGTGTAGATTGAAGTTGAGCGAAAGCACCACCCGTGAACACGGGAACAAAAAACAAGTAGAGAAATCATAGAGAAAGCAGAAAAAACAACAGTTTTTATAGTGGTTCGGCTTAGGGTAAGCCTACGTCCACTTTAATTCTCTTTAATACCGAATCGATTACAGCTTTACAACAATCTTCAATTACAATTCCGATGAGACAAACAACTAGAACTTTGATGCAGAAGAATTCTTTAAATCCATGTAGATTGCATTAGATTTCCTCTCGAAGTTAGTTGAGATGCCTTTCGTACTTGAAGTATCGAGTGAGTTGAGAATTCAGCAAAGTATCGGTGCTTAAAGAGGTCGGCCAAAAGTCCCCTTCATGCTCGAGGTGGGTTTGTATTTACAGGGAAATTCCCCCCTTTAGGTCGTAAGTCGTGACCGGTCTAAGGTAAGTCGTGGCCGACTCAGCTGGCCCCTCCATGGTTTCACAAAAGTTCATTTGTATAAGTCCCAGGTCGCCCCGGGTCAACATAACCTTGTCTCGGTAATACGGCATCGGGATTACATTTAGTAGCCTTAGGTCGTGGATGACTCAAGCTGGGTCGTGAGTCGTGAACGAGTTAATTGGCAAGTCGCAAGTCACGGCTTAATTAGTAAGTCCTGGATCGTGTACGAGTTAGGAGACCACTGTGCCAAATAGCTGCATTGAACTTGTCCTCCTTTGCATGGGTCGTGAACGACTTAACATAGGTCATAGTTCGGTTGCGACTTAGGTATAGTTCATGATCATGTCCCTGTCTTGAGAATTTAGAGCGGCAAACTCTCTGGATAGTTAGGTCGGCTTCCATCTTAGGTTGGTAGCTATCTTAGGTCTGTAGCTATCTTAGGTCGGTTGCTATCTTAGGTCGGTTGGGTCGGCGTTCTTGTTAAGTATTAGGTCGGTATCCCTTTTAGGTCTTAGGTCGGTAACCTTGTTAAAGTATTTGGTCGGTAACCTTGTTAGGCCTTAGGTCGGCATCCTTCTTGGCCTGTTAGGTCGGTATCCTTGTTAAAGTATTAGGTCGGTAACCTTTTTAGGCCTTAGGACGGCATCCTTCTTGGCCTGTTAGGTTGGTATCCTTGTTAAAGTATTAGGTCGGTAACCTTGTTAGGTCGGCAAACCTGTCAAGGCATTGAGTCGGCATCCCTTTTAAGTATTAAGTCGGTAATTTTTTAGGTCGCTGAGTCATGGTCGAGGCAGAGTTAACATCAAATTTATCCTTATATTTGTTAACCAATTTATTTCAATTTAAATTTTCAAATTAATTAGAGTTTAAAACGAAAAGCTGATAATTAGAATACGAGGTAGGAACTTATCTATACGATTCGCAGGCCATCATCGCACCGATGCTTCTTCTTGTAGCAGCTACGAAGCAATCAAAAACTTTGAAATCGAATCAAAGGAGATTGATAGAGAAATTTTTTTTTCACTGTTGTTGGGTACTGACCATTTACAGTGGTACTCTCCTGTCCCTTATCTCGTCCTCTTCTTGCACTCATACTTACTATCAGTGGATAGTAAGAGAATTTACTGAGGCATTCGAACGGATATCTTATGGGTATAGTCAATCTAGGGTATACTTCACCCTATCTCTAATGAGTTACTTAATGTGTTATACTCTTGAGCTAAATTTCAACCTTCAGCTCTGATACCAAGTGAAACGACCCTGACTCGACCTTCGAAAATGGCACCGAATACGACACTCGTATTCAAATGCCGCAGATCCAAACGTCGTATCTGGTTCGCCGGAGCTTATAACACATTAATTATAACAATACAGCGGAAGAAAAAGAATATACCAATATACTACATCGATACGATATCTAGATACAATGATGATACAATGAACGACAATATACATCAGAGATATGATGCAATACAATAGCAGTGGAAAGAAAAGATAACAGCAGCAACGGAACAATATCTCCAATATGATCTTTAAGAGAGAACTCCAGTATCGGTAATCTCCATCTCTAAGGCACCAATCTAGAAATAGCTCGAACTACCAATAGCGATGCACAAAGAAAAGCAAGGTCAGTCGCCGAAAGACTGAAGAAGATTCCTAAGGAAAGAAAGATATCGAACGAAAGACTTCGAAAACTATCGAATCTACATGCAATAGCCCTAGTTTTTCTAGCACTTATTCTTTTATTTATAAAACCTTGAAATTTGTTTTAATATATATTTTTAATTTGATTAAATCTTTTCCCAAAATTTTAAGTATAAAATGGAAGTTCTGAAATTTTTTAACTTTGTTTAAAAGATAACTCAAATTGGAATTTTAATAAAAGGATTGGATTATCTACTTGCTTTAAAAATTTGGTAATGCTTTGTCCATTTGAATAATAAATCGCTTTGTAAATGGTAATAGTATGAGAGAAGAAGGTAACCATAATTCTATCTTTTATTCGAGTAATAAATTTGAAGAATATTTATAGTGTACAAGGAAACTGTTAAATTACGCATTTAAAGGGTACGATATTTAATAAATAACGTATAAAATAGAAAATCGTATTAATTAAAAAGCGTTACTTTTGCATTAATTTTGGGTGTATATTTTGCGTAGGTTCTACGCATTTTTAAAATTCACACCGCAATATATATATGAACAACACTTATTTTCGGTTGTTCTACTGATATTTGTTGTATACTTTTTAAAGCAAAAAAATAAATATTAGAAAGGAAAGAAATTTTACCTTAACTACATAAATAAATATACAAGTAGACATGCATTCTTTTAAGAGGGAAAGAAATAAATTTTCCCTTTCCGTTACCTCCTTTTATCTAATAGAAATAAAACACATTTGTTTAAAAACGTTCAAACCGTAAATTAGTGACATTTTCTTCAACTTAAATCAACGCCATCGAAATATTTAGTGCTTGCCTTTTTCTTTCCCTGAACCAACGCACTCACATACGAAATTTATTGCCACTTCGCTACTCTAAATTCACACAAGTTATTATAAGATAAGGTAACGTTCGACATCAAATATCATTCCGTTTCCTCTGCTATCAAAGGCCAATTCTCTCATTTAAACGCGTTGTAATAAATTTGTCTAAAATTCTATTCCGTTCAAGGATAAAATAATTGCTTGCCGCTTTTAAAATCCAATCAACAAATCAAGTGCTTGCATGCCTGTTTTGGTTACTCAAAATTTTCGCAAGCTTCGCCTAAATACTGGAAAGGTTGCATTTTTGCTTCACCTCATTTTTATCTCTGTTAATAAACATTAAATGGAAGCAACTTATCCCTTACCTGTGTGAACGAAATTACTAAATTTCAAAAGAAAAAATCATGCAGCTTCCTATTTTATAACACGTTCGGAATGTTCAATTATTTTCTACCGTTTTTTTCCCCATAATCCAAGTAATAAAAAACCCGTGCACCCTTTTTATTGCATTGCAATCATTTTGTGACTTGCCGTTTTCTCTACATATTGATTTGCAAACAAATGAAATTCCTTGACCATAAAACCTGCATGCTTTGATTGAGCATCTTATTTTTTTCCTTGCGTACAAAGCAACGAAAATATAGCTCCTATAAAAACAATACACGTCCCTAGATTTGGCGTTTATTGGAAAATGAGATTTCTTGCCATAAAATAAAACACGCATAACTCATTTATAAATACCTGTCACAAACATATTTCTTTACCTCATCCTTGGACTTCATATCCTAGCTAGCGTTTGTGGAGCTTCAGGTAATGATAGTTACATCTTTTTCCTTCTTCCTTTTATTTTTCTTTCCTTTGTCTTCTTTTTGTTTCACTCGGCTGCCACCACCTTGGACCGCAACCCCACTACCTTCCCCTCCTCTACGATCTAGCCGTCACTACTGCCGAGCCTATCCCATATTTTTCCATTCGAGCCCACCTATACTAGGTTATCGCTGCATACGTGCACTTCATGTTTGAAAACAAGTGTAGCATGCATGAATTAGGTTGTCATATATATTTATTTTGTTGCTTTGGCTGAGTGACAGAAAATAAGAGAGAAAATAGACTAGCAAAGGAGAGAAGTAGAAAGAAAAAGGAAAAAAACAAAACATCTTAATTTCTGATGCTAATAATATAATATCAACTCATGATACAAAATGCATGCATGCATGCTTTTTGATAGGCAGGGCCGTGCCCTCTTGTAGCAGCAATAGCAAGTGAATCTTGATAAGTACAAGTGTATAGGAAGGCAAAAATTATTCCAAGTAATATTTGAAAAAAAAGGGAAAGAAAGTAACGTGCATGCATTTAATTTGGATAGGTTTTAGCAGTGACTTCATAAAATCTTTACTGCCTTGAACACTTTCCTTTTCAATAAGTTGTGCCTCCTGTACTTAAGTTAGATAGTATGTTCCCCATATTTGGAATGTTTTAGCCACTGAGTGGAATATGCGTGCATGTTTCAGATAGGTGACCAAGACTAGATGTTACGTGACGTGGCAAAAAAAAGAAAAAAAATATTTTATATATTTATAAATTTAAATTAATGGGATGGCTGAGTTTGTTTTGGATTGAGCCAGGTGGTGGAGTGGTCGAGCTTACGGGTCAAATTGTCTTTTCGTCCCTTTTTGTTTCATATTAAAATTTTACTTAGCTTGACGTTTAAATTAATTCGTTTTCTTTTCAAAAATAAAATCTGGTCGCAGCCTCGACATCAGTTTGATTGTGCTTCTATACGTTTTCTTTTTTTTCAAGTATTACCATCGTTTGGGAACCAAATTTTCTGCAGCATTCAGGCGAGTTTTTCTTACCAGACAAATATACCTATATATCTGTGAATTTATCACAAGTGTAATTGTAAATTTATTTTATTCAATTTTATATGCCTATGATATGAACGTATGATGTTAAACCCCATTATTAATTGACACATCATTAGTTGTTTATTTATTGTGATATTATTGCAGTTATACTATTTAATGCTTATTTACTATTAATCACGCTACAAGTTCCTTGTAAATTTGAGATCGTTATAGGCTGAAATGATATTTCAGAACGATAATTATTTATCCATTTATTTATTCAATTATTTAATTATTTATTATTTTAACTTGGGATTGTGGTTTGAAATGATAGAATGGGGTTTTCCATGTAAATTGCGGATTGAAAGGATATATATCCGTATCACTTGACCTAGGCTAGAAAATATATACAGACCCGTGGTTTATATAATATTTTTCTGAAATGTTTTAAAAATATTTTTAAACAGAAAGTTTATAATATTCTTGTTTAAAATGTATTTAAAGGATTTTATAAAATTTATAATGATTTTTGAATGAGTCAAAATGTTAAATAAATGAAAGTCTAAGTAAAATTTTGGAATATAACTTATTTTGGAAAAATTCTGAATTTTTTTTAAAAGTGAGATTTTAGTTAAGTAAAATAATTGATAATAAGTTATATTTGGGGATTTAAAAATTAAATTGTTAAGTTAATAATTTATTACAGCACTAAAATGCTGTCTTTTGTAAATGAATTGTTTTAACCTATGACTTTAGGTAGCATTTTTTATAAGTGTTACGGAAACTGAATTTTATTGTTTTAATAAAATTTAATAGAAATAATCTTTGGGAAAAGCCTTAAATTTTGAAATTTAATATGTAATTAATAAAAATAAGGAATTGACTTTAAATGGTTTTGAATGGAAGAATTTTAACTTTTAAATGTAAGTTGAAAGGCAATTAATCCCTAAACAAATTAAATAGATTTAAATGGTATTTTCTAAAATGACTGATGTTTAAATAAATGATGTTTGAAATGATACTATGATATTGAAAGGTATTTGAAACTTATTTTCATTTTTTTAGTATCAATACAATTTTTAAATGCTGTAACCACGGGTTATAATAACGTTTGGTTGTTAAAGAGACCAGGATCGGATATTGGCATACTCTCCGTCGATACCGAAAACCACTTTGACAATCATGTACGCGGTGGAAATTCCAGAAAGAAGTAGGTTGGTGGTGACATTTTCTTTGAGGTAAATACATGGACCCGACTCCCGTGAGTTGGCATAAGGTGGCTAAAATAGGAGCGATTGACGGATTAATGATGTAGCACCTCTGATCGGACTCACTTCTTCGTATGCCATTCTATTGCTTTTGTGATCATTTGTGCGCACCTTTGATTCTGGAGTGTAATTGGTATATCTACCCTGGCATTGCCTAGTTGTGCCGTGTCACCTACCATAGCGAGCCCTGTACGAGTTTGATTTGTACCGTACCTATGGAGTATCTCCTCGTAGTCTCCCGATCAGGAGATATGCAGGTACTGTATAAACTATTGGCATTATATGTGTTAAGGGCTATATGGTTAACCCCTTAACGCTATTTTAAAGTAAGTTTATTTTACTAATAGACATTATTATAATAGCGAATATTACTACATAGTAAATAGTTTAACGGATCCTTAGAGGATGGGCGGTCCAAAGCATCCTTTAAGTTACTTGCTCTATATTACAGTACACTTGAATTAGCTTAACTATATAAGTATGTATGTCCTGACTCGAGTGTTTATGTTTTATTTTACGCTAGGGTTAGCCTGAGTTGCAGTTCAGCTTTCATTCCTGAGCTAGGACTTCTGTAGATCTTTCAAGCTGGCGGCAAACTTTCATTCCTTTATCTTATTTATTTAATCAAGACTATGGGATATTTGGATTTTCTATTTATGTTTTAAACTATATTTGAGATTAAGACTATGTAATGTTTATTTGTGTGAGACTATTTTTAGTGGCTTCATGAACCACTGAGTATTTTAAATTCCGTTGCAAGTTTTCTAATATCTGTGTCTGTGATTCTGTGGTTTGATTTCATTTGCTCCTAATTTATTTACAATCTATTGTTTTGAACTATTCAAGCTTGACATTTTTTAAATTTATTGTCGAATTTGAATGGTGCAAAATAGTGGGCTGTTACAGTTGGTTTCAGGGCTTTGGTTTAACCATAGCCTAAGGAGCAAAAACTCATTAGAGATAGGGAGCAATACCCTAGAATGAGTGAAGTCAAATCCTAGAATCCCTTCCTTGTGAGAGAACGTATTTTAAAGAATAAAATGATTTCAAAGGGTTTTTCAAAGAAGTATTTTGATATAAAACTTCATCGTTTTAAATAAGATTTTCCAAGCACTCCTTTCCTTTTCTCCCTCCTATATAATTAGAACTTTGTTAAATGATTGTTCTATTTAAACTTTATCTTATCTAGAATGTCTTGGCATCAAAAAAAAATTCCTCTGTCTTTAAATTCATTCTTGATTTTTTCCAGAATGAATCAAGGAAATATCAGAGGTAGGGGACGAGCTGCTGCCCCAGCTCCTCCACCCGCTGCTCCTGTTAGATTTACTAAGCTATGCAAAGATTACACTGAGCTTGGTGGCACTAAGTTCACGGGTTCTGAATCCATAATAGAAGCTCAACAATGGTTGAGAGACTTGGAGAGAATCTTCTCCTGTCTTGAAATCACAAATGCCCAACAGAGACAATTGGCAGCCTGGCGAATGAAGGGAGCCGCTTTAAATCGGTGGCTATCGGTTACTGCTCACACTAATGATGCTGACATCACTTGGGAGCAATTTAGGGGAGGCCTTTTTGTTCAAATGGATGCCTGAGACGGGCAAGTCTCAGCTCTATTGAGATTTAATGGATCTGAAGCAGGGGTTTATGTCCTTTATGGAATACGAGAGAAAATTTAATGAACTCTCGCAATATGGACTGAATTTGATAGACACCCCGCTGAAGAAGAACGAGAAATTTATTGCTGGAGCGCGGCCCGAGTTTTACGATCAACTTATTACCCATGTGCATGGGACAATCACCGCTTTGATGGACATGGCTCTTCGGTATGAGAAACCTACTTCTAGGGCCACTCCAGCTGCCCAGTCTGCACCGGCTCGGTCATCTGGAAATTCTAAGAAAAGGAAGTCCGACTTCTACCGGCATAAGAGGAATAGGACTCCAGGGCTTGGATCATCGTCTTCGTCATCCCTGAGGCAGCCTGTGGATCTATCTACCATTACTTGTTACCGATGCGACCAAAAGGGAAACTACGCGAATAGCTTTCCTACCTTGGGTGTTGCGATTCCACCTCCTTCTCAGTTGGCTAGACGAGACCTCTGCCTCATCTATCTTCAGCCGGGACACTTCAAGAGAGACTGCCCTACCCAGAAGAAGGGTACGACATTAGGAATTTTCGCTGTTACTTCTGCATCCTCCCCAGCCCCACAGCCTGCACCTGCCCCAACTCCTAGCAATTCTCAAGATACACTGCAGAGTACTTTTACCTTGCATTATTTCCTGTAAGAGTTCTATTCGATACCGGAGCTTCCCATAGCTTCATCTCGTCGGATCTCTAAAATTAATTTGAAAATCTTCTGTCTCTCGAATTTTCCTCTGTACCCTTACGTGTTTCAAACCCTATCGGTGGTCTGGCGAACCTTGATAAGGTTTGTAGAAATGTGAAACTCTTTCATGGTAGTTATCGATTCACTGGTGACTTCTATGTTTTGGGGTTCGACGCTTTCGACATACTGCTTAGAGGTGATTGGTTAGATAGTCGTGATGCCCATATCCTGTGCAGTTCTCGAACTGTGGCCCTCAAAGATGATTGTGGAAATCCATTAGAGATCCAGTGTAAATTGCCTTAGGTGTTCGCTGGTAGTTTCATTTATTCCCTCGATACTTTTGATGATGATATCCATTCGACTCGAGTAGTCAAACTATTTCCTGATGTATTTGGTGAAGTCATTTCTCTACCTCCGAAAAGGGAAATTGATTTCCGTATCGATCTCATTCCTGGAGCGCGACCTGTAGTCCTTCCACCCAGAAGAATGGATCCACGGGAGAAGATCGAATTAAGGAAGCAAATTTAGGATTTGTTCTCTAAAGGTCTGATTAGGCCTAGTTTTTCAGAATGGGGAGCAGCCGTAGTATTCGTCACCAAATCGGATGGTTCTCTACATATGTGTGTTGATTATAGGCAGCTGAACAAGCTCACTATGAAAAAAAGATATCCTATGCCCCGCATCAATGATATGTTCGATCAACTCTATAGAGCGACTGTTTTCTCCCAGCTCGATCTAGCCACGGGTTTCCAGCAACTCAGAGTTGCTGAGGAGAGCATTTCTAAAACTGCTTTTCGTACGGAGAACGGTTTCTTTGAATGACTAGTTATGCCTTTTGGTTTGAGTAACGCTCCCGCCTTTTTTGTCGACTTGATGAATCGGGTTTTTCGTGACGTGCTAAATAAATTCGTTCTTGTCTCTATTGATGATATCTTTGTTTTCTCCAAGACGAAGAAAGAGCACGAGTCACATTTGAATTATGTTTTAGAGACTCTCCGAAATCACCAATTAAAAGATAAGTTTTCTACATGCCATTTCTGGGAAGAAGAAGTTCGATTCCTCGGTCATATTGTCTCTAGTGAAGGAGTTTCTGTTGATCCAGTCAAGATCGCTGCGATCAAAGATTGGGAAGAACCAAAGACTCCAACTGATATTCGCAGTTTCCTAGGCCTTGCCGGTTACTATCGGAGGTTCATTGAGAACTTTGCTCGGATTTTTTTCCCTCTGACTACTCTGACTCGAAAGAATGGTAAGTTTATATGGAGCAATAAGTGTAAAGCTGCATTCCAAGAGTTAAAACATAAGCTCACCTCCGCACCTGTGCTTACTGTACCGAATGGAAGCGAGAGATTAATGGTATTTACCGATGCTTGTCGAGAGTGTTTGGGAGCAGTATTAATGCAAGATGGGAAGGTAATTGCATATGCTATTCGCCAGTTGAAGACCCATGAGCCTAATTATGCTGCTCATGATTTAGAATTGCTAGCAGTTGTCTTTGCTCTGAAGTTGTGGAGACATCATCTCTTGGGGGCTAAGTTTGACCTCTTCACCGATCATCAGTCTTTGAAATATATCTTCACCCAAAAGGATTCGAATCAGAGACAAGTTCGGTGGCTCGAGTTTCTAGCTTCTTACGATCTTGACATCAACTATACCTCGGGGAAAGCAAATGTAGTTGCGGATGCGTTGTGTAGGAAGAAGTCTTTGTTATGCCAGCTTTTCGTTTCTTCTCCTCTTATGGATTGTATTAAGGCTAAGCAAGATGAGGACGAGATGCCTAGGCGTATGAAGGGAAGTGTCCGTAGCAGAGATGGTGGAAATAGTAGTATTGATGGTAGTGGGGCCCAGATTGATGATAAAGGGATTTTAAGGATTAATAATCGGATTTGTGTCCCAAATGTTGATGGTTTAAGGCAGGAGTTACTTCGGGAACATCATCAATCCAGACTTTCCATACATACTGGTGTAGCGAAGATGTATCAGGATTTAAAGAAACTTTACTGGTGGAATGGTATGAAGCGCGATGTCTCTATCTTTGTGAGTATGTGTGCGACTTGTCAGCAAGTCAAGGCTGACCATCAGAAGTCACCGGGTTTGTTACAGCCTCTGGAGCTTCCCAATTGGAGGTGGGAGCAAATTTCTGTGGATTTCATCGATGGTTTACCGATATCTAGGAGGGGAAATGAGAGCATATGGGTTATCATGGATAGACTGACCAAGTCCACTCATTTTATTCCAGTCAAGGCTACTCGGGCGGCTTCAGGCTTATCTGAGATTTATATGAGGGAGATCGTTCGCCTCCATGGCGTTCCCCTTAGCATAGTTTGTGTTCGAGACCCTATTTTCACTAGTCAGTTCTCGAAAGCATTCCAAGAATCCTTGGGTACTCGTTTGAATCTGAGCACTGCTTACCACCCCCAAACCGACGGTCAAACTGAAAGGGTAAATCAGATTCTAGAGGATCTCCTTCGTGCATGCATTTTGGATTATGGAGGATCTTGGGAAGATCATCTCCGTCTTGTGGAATTCACCTATAACAATAGTTATCAGGTATAAATTCCAATCCTCTGTTCTTATTGTATCTAAATTCCCTATCTATCTCATTTTATCTTTTATCAGGCTAGTCTTAAGATGTCTCCATTTGCTGCTCTCCACTAGGCGACCTTGTAGATCTCCTTCTTGTTGGATTGAATCCGGTAATCGCTTAGTTCTTGGGCCGAAATGATTTCGGAAGCTTCGGAGAAAGTGGAGGAGATTAAGAGAAGGTTAAAGATTGCTCAGGATAGACAGAAGAAGTATGCGGATCGCCGTAGAAGAAGTTTGGAGTTTGCCGTAGGTGATTTGGTTTTTCTTAAGCTTTCCCCTTTAAGAAATGTGGTTCGACTTTAGGGCAGAGGGAAGCTGGCTCCTAGGTTCATCGGTCCTTTCCGCATCTTGGAAAGGATTGGATTTCTTGCTTATCGACTAGATTTGCCCGAGAAATTTGTAGGAATACACAATGTGTTCCATGTATCCCACCTTCGTCGCTGTCTTCACGATCAATCTCTTATCATCCAGCCTACTGCTCTTGATGGTTTGGACATCGGGCCTGACTTAACTATTGAAAGGAAGCTGCTTCGTATCGTTGATCAAGGTGCAAAACAGCTAAGAAGAAAATCTGTCCGACTGGTTAAGGTGAAGTGGAGCACTGATGAACGAGATTGCACCTGGGAGACGGAGGAGAGCATTCGTGCTTCGAATCCGGAACTATTCATTTAAGGTACTTTGCTTTACTATCTTATCTTCCTTTGTTTTCCTTCTTTCATTCCTTTTCGAGGACGAAAAGTTCTGAGTGGGGGAGAGTGTAATAGCCCAAGTTTTTTTAGCACTTATTCTTTTATTAATGAAACCTTGAAATTTGTTTTAATATATATTTTTAATTTGATTAAATCTTTTCCCAAAATTTTAAGTATAAAATGGAAGTTCTGAAATTTTTTAACTTTGTTTAAAGGATAACTCTAATTGGAATTTTAATAAAAGGATTGGATTATCTACTTGCTTTAAAAATTTGGTAATGTTTTGTCCATTTGACTAATAAATCGCTTTGTAAATGGTAATAGTGATCAGAGAAAAAGGTAACCATAATTCTATCTTTTATTCAAGTAATAAATTTGAAGAAGATTTATAGTGTACAAGAAAACTATTAAATTACGCATTTAAAGGGTACGATATTTAATAAATAACGTATAAAATAGAAAATCGTATTAATTAAAAAGATTTACTTTTGCATTAAATTTGGGTGTATATTTTGGGTAGGTTCTACGCATTTCTAAAATTCACACCGCAATATATATATATGAACAATACTTATTTTGCGGTTGTTCTACTGATATTTGTTGTATACTTTTTAAAGAAAAAGATAAATATTACGAAAGGAAATAAAATTTACCTTAACTAAATAAATAAATATATAAGTAGGCATGCATTCTTTTAAGAGGGAAAGAAATAATTTTTCCCTTTCAGTTACCTCCTTTTATCTAATAGAAATAAAACACATTTGTTTAAAAACGTTCGAACCATAAATTAGTGACGTTTTCTTCCACTTAAATCAACGCCATCTAAATATTTAGTGCTTGCCTTTTTCTTTCCCTGAACCAACGCACTCACATACGAAATTTATTTCCACTTCGCTACTCTAAATTCACGCGAGTTATTATAAGATAAGTTAACGTTTGAAATCCAATATCATTCTGTTTCCTCATCTATCAAAGGACAATTCTCTCATTTAAACACGTTGCAATAAATTTGTCCAAAATTCTATGCCGTTCAAGGATAAAATAATTGCTTGCAGCCTTTAAAATCCAATCAACAAATCAAGAGCTTGCATGCCTGTTTTGGTTACTCAAAATTTTCGCAAGCTTCACCTAAATGCTGGAAACGTTGCATTTTTGCTTCACCTCATTTTTAGCTCTGTTAATAAACATTAAATGGAAGCAACTTATCCCTTACCTGTGTGAACGAAATTACTAAATCTCAAAAGAAAAAATCATGCAGATTCCTATTTTATAACACGTTCGGAATGTTCAATTTTTTTCTACCATTTTTTCCCCCATAATCCAAGTAATAAAAACCCACGCACCCTTTTTATTGCATTGCAATCATTTATTTCAAAATGTGACTTGCTGTTTACTCTACATATTGATTTGCAAACAAACAAAATTCCTTGACCATAAAACTTGCATGCTTTGATTGTGCATCTTATTTTTTTCCTTGCGTACAAAGCAACGAAAATATAGCTCCTACAAAAAGTATACACTTTCCTAGATTTGCCGTTTATAGGCAAATGAGATTTCTTGCCATAAAATAAAACAAGCATAGCTCATTTATAAATACCTGTAACAAACATATTTCTTTACCTCATCCTTGGACTTCATCTCCTAGCTAGCGTTTGTGGAGCTTCAGGTAATGACAGTTACATCTTTTTCCTTCTTCCTTTTATTTTTCTTTCCTTTCTCTTCTTTTTGTTTCACTCGGCTGCCACCACCTTTGGACTGCAACCCCACTACCTACCCCTCCTCTGCGATCTAGCCATCACTACTGCCGAGCCTATCCCATATTTTTCCATTCGAGCCCATCTATACTAGGTTATCACTGCATACGTGCACTTCATGTTTGAAAACAAGTGTAGCATGTATGAATTAGGTTGTCATATATATTTATTTTGTTGCTTTGGCTGAATGATAGAAAACCAGAGAGAAAATAGACTAGCAAAGGAGAGAAGCAGATAGAAAAACGAAAAAAAAAACATATTAATTTCTGATGCTAATAATATAATATCAATTCATTATACAAAATGCATGCGTGCATGCTTTTTGATAGGCAGGGTCGTGCCCTCTTGTAGCAGCAATAGCAAGTGAATCTTGATAAGTACAAGTGTATAGGAAGGCAAAAATTATTCCAAGTAATATTTGAAAAAAAAGGGAAAGAAGGTAACGTGCATGCATTTAATTTGGATAGGTTTTAGCAGTGACTTCAAAAAATCCTTGCTGCCTTGAACACTTTCCTTTTCAATAAGTTGTGCCTCCTGTACTTAAGTTAGATAGTATGTTTACCACCTTCGGAATGTTTTAGCCACTGAGTGGAATATGCGTTCATGTTTCAGATAGGTGACCAAGACTAGATGTTACGTGACGTGGCAAAAAAAAAATATTTTGCATATTTATAAATTTAATTAATGGGCGGGCTGAGATTGTTTTTGATTGAGCCGGGTGGTCGTGTGGTCGAGCTTCCGGGTCAAATTGTCTATTCATCCCTTTTTGTTTCATATTAAAATTTTACTTGGCTTGACGTTTAAATTAGTTCGTTTTCTTTTCAAAAATATAATCTGGTCGCAGCCTCCGCATCAGTTTGATCGTGCTTCTGTACGTTTTCTTTTTTTTCAAGTATTACAGTCGTTTGGGAATCAAATTTTCTGCAGCATTCAGGTGAGTATTTCTCACGAGACAAACATACCTATGTATCTGTGAATTTATCACAAGTGTAATTGTAAATTTATTTTATTAAATTTTATCTGCCTGTGATATAAACGCATGATGTTAAACCACATTATTAATTGACACATCATCAGTTGTTTATTTATTGTGATATTATTTCAGTTATACTATTTAATGCTTATTTACTGTTAATCACACTGCAAGTTCCCTGTAAATTTGAGATCGTTATACGCTGAAATGATAGGCCTGAGCGATAATTATTTATCCATTTATTTATTCAATTATTTAATTATTTATTATTTTAACTTGGGATTGCGGTTTGAAATGATAGAACCGGGTTTTCCTTGTAAATTGCGGATTGAAATGATATATATCCGTATCACTTGACCTAGGCTAGAAAACTATATACAAACCCGTGGTTTATATAATATTTTTCTGAAATGTTTTAAAAATATTTTTAAATGGAAAGTTTATAATATTTTGGGTTAAAATGTATTTAAAGGATTTTATAAAATTTATAATGATTTTTGAATGAATCAAAATGTTAAATAAATGAAAGTCTAAGTAAAATTTTGGAATATAACTTATTTTTGGAAAATTCTGAATTTTTGTTAAAAGTGAGATTTTAGTTAAGTAAAATAATTGATAATAAGTTATATTTGGGGATTTAAAAATTAAATTGTTAAGTTAATAATTTATTACAGCACTAAAATGCTGTCTTTTGTAAATGAACTGTTTTAACCTATGACTTTAGGTAGCATTTTTTATAAGTCTACGGAAACTGAATTTGGATTGTTTTAATAAAATTTAATAGACATAATCTTCAAGGAAAGGGTTAAATTTTGGAATTTAATATGTAATTAATAAAAATAAGGAATTGACTTTAAATGGTTTTGAATGGAAGAATTTAATTTTTAAATGTAAGTTGAAAGGCAAATAACCCTAAATAAATTAAATAGATTTAAATGGTATTTTATAAAATGACTGATGTTTAAATAAATGATGTTTGAAATGATACTATGATATTGAAAGGTATTTGAAACTTATTTTGATTTTTTTAGTATCAATACCAATTTTAAAAGTTGTAACCACGGGTTATAATAAAGTTTGGTTGTTAAAGAGACCAGGATCAGATATAGGCATACTCTCTGTCGATACCGAAAATCACTTTGATAACCGTGTACGCGGTGGAGATTCCAGAATGAAGTAGAATGGTGGTGACGTTTTCATTGAGGTAAATACGTGGACCCGACTCCCGTGAGTTGGCATAAGGTGGCTAAAACAGGAGCGATTGATGGATTAATGAGGTATCACCTCTGATCGGACGCACTTCTTCGTATTCCATTCTATTGCTTTTGTGATTGTTTGTTGCGCACCTTTGATTTGGGAGTGTTGTTCGAGGTGGACAGTAGCTGCGCGCTGCGCGTTTCCACCAGTCCGGAAGCGTAATTAGTAAATCTACCTTGGCATTGCCTAGTTGTGCCGTGTTACCTACCATAGCGAGCCCTGTACGAGTTTGATTTGTGTCGTACCTAAGGAGTATCTTCTCGTAGTCTCCCGATCAGGAGATATGCAGGTACTGCATAGACTATTGGCATTATGTGTGTTAAGGGCTATATGGCTAACCCCTTAACGCTATTTTAAAGTAAGTTTATTTTACTAATAGACATTATTATAATAGCGAATATTACTACATAGTAAATAGTTTAACGGATCCTTAGAGGATGGGCGGTCCCAAAAATCCATTAAGTTACTTGCTCTATATTACAGTACACTTGAATTAGCTTACACTATATAAGTATGTTTGTCCTGACTTGAGTGTTTATGTTTTATTTTACTCTCGGGTCAGCCTGAGTTGCAGTTCAGCTTCATCCCGGAGCTAGGACTTCTGTAGATCTATCAAGCTGCCGACAAACTTTCAGTCCGTTATCTTATTTATGTAATCAAGACTATGGGATATTTGGATTTTCTATTTATTTTTTAAACTATATTTGAGATTAAATACTATGTAATGTTTATTTGTGTGAGACTATTTTTAGTGGCTTCATGAACCACTGAGTATTTTAAATTCCGCTGCGAGTTTTCTAATATCCGTGTCTGTGATTCTGTGGTTTGATTTCATTTGCTCCTAATTTATTACAATCTATTGTTTTGAACTATTCAAGCTTGACATGTTTTAAATTTATTTTCGAATTTGAATGGTACAAAATAGTGGGCTGTTACACTACAGCTATTATTGATTATCCGAAAAACCCGATTCCAGAAAGCTCGTTTGGGAAAATTGTGGGCACCCAGAGTTTAGGAAGGGAATAATCAACTCCAGGTCATTCGTGGGACTGGTAGGAGCAAAAAAAAAAAAAGTTTGTCTTTTAAAACAAACAACAAAAGAATTTAAAATAAATCTTCAATGCTTTTTGGAAAATGAAAGTATCAAAAGGCCTCCTGGCGCACACACAATGCAAACGCAGAATTGGAGGAGGTTTCTCCTTATGATAGTCAAATATGCTTACTACGCAAAAAAATTTCGATCTTATTATTAGTGCATAGTGTAGAACACCTTTCGAAAGTATAATATTAATCTTAGCCAGCATAGACATTTCGTACTATGCCTACAATAGCTACCGTCTAAACAGAAGTGACCACCATAAGTAAATGGCAGGTTCTACAACTAAAACCGTACAAGTCGCGTATTGAAGATTGGATTTCCAATAAATCTCAGGCTAAGGAGCATACTACAGCCACATGGGTACGCCTCTGGAGGGACGTCCCAAGAACCTACCCGGCTCTCTGCCAACACAAGGCTGGGTTAGCTCTGTAACTAGGTAACTACTACTCGAGCATGCCATCCCTCGGTCGTTTGTGACCCTTACCCGAGGCGCCTCTCAACCAAAAAGAAATCAGAAAGTAATAGATTTGCAGTGACCACATGAGTTAAGTATCTAGGCTCCATAGCATGATACCACCCTTTTCTAGAAGGTAATGACACACCCAAAAGGGAGCGACCCTCATAACCTTGCCGCATCTTTCCTGTTTCGACCATTTCCAGGGTGTGAGGTCCTGATGTAGTCTCGTCCACAAAGCTACGCTTTATACAAAAGCCATGCTTTGATCAACAAATGATACACAGTAGCACTCAGTACGCCACAGTACCAAATTGGGAGTATATCACTGGTAACTATAAAATTCATAACCTCTGAGCTCGTACGTCTCAGAGAAGGGTGTTAAGCTAAGAGATTAAATCCTCCACCACCAAACAGAAATGTATTTGATGGAGATCAGTTTTATATCACAATGTGTAATGGCAGACATACAACCATACAAGTTTGTTCCGGGTTCGAATAGAACCGTATGCGCTTCCGGAGAAGCCCTTGTAATTCGGGCATCCACAATTATGATCGGACTCCCCATCACATATAGAGAATTCTATACCAAAGCAACTCAGTGCAGAATCAATCGACAGGTTATCGTTCTCGAAGACACCCAGTGTTCACCACCGGTATTCAAATGCTATCGTCGTATCACTATTCAAAATGGGTTATATGACACAAGGTCCTCTCCCGGCTAAACCAAACAGTGAGCGCAATATTTAAAACATATGGACATTGGGATTCCAGTTATGTCATAACTTTTTAAAAACCCAAAAACTTTCTTCAAATGGTTTAAACAAATTACCATTTCAAATCTTTAAACAAAAAGATTCATTTCACAAAGTTCACCCAATTTCACAAAGTTCACCCAATTTCACAAAGATCGATTCCTAGATTTCAAAACAATTTCCGTTTCAATTGGATTAACTCATTAAATCCTTAAATCAAAGATTTAGCTTATAGCTTTCAAAACACGTTTCCAAAGATTTATTCGTAACTTGGAAAACCATTTTTTTCAACTTGAAATCCCGTTAACACAGATTGGAAATTTCTTTTCTTATATGAAAGCTTTTATTATTTGAAAACAAATAGTTTTTATTTCGAAAAAATCCGATTTCATTTATACAAGTTAAAATCTTTGGGTTAAATTCAAATTCCCAAAACAACACTTTTAAAAATGGTTTAGAACCTATATAAACTTGTATTACCCCTTTTTTATTTTTAAATCATAAATAGAATTCAATTTTAAATTTTGAATTCAAATTTAAATCAAATTTCAAATTTCAAAACTAAATCAAGTTATTCAAAAATAACTTTTATTTTTGAAATTCCTTTTCAAAAGCTTTTCACTTTAAACCCAATCCATTTCCATAACTATTTGGATTCAAAAATTCAATTTTAAAACAATTTCAAAAATCCATGATTTAACCAATTTCCACGTGCAATCCATATTTGTGTGTGTATAAGTGTGGTCCAGGGGTTTTACGCAATAGAAGTGCAACATCATCAATCAGTACATATTCAAATACATCAATATATTTGATAAGCAGTGTAAACTATAATGCTTATCTTTCATTCATAGATCACAGATATATATCACATATAATAAATTACGTTAAACGCAGCTCAAATCAAAACAGAGCATCAAAATCAGGGATATCAAACAATTCAATCATCTAATAGAATCCATACATTCATAAGTAAGATAAGTGGATTGTCTGATTAATTCAAATCAGATTAATTACTTATGAGTTACTAATCCTAGTTAATTAACCTTAATAAATTAAAGATCATTTTGATTAATTATTCTTTAATCATTTATTAATTAACCATTAATATAATTATAATTCATCAACCTTTAATTATTAAATAATTAACCTTTAATTATTTAATTCACCATTTCATTATTTATCTTTAATTGATTAATTAACCCATAATTAGTTAATTAATTACCATTAAATTAATTATCCTTAGTTAATTATGATAAATGATTATCCCAAATCTTAAATCAATGTTAATCACTTGACTAATCCACTATTAATTATTAATTAATTACTTATATTTAAGTAATTATCTTTAAGCAATTAATTTATTTCATTAATTAATTTTCATTTATTAATTACATTAATTAATTAGTCCTTAATTTATAAACTAATTAACCTTAAATTAATAATTAATTATCTGTAATTAATTACAATAATTAATTAATTAATCCTTAACTAACAATCATTCCTTTATCACCTTCATTAATTAATTGTTCTTTAATTAGTGAATTATTCTCAAATTAATTACCTTTATTGATTAATCACATTAATTAATTATCCTTTCAAATTAATTAACCTTTTTTAAACACTTGATTAATCAATTTTTAAATCATTAATTATACGTCCTTAATTACTTTCAATTAATTAAATATTTTTAAGTAACTAATTACTTTTAATTACTTACATAAAAAAATCATCTTTTAATAAGTTACATAAAGTAATTACACTTTAATTATTAAGAAATTATAAATCATTGATTATTTAGTCATTATTAAAAATATAAATTAATTTACTTATAAATTGACCATTTAAACATTTGGTTAACCTCTAACTTATTTCGTAAAGTTTTATTTAAAATAACTCTATTTAAAATATAAGTTTAAAACATCTTCAACTTAATTTGTTTAAAAACAATTTATTTCAAAACCTTTAACTTCACATTCCACTTAACAAACAATTATCATTTTATAAAGAGCAATTTTAAATCAATATGGTTTAGATTGTTAAAGTTTAAAACTAGGAAAATAATTACCCGAGCCAAAAAGACAAAAACCCGAGCTATCATTGATTTAAACATGTGTCTTCCCTAAGAAAAACTTCTTCTCTCTTTCCTTTAAACTTTGTTTTAATCTAGACTTTTAAAAATGAGATTCTTTACACGTGAATTGCCCGATTCAAGGCTCGAGTTAACTCATCACCTATACTAGCTTCTACCCAAGCTAAACTTCATCTTCCCTGACCCAGATTCTACTGACACGAAACAATATATATGCACGTGCACCAAATATCAACGCCGCTCCGGTCATCATCGAACGTTCAACAAATCAATGATCATCCCCTAAACCGATACGACCACCTAGAATTTTCGATTTCACCTGAATTCGAAATCGAGGCATCAAGCACACCCAATTCCTAAACTTGGATCTCGAAAACCATCAAGTACCGCCCCCACCGTTCATCAACGACCACGTAACCTTTACCAAAGCTTCACCGATAACCTACGCTCCCTTTCCCTTCGGTCTAGTGAAACTCGGTTCATCAGAGACGATGAAATTCGTCTCTCGGACACACTTAACCAAAATAACGGCGAAACCCTAAATTATCATCGCCTCACCACCTCGATGGATTATAAATCCATTGTACATTTTTCTGACGGTCCTTAGACCTTTCCCTTATCCAGTAACAAACACGGCATCCAATTCGTCGTTGATGAAGGAGAAATGATGAAAATGAATTTTACGTATAACCCCAAAATCCCATCTCAAAACAGAACTAAAAATTGTGATTTTTGTCTTAAAATTCATCATTCGTAAGATCAAATCAGGTTATATAATAAATACAAGAAATTATGAATATTAAATTTCCTGATTATTTTAGATTATTACTGTTATTTGTTAATTTGAATTAAATATTCAACATAAACCCTCGCAATTATTTTTAATAATAACATTAAACTATTATAAGCATTTTCCATTTAGAGGTCTTAACCTACATTTGTTTATATGAAGAGCCAATGGATTTTTTCAAATAGAATTGAACCTGTAGCATAACAGAATATATGCATATGCATACATATCCAGATATGCTTACAATATATATATGCATATGCATACATATCCAGATATGCTTACAATATATATGGCCTAATTCAACTATATTCAAGCTGAATACATCTAGACAAACACACATACATCATCACAGCACAAAAATGTCACATGCATCAGAATCAAAAGATAAAGGGTTGAAAGTTTGCTTATAGAGATTTTTTTGGAAGAAGAGAACAACAGAGCCTAGAGATGATGATTTGAATTTGAAAATCTGGAACTAAATTTATTCCTGAACTTTAATGTTGAATTGAATATATGCTTGATTTACTTTGATCCGGGATCTGAACTTCAAGCTTGCTTTCAAATCTTGTTTGCTTGTTAAGATAATTTCTGAATTTGTTTGAACTGCATTTGCCTTTCCAGGTTGATGAGTTTTATTGAGTTGCTTCTAGCATTTTTTATTTAGCTTTCTTCAGATCTGAATTAGAAGTATTTGATTTCCAGGCTCTAGATTGAACTACTGTTCTGATTTGATCTTCCAAAGCTTGAAGATTGTTTCAGATTTTTCCTTGATGTTGATTTAATTTTTTTTTTTTTTTGAGTTTCATTCAAGCCTGGCTTTGGATTTTCAAGCTTGAGAGACTTACTTTTTAAAACAGCATGGATTGCTTTTCTTACTTATATTTATAAAAAAATAAATTTAAAGAAAAAATATGCCACTTGTTTGATTTCACGCTTCATGCTTTTACACTTGTAATTTTCTTAGGTGCATGGCTTGCAAGTGTATAGATACAACCAATTTGTGTTTTAAACCCTATGTTTAGTTTTATTAAAAATTATGTTTCAAACCTTCTTCATTTTTTATTTATATTTTTAAATCCTTTCTTTTATAAATCACTTAATATTTATATTTACATATGTTTATGTGATATATTTCCTATTTAGTTTAAATATGTATAAAACTAATTTATTCTATGTATAAAAGGAAAATATTCTAATTTTTTTATTAAACCTTGTTTTATAAATGAATTCATAACTTTGTTTTTAAACCTTACTTTATTTTAAGTTCAATTGTAAATGATTACTTTCCTTTTTACATTACCATGTGTTTTAAATGTTACATACAATCTATGTTTTTATTATTTTCAAATGGTATTAGGCTTTATTGATTTAAAAAAATTAAATACATATTAAGATATATTCATACATTTTAATTGTACTTATACAAATTTATAACAAATGATTTTGAAATCAAATTAGATTACATACCTATAATTCTATTAGATACATATGTATTGTTTTCCAAAATACAACTTTAAAACCAGTTAACTTCAAAATCAAATTTAAGTGATAATCTATTTATATAAATAAACATATAACTTATTCATTTTGGAAAATTCAAATATACCTAAAAAATTCTATTCACGGTATATTTCTCTCTTAGAACTTCCAGCTTCAAATTTAACTCAATTTATTTTTTCCAAATCCAAATAAATTCTCAATTAATTCACAATCAAATCCAAAATTCTATATCAATTTCCAATTTATTTCAAAATTTAATCCCAAAAATTAGATTAATTATCAAATTACTTTTAGCTAAAATCCTGGAATGTTACATTAGTTCTCAACAAGAGCTTAGGAAGCAAGAAGGAAAGCCATTTTAGCATAATAATTGCAAAGGTGACGTAGGTAAAGAAGCTCAAAGAGAAGCAAAGAAATCGAGAATTAAATGTAGATGGTGCAATGCGAGGGGAAATATAGAAAATGATTACAGAGCGAATATCTCGAAGATCAATGGTTTCAAAATTAACCAGCCTAGACATATGAAGAGAGAGTTTCCAACCTTACCTAAGATTACTACTAAATCATTCCATCTTATAAACTTAACGCCATTTTCAGCTCTAGTGTGACTGCGAATGTTGATATGGGAAAGTATATTATCTTGGAAGGTGCGTTACATCATTTTGATTTATTTGTTCACACTTTATTAACATTAAATCAACCCACCCATTTAATTTGCAATATTAGTGGACGAATTACATTTAGAGAGCAGTATAGTCACAAACCCTATTATACTATCAAATCTCGTGGAGTGGGAGGGGGTCGATCCATTTATCCATGGTTTGTTAGGGTTTAGAGTCATGTATTTCGGGTGCGCAATTTGGTTTCTAGTTTGGTTTAATCTTAGGGATAACATGGATATCTATGTGTGGAGCTATAACGACCCACAAATTTATCACTTTGATAAATTTTATTTTTGTTTGAAATTTATTCAAATAAATGTTTGATAGTAAAAATAATGATAATTTAACTTAAATGATTATGAATTTATATTAAAACTTTTAATATAGTTTTATAAAGATATATATTTGATTTGAAAATATAAAGAAAAAAATCGACATCGCTTTATCGATATAATGGTAACTATTGGAAATAATTTTTAATATTACTTTACATATTTTTATAATTCTAATATGATCATTTTAATAAATTTAAAATGAAAAGAAATTTATTTTTAAACTTTTTTTTACAAATATATGCACGTTAATTAATAAATGAAAATATGACCGACAATTGGTTTCCCGGTTTTCAATGATTTACAAAAGTGGTTTGAAGTAATTTGAAGTATTATGCACATATATGTGCATGCATATATATGTCACACGCACACGATAACATATACATGTGTACATGAACACTTAAACATATACTTATTACAAAATAATTAAATAATTCCTATAACTTAACACTTAAGTCACCAGAAAAGAAACATCAACTCACCGTACCATACAATCATCACATCATCACCTCAAATCAATATCACATGGCCTAAGGAGGATCCGTTTGCTAGGGGGTGTAGGAAGGCTGTAGGCTAAGGGTGTTTTGGTAATTTTTGCTTTAAATATTTTATTCCAATTTTCTCCTATAAATACCCACCCATTTTCTCACATTTTCAGCATATTCTTATAATCTTCTTCTCCCCTTCAAGCTCTTTTCATGGATTCAAGTCTTAACAAATTATGGAAAAACATTTGGCAAAAGAAATTTATAATCATATATTATATATAAGTTATCAATTTCACTTCAAACGGAAATGAAAATCCTCTCTACCTTTTCTAAATCCATGACCACCACTTCCCAAAGAAAGGCCAAGCCCTTCCTCCTTCCCCACCAAGGCCATGATCTCCTCCTTCCAACCAAATCTTAGATCAAGCCATTTTAAGTCGATAGTGCTAGTGATCGTGAGCATAGATTTCGAGATAGCGGAGCTATAACCCATTTTATACTAGCTCAAAGGGAAAATGAAGATGAGAAACTTCTAAACTATAGTATTTTATGCTATTGGATGTTATATATGTTTAATTATGATTATTGATGATGGTTATTTAATTTGAATATTGAATATGTATGCAAGTCATGGAAATACACGTCGACAAGCAAAAGGGAAATCTGTTTCCCCTATATTAATGAATTTGTGTATATGGAATGTTAAATCTCTTTCAAAATTGTTTAATACGATTTAGAAATATTTTATAAACATTTAAAAGTGTTTTGGTGAATTTTTAATGAGAAAGGAAAATTTAGTCAAAAATAGGCGCATCGCATAATAGTAGTTTGCGATTTTGTGCCATAAAAGTCAAACGAGTGTATGAAATGGAATATAGCTAAGAATTCTTCGAGATATGAATTTTTCGAACTATTATATTCATAGATTTCCTACGAAGGAAGAAAATCTTGATTTCGACAAGTAGATTTTGAAATACAAGTAAAACAAACTTTTGGAATCGCGGTTTTGCAGTCCGGAATCCATAGTAGGATTTCTTTGAAAATGATATTTCAACATTGTTCATAAATATAAAATAAATTGTAAAAATATTTTGAAATTTTTTAAAAGTGTTTTGAAATAAAAAATGAATTTCCAAATGAAAAAAAAGTTGTTTTCATCAATATAGCTTAAAAGCACATTTTGCATCACTTTCCGCAGCACTTTCCTATAACTTTTGAAATATATCTTTAAACTTAACAGATTCTTTATAAACTTTTTTAAATGGATAATTAAGTTTTTAAATAATGTTTTGGGGTTTTTATGATTTATTTAAAAGATTCTAAATAAATGATTTAAAGAAAAGTTATTACAAATAAAGTTGTCTAATCTTGGCTCTAAAAGCCGATAAGTAGGCTGTATTTTTCTATTCGTGAGATCTGAATGTAAGGTGCTTAAACTAACAAGATTTTTAGGAGCTTCTAATGCCCTGGCTTATCTGGCCTCTTCCTTGGGTGAGGGATACATAAGGTCGAACTATCAGAAACAAGTTAAGTACAAAAGATTAAATTTTCCAAACTTAAATTAAATACATCTTTGATTGTAGAGAGATGTATCTTCTTATACTCAATGTTAGACTCCGAAGATGGAACTCATACTATTTGTGGAATTTAAAAGATGATTTCGTTGTCATTCATCCTATTGTTGAATACCGGAATTGATATTGAGTAGAATTAGATGATTTCTATAGATTCTGCTCATTTAATATTTATTGGTTTTGGGTTAATATCGTAGATAAGACAGTTTTAACTAAATAAAAACTTTGAGTTTAGAATTAAGAAATCTTTGTTAAAATTTAAATGATTGATTTTGAAATATTTTCCTAAGTGAAAAAGTGAAACGATTTAGAATTATTCCAAGATTCAAAAAGTCGGTTTTAAGTAATCAATGGATTTGATAAGAGAGGTTAAATGATTCCATATATATGGAAAAGAAATGTTTTGAAAGGTATATATCTCTCAAAGATATTTCTGATAAAAAAGGAAGTAATAAATCAATGGAAGAATTACCTATTAACTACACAATTTTTTAATGATGATTGGTTCGAAGGAATCGGGATTGGATTTGAGTGATTCCTATCCGAACACCACTTCGAACCAATGTACGCATTCGTAAAATGAAGATCTGATAAAGGAAATGAGGGTTGAAGATCGAAGATCTTTGGGGTTGTTAGGACTACTTGTTGATAATTTTGGTTAGCTTCCAAATTCTAAACCAGCAATAGTCTTCAATTTTGAAACTCTTTGGGTTGCGAGGACTCCTTACTAATAATACTAGAGGTAACTGCCGGAAGGATGTGGTAGGAGAGTGCCTTCGTTTTGACCTATTCCTGGACAAGTTGGGTGGAAGAATGTCTAAATTTACATTTCTAGTTACATAAGTGATCTTTATGAACGTATTATCTACTTGGTGGCAGAGAAGGCAACTTCTCTTAGCTTAACACCCTTTCCTAAGACGTATGAGCTCATAAGTTATATGTTTTTAAAAATTAGTTGTGTGACCAAGGAATGGCAGTGCGGCATTCAACGTGAAATGTTCAAAGTAAAAAGTAATCGTTACCTCAAGCTTCACACCTAAAATGGCCAAAACAAGGTAGATGAGGCAATGCTATGTGCACGCAACCATTAGGACATGATAATCCCCTTTTAGATATATTTATTCCCGCTTGACATTCTGGACATAAATTATTATGGATGTATACTGTGAGGGACCTCCGATAGGTCGGTAACAAGTGGGGTGATGACATATTCGGTACTATCTAGTGAGAAAGGTAGGCTGGTGTTTTACTGGTAGAGGTGTAGATGTTTTGTTGACCGGGGTACATTTCTCTACAGATGTACTGCTGGAAGGTAGTCCCTTTACCTGGATATTTGTATGGAAAATCCATTCTCCAATAAGTGCCTGCTATTTTGTTTGCAGAGCCTAGTATGTTTGAATTTTGTAATGGTAAGAATTTCGACTAAGTTTAATAAGTTACTAGAAAAGCATTTTCAGACAGAACGTTATTAAAAATAATATCAAATGATTTAACGTACCAAATGATTTGGTTATCATAAGGTAAAAATATGTTCGTGTTTATTTGCGACGTGGTTTTATGAGATAACCTTTTGTTTCAAAGCGCATATTTTGAGTTCTCACATCAGGCCCATGACCGACCTAGATTTTTATTTTCTTTTCCTTAAACTCTGGCTGCCCTAGTTTTCCCGGCCAGCCTACTAGCCAGATATAGTTTAAAAAAAATTAGGATGGAGCTCAAAGCATGGAGTCAGAAGATTTTTTTGAAGATTTTTATCTATTTCCACCATACTCTTGTGCTATAGTATTCAACATTTGTAAGGACATGAATTTATAACTGTCCCTTTTTAAGCTGTGATAAATATATTTTAAATTTTTGCTGTAAAGTTTATATTAAAGAAATATATGTGAGATTTTGTTATGCCTTTATATTTCTTACCCTTGAAATCCGCTTCTCCGTTACTTGGATTTACAGCACATGAATAACAAGGTGTTTAGTATCGATTTACGAGAGTCGAAGAAATGTGTGCTTACAGGAGTGACATTGGATTATCATAGAAGGGTTATTAACTTAGTATTACATCAAAATTAGACCCTATGTCCCAGTTCAGATAATATGACGTAAATCCATCAAAAATAAATGAAAAATAAGGAAAAACAAAATTTTTAAAGTGGTTTAGCCTCAGTGTGATTACTTACATCCATACGTTATATTACCAAGAGGAAATAGTTAAGAAAGGGAAATTAAAGAACTTACTTGCTAAAAAAGAAATATGATGCAAAAAGTCCGAAAAGGTACTCTTTTCATTGCAAATTCATGAGTATGTATAGTCAAATCATTCATCCAAATTTGCTAGCTTGCATAGGAAGAGGTACGTAGTCAGATCTAAACATTCAGGCATAAAGAATGTGAAAAATTCGTTAACCAAAACCTCTTTTCATTGACATGATTATGTCGGCATCGGCATGGTTATGTCGCCACTGACATGTTTTCGCCGCCTTGTGTAACGACCCGTCTTTTCGACCCTCAAATGTTTCAACTAGTAAATCTAAGGTATTCGTGTGCCGAGTAAACAAATGCCGAAAAGACAGATTTCTAGCGTAAAGTAAAATGAAAAAGGAATAGAACGAGAAAGAAGAAACACAATATCAGTATCTCACTGCGCAATAATAACATATAATATCAAAAGACAGTACAAACTGTCACTCTAAGATATAAAGTGTTTCAGAGTTACAATACGAAATACCATTATTGACTTGGATTGTTATAACAACCCATCCTCACAAATGCTGATATGTACAATATTGTAATGCAGCGGGAATAAGAATACTACGCGGGGTGAAGCATCTAGCTTGTCTCGTCGAGCTCTAATGAACATCAACGATAACCTGCATTTCTCAAACCACTCAAAATAAAACATGAGGAATTTAGGAAAAAGAAAAAACACATGTCAGACATAAGTACGACGTGAGAAATTTAAGAAATATGTGGCCAACATATAACATTACTTTTGAGACTGCATGGAATGTCGTAATGATTAGCCCGTTAAAAGAACCACCATCTAATAAGTACATAAGGTGAAATAATAGATAATGTCTAGAGTGAAGAATATAAACCAGAAAATAGCTATGATGCTGACATTGATCACCCAATAACATATTGAGGGTACAATCAAAATCACCAAGGTACATTCGCAAAATGGACATTCCATGGAGATCCCTTGGATCACGCCGAAATCCAATCACCATGCAAAAGGATCTCGAACTATCTTTCAAGTATAAAAAATCTTCAGATAAAATATAACCAAGGTAAACACAAATGGCTCATCGGTCGAACATAAACATTAACCACAAGGAACCAAATATGATGAAATCCTACGCGCAATATCGATAAGCATATTATAGATTTGGAGTTAATAATACCCTGACATGGGTAAGGTAAACCCTTGGTTGTGCATCCTACTCGATCTTTAGCCATTTTCAATGTCGAGGTTATATTCGACATCTCCCATACGAGTCTTCATCACTCGAGCACGGATCTCCACAAGGAACCCAGCATAAGTCAACCAACGAATGCTAATGTTGACCTCTCCCTCAGACATAAACTTAGTCTAGTCAGTTCAACTCTACAACATTCCAATTCACAACTTCTTATAACATATAGAACTGTTATATCAATTTTGAAGTGGTGTTTTATAAGTGAAACACATATCGAACCCAATCTCTTCAAAACCAAATCAATGAATTTTTGATCAAGTTCGATAGTCGACTAATCGACTATCAAGTTCTAGATAGACGATTTTTTATGAAAACCAAGTCTCGTATACTTATCATGTTTTCGAAATTTTCTTCTCATACTATCCCTCGGTCAAGAGTGAAGATGATAGGTTAGAGCACTGTTGCTTATATCCCTACTTGAACATCAGTATAAACTCTTACAGATAGACAAGCCCATTTTACCGGCTTTTAGTGCTAAGTATATGACTAAATACTTCCATAAATGAATAAACAAACAAAGAATGATCAAGTTACACAAAGAATGATTAGGTCACATAAGTGACTTCTAATCCACTTTTATTTAATTAATACTTTTTATAAAATAAAACTTCATTTATTGATAAAACTTTCTTTATCTACCAAAACATCGTTTATTAATCAATACTAATTCATTTGTACTCTTTCAATACTTTAGAGAGTATTCATATACCTATCACAAATGGTATAAGTATTTTCACAAATCTTTAACAAGATTTCTTATTTTAAACATTTACTTTTTCTATCTGTTTCCAAAACATTCAATACCTATAATTTCCTTCAAAAAATCCATTTTAATGTTCTAAGTACTTTTACAAATCCATGCAATAGGTTTACGACTACTTAAACATTGTCACTACAAACCCAAAACCATTGCACTTATACTTATCTTTAAAACACTCTTTTAAATATCTATTTACATTCATAAGTATAATCAATAAAGTTAAATTTAATTAACACATTGTTACAATAATCCTAAATCCATTCCATCATTATATTTTCTTTAAAAACATTCTTTGAAGATCTAAGTTAATATTTGGTTAAGTTCGGTATATGACAACTGAACTATCCATTTCTAAAGATGATCTTTTATGGAAATTAAGGTTTACATACCAAACACATTTCCAGCAATCTAACTTATACTCTCGTTCAAGAGTGAAGCCATGTAAGTTAGGTCATTGGTTGCATATCAAAGCCTTGCCTAGATGCTACATTCTTTACTCTCATATATAGATAACTTTAACTCGTCGGATTTTAGTATTAAGTATAGCATCATTGATTTTCAAAAATGAGTAAACAAAAAACATGATTAACATGTTTTTGATATTCCCGGCTTAACTATTCCTCGGTCAAGAGGGAAGCCAGTAGGTTAGAGACTAATTGCTTCCATCCCTACTCGAACATCAATCTTAACACCTGTTAACGCTAAAATTTGAATGCTAAAACCCCGGTGTGTGAAGTGTAGTTGTGAAAGCACCACCCGATGATTCGGGAGCAGAGCATAAGAAGAAAATCACAGGAAAAGCAGTGAATAACAACGATTTTATAGTGGTTCGGCTCAAGGCAAGCCTACGTCCACTTTAATTCTCTTTATTGCTAAACCGCTTACAACTTTACAACAATCCTCAATTACAATTATGACGAGACAAACAACTAGAACTTTGGTAAAGAAGAATTCTTCGAATCCATGTAGATTGCGTTGGATTTTCCCTTGAAGTTAGTTGAAATGTCTTTCGAACTTGAAATGTCGGGTGAGTTGAGAATTCAGCAGAGTATTGGCGCTTGAAATGATTGGTCAAAAGTCCCCTGTATGTTGGATCACATGCCATATTTATAGAGTTTCCAGGAATAAGCCGTGTGCGACTTATAGAACTTCACGGGTTAGCATAACTCGGCTGCGACTTAAGGTAAGTCTTCACGAGGTAGAGGATCTCACGGGTTAGCTTGACTCGTTTGCAACTTAGGGTAAGCATTCGCGAGTTAACGTGTTATAGGGACACGGGTTACGACTTAACAGGTCGTGAACGACTTAAAAACAGTAAGTCATTTGGTGATTGTTTCGGATTGATTTAAGCCGCTCGGACCTCTCATTAGTTAAGTCGTTCATTTCCTAACACGTGAGCCTGTTAACTCGCTAACCCGCCCGCTTGCTTACTAACTCGCAAACTCGCTAACTCGCAAACTCGTTAGCTTGCTTACTAACTCACTAACTCGTTAACTCGCTAACTCGTTAGCTAGCTGGCTTACTAACTCGCTAAGTGCCTTAACCCGTTAAGTTGTTGATCCACCAAGTTGTTACAAACCCCGAGTCGTTGAGTCGTTCCATTCCTCTAAGTCGCCTCTAACCTTAACTCGCGAGCTAATTGAGTCGTAACCAGTTGAGTCGGTCCATTCCTCAAGTCGCGAGGTTTCTTGAGTCGTTAGGAACTTTAAGTTGATGAGTCGCTTGGTCTCTTGGCCCACTAAGTCGCATAACTCTTAAGTCGTGAATCACAACAGGGTTAACATTTGCCCCTCGAAGTATGCGCCTACGTCGTAGGTCGTGTGCTTCGACTCATCTTAACTCATGCTACCCTGAGTCGTTGAGTGGTTAGCGACTTATAAGAGGCTTGAGTCGTTCGTGTCGATTCGAGTCCCCTTGTTCGTGTATATAAGCTGGTGAGATGCCTTCTCCTTCACTTTTACTCACATTCATATCTTAACTCGCTTAGCAGATCCCCAAGCTCCCTGAAGAAGAATTCGAATCAATCAGCTCCGATCCACCAATCATTATCACAACGTAAGTGATTTCAATCATTATCGAATCACGATCTCGATTGAATTGTAAATCTTCTAATTTCTGTTCCTACCTCGATTCCACTGAACCATGACCTCCGCGGCTTCTATTTACCTCGCCGCTTCCTTTCGCTGTGAATTATAGCTTTCAATTGTTGGTAGACGCGTTGCTACTGTGATTCGTGAGATCGTACTAGGCTTATGATAAACTAGTGGTGACTTGACTTCTAGATGATTCGGTGGCGTGCAGGAGTGATGAATTTCATGGAGAGGATGGTGAATTACCTTATGCGGCTGTTAACGGGTTATTGGGTTATGGTTTGAGATAGCAAAATGTTATGTGGAGGAGAAACTCGTGAGTGAGCAGATCTGAACGACTCAGGGACTTTGAACGACTTAGCAAATCTGAGCAGTTTTGGAGTCTTGAGCGACTTAGCATGTTATGCCGTGCTCAACTTAGGAGTTAGGATCTTTGAATAGTTTGGGTCCTTCCAACGACTTAGCAGCTTAGAACCTCCTAACGACTTAGCAGCTTAGAACCTTCTAACGACTAAGTGAGCTAAGTCGCGTTCGACTTAGGACTTGACCAGATTTTTCGCTGCTGCACGGCCCTGTTTCTTACATCCTAAAACTTAAACAATCTTGCTTTGCTTTGGTTTGAAGCATTGAACTTTGACCCCCTAACTCATAATGCGACTTTAGGACTTGCACTAGGCTTGGCAACTTCAAGATTTTGACGAAACTTGAACGAGTTTCCAAACTGAACAGCTTGAATTCGTTTATAAATTGCACCAACTAACAACCTGCTAAACACAATTTCTGCAGAAAACAAAGGCGAATATACTGCCATTTACTGCCTACATCAAATGACAGATTAGCCGATAAAGAATAATTATTTCAAATGAATTATGTGAATGGAGTGTTATTAATCATTCAAACTTTGAATGTCGTATTAGGGAAAAATTAAAACAATCAACTAAAGCTGATTGGTTTGCATCAATACTGCATTCAAACTTTGAAACAACAAGCTCTGAAATTTAATAATCGATAAGTATCGACTAATTTGATTTCAATTATCTTTACCTGTCATTCTTATCAATTTTGCACAACACTTCACACAAACTTTTAGGAAAAGTGCACCTTCATACTTGGACATCCAGTTGCTTATGTAGAATGTCTTCTCAACAAGAAGAGTCGATGGGCCAGGCTGAAGATGTCTTCCCAATGGCTAACCCATTGGTTGACCCTCCGGAGAGAACTCCTACTACCCTGAATCAGCGGGTGTTCAACCAACTGCGCATCCAGTTTGGTATTGCTGAAGCTGACGCCTTACTCTCGGGACCGAATGACACTGCAGAAAGGCCCCCTCTCGGCTTTATCGCTGTTAATCGCCAAATGTGCTTGAGTGGAGCCATTCCTCCTTTCAATGACTTCTTATGACAGCTTCTTCTTCGCTTAACTATCTCTCCATTTCAATTACACCCAAATGGTTATGCCATTTTAATAGGGCTATGTGCACTGTTCATGAGGACATTTAATCGCTTTCCCAGCTTTGAGGAGATTTGCTATTTATGCTCATTTAGAAAATCTAAGGACCATCCCTCTATTACACTCGTGAGAAGCGTGAGAGGCCGTTAATTGATTATGGGTCTCTCTGAAAGTGCTCATGGGTTTCTGAATCAGTACTTCTTTGTTCGTTGCCCCTGGGTTTTATAGCATCTGGAGAGTTGGAAGTAAGTTTTCTTCTTTCCATTTGGGCTTTTTCGAAATTCCAGTTGTCGAGTGCTAACTTTTGCCCTTTACCTTTGCAGCATTTCCTCCTCTTTCAAGAGATTCAAGACATAAGGCGACTTTTGAAAGATTGAGTGCTGTGCCAGTGGAAGAGAGGAGCGCTAGGTTCTTACTGAGGGATGAGTATTTGCACCAACTCGGGCTTCTACACCCTTCTCGATCTATCCATCCTCGCGAAGTCCCTGATTCTCCGGCTGAAGCATTAGATGCCCCAGCTCCCATTGAAGAGCCTGTGCGGAGTGAAACTGCTATCGAGGCTTCACTAGTGAAGTGTTCAACTTCGAAGGATGCTGCGGGGCCGTCTAACAAGTCTGTACTTGCCCCAGTCATTGAAGAAGGAGAGCTTCCGCATCGGGCAGAAAAGACCATCGAAGAAGGAGCTGATGGAAGGAGCCTTGCCGGGCGTGATGGTGAAGACATCTTTGGGAATTTAAGTGACATAATAATCACCTCTCAAGAACTCTTTAAGGATGACTCTACCACTGCTAAAATTATGTCTTCGGCGGCCGAAACGACCTTTGCTCTTAAGCAAACTCCTTTAGCACAAGAACTGCCATCAGTTACAAAGCCTGTCACTACCCCCCGACTGTCGAGCGGTTCGTCGTTCGGCGCGTATAGTTTGCACGTCACGCACACCTTAGGATTTTTCAGCACTTCTATGCAATTATCTTCTTATACTTTAAAGATTTCTAAAGCTTATCTTTTTATTTCAGATTCTCCGATGGGACGCAGCGGACCTATTATAAAGACTTTCAGCGCTATGGAGGGCGTGGCAACTATGATTATAGACGCTACCGTACTGGTCCCAGAGAAACCGATGAGCAGAGAGCTGCTCGAAAAGCTAGAGAAAGGAGAGAATATGAAGAACGTCATGAGAGGATAGATGTGCGACATGAGTCTCCTTCAAGAGGCGATGACTCTCACAAACGTAAAACACATGATGGTCGGGGGAAGAGCCACATTGTTGAGGACCCGAGCAAGCGGGCCAAACCAAGTGAGAGGCACGCATCTGCAATGTCTGAAAAGTTTGACGCTCCCATCTCTATCGACATTCCTTTCAAATCCCCTGCTCTTGAAGGAAGCGCTATTCAAACACTTCTTAATAGGCCTTCATATCATGTTGAAAGGGGCCCACCGACCCTATAGAGCCGATTCCCGAATTGGTGCTTAAAGGGGGTGCGCTTCGATCTTGATTTAGTCCCCATTGATAAAGAAGCCATGTACCAAAATCTTGATGCCGTCAGACTTGATATTGAAAGAATGTCTGGATGGCAAAAGCTTGTTGATGAACTCCAAAGGGTCAATCGGGCCAATATCGAGGCGATGCTAACTATGGAGAACGATAAGTCGGAATGGCAGAAGATTCTTGACCAGCACAGCATCAAGATGAAAAACATAACCGAGTATAACGAGAAACTTGAAGCTGAAGTCAAGCAGCTTAAAGACGATCTTACCACCTCTTCTAACACTTACACTCAAAGAGAAGAGGTGCTACAAAAACAAGTGCGGGATGCACATGCTGGCTAAAGAGATGCCGAAGCTAAAGTTGAGAGGCTAGAAGAGGTCGTAGAGAATTACCGCACTGATGTCGCTCAGTTGCGGAGTAAAATGAGCGCCCAAGACATGGAGATTGAAGCGTTAAAAGCTCAACTTGCTAAAACTGAAAAAGAACGAGACGAGGCCATGGCTGGTAAAATTACAGATGAAGAATCTATTCAAGCCATGGAAGCCAACGTCAGTTCAAATCTATTCGACTTTTACTTGCACAGCGTCTTGGGGCACGGCAGTCTCTCTTTTCTCGGTCCTAAATACGAAATCACCTTGGCTGAAGTGTGGGAAGCCGCTCTCGACATGTTCAGAGGCGCCGGGAATACCGAGGAAGAGCTTGAGGTGCGCTATCTAGATGAGGAAACTCGTGCTGCTCTTGCGAAGGGAAAAGAGCAACTTGCCAGAGTGCGGACTGGGATGGCGGAAGAGGAACGTTTTGGAAAAGAATTACCACCTACTACCTCTGTTCGTCCTTTAGTTTCTCCTGGGGTTGACATCACGGGTTCCAGTGCTCATTCCCGGCCTCCTACAAGAACCGAGGTAATTACCCCTACTGATGATGAGGCTTTGGAGGATATTGGAGCTCAAAATTATGAGATTGAACTAGCGAAGCAAATATCTTCAGGTAACTTTGACATTGGTCCGGTTCAGGTGGATTGCCTGTTTGCTCCTGAAAAGTTTGATGAGCTTCTCGATTACTTCTTGAATCTTGACGAACCCATATCTCCCTTCTTTTTGGGAGATACTAATATTTTTAACTTCTCTTCTTCTGCAGTTGAAACACCAAGTGCCGTGCAAACTTCGCCTCCTGCAGCTATTATTCCTCCGTCTTCTCAAGTTACTCCCCTTCCTACTTCTCAACCAGGATCACAGGAAGAAAAGATAGGAGCTCTTCAGGGTCTGGATGATCCTGCTACTTCTCAAAAAGGAGAAGAACTCAAGACAGGCGAAGTCTCTCCGGATCGAACTACTTCTGACGATACAAAACTGTCCGCATTCATTACTCCGGAAAGTGAGTCTTCAAAGAGGAGAGCGAAGCGCACATCTTCGAAGAAGAAGAGGAAGAGTATTTTGATCACAGAAACAGATTTGGAAGTTACTCCGGAGGCTCCTCTTTCTCCTTCTTCCCCAACTCTTTTAAGCCGGCGCGAGAAGCTACGAATTAAACCAGGCGAAGGCTCAAAAGGTGGTGGGAGAAAGAAGATGTGATGAACCTTGCTTTTCCTTCCTTGTTTAGTTTTTGCCTTTTGCATGTATTGAAGCTTGTAATGACTGGATATTATACGGGTACCGGCCCCCCGCTTTTCTTTTGTTGGAACCTGTACCTGTATATAGAATAGTGTTGAATAAAATGATTCTTTTTCTTTGTATAAATTTCTTTCTATATCTGAGAAAGCATTTACTATTCATTTTTGTACAAGTTTCTTTGTACGATATTGCAGTGAGCTTGTGGTATATCTTGTTCGAGCGCAATTTTACCGATGTAGTTACGCCATGCTGCCCCTATACCATAAGCCCATTGTAATATTTTATTTTATGTGGAACTTGTGCTTTTATTTTTTAGAGAATAATTATTCCACATTTGGAGGAATATGATTTCATTAAAAAATAGAGCACAAATAAGTTTCTACGCTTCAACTTTCGAAGATATCACTCTTTATTTTGTGCATATACACATTTTATTGAATGAAATCTTCTATGTGGTAAAGCGGGTATTTGTAAAGCACTTCAACTTCTCTGTGAGGAAGAGAATTTTCTAGAACAAGTAATTCACTCTTCCTTTGAAAGTTAAAGTGTGCTCTTAATGAGGATTTTTTTTTTACTTGCCACAGTAAAGGGCTTCTTGATTTTTGTTTCTTTGAAAAGTTGCACCTCTGAGGAAGACTTTTTCACGTTTCAACACTTGGAAGTTTTACTTCAATCTTGGTGAAACGTGTGCCTCCGAAGAGGTCTTTTCTGCTTGATTGTGCCTCCGGGAGGAGGTCTTTTCATTTCTGCCTCTGGGAAGAGGTCTTTCTGTCTTATTGTGCCTCTGGGAAGAGGTCTTTCTGTTTCTGCCCCTTGGGAGAGGCTCTCTTTTTTTTTAGCATTTCATCTCCGGTGAAGTGAAACTCCGAAGAGCGGTTGTTACACTTCAACTCCTGGCGAAATGGGCCTCCGAAGAAGGCTTTTATTTTGTTTTACATTTCAACTCTGGTGAAGTGAAATTCCGAAGAGCGGTTGTAACACTTCAACACCTGGTGAAATGGGCCTCCGTAGAGGGCTTTTATTTTGTTTTACATTTCAACTCTAGTGAAGTGAAATTCCAAAGAGCGGTTGTAACACTTCAACTCCTGGTGAAATGGGCCTCCGAAGAGGGCTTTTATTTTGTTTTACATTTCAACTCTGGTGAAGTGAAATTCCGAAGAGCGGTTGTAACACTTCAACTCCTGGTGAAATGGGCCTCCGAAGAGGGCTTTTATTTTGTTTTACATTTCAACTCTGGTGAAGTGAAATTCCGAAGAGCGGTTGTAACACTTCAACTCCTGGTGAAATGGGCCTCCGAAGAGGGCTTTTATTTTGTTTTACATTTCAACTCCGGTGAAGTGAAATTCCGAAGAGCGGTTGTAACACTTCAACTCCTGGTGAAATGGGCCTCCGAAGAGGGCTTTTATTTTGTTTTACATTTCAACTCTGGTGAAGTGAAATTCCGAAGAGCGGTTGTAACACTTCAACTCCTGGTGAAATGGGCCTCCGAAGAGGGCTTTTATTTTGTTTTACATTTCAACTCTGGTGAAGTGAAATTCCGAAGAGCGGTTGGAACACTTCAACTCCTGGTGAAATGGGCCTCCGAAGAGGGCTTTTATTTTGTTTTACATTTCAACTCTGGTGAAGTGAAATTCCGAAGAGCGGTTGTAACACTTCAACTCCTGGTGAAATGGGCCTCCGAAGAGGGCTTTTATTTTGTTTACATTTCAACTCTGGTGAAGTGAAATTCCGAAGAGCGGTTGTAACACTTCAACTCCTGGTGAAATGGGCCTCCGAAGATTGCCTGGAAGTTACTCTCTCATGGTTGGAGGGTCATGACTCCTCCAATCTTTTTTGGTTGAGTAGAGAACTTTCTTTTTTACGGCATATGCTTCGTTAGAGGTCTTTATCCTCCGAAGAGTCGTGCCTCCGAAGAGGACTTTAGTTGTTCCTTGTCCACTTGCTTATGCCTTTTCAGTGATCCTCTGTTTTTTTTTCCAAGCTTGCACTCCCTTCTCTTATAAGTAGCTTGTTTAATCCAAAGAAGTGTACTTCATTGCTAGGCCAGTTCACTAGAACGGACATAAGCTTCTTAATTGGATGTTTGTTTGTTCAAACTTCTCAATTTATTAGCTAAAGCCCGTTTTCGGCGAAATCATTGACTGTTCAATTGAAGCACTTCTTATCTAGGATTTAAGCTCAGGAATTTTGTGACTTGGAATTTGTTTGTTGAATGATAACAAGAATCACTTGGTCTTGTAATGTGCAAGTTTTGTTTTCGTTGCCTGCAAAAATTTAAATCGACATTTCAGTAATACATTTAATGTACTTTTCATATCGAAAATAAAGCAAACATGTAATAATAATAAGGAACACAAGATTTATAGTGGTTCGGCCAAGAATTTGGGCCTACATCCACTTTATAGTCTTTCATTATTCACTTGCATCGGTTTTACAATCGCTTTCAATTACAGGAATCATACATTCATAATTCTTTTTACAATATTTCAACAAAGCTATCAAGTAAAGTATGGACGCAAGTGATTGCTGTTCCAAGCTCTTGGAATTTGATCTCCTTCGACAGTAGTGAGTTTGAATGTGCCGTCAAGAAGCTTCTGACCTATGACATATGGTCCTTCCCAATTTGGCCCAAACACACCTGTCGCTGTCATAATTCTCTTTAGGACTAGATCTCCAATTTCAAAGCTGCGTTGGCGAACTTTGGAATTGAAATGTCTGGCTATCCTTTGCTGATGAGATGAAATTCTGAGCTCAGCCTCTTCTGTTCTTTCATCAAGGAGATCTAGTGCCTCAAGCTGTAGTTTTTCATTCTCCGCTTGATTGAAATGGATTCTTCTATGTGAAGGGACCTCTGTTTCTACCGGAATCATTGCCTCTGATCCATATGCCAATGAAAACGGAGTATGCCCAGTCGCAGTTTTGTGGGTAGTTCTGTATGCCCATAGTGCTAGCGGTAGCTTATCGACCCAACCACCTTTTGCTTTTTCAAGTTGCTTGTTGATGGTTGACTTGATAATTTTATTTACTGCTTCCACCTGCCCGTTTGCCTGCGGATGAGCTACTGCTGAGAAGCTTTTTCGGATTTTGAATCGTTTGCAAAAATCTTGGAATTCTTCACTTTCGAACTGAGTACCATTGTCTGTAATTATTTTTTGAGGCACACCATATCTGCAAATGATACTTTTAGTCACAAAACTTATCATCTTTTTTGAAGTGATAGTAGCCAGTGGTTCAGCTTCTGCCCACTTAGTAAAATAATCTACAGCAACAATGGCATATTTAATTCCAGATTTGGCAGTTGGTAACGGTCCTACAAGGTCTATCCCCCATATCGCAAATGGCCATGGACTGACCATCTGTGTGAGTTCAGTGGAAGGAGCTCTAGGAATTTTGGCGAATCTTTGGCATCTGTCACATTTTCGGGAATAGTCTGCTGCATCTCGATTAATTTCTGGCCAAAAATATCCGCATCGGAGAATCTTTTTCGCTAAAGTTTGACCACCTAAATGATCACTACATTCTCCCCCATGCACCTCAGCTACGATTGTTTTGGACTCTTCCCTGGATACACATCGAAGTAACGACATTGAGAATCCCCGTCTGTATAACTGGCCATCCTGGACTATATAGCGAGAGGCTTTCCTCAGTAGCTTCTTTCGTTCTTTTGAATTTTCCGGTAAAGATCCATTGAGCAGATATTCTGTTATTGGAGTCATCCATGATTCTTGCTCTTGAGACACGTTCATGATCCAATCAATATCCATCTCATCAATGCTCGGAGTCGACAGGACCTCCACTGGAGTTAACCCCAGAAATTGAGCTTCGCCTGTGCTAGAGTACTTTGCGAGAGAATCTGCTTTCATGTTTTCTTCTCGAGGAATATGACTTATCATGTAATGATCGAAATCACCCAGGAGTTCCCAAGCCTTTGACAAGTAGGCGGGCAGATTTCTCCCTTTTGCTTGGAATTCCATCTTGACTTGGCATACAATAAGTTGAGAATCACTGAAGATCTGTAATGCTCGGATGTTTAGTTCTTTAGCAATCCTTAGGCCAGCGATAAGGGCTTCATATTTTGCTTCATTGTTTGTTGAAGGAAATTCCAATCTTAGTGCATAGCATAATGATCGACCTTCAGGGGTCTCGAGTACAACTGTGGCTCCAGAACAGTAGTCGTTTCTCGCGCCATCGACATATAACTTCCATTGGATTGGGGAATCGTCGATCGTTTCCTCCTCACCGTTATCCTTATCTGTGAATTCTGCGATGAAATCCGCTAAAGCTTGTCCATTGATTGCTTTTCGGGGATGATAAGTGATGTCATATTGACTGAGTTCAATATTCCACTTTAGAAGACGACCCGAAGTCTCAGGGCGAAACAGGACTTGCTTTAAAGGTTGATCAGTGAGGACTCTGATAGGATGAGCTTGGAAATATTGCCTCAACTTCCTAGATGCAATTAGTATGCAATAGGCGAATTTTTCCAACTTAGAGTAATTCATCTCTGCCCCAGTGAGTCTTTTGCTGATATAGTAAACTGGATGTTGAATCCTCTTGTCTTCTCGTATCAGCGCTGCACTTAAAGCATGAGATGATACTGCCAAATATATAAGAAGATCCTAGCCATCGCCAGGCCTAGAAAGTATTGGAGGCGTTTCCATATGGCGAATCAATTCATCAAAGGCTTTTTGGCATTCGGGAGTCCAATCGAAGTTTTTCTTTCCTTTCTTTAGGGCGTCAAAGAATGGGATGCATTTATCTGTGGCTTTGGAAATGAACCGACTCAAGGCGGCGACTTTTCCATTGAGACTTTGCAATTCCTTCTTCGTTCTAGGAGCTTTGACTTCCTTTAAGGCGGTAATTTGAGCTGGACTAGCCTCAATGCCCCTAGCGCTCACGATGAAACCTAAAAACTTTCTGGATTCCACTCCAAATGAACATTTTAAAGGGTTGAGCTTCATTCCGTATTTTCGGAGGACTGCGAACATGTCTGCTAAGTGTTCTATGTGATCAACTGCTTTCTTAGACTTTACTAACATGTCATCGACGTAGACTTCCATAGTCTTGCCCAATTGCGGTTTGAACATAGCATTAACAAGTCTTTGGTATGTTGCCCCTGCATTCTTCAGCCCGAAGGGCATAACTCTGTAGCAGTAAAGACCAACGTCGGTGATCAAGCTCGTGTCCTCCTGATCTGGCTCATGCATCATGATCTGGTTATATCCAGAGTAGGCATCCATAAAAGATAACAATTCGTGTCCTGCTGTTCCGTCTACCAGTTGATCGATCCTGGGTAATGGGAAGCAGTCTTTGGGGCAGGCCTTGTTTAGATCTGAAAAATCGATGCACACTCTCCATTTTCCGTTGGCTTTCTTTACCAGCACTGGATTTGAAACTCAATTCGGATAGGTAGATTCTTTGATAAAATTATTCTCCATGAGCCGATCAACTTCTTCTTTTAACGCTGCTGACCTTTCTGGACCTTGAGTTCTCCTTTTCGGCTTCACAGGTGTAAATTTTGGATCAATATTTAGAGCGTGTACTGCAACTTCTGGGCATATTCCGCACATATCGGCATGAGTCCAAGCAAAAATATCCAAATTTGCTTTTTAAAAAAGATATTAGGATATTCTGAATTGACGCATTAAGTTGTGAACCCACATTCAACACCTTGTTTGGGTCCTTAGGGTCAACAGGTACTGGTATTGTCGTTTCCACTGGTACCACTCTATTCTCTCTTGCACTAACTTTTCTAGGATCCATCTCTTTCCGTGCTCCGCTGTGCTCGCCAGTGCAGGGTCCGCCCTGTAATTGCTACAAGGCTGGTTCTTTGATGCGGACTGGGGCTACCCCATCCTTTCCCATTTCTCTTTTCCTTGTTTCTCGTAGCTCTGTCAGATAACACTCCCGCCCAGCATTTTGATCCCCTTTTATAACTCCCACCCCATTATCTGTGGGAAATTTAATGGTGAGGCACCATGGGGCCAGAACAGCTTTGAATGCTGCGAGAGTTGGACGGCCAAGGAAAGCATTATAAGCAGAAAATTCGTCGACAATCACAAAAGTTTGCTTGCGGACCACTTTTCTTTCTCCTTCTCCAAGTTCCACAAACAAATCAACGGTTCCTATAGGCTGTTTTGGCTCCCCAGTGAAGCCAGCGATTTTCTGCGATGATGCTTGCACATCAGCCATAGGGATCTTCATTTGGTCGAATGTTTTCTTGAAGAGGATATTGCAGGATGCGCCACAATCAATGAGAACTCTTCTGACAATAGCTGGCCCGATACCAGCCGAGATGACTAAGGGATCCAAGGTAGGAGCTTCAATACCTGCGGAATCCCTGGCTCTGAACACAATATCATCATTGAAAATTTTTTGTTGCTTCAGGGGCATAGCACCTTCCAAAACAAATACGTCTTCCTCGGTCGGTATATACTTCAAAGCTCGGGTATACCTTTCCATCTGACCCCAGCTCCTGCCTGCTGGGTGAGGTCCTCCCGTAATGACATTGATGACAGGCCTTCCGGATTCATGCCCTGCAGTCTTCTCACTTGTCCTGGGTTGATGAGCAGGAGCTCGTTGCCCCTGACTAGTCGAAGTGGGATTGTTGCTATTCTTTTCCACAAATTGCTGCAGCTTGTTTTCCCTTATCAATTCTTCAATCAAAATTTTCAATTGGCGGCATTCATCTGTATCATGACCGGGTTGATTATGGAAGCGGCAAAACTTTCCGCTATGTACAGCTTTTTTCCCGGTTCTCAGAACGGGAGGTTTAGGATAATCAACAGAATCTTTAGTGGCAAGGTAAATACGCTCCGGCATATCTGATAAAGGGGTATATTCTGATGGCTTGAAGGAACGAGGCTTCTTCAGATTTTTCTGTCTCTTCCCATCATTATTTTCCATTTTCTGTCCTACAGATTCATTCTTGCGTGGGGCAACAACATTATCTTCATCGTTTTCCAATGCTGCCATTACCGGTACAGGACGGCTTTCCAGACGTATGAACTCATCTGCTTTCTTGTAGAATTTTTCAAGGGAATTTGGTTCCTTCATGTTAAGCCATTTTCCAAATTCGCTCGACTTGTCGATGGCCCTCATCAGATAGGTCAAGATCATCCGTGGTTCTGCATTGTCTACCTCAGCCAGCGCTATATTAAAGCGATTCAAGAAAGATCTGATAGTCTCACCTGGATTCTGCTCTAAACTTGACAACGACATAATATCTTTGGCTTTTGAAGCGTATAGTCTGAACTGCTCCTTGAATTTCTGGGTTAAGTCAGAAAACTGATCTATAGACCTGATTGGCAACTTGGTGAACCAAACCAGGGCAACACCTTCCAGATATACAGAAAAATATCGGCACTTTATTTCATCAGAAGCTCTGGCACCTGTCATGTGCCAATCATACTTATACAAGAATTCGTTCGGATCACTTGTTCCTTTATAAGCTGGGATAGTTGGAGGGACGAACTTCCTTGGGAACTCAGCCTTTAAGATTCTTTCGGTAAACGGGGTTTTACTTGGAGCGAAACCCCATTCCTTCTCATCTTCATTCCCTTGCATGCTTTCCTTCATGATTTGTCAAACCATTTCAGAAAGATATCCCTCATCATTTCGAGCTTTAGATCCACCAACTTCAGGAAATATCCGCTCAAAGGGGCTAGCAGCGCTCTCAGGAATGTTTCTTTCTTCATCCTCATGAATGTTGCCAACAAAGTTCCTTTCATTACGCGTTGGTTGACGGTTTACCCCAAGCAAGTCATTCAACTTATTCAAAATTAGGGCATTTTGGGCGTTCTGAGCTTCCAATTGTGCACTTTGGGCATTTATCTGCTTGTTCAGCCCTAAGATTACAGCATCCAACTCCGCTTTTGTAACTCCAACAGGTGGAGTGGCTTGATTAAGTACCGAGGAAGCGGAGGTTCCCTCTTGAACATTTCCAGATCTAACAGATCTACTCCTTCTCCCCGGAGCCATGATTTCAGATAAACTTCTAGTCTTCAGAGATGTTACTTCAACAAACTTCCGTGGAGCAATGATGACGATTTGCCTGAGTTCAGTTCTCAGTGAAAGCACCAAAAATGTTGACGCTAAAATTTGAACGCTAACACCCCGGTGTATGAAGTGTAGTTGTGAAAGCACCACCCGATGATTCGGGAGCAAAGTATAAGCAGAAAATCACAGATAAAGCAGTGAATAACAACGATTTTATAATGGTTCGGCTCAAGGCAAGCCTACGTCCACTTTAATTCTCTTTATTGCTAAACCGATTACAACTTTACAACAATCCTCAATTACAATTATGACGAGACAAACAACTAGAACTTTGGTAGAGAAGAATTCTTCGAATCCATGTAGATTGCGTTAGATTTTCCCTTGAAGTAAGTTGAAATGTCTTTCGAACTTGAAGTGTCGTGTGAGTTGAGAATTCAGTAGAGTATTGGCGCTTGAAATGATTGGCCAAAAGTCCCCTGTATGTTGGAGCACATGCTATATTTATAGAGTTTCCTGGACTAAGCCGTGTGCGACTTATAGAACTTCATGGGTTAGCATAACTCAACTGCGACTTAAGGTAAGTCTTCACGAGGTAGAGGATCTCACGGGTTAGCTTGACTCGTTTGCAACTTAGGGTAAGCATCGCGAGTTAACGTGTTATAGGGACACGGGTTACGACTTAACAGGTCGTGAATGACTTAAAAACAGTAAGTCATTTGGTGATTGTTTTGGATTGATTTAAGCCGCTCGGACCTCTCATTTGTTAAGTCGTTCATTTCCTAACACGTGATCCTGTTAACTCGCTAACCCGCCCGCTTGCTTACTAACTCGCTAACTCGCTAACTCGTTAGCTTGCTTACTAACTCACTAACTCGTTAACTCGCTAACTCGTTAGCTTGCTTACTAACTCACTAACTCGTTAGCTAGCTGGCTTACTAACTCGCTAAGTGCCTTAACCCGTTAAGTCGTTGATCCACCAAGTTGTTACAAACCCCGAGTCGTTGAGTCATTCCATTCCTCTAAGTCGCCTCTAACCTTAACTCGCGAGCTAATTGAGTCGTAACCAGTTGAGTCGCTCCATTCCTCAAGTAGCAATGTTTCTTGAGTCGTTAGGAACTTTAAGTTGATGAGTCGCTTGGTCTCTTGGCCCACTAAGTCGCATAACTCTTAAGTCGTGAATCACAACAGGGTTAACAACACCCGTAAATAGTAAAGCCTACTTCGTCGGTTTTTGTGTTAAGCATAGTTAAGTACATTTTTCAAAACTTATATAGACACACACACATGTACACTTTAAAATACTTATAAATAGGTTTAATTGTAAAATATTACTTGAAAATAACTAATTTATAATTTGAAGATATAAATAAAAACATGTCTTATATTATAAAACCTCTTTACTTTAAACATACACATATAATTATTAATATACTTATAATTCAAAACAACTTTAGAATACTGAAAAATATGTTAGAAAACATCACAAAAAGACTATGAAAAAATACCAAATTAAATATAATTTTTAAACAATTAAAATCTCAAACAACCTACTACAAAATTTATAAATGTTTAAAAAATCCTGGAAAGAAATCCCTATGGATGCCTTCCAATTTATTTATAAAAATTCCCAAAAAAAAAGGTATTTACTAAAATGTTCGCTTAGTGACATTTTAACTCCAATTTAGGCATTTTATTTGACCAGTTCCAAAACAACACAAAATGCAATTTTTTGGCAATAATAAGTAAACAAATCCAGACCTAGTGAGACCACAACAACACAAAAGAATCCCCAATAGTTATTCGTCTTAAGAGGTACCTGAAATCAACACAAATTGCAAACAAATTTTCAAAAGAATCATATGAGAGAGAACTCAAATAAATACATGCCTCCTGCATGATTTTGAAATCTTATTCGCCTTAAGAGGTACCTGAACACCTCAAATCTCAAGCTACTCAAAATCAATTGAGTACCCGAGAGTTTAAGGGGAAATCGTAAACTTCGAGTCAGACATAAAGTCTGGTATGAATAATAATCTACCATCTCAAATCATTTAGAAATCTAGTGAGACCATGCTGCTTAATGGTACAGGTTTCCCCACACTATTATCCTAAAAATCTCTATAAATCATTTTCTATGCCCATGCATCCACAATAGTTAAATCGTTCAAAACATCACTGTAATGACATACAAAATAATAGAATCAATTCTGGATTACCCATCCCTATTCATTTTAACCACCTATCATAGTTATAGTTTTCAGGATTACTATTAACCTAACAGATTTCATGGGTTGACTAATAACCGGTGAACATTTATGGACTTTCTGACCACTTATATAGTTTTCATGAGATCATTATGAACCTATTGGTAACCCCAATATTATTTCTTTTATACTAGTTTTCATGGGCTGGCTAGGAACATATTGGCCAATTGTCAATATCTTTTTTTTACCCTAGTTTTCATGTGCTAACTGGAACCTATTGATTGTCTATTAATATTTTATTTTTTATCTAGATATAGTTTTTCATGGTTTATTTATAAACCTGTCTAACCGACATCTTCAATTATACATACTTTTCAATGGCTAACTATGAACTTATTGGCCCCTGCTAATATCCTTTCCCTTACATGATTTTCATGAGATTAATATGAACCTATTGGCCACGCCAATATCTTTAATTTATTTTCACTACTGGGTCAATCAAAATGGTTATTTTGCCTTTTCCCAAAGTACCGTTTGGGATTCATTGCAATGTGAATATATACATATATGGAGAAGTAAACAATATGACTTGGTTTAACCCATTAATACTTCTTCAAAAGTTTCATTTCAAAATACTTTTTCATTAATATTCCATGGTTTTGCTTTTAAATGATATTGGGTTAGTTGTTTCAAAAATTATAATTTCGAAATCTTCGAAACTTCGCTTTCGACCTCACTGGATAGCCTCCTTCAAAATCATATATCTCTTTTCACAACATTAGACTCATTCCTCTTAAAATACTTTAAAATCCTTCTTTCATAACCTTTCAAATATAATAAAGTGTAACATACTGATGATTAGAATCATAGCTTCGAAACCATTGGATATATCTCTTCCTAAAGTGTTGAAATCCTCATTTTGACATTATTGGGTTTGCTTTTAAAAATATCATCTGAGTCAAAGTAAATATAAAAGAAAGTGTTAGCACCAAAATTAGTCACTAACACCCTTAAGAGAGATTGTGTAGAGAGATTTGTGAAGAAAGTAAAGTTAAACAGAGGACAGTTTGTAAATTTAAATGTAGGAAAAACGAACACGAGATTTATAGTGGTTCGGCGTAATTGCCTACGTCCTCTTTGAGGTAGATCTTTATTGCTTTTCTTGATATCGATTTCAGATACAATCCGTAAACCAATTACTCAAATACAATTGCTAAGAAAAATAAATTAAGTCTCGAATGAGTCTACAATGTGGTAGAGTCTCCCCGGTGTTCGTGGAAAAAAGGTCACTTTCACTGTGCCCCTGCCTCTCTATTTATAGACGAAGATGGGTTGGACTTCCCTGGTGGGCCAGGTAGCTAAGTAGCTCGGCCGAAGAAGAGTGATCTCTTTTTGCCGACCCATAGATGCCGAACGGTAAAATGCCGAACAAGGCATGAATGCCGAAAGATATCCTCATGCCGAACGAAATGACGCCGAACGATATCCTCATGCTGATCGAAGTGATGCCGAATGATATCTTAATGCCAATCGAAGTGATGCCGAACCATATCTTCATATCGAAGAAGTGATGCCGAACGAAGTTCTGTGCCAAACAAGGTTTGGATGCCGAGCTGTATGGAATGCCGACTCTGCCATGTCGAATGTCCATAGATGCCGAATGATATACAATACTGAACGGCTTTCAATGTCGAACACTTTTGCATGCCGATCGTCCCATAGATGCCGAATGAACTCAAGTGCCGAACGAACCATCTTTGCCAAACGACTGTGCAAGGCGACCTAGTGTGTTGTGCCGAACGCTAGGGATGCCAAACAGTATGTGAATGCCGAGTGCCTAGTTGCCTGGTCAAATCTCCAGGTAACACTTGCCCCCCAAAGTGCATCACGTGGTCGAACGTGTTGCGCTTTGAATCATGAACTCTCTATGCTTTGCTTCGAGCCTCGGCTTTGTTTTCTCGATGGCGTCTTCTCTCGAATAGCAGGTGAGGCAATGCTCGCCGAACGACATGCAAATGCCGAACAACATAGCCGATGCCGAATGAGGTCGTCTTGACCGGTTCTACCGGTCATTGTGACTTCGACTTTCCCTCTTCTCCTATAAAGGTTGGCATTTTCCTTCTTCTTCTCTTTTCATATTTTACCTCCGTTATTTTCCAAGAACTCGCAACTTACCTACCTTGAATTTCGTTCACCATTTTGAACTCCCCTTCCTTCCTTGAATCTAACAAGCCCTTCATATAGCTTCTTCCCAAACTAAGCTCGAACAACTCCCGATCTTAAGCTCGCAGACCTTCAAGCTCCTGCCATTATCTTTGGTAAGGGCCTTTTGATCGCTTTCTCCAATTAGGAAGTATAACATATTACTCGAACTCGTGAATCATCCATACAACGTAGAAAGTGGGGGGGGGGGTGGATGAGCGAGATGAATTAAAGCCTGGGTTCATCCTAGGGCTAGAACTCAATATGCTTTTAGGCGATTTCGAGGTGGATGGATTGGAGAAGAGGAAGGTGGAAGATGCATTGCAGTGGCTGGGCATGATCTTTTAATGTTGAGTGATCCTATGGGAGCATGGGAATGGACTTAAAGATAAGGCCTATTGGCGTGGATCGACATGGCCTCGGTTCGGCATGATCTCCCCATGCCGGACGAGGTTGGAGTGGAAAAACTGAAAGGAAGTATAGAATGGACATGATACCGAACGACATTTTGGCCGAACAGCGCTTAGGCCGAACATTACAATTGTCGATCGATACTTAGGGCGAACAATATTTCGGCCTGACGATACTTAGGCCGATTAATATTTTGGGCGAACAATACTTAGGCTGACCAATATTTCGGCCGAAATATACTTAGGCCGATCAATATTTTGGCCGAAGGATACGTAGGTCGATCAATAATATGACCGAATGATACTTAGGCCGAACACCTGTTCACTTCGCCTAATCATATGACAAAAACAAGGACAAGGACCCGAGCAAACTAGCATACCGAACTAATCTGGACTGATAACTTCCTAGTTGCAGTAATCACAAGTCTGAACTTAAATCAACAAAAATGGACAATTTCCTAGAACATACAGCTCCAATGTCTAAGCCTGAAATTGGAAACATCATGGGGCAGGCTTTTGGAGATGGTCAGCGATGACGGTCTTCGAAGGTGACAATTCAAAGCACAACTTTATACCATCAACTCGGTGACTTTCAATTTCTCCGCACTTATATTTGAATTATCACACTAGTTCACACATCACACGGGAGGAATACTTGTGTTGTTAAGTCTAACATCGATTGTTTTTCAAGTATAGTTCAAACAGGCGCTCTATTAGATTCAATCTCTATCAAAGATGTCTAGGAAATCTTGCTCCACCATGATCTCTAATAAACTTAGGCTGTCTTCTAAACATGGTGTCCCAGATAGGTCAAGCCCATCGACTTCTCCTACTCATAACTTAGCTCCCGACACCCTGGAGGCATCAATTTTCTTGGACAGCCCAGTCGATTCGCAGGCATTGAAGATTAATGAAAGTGCACTCCGTCGGATATGCTCTGTTCACGGAATCCCCTTCGGCGATGTGTTAGTTCCATCGGGGCACGATCGTCGACACTTGCCTCAGTTGGATACACAACTTGTAATAAATTTATGTGCTTGGTCGGCAGTGTGCCGCCGTTCAACTCATTTCTTCAGGACGTGTTGCAATACATCGACATTGCCCCGTCGCAACTACACCCGAACGACCACGCATTCATCTACGTTACCTACATCCACTTCATGAATGTCCTCTCTAGGCCTCCAACCCCGGGCGATATCAGATATATATGTTGCGTCAAGAAGCGGAGAGATAGCCCCTCTTTCATGTTTCTCGTCCTGCACAACAAATGTCAAATTTTGACTGGGGCATGTAGCAAGTTTGCCGTGTATAAACAGGAATGGTTTTGTGTGCATTCCCTTCTGGTTTCGCGAGGAGATGGGTGAGAAGAAGTAAGTCTTATCTCTGGATCGATATTAATGCTTGGTCAAAGCCATGCCTTTTCTAACTCTTTTTTCCATCTTTTCAGGTATCAATCTACGTCCTGACGGCCGTAGATATTCTGAATCCGTCGAAGCTATTAGAGCCCTTCTTTCCGAAGAATGGGAAAACCGAACTCTCATTTCGAATGAGTCACTTAAAATGTTTGGACTGTTGGCAGAAGGCTATCGGATAAGCCCTCCTCAGAGCGTTACCATACCTAGGCCCGCTTCTGGCAAAGGAAAAAACAAGCCGAGTCTTCGACACGTAACGCTCCTGGTGCACTAGAAGAAGGAGAGAACAAGGAACCGAATCACCCAAAGCACAAAATGAGAATGCTGGTCCTACTCAGGACCCGATAGTTGAAGTTCACGACATCGAAACGTCATCTTCCCCTTCGAAGAGCAAAAAGAAACTGACGTACAAGATAAGGAGGGAAAAAGTTGGCACAACCTCTAAAGTTACTCTTATTCCAACAACGAAAGAGGCTTCCTCACAACATTTAAAAAGTTCTTTAAAGGGCCTCTCGAACCTCTCCATACCTAAAGATCTACTTAATTATGATTTTGACGATCCGGAGGTACTTAAACTTCACTCGCCCATCAGAGGCGATGCAGGAGTTCAAGCCCAAACTCAGGAAGAAAAAATCCCATTAGTAAAGAAACTGGTCCGTCGGGAGGAAACACTAGGACACACAAACACATGCACTCCATCTTGCACTTCAATTTTCATCGTCACACTACTCTTTGCTAATTCATTGTTATTTAAATTATATGTAGGTGACATGGGGCTACACATGGAATCGATCGTCTCCGCGGGTCGTCTATCATCCATCACTTCGGACAGGACTCGGGTTTCGGAAGACGTCGGGATAGAGACGGTGATGGAAATAGGGATTACCATTCCCGAGACTCATCATCTCGGAAGAAAACATATTATTAGTCCAAGTACCTTTGACGACCCAAAATTTTTAACAAATTTAATTGGAATAGTTATTTAATTTTAAAATATTTAATGGTTAATTCTAACTTGAATTCTGAATATTAAATTTACTTGATAATTAAATTATTGAACTATATAATTCGAAATTGGGTAAAATGTTGAATCTTCAGTTTTAAGCCTGTTAAAAATAATTTGAAGGCTTATAAAATTTATATTGATAGCACTAAAGATAATGAAAGTGTTTAAATTGAGTTTGGAAGTGTTTTATTCTGTGTTAAAAATATATCGTTTAAATTAAATTAAAAATAGCCTTCCGAGGCACAGTCTCGGAATTCGATGAAACTAGTTCTATTGGATCCGTAATAGTTAGTTATTATTGGATTTCAATTTTCGTAGCAATCGGAGCTGTCATTTGACCCTGGCAGCTCAAAACGCTTAGAATTATTTTAATCGATTTAATTTAAAATTGATCGTTTATTTCCATAACTCGCGCATACAAACAAATTAGCCTCCGAAACATGTTCCATTGTGTTCGGAATACGGGTAATGCTTTATAATCGCCTCGCGGCATTCCTTAAGAGGAGTTCAAAATTTTAAGTAGAAATCGATGAGGCATTTTGGAAGTTTTCTATAAGATAATAAAAGTTTAAAATAACTTAGCAAAGATATTTTTGACAACTCGAGATATTGTTAGTATTTAATTATATAATCAATTTTGAAGTACATTTAGTCAGAGATATTTTTTCAACACTCGTATGCAGCAAGCTACTCAAATAAATATTTATCACGTTTCTCCTCTAATCTTACAACAGAATCGACATCGACCTCAAAAAAAAGAAAATGGAAATCAAAACGAAAGATTAATGGCCGAACTAATATAATTGAAAATCCTTTTCGTTAGAATAATTCCTCTTCTTTCCCTTCTCTTCAAATTCAAACGAGATCTATTTCGTTCGCTATTTAAAAAAAAATGGGGGACGATTGAGTCGCAAGGCCAGTAGGAGGGGGCGGCGATCTAGGGCGCAATCGATCATTTGGGGGTCGCGCGCGGCAACTCTATCGTGGGAAAGGATAAGTAGATAGCGACCATTCGATGTAGCTCAGTCCCAAGGTCGCTAAAGGAGCTTCGAAGTCGATGCTCGTGGTTAGTGTGGCATCGCTCGTCGAGATAATCGGGGATTTAGGTGATTTTGACTTTTAGGTGAGTTTACTCTTATATATTTATAAGTACCCTGGCCCTTAAATGGGAATATGATTTCACTAGAAATACTTGCTTTCAATTTGGCCTCTATCTTGTCTGATTTGTGCAGAGACCTGTGTTAAGAATATTAACATGATACCTATGTTAGTGCTTGTGTTTCCTAGTGTACATGTATATATATGAAAATGGTAACATTGTTTATTTTGTTTCAGTGAATGTACATGTGAAATGTATAGATAGTTTCGGAATTTCATAACTTGACATTGTTAGTAACCTGGCACGTAAGTTTGAAAATTCTAAAAAACTGGAATAGTTAGTAGTGTAGCATGTTTTGTGTTTTGAAGAGAGCGTGTTGAGATATTGAAATTTTGGAAATCTAGAAGAGTCATTAGCCTGTATGTCAAATTTCGAAGGTCTGGCATGTTGAGTTTTTGGAAGTTTTTATTTTTAATTTCTAAATTATAGGTCTTATGTTTTAAATTGTTTGATTTAATATAATCATATAATACGACAATCATTTACTTCTTAAGTGGATCAAACGGAATTTAATAATGATAATCAAGTAAGTAATTAAGATAATGACTTATCTTAGATTAATTAAGGTCTTGTTTGATAAATGGACGATTAATCAATATGATTGATTTAAGGGTTAATTAATTAATTTAAGCAATTATGGAAAAATGCATTAAGGAAAGAATCGAAGAATAATCACATAATGAAATTAATTTAAGAGATTTATAAATGTAATTAAAAAAAATTTAATTATTGGAAGCGATTAGAGGATCATTATTGAATGTCATCAATTAATTTAAGATTTATTAATGTGAATGGTTAAGGCTATTTAATCTAAGTGATTAATTAAAAGAAGTTTTGCTAAATGTAATTATAAGATAATAAATCAAAGAGGATTAATTAAGATAGATTGTTAATTGGGTTGTAATTATTTTATGTTAAGTAAGGGTAATTAACCAATTGATAATTACTTGATAAAAACAAATAAAATAGTATTTACATAGTGTAATTAATTCAGGATTGGTTAATTAAAGAAATTAATTAAGGAGTATGATTAATTTAAGAATAATTGATCAATAGTGATTATAAGATAGTTAATTTGAGTAATCAATTAAGGATCAATGTAAGTAATATGAAGGGGTAAAGGTTAATTAATTTGTGTAGGTATTTAAGAATTAATTACATATTGCAACTGAAGGATAGTTAAACCAGGGTGATTAATTAAGATGAATAAAGAAGGAATGATTGATTAATTGATTCGAAATAAATTAATGATAAATGAAGAAATCTAAGTGGTTTAGGTTAGTGATTAAATCAGAATTAATTAAATTCAATTAGAATCCATCGAATTGATTTGTATGTGATTAAGTTTTGCTTATGGATGATTGAATTGTATTGGATGCTTTGAATGAGTTGATATCTCTAATATGAGATGTTGTGTATTTCATTTGGATAACTTGGGTTAGGATGACATGATTTTTCGAAGAGACCGGGGTCGGGTATTAGGAAACACCCGAAACGACTTCGAATTTTTATAAATGGATTTGTGAAATAAATAGGCAGGAATGAAATGATTTAAGTGAAATGGATTATTTTACCTAAGTTTGGTACTCAGAAATTGATATGTGAAATAAGTGTCGTCTATAGCAAATTGTGAATTGGTTAAATTGAAATAGGTTACCCCAGGTTTATATAAGTTGTTAGCTTTGGTATTCCATATTAGTTGGGTTTACTTACGTTGGTTTCCATCCTGACCCGGGTGTTACTTTTATGTAATGCTCGGGTCAGACCGAGTACTATAGATTTTCAGGTAGGTACGTTTTGGAGCTCAGGAGGCGAGCTGGATGGCCAGAGCGTATAGAAAATTTCCGCTGTATTTATATTATTATTAGTATGAGACATGATAATTGTATATATTCGGTGACTGTATATAATGTGTAACTCTGATGTATTAGAATGTAATCGACAGATATAATATTCTTTTGTAGACCGTTATTTTTTATTATTATATTTTATTCGCTGCGAATGTGAGATGTTTGGTGTTTCTGTTCTTCTTCTTCTTCTATCTCTTTCTTCTTTTCATAACTATCTGGAATTTTCGGTTTCGAAAATTTCGGGTTGTTACAGTACCACCAACTTCTCTCTTCTCACTCGGAGCAAAGGAAAGATAAGCACAGCAATAAGGGGTCGCAATCCAATGTCCCCCATGGTCAACACTCTGATTCCTCTTCCACACGACAGTCCGAGGACCCTTAAAGGAGAGCCGAACTTTCAAACCCGTCTCCTCCCGTTCCCACAACAGATCCAACAGTATCAAAGAGACTGGCCCAGCTTAAAGTTAAATTTCCAAAAATCTGCTTTGATGGTCCGAAGTTCCTCCAGGCCATCCATCATATTCCTAGAGATGTTAAGCAGAGCGCTGTCGCCTGTACCAACGATGTCTATGTTCAACATGATGCATTTGTTCATCTTGCTGAGAAAGTGTAAGAAGTCCCCATAGAGTGCCAGCATGAGATTGATCGCCTAAAGCTTGAGTCTATCCATGACAAGGACATTAACAAAGCTTGGGACGAAGAGCTCGCGTCTTACAAATCTCAATTTGAGGCCGCCCAGCAGAGCGCCAAAGATACTTCCGAAGTAGTAACTCGTATGGAATCAACTCACAAAAAAGAAATCGACGAGGCAGTACAACGATGTGGGGTTATAGCTTTGGAGGAAGACTCGGTGCAAAAAGAGAGGGATGCATTCTGCCTCAGAGTCAAAGAACTTGAGGACCGACTCTGCAAAGAGAGAAAAGAGAAGATTGCTGCCCAAGAAGAGTCGCAATGGCATTGCGAGGAGATCGTTGCAACGCGAATCCTAAAGGCGAAACTTATGGGCGAGCATTTTGAAGTTGAGGCGCTGAAGAATGAAGCCCGCGAAGAGGGAAAAAAGATAGCATCTACGGAAATAGACACTCGCCTTGAAGCAGCTAAGGAAGAAGGTAGGGAAGAGGTCAAAATCATGTTCGACCCGCTTATTGCCGAGTTCAATGCCCGCGTTCTTATGCACAGGAATTAACTTTTCTAGGCGAAGGCTATCCCGAATCTTTATCCGAAGCGTGGGAGACCTTAATAGAGATCAAAAGCGTCGAACACGGTATCGAGGAGGTTGGTGATGGGGCTTTGATAAAAGAATTCCTTAAGGGAAATAAGCCTTCGGACTTGTTAGCGGCTAAATCCCTTTATTGCAAAGGCTCCCCCTCAATGAAAGGGAGTCGGCCAATACTTGATCACTTTGAGAAGCACATCGGCTATGACCCGGAGGACCCTGGCCTTGGCATTCACATTTTGTCCCCTATTACAGAGGGTGAGACCCCCTTGACAGGTGAGAACCAGCCAGAACGTGGTAGGCCACTCTTTTTCTTTAACATTCCCAGAGTTTTCTTTTTCACCAGAAGCTATTGCATTCTAATACTTGCTTTTTGTGATTTTGTGCAGGCCGTTCTGATCTTGAGCCCACTCTAAGGAGCGATGTCGCCAAGTAGGTGAGGGAAAGATGAGTGAAGCCACTCATGCAGGAGAGGCTCCCGGTCCAGATGCTCAGGTGATCGGAGCGCATGATGAGGACAAATATGAGACTTCCTCTCCTATCGATGGGAGTTATGAAGTTGAAATTACAGAACACATATCCGAACTGAGCATGAAGGATCAGGTTGAGAAAGAGAAGGAAAAGACGGTTAAGATCAAGGTCGAACCTCAAGCGGTGGACCTAGACGATCCTTTGAACAAGCCGTTGAAGGTCATCCTCCCAACGGGTCCAAACCCATGGATGTTCCTCGTACTTCTTCAGTTGTCACTCCGCCATCAAAGAAAGCTATAAAGGTAAACACATTGTGGGAAGAGTCATCTTGTAAAAAGTCGAAGAAGTATTCTTCGCTTTCGTTCAACAAGAGCTACTTTAGATTATGTAATTATTTTTTGTTTTCGTATTTCATGGAAATAAAATTATTTGTCATGGATAAAGATTAGTTCTTTTCCCTCTCAAAGGACTGTTGTTGTTTGGTTTTTTGTATAACCGTGGTCAAAACCCGTGCTACTGCGAGTTACGTGAACTTCTCGATTCATCTTCAAACAAGTTGACAACTTTTTAGTATTGCATATTCTTTAATCCCTCGCTCCGGGGACGTAGAATAATTTCCAATCCGTACGCGAAGGGCTCGATGACTTCGAATCATTTGTATCTAGTCCTCCCTCAGGGGATTTGGACATTCAAATCGCTTATACTCTGGTCTGCACTTTGAGGACTCGGAGTACTCAAGTCCGCACTCCGGGGTCTTGGAAATTTTATGTCGTTTATACTCAAGTCCGCACTCTGGGGACTTAGAGTACTCCAGTCCGCACTCCGGGGACTTGGAGATTTTGAGTCGTTTATACCCGAGTCCGCACTTTGGGGACGTAGAGTACTCCAGTCTGCACTACGTGGATTTGGAGATTTTGAGTCGTTTATACTCGAGTCCGCACTTTGGGGACTAAGATTACTCCAGTCCGCATTCTGGAGACTTGGAGATTTTGAGTCTCTTATACTCAAGTCTGTACTCTGGGCACTTGGAGTACGCCCGTCCGCACTCCGGGGACTTGGAGATTTTGAGTCGTTTATACCCCAGTCCGCAATATGTGGAATTGGAGTACTCTAATCCGCACTTCGGGTACTTGGAGATTTTGAGTCGTTTATACTCGAGTCCACAATCTGGGGACTTGGAGTACTCCAGTCCGCACCCTGGGGACTTGGAGATTTTGAGTCGTATATACTCGAGTCCGCACTCTGGGGACTTAGAGTACTCCAGTCCGCATTTCGGGGACTTGGAGATTTTGATTCGTTTATACACTGGTCCGCAATCTGGGGACTCAGAGTACTCCAGTCCGCACTTTGCGGACTTGGAGGTTTTATATCGTTTATACGCATTCGTACGTCAAACAGAGTAATGTATCTCTTGGTAATTTGTTACAGCGTTATCATGCATAGAAACATCGACAATTCATGGGAAAAAATGGCTTCAAGCCTTTATTAATGTAAATAAACTAAATTGTCTTTTTACTTGCTGTAAACTAGGAATAAAAACATGCTAGAAATAAATACAACTAGAATATGGTAGAAATGAACTAAGTGAAATAATGCCGCAAATGTTCACCATTCCATGCTAGGGGGAGTGTCGCACCATCAACGGTCGCTAGCTTGAAAGTTCCTTCTCCAAGCTTCTGTTCAATGACGTATGGACCTTCCCACGCGAGGCTAATGTGTGATGGAACCGGGAAAACTCGTTTCAAAACGAGATCACCCACGCCAAAGATTCTCGGTCGGACTTTTTCATTATATTATCGAGCAACTCGGTGCCTGAACGCGGCCACTCTTAAATTAGCTTCTTCGCATTTTTCATCAATAAAGTCCAATAATTCCAGCAAGAGATCTTGATTTGACTCAGGGTCATAGTAAGTTACCCGATGTGATGGAACTTCAAACTTCATGGGTATGACAGTTTCCATGCCATATGCTAATTCGAATGGAGTATGGCCAGTCACGGACTTATGGGTGGTTCTGTAAGCCCAAAGTGCTGTCGGAAGCTCATCCACCCACTTGCATTTAGACTTTTCCAAACGTTTTTTCAATATGGATTTGATTAGCTTGTTTACAGCTTCCACTTGTCCATTAGCTTTCTGATGAGCAACTACTTCAAACTTTTTATCAATATCATATTTTTGGCAAAATTCCTTAAACTCTTTTCTTTCGAATAGAGTTCCATTGTCTGTAACGATGGTTCGTGGCAGGCCAAAGCGGCATATAATATTTCGTACAATAAAATTAATGACTTTCTTGGTGGTTATAGTGGCCAAAGGCTCTTCTTCTGCCTACTAGGTAAAGTAATCGACCGCAACAATCTTGTATTTTGCACCACCTTTGGATAGAGGTAAGGAACCGACTATATTGATCCCCCACATTGCAAATGGCCAAGGACTAACCATTTGGGCGAGTTCCGTCGGTGGAGCTCTTGGGATTTTCGCATACTTCTGACATTTTTCACATCTTCTCACGTATTCTACAGCATCCCGATTTATAGTTGGCCAATAGTATCCATAGCGGAGGATTTTCTTTGCTGATGTCTTCCCTCTGGTATGGTCACCACATTCACCTTCATGGACTTCCTTCAGGACTCGTTTTATCTCATCATGGGCAATGCACTGGAGTAATGCGGACAAGAATCCCCTACGATACATTATTATATCTTGCATTACATAATGAGAAGCCTTACGAATGACTTATCGTCTTTCGCTCCTTCTTTCAGGTACGGCCCCGTGTAACAAGTACTGCTTGAATGGGGTCATCCATGACTCCTTCTCGATTTATGTTTCTAACATGAAATCTACCTCCATCATATTTGCGCTTGGAACATGCAAGGTTTCAATGGGAAAGAATCCCATCTGCTGCGCATCGCTAGTGCTTGCAAATTTTGCCAATAAATCAGCTACTCTGTTTTGTTCACGCGGAACATGCGAAATATCATAATACTCGAGATTCGCTAGCAGCTACTTTACTTGGGCCAAATATGGGGCAAGTCGTTGCCCCCTTGCTTGGTAGTCTCCACGCACTTGATACACCATCTGTTGCGAGTCACAAAAGATTTCAACCGATCTTATTCCCAGTTGTTTGACAAGTCTTAAGCCGACAACCAATGCCTCATACTAGGCTTCGTTGTTCATTGCTGTGAATTCGAGCTTCAAAGCATAGCAAACTGATCGGGCTTCAAGAGTTCCAAGAACTATGCCTACCGTCGAACAACAGTCGTTAGATGCCCCATGGGTGTACATCTTCCATCGGACGGGAGGTATGACATTGCGGCCGTTTGATTCGTCTGTCATGGTTAATTTAGCGATGGAATCCGCTAGCGTTTTTCCCTGTATGGCCTTTCGCGGCAGGTAAGTAATATCGAACTGACTTAGCTCGTTATTCCATTTTAACAATCTTTCAGAAGTTTCCGATCGTTAGAGTACCTGACGCAAGGGTTGATCCGTGTAAACACTGATTGGGTGTGCCTGAAAATATGGACGAAGCTTGCGCGATGAAATCACCAAGAAATAGGCTAATTTCTCGATCTTGGGATAGTTTTTTCTGCCCCCGTCAAACGTTTACTAACATAGTAAAATGGCTTTTGAACTCGGTTGTAACGACCTGTTAAATTAATAATATTAAATGAATTGAATTAATATAATTTCTAATCTAATTGAGAATAAATGTAGAAATTTGGTATAGTAGTTGTAATTTAGTGCAACAATAAAATTTTATGACAATAGATTTGGATAATGTAGATTGTCACAATTTGATTTAAAGTTAAATATAAGAAACTGATATAAGGGTTGAATTAGTGAATATCAATAAAAAGATTAAGTAGAATGGAATTCATTTAATATAAAATAAATAGTGGAAGACTTACATTGGATTGTAAAATGGATAGTAACTAAATAAAAGGTGACCGCTGAATAAATCAATGCAATAAGTGTTGATAAGGAAATTTAATGAATGTTGTCAATAATAAATGGACTTAAGATAGTAATAAAATTTGTTTTGCCTATGTAAATTTTATGTATTCATAAGCTATAATTAAATTTGAAATTTGGTAGTAAATAGGGGATAAGTTGACTAAGGCAATTAGTAATTTAATAAATGAATGCATAGTAAGTAAGTGGAAATGTATGCATAAAACTATTTTCATATATGGGATAATTACAAAAGTTTACCCATTTATCTAATGTATATAATTGAATCTAAATTTAGGGCAACATTTTGTTATTGATGGTATAAGTGAATTTGAATAAAAGGGTAAAAATTATGTAGATTTAACATGTATTGAGTATATAGCTAAGAAGGGCATTCGATGTAAATGAATCTAAATTAATGTGTCTAGTCAATAAAGGAGAACTTTAAGGGAATAAATATAAATGAATGTATTTGGGGAATGGAGTCCTTTTATATGTTGAATAGTATAACGTTGTTATTAAGAATGAATGTTACTTTAGTAATTATTAATATGGTAACGGAAGAGTGTATAAATTTTATAGTAAAGTAAAACGTATTGTAAGGTAATAATTATGTGTAGACCTATAAAAAAGATTTATGACAATAATTATTGTACGTATTTATTCTATTCGTTTGTTGAGTTTATTTTAATCAATTTCAATTTATGCACTAAATTATTTCAGTTAGTGTGGAATTTTTGTAAGTGGATAAATAAGATGTAACCAAGGGAAAATTTCATTTTTATAATATAGTAATTAGTGTAATCTTAAGAATGAAACCGAAGTGGAATGAATTAATTGAGGTTTTAAGTTTTATTCAAGTGTTAAGTTAACAAAATTTCCAATAAGATTGAAATACAGTAATTTATGCAAATAAAAGATGGAAATTGGGTAAATATTAATGTATAGGAATATAAAAGAAACGTTAACTATGTAGGGAGTAATAATTGATTTATTTGTGAGTTGTAATCAAATAGAGTCAAATTTATTAGAATTTATTGCAATTAATGGGATTAATTGCAGTAACCTTTGAAGATTTATTCACTAAAATAATTGACGATGGAAATTATTTGTAAATTTGCTTTTAGTTAATATTGAATATCCAGAGGGCTAGAAATGACACAAATCTACTAGTTTAGAAATTTACAATAAAAAGTGGTAAGTAATTTTTCTAAATATTTAGATAGTAGGAAGATGTAGATTTAGATAGAATTTATTATTTAACTATTTCATAAGTTGAGATCTAAGTTTAGAATTGAGATTTTTAATGTATAGATATTGAGCCAATGTTAGTTGCATTAAATTGACATCAATAACTTTGAATAATAGAAAGAAAGTGAATTTAATAAATTTAATCAAACGTATAATGTTGAATTTATTAAAAATTGGAATTTAACCTTTAAGTAAGGATTAACATCTAAATTGATGAATAGAACAACTATGTATTGACACTTGAATTGTTTAGAATTGGAGTAAATAATTAAGAAAATTTGAAGGGAGAAATTTGGTCAATTTTTGAATTTAGATGTAAAAATTTGATTTTTATAATTTATTTAATTTATTTAATGAATATTGAAAATAGCCATTTTGGTCACGGACTCGGATTTCGATGAAACCAGTTTCATCGAATCCGTATCGGTGAATTATTATAGGGTTTCAAGTTTCGTATCGATCGGACCTGTCGTTTGATCGTACGGACGCGAAACGCCTTGAAAATCAATTTTATTAAAATCAATTTGAAATCAATTTGGAAATCTTGTTTTCAGCATAACTTCTTCATACGATCAAATTTGGACGTGAAACTTTTTCCATCGCGTTCAGAATATTTTAAAATACCTATCTGGATATATGGGTTTGACAAATTTCGTTCCGGGGTCAGAACGGGCTTTTGGGCCTTAGTTTGTTTCGTACGTTCATCTATCTAGTCTATCTACTCTAACCCAACCCTACCTATAAATATACAGTTATAAACCCTATCTCCATTCTATTGTCTATTTGTTGTACGTTCATCTTCTTCAAGCTTCTCTTCTTCTTCAATGGGGGCTAACCCTAGATCCAGTCAGTTCAAAAAAAATAATTCAAATTTAAAAAAATAAATAAAAAATTCGGATCTGCAGCAGCTTCTGGTCGCGCTTCGGGTTTCAGGGGAGAAAACCCAAGAGCAACTTCGGGTCAGGAAGAAAATGACTCTGGTCGATCCGGGTCGTTTTGGCGAAAACTCCAAGCAAGCACCGGGGAATTGAGGCGGCGCACCGAAGTCGAACCCGAAGTCGACCCAGGACCAGAATTTTCCATTTTTCAAATTTTCATAACTTTTGCATACGAGCTCGGATTCACGCGCGGTTTGTTTTGCTGGGATCGTATCGGAATTTCTGACGTTTTGGCATGAGTTTGGATGAATTTGGAGACTGTCAAATTTTTGGGTTTAAATTGAATTTGAATTCAATTTAAATTCAAAAGGTGAGTGTTTTAACCCACTCACAACTACTAGAAGCTTTTATGTTTGTTAAATTAATTTTAGAAATGAATAGAAATTTATTTATGAGTATTTGGCATGTTTATTTCACTCATATTTGTTGAATTGCATTTATTAAATTTAACTGTTAATTTAATTAATTTATTGCGTATAAATTTACAGTTAAAACTTATTTGTTTGTATATGAACTGCTAGTTAACAGTTATATAATTTATTACTGAGTATAGACTGTAGATTAATAGCTGTTAAATTTAATCTGAATAAAATTGCCATTTATTACCTGTTATATATTGTTATTAATTGATATTGCTTGATGATTGTGATTGGATGATGGGTGATGTTAATGGATGTTTTATTGTATATCATTAAATTGCGAATTATCGTGCATATTTCATTTCATTCGGGATTGTGGTTTGAAATGATATATAGCCGCAAAATTTTATATTTTTTAAATTGCGGATTGAAATGATAAATATCTGTACCACTTGACCATAGGATAGAAAATTATATACAGGCACCGCGGTATATATATATATATAACTATTTAAATGTGATTTCTATGGTTTGGATGGAATACGGTTTATAATAATCTTAAATTTTATATTGTAAATATTTTTCTTCCATATATATATACATATGAAGTTGAAAATTTTGAAATTAAAAGGTGTATAAAAATCTTTATTAAAAATGGAAGAAAATTAAGAAAATGGAGTTTCATAATTTATATCATATGTTTAAATGTTAAGTTTGGAAATTTTAAGATATGATATTTATAATTGGATTTTTCCCAAAATAAATTGAAATGAATATTCTAGTATAATTTGAATTGGGAATATATATATATATTTTATTACTAGAAATTGAAGTCTTATTATTTATGGATTTTATGTGAATATTCAAGAATAATTAATAGAACAATTGATCTGTTGAAAGAATAAAACCTAATTTTAGTTTGAAATATTGTTACTCAAAATGGATATACGTATATATAAATAAATTGAAGTGGTTTTGGAACTTGAGAGAGATAATATAAATTTTGGTTTAGACTTTAATATAGAAATGTATTTGTAAAGCCATGAGAACTATTTTCTTTACAAAGTAACATTCAAGTTAAACCTTTTAATTCATATACCGTTGAATATCCAAACCATTCAAGTTTTAAAAGTTATGGTTTTAAATTATGAATTTCGAAACATTATGCTTTGAAAGGATATTTGGCTTTCAGACGTTATAAATTTTAAAGCATTTGGATTTTGAAAAGATTTATATTTTGGATAAAGGATATCATATTGTTTTGGGTTTTAAAATGATATCGTATTCATAATTTTAAAATGGAAATGTTTATTCTGGTTTTAAAGTATGAGCTATTTTTAAATGACCGCGGTGTTATAATAACGATGGGTTGGCAAAGAGACCGGGATCGGATATGGACATACTCTCTGTCGATACCGAAAACCACTTTGACTAACCGTGTACGCGGTGGAGATTCCAGAATGAAGTAGGTGGTGGCGACGTTTCCTGTAAGGTAAATACGTGGACCCGACTCCCGTGAGTTGGCATAAGGTGGCTAAAACAGGAGCGATTCTCAGGCCAATGAGGTCATTCCTCTGATCGGACCCTCCTCTTCGATATTATACTTTGACTTTGGATTGATTCAGTGGCCACTTCTATATTTTGATTTTGGGGAGTTAGTCCGAGGTGGGCTGTTAACGCTAAAATTTGAACGCTAACACCCCGGTGTATGAGTTATAGTTGTGAAAGCACCACCCGATAACTCGGGAACAGATTACAAGCAGATAATAGCGAAAAAGTAGTAAACAACAACAATTTTATAGTGGTTCGGCTTAAGGGTATAGCCTACGTCCACTTTAAGTACTTTTATTGATGATCTCGTTACAAGCTGATACAATTCTTTCCAAGTACAATACACATTGGATTACAAGTCACTCGGAACAAGTAGCCTAAACTTCAATGGAGATTAGAGTCTTCAAATCCATGTGGGATGTGTGTGATCTTTTCTCGAAGCTGTTTGTAGCGTTCTTCGTGTCTTGAGAGCTTTAAGTGTTGGATTGGTTTGGAATGCAGAAGAGTAACGGTGCTTGAGGAGAATGAGCCAAAGTCCTTTTCTAGTTGGAGTTAGGATCATATTTATAGGCATTTTTCAGAATAAGGTCGTAGGTCGTGACCGACCTAAGTAAGGTCGTAGGTCGTCACCGACCTAAGTAAGGTTCTAGTCGACCTGAAGAGTATTGGCCCCTCCTTCCTCACGCATGCTGATTTGCACAAGTACTAGGTCGTGAGCGACCTATCCCCCTGTGGCATTGCATAGTCTTCTATACTCTAGTGTTAGCGACCTAACCTAAGTCGCGAGTACTTTCCTGCAGCCATAGTTAATCTTAAGTCGCTGAGTCCCTTAGGTCGCGACCTTCCTTAGGTCGCGGAGCTCCTTAGGTCGGTGGATAGTTAAGTCGCGGAGTTCCATAGGTCGAGTCCATCTTCAGGTCGCACTCACTCTTAGGTCGCGACCTCCTTTAGGTTGTAGCTTTCTGTTAGGTCGCAACAATCCTTAGATCGCCAGGTTACTTCTGCAGTTAAGTCGCGCCCTTCCTTAGGTTGCTTGTCCTTTTAGGTCGCGGCCTTTTTGGGTCGCTGCTGCCTTTAGGTCGAGACAATCTCTAGGTCGTAACACCGTCGCTGCTGCCTTTAGGTCGAGACAATCTTAGGTCGCAACACTTTAGGTCGCAGCTACTCTTAGGTCGCTGGGTTCCGCTAGGTCGTAACCCTCTTCAGATCGCTAGGTCGCTTCACTAATTAGGCCGCTAAATCGTTTCATCTCTTGGGTCACTAGGTCGCGTCTTTAGTTAGGTCGCTTTTTAGGTCGCGGCAATAATAGGAGTTAACATCTGCCCCTCGAAGTATAGGCCTATGTCATAGGTTGCATGCTTCGACTTATCTTTGCTAGGTCGTGAGCGACCTAAAACATATGCTAACTCGCGTGTCTACTCGCCTTCTTCTTTCAGCTCCATATAAACTGCTAGGTCGCTTCTTCTTCATTATCTAACTGCTTAAATTTCTTGCTCTGCCATTAACAGAATTTCGCGATTTCAAAGACGAACTCAAGCAAATCATTCAGCAATTCATTCTTGCTATCAAATCACGTAAGCATCTTCGATCTTCATTCATTCCATAATCACCATCGAACCACGAATTCTACCCCCTTAACCCCAACTCGATTTTGTACGTCGTGCTTCACTCTGAGTTGCATTGTGATCAATTCCTGTTCGTCACTGGCTATTGTTGTTGTTGTGATTCTCGAACACACGACAGTGAGTTAGGTCTAGATCAGAGATATATGGAGTCGTTTTTCGAATGACTTGGTGGTATGAAAAGACGATGATCTTCACGATTAGAATGAGGAATTCTGTGCTATTAGTGTTAACGGGTTACTGGGTCTGATGTGCTTTGGCGTGGATAGGAAGTCAGCGACCTAGTAAATCTGAGCATCTTAATATAACTTACGACCTAAGGGAAGCTTGAGGACTTTCAAATTTGCGACTTAATTCTTAGGTCGCGTTGGGATTTGAATGACCTAGGACTTGGCGAATTCGCACATGCACTTTGAACAGGACGACTTAACAACTTAGCGACCTATCATTCTTGAATGACTGCACAGCGACTTAATATATCAACGACCTATACTTTGCGGCGTAGGCTTTAGGTTGCGGCCGAGTTAGGACTTGGAAAGTTTGTACTGCCTTGAACCTTTTAACTTGCATAGTGCGACCTAATGAAGCCCGACCTATGCTAGGTCGCTGGACGACCTAAGACTTGTGAAATTCTGTGAAGACTTGGTTGAATTGTTTGAACTTGAATTCTGTTGCACTTTGTTATAGGTTATCTCTAATGCTAATAACCTGTTAAAAATAACATTTGCAGAAAACTGGGACGAATATACTGCCATTGACTGCCCACATCGAATGACAGATTAGTCGATAAAGAATAATCAACTTAAATGAACTGTGTGAACGAAATGCTGTGAACCAATGAATTCAAGTGAAGTGTTAAAGAAAAACTAAAATATCCAGTTAAAGCTGATTCGTTCGCATTAACACTACACTTGAGATCTATATTAACAAGTCCTGAAATCTCATAGTCGACTAATTGTCAACTAGTTTGATTTCAGTTATGTTTGCTTTCTTTTTCTTTTCTTTTTTAAGTTCTGCACAACACTTCACACTTTTTAGGAAACATGCACCTTCTCATCTGAACATCCAGTCGCTTATGTAGAATGACGTCTCAACAAGAAGAGATGATAGAACACGCCGAAGGGGTTTTCCCGATTGCTATTCCACTAGAGAATCCTCCAGAAAGAACTCCTACCCTTTTGAAACAACGGGCGCTTAATCAATTATGCGTTCAATTTGGCATTGCCGAGGCAGAAGTTTTACTCCCTGGACCAAATGACTCTGCTGATAGACCACCTTACGGTTTTGTTGCCATTAATCGACAAATGTGCTTGAGTGGAGCAATTCCTCCTTTTAATGAATTTCTTCGACAAATCCTCCTTCGACTGACGATCTCTCCTTTCCAGCTGCACCCCAATGGCTATGCTATTTTAATGGGATTGTGAGTTCTGTTCAGGAGGACTCTTGACCGTCTTCCGAGTTTTGAGGAAATCTGTTACTTGTGCACTTTTGCGAAGAACAAGGACCACCCTTCAATTGTACTTGTAAGAGGTGCGAGGAACCGCAAACTTATTTTGGATTTGCCGGAGAGTGCACATGGTTTCCTGAATCAATACTTCTACATTCGTTGTCCCACAGAATTTTACGCAGACTGGAGAGTAGGAAGTGAGATCTTTTTTCTCTTCTTTCTTTAATTTTATTCTAAGTTTTACCTGGTTCGTATTGCTAGATGCTGATTCCATTCCTTATTTTTACAGCACTTCCTCCTCCTTCTAGAGATTCCAGCCATAAGTCAATTTTTGAAAGGCTAAGCACTGTGGCTGCTGAAGAAAGAAGCGTAAAATTTCTATTGACAGAAGAACTTCTTCACCAGTTTGAGCTTCTACATCCTTCTCGTTCCACTCAAATTCATGAAGTTCCGACTGAAATTCCTGATTCTCCGACGGAAACCCCTGATGCCCCGGTCTCTATTAAAGAGCACATGCAGGGAGGAACTTCTATAGAAACTTCACTGGTAAAGTGTTCAATTCCGAAGGTTGTTGTGGGGCCGTTTGACAAGTCTGTACTTGCCCCAGTTACCGAAGAGGAAGAACCCCCACGATCTTCCGAAAAATCTACTAGCTAAGGAGTTAAGAAAGCAAGTTCCAAAAAACAAGATGGCGATGATGTTTTTGAGGGGTTGAGCGATTTAATTGTGACATCTCAAGAACTTTTCAAAGATGATGTTTCTAAAACTATCTCTTCTGTAATCGAGGTGACATCTTCTTTACAACAATTGTCAACTCCTCCTACTCAAGTTATCACTACCTCTATTCCACGGAGTGGTTTGTAACTCGACGCGTGTAGTTTACACGTTACACGACACTTTGGATTTCTCATCACTTCTACGCACTTATCTTCTTGTACTTTAAAGATTTCTAAAGCTTATTTTTATTCCAGATTCTCCTATGGGGCGCAGCAGCTCGTACTATGATGATTTCCAACGCTACGGGAGGCGTAGCCAGTATGATTACAGGTGTTACCTCCCTTCTTACTGAGAATCGGATGAAGAGAGGGCCATCAGGAAAGCCGACGAGAGACGAGCATATGAAGAACGTCGCCGAAGGGAACAAGAAAGACATGACCCTCCCCACAGAGATGATGATACTCAAAAGAGGAAAGCTCACGATGAGAGAGGTAAAGGTCACATAGACGATTCTTCTAGCAAGCGGGCTAGACTTACCGAAGAAACAATGCCGACAGTTTCTGAACATGTTCCTGCTCAATCTCCTGCTCCCATTCGCTCCGACATTCAAGCAATCATCAACCGGCCCGCATACCAAGTCGGGCAAGGTCCTCCCACTCTTCAAAGTCGATTTCCTCAGTGGTGCTTGAGAGGGGTTCGATTTGATCTTGACTTGGTTCCTCTCGACAAACCGGCTATGCTGCGAAATCTTGATACTGTCAGGACCGATATTGAAACAATGTCGAACTGGCAAAAACTTGTCGACGAACTTCAGAGGGTTAACCGAGCCAATCTCGAGGCCATGCTCACAATGGAGAACGATAAGGCTGAGTGGCAGAACACTCTCGAACAGCACGACGCCGAAATGAGAAGTATTGCTTCCTATAATGAAAAGCTGGAAGCGGAAGTAGAAAAGCTTAAGCAAGAATTAGCTACTTCATCTACTTTCCATTCTCAAAAGGAGAGCATGCTTCAGCAACAAGTACGAGATGCGCATGCCAGTCAAAGGGCAGTCGAAAATAAGCTTACACACCAAGAGAAGGTCATAGAAGAATATCGTGCTGAAACTTTACAGTTGCGAGAACAGGCCGGCTCTCAGAGCTTGGAGATAGAGATGCTAAAAGCTCGACTTGCTATAGCCGAAACGGAGCGTGACGAGGCTGTTGCTGGTAAATTCGCGGCGGAAGAGGCCCATCAAGCAACCAAAGATGATATTAGCTCCACATTATTTGATTTCTATCTACATAGCATTTTGGGGCGTGGCAGCCTTGCCTTTCTAGGCCCTAAATACGAAATTACATGAGCTGAAGTCTGGGAGGCAGCACTTGATATGCTAGGTGGCAAAGGTGCTGGCTACGCCGAGACAGCTCTTGAAGAGCACTATCTCGATGATGATGCCCGCGCTGCTCTTGCCAAGGGAAAAGAGAAACTCGCCAAGGTACGGGCCGGAATGGCGGAAGGGGAACGTTCTGAGAAAGAAATACCGCCTACCACTTCTGAACGTCCTTTAGTTTCTCCTGAAGTGGACATTACTGGCTCTAGCGCTCACTCGCCGCCTCTTATAAGAACCGGGGTAATCACCCCCACTGATGATGAGGCTTTGGAGGATATCGGGGCTCAGAATTATGAGATTGAACTTACGAAGCAAACATCTTCAGGTAATTTTGATATTGATCCGATTCAGGTGGATCGCTTGCTTACTCCTCAAAAGTTTGATGAGCTTCTCGATTACTTCTTGAATCTCGACGAACCCATATCTCCATTCTTTCGGGGAGATACTAATATTTTTAATTTCTCTTCTGCAGTTGAAACGCCAAGTGCTGTGCAGACTTCACTTCCTCCGATTATCCCTCCTCCGTCTCTTCAGGTGACTCCGCCTTCTGCTTCACAACCCGGGTCACAAGAGGAACAGATTGAGGCTCTTCATGGCTTGGATGACCCTATCGCTTCGCAAGAGCAGAAGGACGAGGGACTTGAAGGAGGCGAGATCTCTCCGGAGCGGACTCCCTCTGATGACGTAGTCTTGTCCGCTCTTGTTACTCCAGGGAGTGAGTCTTCTTCGAAGAGAAGAAAGAAGCACGGAACATCAAAGAGGAGGGGGAAGAAAATCATCACTACTGAAGAGGAGCCTGAAGTCGCACCGGTTGCACCTCCCTCTCCTTCTTCCCTTATGCCTATAGATAGACCTTAAAAACTAATCATTCGGCCACGCAAAGGGTCCAAGGGTGGCAAGAAGAAATAAAGACTTTAGCTTTTAACTTCTCGTCTTTTGCATGTATCGGTCGAGAATTGGGCGGTTATCGGCCCCTCGCATTTCTTTTTGTTAAAACTTGTACCTGTATATAAAGTAATGTTGAATAAAATGATTCCTCTTTCTTTGTACAAACTCCTGTTTGAATTTGAGAATGCATTTATTATTCATTTTTGCACAAGTTTATTTATATGACATTGCAGTGAGCTTATGGTATGTTGTTTGAGCGTACTTTACCGATGTAGCTATATCATATCGTATACAACTATACCATGTTGCCCCCATATCATAAGCTTACTGCAATTTTCTATACTTCAAGGGGACTTGCACTCTTATTTTCTGTAGAATGATTATTTCATTCGTGAAAAGATTTTTCATAGAGTACAACTCCTTTCATATAAGTTTTTAAGCTTTGTCCTTCGAAGAAGTCACTTTTTCCTTTTGCGTATGTACACATTTCGCCAAGTGAATTCTTCCATGTGGTAAAGCAGACCTCTGAATGTACTTTAACTTCCTTTCACGTTTCAACACTTGGAAGTTTTATTTCAATCTTGGTGAAACGTGTACCTCCAAAGAGTTGTGCCTTTGAAGAAAGCCTTTTCACGTTTCAACACTTGGAAGTTTTATTTCGATCTCGGTGAAACGTGGGCTTCTGAAGAGGTCTTTCTTTTTAATTGTGTCCCCGGGAGGGGGTTGTACCTCTGAGGAGGGATTTTTCACGTTTCAACACTTGGAAGTTTTATTTCAATCTCGGTGAAACGTGTACCTCCAAAGAGTTGTGCCTTCGAAGAAAGCCTTTTCACGTTTCAACACTTGGAAGTTTTATTTCGATCTCGGTGAAACGTGGGCTTCTAGGAAGGTCTTTATTTTGTTTTGCATTTCAACTTTGGTGAAGTGAAATTCCGAAGAGCGGTTGTTACACTTCAACTCCTGATGAAATGTGCCTCCGAAGAGGTCTTTATTTTTTTTTGCATTTCAACTCTGGTGAAGTGAAATTCCGAAGAGCGGTCGTAACACTTCAACTCCTGGTGAAATGTGCCTCCGAAGAGGTCTTTATTTTGTTTGCATTTCAACTCTGGTGAAGTGAAATTCCGAAGAGCGGTCATAACACTTCAACTCCTGGTGAAATGTGCCTCAGAGAGGGTTTTCATCGCCTGGAACTTACTCTCTCATGGTTGGAGGGTCATGACTCCTCCAATCTTTTTTGTTGAGTAGAGAACTTTCTTTTTTGTGGCGTATGACCCATTAGAGGTCTTTATCCTCCGAAGAGTTGTGCCTCCGGAGAGGACTTATGCTGCCAATGATGGCTTTGGTTGTTCCTCTGTCCACTTGCTTATGCCTTTTCAATGATCCTCTGCTTTTTTCTCTTTTTTTACAAGTAACTTGTTTAATCCAAGGAAGTGTGCTTCATTGTCAGGCAATTTCGTGAGAACGAGCATTAGCTTCTTAATTGGATGTTTGTTTGCTCAAACGATCTCAATTTATTAGCAAAGACCCGTTTCTGTCAAAATTACAGGCCGTTCAATTGAAGTACTTCCTATCTAGGATTTGGATTCAGGGCCTTTGTGACTTGAAATTTGGCGAGGATCACTTGGTCTTTTTATGTGCAAGTTTCACTTCCATTGTCTGCAAAAAATTTAAATCGACATTTCAGCAACACATTCTATGTACTTTTTATATCGAAAATAAAGCAAACATGTAATAATAATAAGGAACACAAGATTTATAGTGGTTCGGCCAGGAAATTGGGCCTACATCCACTTTATATTCTTTCATTATTTATTTGCATCAGTTTTACAATTGCTTTCAATTACAAGAATCATACAATCATAATTCTTTTTACAATATTTCAACAAAATTTTCAAGTAAAGTATGGACGCAAATGGTTGCTGTTCCATGCCCTTGGAATTTGATCTCCTTCAACAGTAGTGAGTTTGAATGTGCCGTCAAGAAGCTTCTGACCTATGACATATGGTCCTTCCCAATTTGGCCCAAACACACCTGTCGCTGTCATAATTCTCTTCAGGACTAGGTCTCCAATCTCAAAGCTGCGTTGGCGAACTTTGGAATTGAAATGTCTGGCTATTCTTTGCTGATGAGCTGCAATTCTGAGATTAGCCTCATCTCTTTTTTCATCAAGGAGATCTAGCGCTTCGAGCTGTAGCTTTTCGTTTCCTGCTTGATTGAAATGGATTCTCCTGTGTGAAGGGATCTCTATTTCTACCGGAATCATTGCTTCTGACCCGTATGCTAATTAAAACGGGGTGTGCCCAGTCGCAGTTTTATGAGTGGTTCTGTATGCCCATAGTGCCAGTGGTAGCTTATCAACCCAACCACCTTTTGCTTTTTCAAGTTGTTTCTTGATGGTTGACTTAATAATTTTGTTCACGGCTTCCACTTGCCCGTTCGCCCGCGGATGAGCCACTGCTGAAAAGCTTTTTCGGATTTTGAATTGCTTGCAAAAACCTTGGAACTCTTCACTTTCAAACTGAGTACCATTGTCTGTAATTATTTTTTGAGGCACACCGTATCTGCAAATGATGTTTTTAGTCACAAAACTTATCATCTTCTTTGAGGTGATAATAGCTAGCGGTTCAGCTTCTGCCCACTTAGTAAAATAATCTACAGCAACAATGGCATATTTAATTCCAGATTTGGCAGTTGGTAATGGTCCTACAAGGTCTATTCCCCATATTGCAAACGGCCATGGACTGACCATCTGTGTGAGTTCAGTGGAAGGAGCTCTAGGAATTTTGGCGAGTCTTTGACATCTGTCACACTTTCGGGAATACTCTGCTGCATCTCGATTAATTTCTGGCCAAAAATATCCGTATCGGAGAATTTTCTTTTCTAATGTTTGGCCACCTGAATGATCTCCACATTCTCCTCCGTGTACCTCTGCTAGGATTGCTTTAGACTCTTCCCTGGATACACACCGAAGTAATGGCATTGAGAATCCCCGTCTGTATAATCGGCCATCCTGGATTATATATCGAGAGGATTTTCTCAGTAGCTTTTGTCGTTCTTTTGAGTTCCCTGGTAAAGACCCATTGAGCAGATATTCTGTTATCGGAGTCATCCATGATTCTTGCTCTTGAGACATGCTCATGATCCAATCAATATCCATCTCATCAATGCTAGGAGTCGACAGGACCTCCACTGGAGTTAATCCCAGAAATTGGGCTTCGCCTGTGCTAGAATACTTTGCGAGAGAATCTGCTTTCGTGTTTTCCTCTCGAGGAATGTGACTTATCATGTAATGATCGAAATCACCCAGGAGCTCCCAATCCTTTGACAAGTAGGCGGGCAGATTCCCCCCTTTGGCTTGGAATTCCTTTTTGACTTGGCATACAATAAGCTGAGAATCACTGAATATCTGTAACGCTTGGATGTTTAATTCTTTAGCAATCCTTAAGCCAGCGATAAGGGCTTCGTATTCTGCTTCATTGTTTGTTGAAGGAAATTCCAATCTTAGTGCATAGCATAATGATCGGCCTTCAGGGGTCTCAAGTACAACTCCGGCTCCAGAACAGTAGTCGTTTCTTGCACCATCGACATATAACTTCCATTGGATTGGGGAATCATCGACTGTTTCTTCCTCACTGTTACCCTTATCTGTGAATTCTGCAATGAAATCCGCTAAAGCTTGTCCATTGATTGCTTTCCGGGGATGATAAGTGATGTCATACTGACTGAGTTCAATATTCCACTTTAGAAGACGACCCGAAATTTCAGGGCGAAACAGGACTTGCTTTAAAGGTTGATCAGTGAGGACTCTGATAGGATGATCTTGAAAATATTGCCTCAACTTCCTAGACGCAATTAGTAAGCAATAGGCGAGTTTTTCCAACTTAGAGTAATTCATCTCTGCCCCAGTGAGTCTTTTGCTGATATAGTAAACTGGATGTTGAATCCTTTTGTCTTCCCGTATCAGCGCTGCACTTAAAGCATGAGATGATACTGCCAAGTATATAAGAAGATCCTCGCCATCGCTAGGCCTAGAAAGTATTGGAGGTGTCTCCATATGGCGAATCAATTCATTAAAGGCTTTTTGGCATTCGGGAGTCCAATCGAAGTTTTTCTTTCCTTTCTTTAGGGCGTCAAAGAATGGGATGCATTTATCTGTGGCTTTGGAAATGAACCGACTCAAGGCGGCGACTTTTCCATTGAGACTTTGCAATTCCTTCTTTGTTCTAGGAGCTTTGACTTCTTTCAATGCAGTAATTTGAGCTGGACTGGCCTCAATGCCCCTAGCGCTCACGATGAAACCTAAACACTTGCCGGATTCCACTCCAAATGAACATTTTAAAGGATTGAGCTTCATTCCGTATTTTCGGAGGACTGCGAACATGTCTGCTAAGTGTTCTATGTGATCCACTGCTTTCTTAGACTTTACTAACATGTCATCGACGTAGACTTCCATAGTCTCGCCCAATTGCGGTTTGAACATAGGATTAACGAGTCTTTGGTATGTTGCCCCTGCATTCTTCAACCCGAAGGGCATAACTCTGTAGCAGTAAAGACCAGTGTCGGTGATAAAGCTCGTGTCCTCCTGATCTGGCTCATGCATCATGATCTGGTTATATCCAGAGTAAGCATCCATAAAAGATAACAATTCGTGTCCCGCCGCTCCATCTACCAGTTGGTCGATTCTGGGTAATGGGAAGCAGTCTTTGGGGCAGGCCTTGTTTAGATCTGAAAAATCGATGCAAACTCTCCATTTTCCGTTGGCTTTCTTAACCAGCACTGGATTTGAAACCCAATTCGGATAAGTAGATTCTTTGATAAAATTATTCTCCATGAGCCGATCAACTTCTTCTTTTAATGCCGCCGACCTTTCTGGACCTTGAGTTCTCCTTTTCTGCTTCACAGGCGTAAATTTTGGATCAATATTTAGAGCATGCACTGCAACTTCTGGGGATATTCCGCACATATCGGCATGAGTCCAAGCAAAAACATCCAGATTTGCCTTTAAAAAAGATATTAAGATATTTTGAATTGACGCATTATGTTGTGGACCCACATTCAACACTTTGTTTGGGTCCTTTGGGTCAACAGGTATTGGTATTGTCGTTTCCACCGGTATCACTCTATTTTCCCCTGCACTGACTTTTCTAGGGTCCATCTCTTTCCTTGCTCCGCTGTGCTCGCCAGTGCAGGGTCTGCCCTGTAATTGCTACAAGACTGGTTCTTTGATGCGGACTGGGGCTGCCGTATTCTTTCCCATTTCTCTTTTTCTGGTTTCTCGTAGCTCTGTCAGATAGCACTCTCGCCCAGCATTTTGATCACCTTTTATAACTCCTACTCCATTGTCTGTAGGGAATTTAATAGTGAGGCACCATGGGGCAAGAACAGCTTTGAACGCTGCCAGAGTTGGACGACCAAGGAAAGCATTGTAAGCAGAAAATTCGTCGACAATCACAAAAGTTTGCTTGCGGACCATTTTTCTTTCTCCTTCTCCAAGTTCCACAAACAAATCAATGGTTCCTACTGGCTATTTTGGCTCCCCAGTGAAGCCAGCAATTTTATGCGATGAAGCTTGCACATCAGCCATAGGGATCTTCATTTGGTCGAATGTCTTCTTGAAGAGGATATTGCAGGATGCGCCACAATCAATGAGAACTCTTCTGACAATAGCTGGCCCGATACCAGCCGAGATGACTAAGGGATCCAAGGTAGGAGCTTCAACACCTGCAGAATCCCTAGCTTTGAATACAATATCATCATCAAGAGTTCTTTGTTGCTTCAAAGGCGTAGCACCTTCCAAAACGAATACATCTTCCTCGGTTGGTACATACTTTAAAGCTCGGGTATATCTTTCCATTTCACCCCAGCTTCTGCCTGCTGGGTGAGGTCCTCCTGTAATGACATTGATAATGGGCCTTCTAGATTCATGCCCTGTAGCCTTTTCAATCGTCATAGGCTGATGAGTAGGAGCCTGTTGCCCTTGACTAGATGAAGCAGGATTGTTGCTGTTCTTTTTCACAAATTGTTGTAGTTTGTTTTCCCTTAGCAACTCTTCAATCAGATTTTTCAACTGTCGGCATTCATCGGTTTCGTGACCGGGTTGATTATGGAAGCGGCAGAACTTCCCACTCTGTATAGCCTTTTTCCCGGTCCTTAGAGGAGGAGGTTTAGGAAAGTCAATAGAATCTTTAGTGGCAAGGTAGATATGCTCCGGCGTATCTGATAAAGGAGTATATTCTGATGGCTTGAAGGATCGGGGCTTCTTCAGATTACCCTGCTTCTTCCCATTGTTATTTTCCCTTTTTTGCCCTACAGATTCATTCTTGCGTGGAAGAACAGTGTTATCTTCGGCTTTTTCCAACACTGCCTTTACCGGTACGGGACGGCTTTCTAAGCGTATGAATTCATCTGCTTTTTTATAGAACTTTTCAAGGGAATTTGGTTCTTTCATGTTTAGCCATTTCCCAAACTCGCTCGACTTGTCAATACCCTTCATCAGATAAGTCAATATCATTCGCGGTTCTGCATTATCCACCTCAGCTAGTGCTATATTAAAGCGGTTTAAGAAAGATCTGATAGTTTCCCCTGGATTCTGTTCCAAACTTGACAGTGACATGATATCCTTAGCTTTTGAGGCGTATAGTTTGAACAGCTCCTTGAACTTCCGGGTTAAGTCAGAAAACTAATCGATAGATCGGACTGGAAGTTTGGTGAACCATAGCAGAGCTACACCTTCGAGATACACAGGAAAATATCGTCTTCAACCTTCCTTGGGAATTCAGCCTTTAAGATTTTCTCGGTAAAAGGAGTTTTACTTGGGGCGAAACCCCATTCTTTCTCGTCTTCAACCCTCTGCATAGTTTCTTTCATAATTTGTCGGACCATTCCCGAAAGATACTCCTCATCATGTCGAGTTCTAGATCCACCAACCTCTGGAAGTGTTCGTTCAAAGGGGCTAGCAGATCTTTCAGGAGCATTTCTTTCTTCAGCATCACGAATGTTGCCAGCCAAATTCCTTTCATTATCTGCCGGTTGGCGGTTTGCGCCAAGCAAATCGTTCAACCCATTCAGAATTAGGGCATTCTGGGCATTCTGAGCCTCAAATTGTGCATTTTGGGCATTTATTTGTTGGTTCAGCCCTAAAATTGCAGCATCCAGCTCTGCCTTTGTAACTTCGACAGCTGGAGTGGCTTGATTCGATATAGGGGAAGCGGAGGTTCCCTCTTGAATATTCCCAGATCTGACAGATCTACTCTTCTTTCGAGGAGCCATAATCTCGGATAGACTTCTGGTTTTCAAGGAAATCCTCTGTACAAACCTCTGTGAAGCAATGATGATAACTCGCCTGAGTTCAGTTCTCAGTGAAAGCACCAAAAATGTTAACGCTAAAATTTGAACGCTAACACCCCGGTGTATGAGTTATAGTTGTGAAAGCACCACCCGATAACTCGGGAACAGATTACAAGCAGATAATAGCGGAAAAGTAGTAAACAACAACAATTTTATAGTGGTTCGGCTTAAGGGTATAGCCTACGTCCACTTTAAGTACTTTTATTGATGATCTCGTTACAAGCTGATACAATTCTTTCCAAGTACAATACACATTGGATTACAAGTCACTCAGAACAAGTAGCCTAAACTTCAATGGAGATTAGAGTCTTCAAATCCATGTGGGATGTGTGTGATCTTTTCTCGAAGCTGTTTGTAGCGTTCTTCGTGTCTTGAGAGCTTTAAGTGTTGGATTGGTTTGGAATGCAGAAGAGTAACGGTGCTTGAGGAGAATGAGCCAAAGTCCTTTTCTAGTTGGAGTTAGGATCATATTTATAGGCATTTTTCAGAATAAGGTCGTAGGTCGTGACCGACCTAAGTAAGGTCGTAGGTCGTGACCGACCTAAGTAAGGTTGTAGTCGACCTGAAGAGTATTGGCCCCTCCTTCCTCACGCATGCTGATTTGCACAAGTACTAGGTCGTGAGCGACCTATCCCCCTGTGGCATTGCATAGTCTTCTATATTCTAGTGTTAGCGACCTAACCTAAGTCGCGAGTACTTTCCTGCAGCCATAGTTAATCTTAAGTCGCTGAGTCCCTTAGGTCGCGACCTTCCTTAGGTCGCGGAGCTCCTTAGGTCGGTGGATAGTTAAGTCGCGGAGTTCCATAGGTCGAGTCCATCTTCAGGTCGCACTCACTCTTAGGTCGCGACCTCCTTTAGGTTGCAGCTTTCTGTTAGGTCGCAACAATCCTTAGATCGCCAGGTTACTTCTGCAGTTAAGTCGCGCCCTTCCTTAGGTTGCTTGTCCTTTTAGGTCGCGGCCTTTTTGGGTCGTTGCTGCCTTTAGGTCGAGACAATCTTAGGTCGCAACACCGTCGCTGCTGCCTTTAGGTCGAGACAATCTTAGGTCGCAACACTTTAGGTCGCAGCTACTCTTAGGTCGTTGGGTTCCGCTAGGTCGTAACCCTCTTCAGATCGCTAGGTCGCTTCACTAATTAGGCCGCTAAATCGTTTCATCTCTTGGGTCACTAGGTCGCGTCTTTAGTTAGGTCGCTTTTTAGGTCGCGGCAATAATAGGAGTTAACATGGGCGGTAACTGCGGCTACGCGTTTCCACCAGCCTGGATAGCAATTGGTATATCTACCCTGGCATTGCCTAGTTGTGCCGTGTCACCTACCATACCGAGCCTTTACTACGAGTTTCTATTTGTGTCGTACCTATGGAGTATCCTCTGGTAGCTTCCCGATCAGGAGGTATTACGGTACTGTATAGACTAGTGGCATTTTACGTGTTAAGGTGGAAAATGTAAAGCCTTAACGCTATTTAAAAGTAAGTTTATTTCACAAATAGACACTATTATAATAGCGCAATATACTACATAGTAAATAGTTTAACGGATCCTTAGGAGATGTAAATCCCGAGCATCTCTTGAGTTACTGTACTCATATTTATTTCTGTTAATTTAACTCACATAAGATCTTTTAGTTCTGACTCGAGTGTTTTTGTCTTTTCAAATTCGCTCGGGTCAGTCCGAGCGTTTCAGGATCGAAGACTTTAGCTTTGGAGGACGAAGACGAAGAATCCGTATTATTATTATTTATAGTATTGCACCACACTCTTTCTATTCCGCTGCATTGTTTGTATTGGTATGTGTAACTCTGATATTTATTGTATAAAGAAGAATTAACTGTTTTGTAACCGTTTATGAACTGTATATTTATTATTATATTTTATCCTTCCGCTGTGAGATTCTATTTTGTTTTATTTCTTCTCTGTTTTTCTTATTTACCCCATAACAATCCGCCCTTGCCTATGCTTTTAATTGGCACGTGTGTCGGTTTAAAGTGTGCGAAAAGGCGGGATGTTACAGTTGGTATCAGAGCTTTGGTTTAGCGATAAACCTTGGTTTTGTGGGGTTTGACTCTTCGTTAATAGGGTAGTAATACCCTATGGGAGTCGCTGAGGGTATATATATGAGAGAGCGTATTTGTTAGTGTTAATAAAGATTTTGATATTGTGTTAATCTGTTCCGCTTTGTATTTATAAATTCTGGTTGATGCATGGGACGCTATGACATCAGTAGGGATTTCTAAACACTTAATAGGACAGACCGACATAATATTTGTTTTTAATATAGGTGAATGAAATAATTTTGCCTATTATATTTTCTATATATAAAAAAATATTTTTATAAAGATATATATTTTGGTTGCTGTAGATTGGGTGTTAGGTAATAAAAATATTTATAATAATTGAAGCTAAGTCGAAATTATAATAAATCAAATTGGAGATTTTAGAACTTAAGTCCGGGATTTTTGAAATCTTCTTTCAAAGGATTTATGAAATATAATGATTTGGTTTATAAATATTTTCTTATATAAATCTTTAGTATAATTCGAAAGAATTGGTTTAAGAGGATTTTGAAGAAAATAAGTTTGTACTTTCCTCTCTGTCGCTGGAAAATAATTTCGGTGATGACGGCCGCATCATCGACTTTCATTTTCGAGTTTCGAAGGGAAAGGCCACTGTAGTAAATTCTACGGCAGATTTGTTTTGAAATTATTTAAAATTTTAATTGATTAAAGATAATTAGAGATATCCAAGTTGTAAGAAATTAATTATCTATTATTTCAAAAATAAATTGAAATTTGACCCGGAATTTAAATCTAAAATTTTCCATTAATTAATTGTTAAATTTTAGTGGAAAAAAAAAGTAAGTAATAAATGGATTGAAAACCTCTAATAAGTAAGAGAATTAATGCTAAGTATAAAGGAAGTTAAAATTTAAATTATAAATAATGGTAAAGATTTATTGGAAAATCAATGAATTAAAAGAATTGAGATTAAACTAGTATAAGTTCAATTGCATTTCTCTTTAAACATATATAACTTACCAAATATGAAAGGTTGAAATGTTAATTAAGAGATTTGTATAGAATATTATGCAAGTTGAAATGTTGGAAATTTTGGATTATTCTATGAATTGCTATTATATAAATAAGAATTTAGTGGTATAAACTTAAGTTATAATTGAAATTTTACTGAAAATAAGTCAAGAATTATTAATAGGTGATATGAACTTAAGTAAATAAAATGAAATTCCTTAATTTATAAAGTTTGATTATAGGGTTATTAACTTAAGTACGCCTTAATTTCCCCTATTCTAATATAATGGAAAGTAAGAAAAAATATAAATGACTGCAATCCATAGTTAATGAATGAGTAAAATCTTTCACTTATAGGAATGCAAGTTATAAGGTTAATAAATTAAGTGTAAGTAGAGGGTTACTGTAATTAAATATAATGGAAACTTTAACATTAAATAAATGAATGAGATTAAAGGTAAGTCGAAATTGTAATTTATAAAACGAATATATATTAATTAAAGGAATGGAGAAGAAACTTGTAAATTTTCACTTACATTCTTAAAACATGCATAACTTACCATATAATAAAAAGTTGCAATGTTAGTAGGAAAATGTAAGGGGAAATCTTACAAGTGAAGAGTAAGGTAATAAAGGTATTCTATTAGTTTGCTATTATTAATGAGAATTAATTGTATAGACTTAAGTTAAATTGGAAATTTTACTATAAGTAAAGGTAAGTAGTATAAATAGATGATAGAAACTTTAGTAAGTAAATTGGAATACAAATATAATGAATTTTGTGATAAATGGAAAATGAAAATTTGTAAGAAATAAAGAATTCTCTCCATAAATGAAAGAAAGAAAATCAAACCATTGAAGCATGAGATAAATGTATAATAAATAAATTTGGGTGTTGGTTTGAATTGTGTTGTTTGATTTATGTTGTTGGGTAAGAAATTTGAAGTGGTTAAATGAATAAGTATCTATTTTTGTTCCATCTAAGACTGTTGAGTAAAGGATGCACTTGATAGTTAATTTCATTTCATACAAATTTCAAGTTTGAACCCAAACAACTATTTGTTTGATGGATTAAATGGTTGCTTCGTTTGTGTATGTATGTTGTTTGTAAGGTTGATGGTTGTTGAATTGTTTGGTTGATTAATGATTGAATCCACTTGAATAGTTCACTTTAAAATAAATATTTAACCTTTTAGATTATATAAGTGAATACAGGTGATGGAAGCAACTACTACTGCTTTTGGTCCCAAAATAATAAGCGTATATTGCCCAACAAATAGGTACGCTTTCGGATTACGTTTAAAGCGCTATTTTTCCGTGTTGGGATATAATATTTTGATAATATATGTAATATATTTGTATATTTTGATATTATACTTTCTCCCGAGCCTCACCGTACAAAGGAGACTCTGCCAAAAATTTTCGTAAATTTTGGACTTAGAATTTTGTTGAATATTTTCCAAACTTTAATGATTTAAGTATAAAAGGTTGTAATGATTATAAACGGGTATATTTCATTAAAGGAAATTAATCCAGTAAATTATTGTTTATAAGTTAATATTTGAAATAAGATGTACTGTTTATTCTTCCTTCTCCCTTCTTTTTCCTTTTCGGGGACGAAAAGTTTTGAGTGCGGGAGATTGTAACGACCCGTTAAATTAATAATATTAAATGAATTGAATTAATATAATTTCTAATCTAATTGAGAATAAATGTAGAAATTTGGTATAGTAGTTGTAATTTAGTGTAACAATAAAATTTTATGACAATAGATTTGGATAATGTAGATTGTCACAATTTGATTTAAAGTTAAATATAAGAAACTGATATAAGGGTTGAATTAGTGAATATCAATAAAAAGATTAAGTAGAATGGAATTCATTTAATATAAAATAAATCGTGGAAGACTTACATTGGATTGTAAAATGGATAGTAACTAAATAAAAGGTGACCGCTGAATAAATCAATGCAATAAGTGTTGATAAGGAAATTTAATGAATGTTGTCAATAATAAATGGACTTAAGATAGTAATAAAAATTTTTTTGCCTATGTAAATTTTATGTATTCATAAGCTATAATTAAATTTGAAATTTGGTAGTAAATAGGGGATAAGTTGACTAAGGCAATTAGTAATTTAATAAATGAATGCATAGTAAGTAAGTGGAAATGCATGCATAAAAATATTTTCATATATGGGATAATTACAAAAGTTTACCCATTTATCTAATGTATATAATTGAATCTAAATTTAGGGCAACATTTTATTATTGATGGTATAAGTGAATTTGAATAAAAGGGTAAAAATTATGTAGATTTAACATGTATTGAGTATATAGCTAAGAAGGGCATTCGATGTAAATGAATCTAAATTAATGTGTCTAGTCAATAAAGGAGAACTTTAAGGGAATAAATATAAATGAATGTATTTGGGGAATGGAGTCCTTTTATATGTTGAATAGTATAACGTTGTTATTAAGAATGAACGTTACTTTAGTAATTATTAATATGGTAACGGAAGAGTGTATAAATTTTATAGTAAAGTAAAACGTATTGTAAGGTAATAATTATGTGTAGACTTATAAAAAAGATTTATGACAATAATTATTGTACGTATTTATTCTATTTGTTTGTTAAGTTTATTTTAATCAATTTCAATTTATGCACTAAATTATTTCAGTTAGTGTGGAATTTTTGTAAGTGGATAAATAAGATGTAACCAAGGGAAAATTTCATTTTTATAATATAGTAATTAGTGTAATCTTAAGAATGAAACCGAAGTGGAATGAATTAATTGAGGTTTTAAGTTTTATTCAAGTGTTAAGTTAACAAAATTTCCAATAAGATTGAAATACAGTAATTTATGCAAATAAAAGATGGAAATTGGGTAAATATTAATGTATTGGAATATAAAAGAAACGTTAACTATGTAGGGAGTAATAATTGATTTATTTGTGAGTTGTAATCAAATAGAGTCAAAATTATTAGAATTTATTGCAATTAATGGGATTAATTGCAGTAACCTTTGAAGATTTATTCACTAAAATAATTGACGATGGAAATTATTTGTAAATTTGCTTTTAGTTAATATTAAATATCCAGAGGGCTAGAAATGACACAAATCTACTAGTTTAAAAATTTACAATAAAAAGTGGTAAGTAATTTTTCTAAATATTTAGATAGTAGGAAGATGTAGATTTAGATGGAATTTATTACTTAACTATTTCATAAGTTGAGATCTAAGTTTAGAATTGAGATTTTTAATGTATAGATATTGAGCCAATGTTAGTTTCATTAAATTGACATCAATAACTTTGAATAATAGAAAGAAAGTGAATTTAATAAATTTAATCAAACGTATAATGTTGAATTTATTAAAAATTGGAATTTAACCTTTAAGTAAGGATTAACATCTAAATTGATGAATAGAACAACTATGTATTGACACTTGAATTGTTTAGAATTGGAGTAAATAATTAAGAAAATTTAAACGGAGAAATTTGGTCAATTTTTGAATTTAGATGTAAAAATTTGATTTTTATAATTTATTTAATTTATTTAATGAATATTGAAAATAGCCATTTTGGTCACGGACTCGGATTTCGATGAAACCAGTTTCATCGAATCCGTATCGGTGAATTATTATAGGGTTTCAAGTTTCGTATCGATCGGACCTGTCGTTTGATCGTACGGACGCGAAACGCCTTGAAAATCAATTTTATTAAAATCAATTTGAAATCAATTTGGAAATCTTGTTTTCAGCATAACTTCTTCATACGATCAAATTTGGACGTGAAACTTTTTCCGTCGCGTTCAGAATATTTTAAAATACCTATCTGGATATATGGGTTTGACAAATTTCGTTCCGGGGTCAGAACGGGCTTTTGGGCCTTAGTTTGTTTCGTACGTTCATCTATCTAGTCTATCTACTCTAACCCAACCCTACCTATAAATATACAGTTATAAACCCTAGCTCCATTCTATTGTCTATTTGCTGTACGTTCATCTTCTTCAAGCTTCTCTTCTTCTTCAATGGGGGCTAACCCTAGATCCAGTCAGTTCAAAAAAAAAAATTCAAATTTAAAAAAAAAAAAAAAAAATTCGGATCTGCAGCAGCTTCTGGTCGCGCTTCGGGTTTCAGGGGAGAAAACCCTAGAGCAACTTCGGGTCAGGAAGAAAATGAATCTAGTCGATCCGGGTCGTTTTGGCGAAAACTCCAAGCAAGCACCGGGGAATTGAGGCGGCGCACTGAAGTCGAACCCGAAGTCGACCCAGGACCAGAATTTTCCATTTTTCAAATTTTCATAACTTTTGCATACGAGCTCGGATTCACGCGCGGTTTGTTTTGCTGGGGTCGTATCGGAATTTCTGACGTTTTGGCATGAGTTTGGATGAATTTGGAGACTGTCAAATTTTTGGGTTTAAATTGAATTTGAATTCAATTTAAATTCAAAAGGTGAGTGTTTTAACCCACTCACAACTACTAGAAGCTTTTATGTTTGTTAAATTAATTTTAGAAATGAATAGAAATTTATTTATGAGTATTTGGCATGTTTATTTCACTCATATTTGTTGAATTGCATTTATTAAATTTAACTGTTAATTTAATTAATTTATTGCGTATAAATTTACAGTTAAAACTTATTTGTTTGTATATGAACTGCTAGTTAACAGTTATATAATTTATTACTGAGTATAGACTGTAGATTAATAGCTGTTAAATTTAATCTGAATAAAATTGCCATTTATTACCTGTTATATATTGTTATTGATTGATATTGCTTGATGATTGTGATTGGATGATGGGTGATGTTAATGGATGTTTTATTGTATATCATTAAATTGCAAATTATCATGCATATTTCATTTCATTCGGGATTGTGGTTTGAAATGATATATAACCGCAAAATTTTATATTTTTTAAATTGCGGATTGAAATGATAAATATCCGTATCACTTGACCATAGGATAGAAAATTATATACAGGCACCGCGGTATATATATATATATATAACTATTTAAATGTGATTTCTATGGTTTGGATGGAATACGGTTTATAATAATCTTAAATTTTATATTGTATAAATATTTTTCTTCCATATATATATACATATGAAGTTGAAAATTTTGAAATTAAAAGGTGTATAAAAATCTTTATTAAAAATGGAAGAAAATTAAGTAAATGGAGTTTAATAATTTATATCATATGTTTAAATGTTAAGTTTGGAAATTTTAAGATATGATATTTATAATTGGATTTTTCCCAAAATAAATTGAAATGAATATTCTAGTATAATTTGAATTGGGAAAATATATATATATTTTATTACTAAAAATTGAAGTCTTATTATTTATGGATTTTATGTGAATATTCAAGACTAATTAATAGAATAATTGATCTGTTGAAAGAATAAAACCCAATTTTAGTTTGAAATATTGTTACTCAAAATGGATATACGTATATATAAATAAATCGAAGTGGTTTTGGAACTTGAGAGAGATAATATAAATTTTGATTTAGACTTTAATAAAGAAATGTATTTGTAAAGCCATGAGAACTATTTTCTTTACAAAGTAACATTTAAGTTAAACCTTTTAATTCATATACCGTTGAATATCCAAACCATTCAAGTTTTAAAAGCTATGGTTTTAAATTATGAATTTCGAAACATTATGCTTTGAAAGGATATTTGGCTTTCAGACGTTATAAATTTTAAAGCATTTGGATTTTGAAAAGGTTTATATTTGGGATAAAGGATATCATATTGTTTTGGGTTTTAAAATGATATCGTATTCATAATTTTAAAATGGAAATGTTTATTCTGGTTTTAAAGTATGAGCTATTTTTAATGACCGCGGTGTTATAATAACGATGGGTTGGCAAAGAGACCGGGATCGGATATGGACATACTCTCTGTCGATAACGAAAACCACTTTGACTAACCGTGTATGCGGTGGAGATTCCAGAATGAAGTAGGTGGTGGCGACGTTTCCTGTAAGGTAAATACGTGGACCCGACTCCCGTGAGTTGGCATAAGGTGGCTAAAACAGGAGCGATTCTCAGGCCAATGAGGTCATTCCTCTGATCGGACCCTCCTCTTCGATATTATACTTTGACTTTGGATTGATTCAGTGGCCACTTCTATATTTTGATTTTGGGGAGTTAGTCCGAGGTGGGCGGTAACTGCGGCTACGCGTTTCCACCAGCCTGGATAGCAATTGGTATATCTACCCTGGCATTGCCTAGTTGTGCCGTGTCACCTACCATACCGAGCCTTTACTACGAGTTTCTATTTGTGTCGTACCTATGGAGTATCCTCTGGTAGCTTCCCGATCAGGAGGTATTACGGTACTGTATAGACTATTGGCATTTTACGTGTTAAGGTGGAAAATGTAAAGCCTTAACGCTATTTAAAAGTAAGTTTATTTTACAAGTAGACACTATTATAATAGTGCAATATACTACATAGTAAATAGTTTAACGGATCCTTAGGAGATGTAAATCCCGAGCATCTCTTGAGTTACTGTACTCATATTTATTTCTGTTAATTTAACTCACATAAGATCTTTTAGTTCTGACTCGAGTGTTTTTGTCTTTTCAAATTCGCTCGGGTCAGTCCGAGCGTTTCAGGATCGAAGACTTTAGCTTTGGAGGACGAAGACGAAGAATCCGTATTATTATTATTTATAGTATTGCACCACACTCTTTCTATTCCGCTGCATTGTTTGTATTGGTATGTTTAACTCTGATATTTATTGTATAAAGAAGAATTAACTGTTTTGTAACCGTTTATGAACTGTATATTTATTATTATATTTTATCCTTCCGCTGTGAGATTCTATTTTGTTTTATTTCTTCTCTGTTTTTCTTATTTACCCCATAACAATCTGCCCTTGCGTATACTTTTAATTGGCACGTGTGTCGGTTTAAAGTGTGCGAAAAGGCGGGATGTTACATCGGTGCTCTTCACGAACCAAAGCCGAGCTAATAGCATGTTGGGATACTGCCAAGTAAACATACAACATTTCATGGTCTATTGGTTTCGATAGCACCGAGGGGCTCTCCAAATGCCTTACCAAAGCTCGGAATGCTTCAACGTAGTCGGCTGTCCACTTGAAATTCCTTTATCCCTTCTTTATTACATCAAAGAAAGGATGCACTTATCCGTGGCTCTAGATATGAATCGGCTCAGCGCCACAACCTTTCCATTCAAGCTTTGTACTTGCTTTATAGTTTTGGACACTTGTATGTCCCGAATAGCCTGAATCTTTTTCGTGTTAGCTTCAATTCCCCGTGCATTCACAATGAAACCCAAGAACTTTCCCGATACCATGCCAAAAGGGCACTTCAAGCAGTTGATCTTCATACCGCAATGTTTGAGTATATCAAACATTTCTGCCGAGTCTCGGATTTGGTCGTTTGATTACCATGACTTCACGAGCATGTCATCCACATAGACTTCCATCGTCTTACCGATCTGATCTTCAAACATTCGATTCACCAGAAGCTGATAAGTTGCTCCCTCGTTTTCAATCCAAAGGGCATCACTACATAGAAATGTAGCACCATTTTTGTGACAAAACTAGGGTGTTCTTGGTCAGGAATGCGCATCGGGATTTGATTGTATCCTGAATACGCATCCATAAATGACAATAATTCCTGTTTGGTGGTAGAGTCGATGAGCTGGTCGATTCTTGGTTACGGGAAATTATCCTTTTGGCATGCTTTATTAAAATCAGAGTAATCAACACAAGTTCTCCACTTTCTATTTGCATTCTTCACTAGCACTCGGTTAGATACCCATTCAAGGCAGAGGGCTTCCAGACGAACCCATTGGCTTTGAGTTTGTTCACCTCCTATTTGAGAGGCGCGGACCTCTCCGGGTCCATACCTCCCCTTTTCTATTTTACAGGAATGTGTTTCGGGTCTATGTTCAACATATGACTTGCAATTGCTGGAGAAATCCCGCACATATCAGAATGTGTTCAATCGAAAGCATTAAGATTTGCTTGGAGGAAAGCGGTAAGGTCCTTGGCCGCCGAACGATCGAGTTGTGAAACAATCTTAAGAACTCGTGATGGGTCATCCCGGCTGACTGGAATGTTGATTGTCAGCTCAGCCACCACTGCATTCGCTTCCCTAGGTTCCCCATCATCATCTCTCGGATCTATGTCTCTAAGGATCGGTGAAGGCTGCCCGAGCCAAGGCTTGGGCACTACTTGTCAATCATGAGTATTTAGGATGCGGACGGAGCTGTCCGCAACCTTTCCCTTCTCTCTCCGCTGAGCTTCTCTTAGTTCCGCCACATAACATGCACGACTGGTACCCTGCTTGCCATGTACAACACCGACTCCTTTGTCTGTCAGAAATTTTAATGTCAAACACCATGGGGCCATTGTGGCCCTAAATTCCGCCAGGGCTGGATGACCTAAAAATACGTTGTATGGAGAGTCAACATCCATTACTATGAACGGTAGGACTCGCACTCTCATACGCTCACCTTCCCCCAGTTCAACTGGTAACTCTATGTACCCCATTGCGTCGGTTGCAACACCGTTAAAGCCGTGGACACAGGCTTTGCATGGTTTCATATCTTTTGTCTCCATCTTCATTTGGTCATAAGCCTTCTTGAAGATGATGTTGACAGAGCTTCCACAATCAATCTAAATTCTTTTCACGCAAGCTGGCCCGATTGTTGCAGATATAACCATCGGGTCGATAGTAGGAGCCTCCACCTTGTCCGCGTCTCTACTCCTAAACACTATATCGTCAGTCATCATGCGTTGTTGTTTTGCATGGGTTCCATCTTCCACATTCAAACAACATTCATAATCTGCATGCCTCAAGGAGGTGGCATATTGTTCCATCTCCTGCCAATTATTGTCTGCAGGATGAGGTCCTCCAACTATAGTGTTTATGTTTAACCTACCTACAGTTTGGGGAGGTTCCTCCCGGTGACGTAGTGCCAGCCCATGCCCAGGGTACGACTTTCATTGCCTACTCTCTGATGGGTTTTTAACAAACTCCTACAGCTTTTTCTGCCTAATCAACCTTTCTATGACGTCACGAAGGTGTCTACACTCCTCGGTATTGTGCCCATGGGTTTCATGGAAGCGACAATACTTCCCTGTCCGTTTCTGTTCCTTAGTGGACTCCTTTGGATGCGGCTTTCTTTATTCAAAGGTGTTATAGGTAGATAGATAAATGTTTTCAAAACAAGTATTCAGGGGAGTGTATTCGTTGTAGGTCGAAATCCTTGGCTTCCATTTCCCTGCTTCTTTTTTCTTTCCGGGATTTCCACTTCCAGATCCTTTGAACAGCCCAGGCTTGTTCTAGATGTTGACTTGAACTTTTCTCAAACTATCGCCGGACTGCTTCACGGAGATGTTACTTTTCAGAGTCTCCTGAATAGGACTTGATGCCTTGTCTCGACTTGTCCATCGAGCCTCTTCCCTTCGTATGAACTGATGAGCTTTGGAATAGAATCGTTCCAACGTAGCTGGGGGCTTTCCCGCTAACCAATCACCAAACTCCGAGTCTAGATCTACACCTCGCTTTACCCATCAAAATTGCATGGTCGTCGGGATTGCTGACTTCAGTGGCGGCAACATAAAACCTTTGTAAGTATGCTTTCAATGACTCTCCAGGAGCCTGGATTATACTTGATAAGGACATCACGTCCTTTGGACGAGTAGCACGTATCCTGAATTTTTCAAAAAATTTCATCGGTAACTCATCGAACCTAGATACAGATCATGGAGGAAGCCGAGTAAACCACATAATGTCGATTCCGGACAGAGTGATTGGGAAACACCTACACTTAGTCGCATCATTTGCCCTTGACGAATCCATCATCCATTCGTACCTCCTCACGTGTTGCCAGGGGTCAGTCTTCCCTTCGTTAGCTGGGATAGTCGGCATATTGAATTTCTTGGGGTACTTAGCCTGTAGGATAACATCTGTGAAGGAAGTATGACTCCTGGCACTTCCCAATCTCCGTTGGTCAGGCCTTGGTTCTCTCTCATCAACTGCCTGATCCTGGCTGATAAATCTGATGTTTGAATGGAAGGTGGGAGGTTGGGTTCCGCTCCATGGGACCATCCGGGTTGATGTCCCGCCTGCTGACGGTAGGTCAAATATGAGTCCTAAAAGGCCAACTTGATTTGGGCCTTGATGAGCGGGTCGTCCGGTCTCTTCACGTGCCTGATCCTTAGCGGATCGATTAGCGGCATCTGCCTGTGTAGCCTCTGTCTTACGGCGTCTACGCCTAGGAGGTTCGTCAGCTGAGGTCAAACTATCAGATGAAGAATAAGGAGCAGGACTACTTCCAGCATTTTGATGCTACTACTGGGCAAGCTGAGTCATGAGATTAGTATTGGCATGGATCTGCTCAGCAAGTTGCCTTCTACTTTCCCTGAGTTCTCTTATCAAATCGTTGAACTCTGTTCGGGAAATGACCTCCGCTTGGTTCTTGGTGGAGGTTCCTGCACCTTGAATTGTTGGTTGGTTGCTAAGTCCTATCTGTTGTAAACTAGCAGTTTTATTGATATGTACGTTGTGAAAGGCCGATCAAGTTCGTGGTCTTTCCATGGTAGAGTTGTTAGTTGTAACTCTAAGCAGAATCAACAGATGTCTTGCGAATGATTTGGATCTCCTTCGGGGGATTTTCCAATCCTGTAGCTACAAAGTAGATCCTATCGTCCTGAGAATTTGATTCTAAGTGAAAGCACCAAAATTGGTCACTGACATCCTTAAGAGTGATTGTGTAGAGTGATTTGTGAATAAAGTAAAGTTAAATAGAGGACAGTTCGTAAATTTAAATGCAGGAAAAACGAACACCATATTTATAGTGGTTTAGCGTAATTGCATACGTCCACTTTGAGGTAGATCTTTATTTCTTTTCTCCATAATCAATTACAGATACAATCTGTATACTAATTACTCAAATACAATTGCTAATCAAAATAGATTAAGTCTCGAATGAGTCTAGAATGCGGCAGAGTCTCCATTGTGTTCTCAGAAAAAAGGTCCCTTTCACTATGCCCCTACCTCTCTATTTATAAATGAAGATGGGTTGGACTTCCCTAGTGGGCCAGGTAGTTAAGTAGCTCGGCCCAAAAAGAGTGATCTCTATGTGTCGATCCATAGATGCCGAATGACAAAGTGTCGAACGATATCCTCATGCGAAATGGAATGATGCCGAATGGTTTCCTCATGCCGATCGAAATGTTGCCGAACGATATCTTCATGCCGATCGAAGTGATGCCGAACGAAGTGATGCTGAACACTCTGAATGCCGAACGAAGTGATGTGTCGAACAAGGTTTGGATGCCGATCAATATGGAATGCCGAATGACTCTGCCATGCCGAACGTCCTTAGATGCCAAACGATATACAATACTGAAGGGCTCTCAATGCCGAACGCTCTTGCATGCTGATCGTCCCATAGATGCCGATCGAACTCGAGTGTCGAACGAACCATCTGTGCTGAACGACTCTGGAAGCCGACACAGTGTGTTGTGTCGAACGCTCGGGATGCCAAACAGTATGCAAATGACGAGTGCCTAGTTGCCTGGTCAAATCTCTAAGTAACAGAAAGTATCTCTTGCGAAACCATTCTTTACCATATAAAAATATTAGGGAATTGATGATGGCGTCGGAACCATCACTTCCGAAAGGGTAGAAAGCATATATTGAAAATACTGAAGGATAACTTCGAAACCCCTTTCGAAGCCATTGCCTTTAAAACCTATAACCCTTTCGAAAGCATTTAAGAAGCGGCTTGATACATCTTTAAAACAACACTACCTTTCGACAGCATTGATGATTTCAATACACTCAAAAGGCAGAAGAACCGGTAGCATGGCTTTGACTGTGTTGGAACCCCTTCTCTCGAAAGCATTGATTTATAATTAAAGGAACTCCTTAGAAAGCTCTAAAAAATATGGCGGCCCCTTCGAAAGCTATTACAAAACTCCTTTATAAACCATATGTTTCAACTATGTCGAAAGGTTTTGTAATACTAAGGAAAGCGCTAAATATTTAAAAAAAACACATGTATCGACTTAGTTGGAAGCAAAGCCTTCGGCACCATACCTTTCGTCTTTCTCTAATCCACTGTGTACCACCTAGCTGATATTCTGTGTATTGGTTTTGATTTAATGAAGTTTAGACTCAGTCGACGGCGAAAGCTATGTGTCGAGAGGTATCTCTAATTGAGGCGAAACCTGATTTTCTAGGTTAAATGTCAAATTAAGCAACTTATATCATATAACTGCCCATGCGTAAACTTCTTATTGGTTGCCTTAACTTTTCTCATGCTTTTCAAAACTAATCGCCTTATTATTTTGGATAAATATCAAGCTTAGAATTTTACAGATAAAACCTTCCACTGCAATTACAATTAAATCATTTAGATCCTCTTCTCAAAATAATTTAATTTGTATTTCAAATCACTTAAGAAAAATCCTAAAAAATCACAGAATTTACTTTGATTATGTTATACAACTTATCAAAACTTCCAACCCAAATTCTCAATACATTTTTTGAAACAAATTTATAAACCCAACATGCTGTATTTTCTTTCAAAAATTCGAAATAATCCTTCCAAAGCTAGAAAATTATCAAACTTAAAACCTAACTCTATAATTATGTTTTGCATGACATATAATTTTTCCATTGCTTTTAAACATTAATATCACATGGTTTTTGGTTTAAAACTGTATGAGCCATCATTTAAACAATCTGGTTTAATTTTAACAAACCATAAGTCAATGATATCATTATCAAACATCATATATTCATCAAATAGAGATGGAAATAATTATTCACCTTAATTTTTGGTAAGGAAAGTGGATTGAGATGAGTTTGATTCCCTTCTTTAATTCTTTAACTTTTTCCTTGAATATCTTCTTTTCATCCAATTAATGGCCGACCTCCTTTTTTTGCTTACGTTTATTATTTGTGAAAAAGTGATAATGAATGTGAATGGCTTAAGCGACACATATGTATAAGGGTAAGAGGTCATGGAGGGCCAATATCTATTATGCCCTCATATAATTTATTTATGTTATAAACAATTCTTTAAGCCCATTTATTTACATGGCCACTCAAATTTATTCAAATTTCAACCCCTTATCACTTAACATTTGCATTATTCTATTTAATTTATCTAATTAAATATCCTGAATAATGTTATTTAAAAATTAGGGATGTTATAGGCTCTCCCTCCTTAAAGAATTTCTCCTTGAAAATTCATTAAGGATTAAGTACTAATCATAGCAATCATTTGTAAAGACTATTAACCTATGAATAATGATCATCTATGCAATCTAATATAGACATACCCTCAAAGCAGATTAGAATAAGTATCTCGAATCATGTCCTTTGTCTCCCAAGTACAATTCTTTTCATTGTCGCTTTATTGAACTTTCAACAATCTGAATGTCTTGGATCTGAGTCTTTTCCCATCTCTCATCATAACCTGAACTGTTTATTTAACAATTGTCCAATAAGGCTCTAATACCAAGTCTTCCAATTCTGTTGGAGGAATGGTAGTCTCTGGATCATTCACATACTTGTGAAGATGAGATATATGGAATATATTATGGGGACGTGCCATATTGTTCGGCAACTTACTCTGTATTCGAGCTTTCCAATCCTCTCCATAATCTGGAATGGACCAACATATCTCGACGCTAGCTTCCCTAACCTTTTGAATCGTATCACACCCTTTATTAGTGACACCGTAATAAAAACCCTGTCTCCATTTGAGAATTCTAGCTCTTTATTCCTTTTGTCTACATAACTCTTTTGTCTGGATTGAGCTTCTTTCATTCGTTCTGGGACCAACTCAATCTTCTCTGATGCCTCTCTAACCAAATCTGGACCTAATACTAATCTATCTCCAGTCTCTAACAAACATATTGGCTATTTGCATCTTCTTCCATATAAAGCTTCAAAAGGCACCATTCCTGTAGTAGTCTGATAACTGTTATCATAGGAAAAGTCAATCAAATCTAGGTGATCTTCCCAAGATCCACGAAAGTCTAATGCTTAAGTTCTCAATAAATCTTCAAGTACTTTATTGACTCTCTCAGTCCGCCCATCCGTCGGTGGGTGATATGTTGTACTCATCTTGAGCTTGGTACCTAATACCCTCTATAGGCTTCTCTAGAATTCACTATTAAATAATGCATCTCTGTCGCTGACTATGCCACTAGAAAGTCCATGAAGTCTAACTATGTTCTTCACGAACAAGTTCACTAAAATCGGTGTCATCCTTGTTGACTTGACTAGAGTGAAATGAGCGCTCTTGGTCAATCTATCCATTATGACCCATATGCTTACATTTCCCCTGTTCCACTTTCACTTGTTGGTAGTTGGCACAATGCCTAACCCACAAGCCAACACCCTTTTTGATGCCTTCGCAATAGGAGCTACTCGTCATATTTTGAAACATCTTGATTCCCCCAGAATGAATCGTAAACTTGGATTGATAGCATTCTTCTAGAACTTCTCTTCTTATGTTTTCTACATTCGAAACATATAAGCATCCTTTCTTCTTCAACCATCCTCTCTGATCAATGCTGAAATGTTTAAGATCATCAATCTGGGATCTCACCTCGAACCATCTAATTTTCTCGGCTAATTCTGGATCCGCGTTTAAAAGCTATCCCTTCGATGAGCACTGGTCGCATTTTTAAGCAGGCCAACATAGTGGTACTTTGACTAGAACTAGAAGTCGATCATGACTTTATACTACACTTAGTCAAATCTTCTAAATCATTCCATTCTGTCACATAGCCAATTTCCCATATTTTCTACTAAGAGCATCAACAACCTTATTTCCTTTCTAGGTGTATATTCTATACCAAAATCATAAGCTGCCAAAAACTCTAGCAACCTCTACTATCGCATATTCAACTCCTTCTAGGAGAATATATACCTTAAAGATTTATGGTTAGTGTGTAGATCAAATCTCTCCCTTAAGCGGTAACTCTGAATCTTTAATGTGAAGATCACCGCAACTAACTCCATATCATGAGTAGTGTATCTCACCTTCATGCGGTCTAAGCTATCGAGAAGCGTAGGCAATGAATTTACCATTCTACATCAGTACAACACCCAATCCCGATCCACATTCATCAATGTACACCACCAACCCTAGGCTTCCATCTGGAACTACTAGCACTGGTGCATTGGTCAATAAATGCTTTAACTTAAGGTACCCTTCCTCATTTTGCTGGATAAAATGAACTTCACGTCCTTCTTGGAAAACTTAGTCAAAGGTGCTGCAATCCGTGAAAAATCCCTAATGAATCTCCGGTAATAATCAGCAAGTCCGAGGAAACTTCCGATCTCGATTACCATCTCTAGTCTCTTTCAAGTATTGAAAGCTTCAATCTTAACTGAATCTACTGCTAAACCCTCCTTTGAAACTGCATGACCATAAAACTTGACATTTTTCTTCCAAAAATGACATTTACAAAACTTTGCCTTTAGCTGATGCTGCCCTAGCGTCTCTAGCACTGCTCTTAGATGATTTTCATTCTCTTTCTCTTAATTTGAGTACACCAAAATGTTATCTATGGACACCAATACGAACCTATCTACGTACTTTAGGAAAACTCGGTTCATTAAATCCACGAAGAAAGCAAGTGCATTTATCAATCTAAACGACATCACCAACCACTCATATGAACCATACCTAGTTCGAATTACTGTTAAAGAAATACTATCTTTTCCACTCTCAATTGATGGAATTAGATCGCCAAATCCAGTTAGGAAAACACCCTGGCTCTACTCAATTAATTAAATAGATCATTAATTCTTGTCCAAGAATACCTATTCTTGATCATCCTTTCATTCGGCTTGGGATAGTTGATGCACATCCCTAATGACCCATCTCGCTTCTTTACAAGGACCATGGCCGCTTCCAAAGGAAAATAGATTAATCTAACAAAATTCCTTCCTTCTAGTTCCACTTGCCGCACATTCAATTCTTTCATATCAGAAGGTGACATCTTGCTAGGTGCTCTACTGATAGGTTCAGCTCTTGGCACAAGATCTATTAAAAACTTAATAGTTCGTTTCAATGGTAGTCCTGTAATCGGCTCAAATACATCTGGAAACTCTCTTGCAACTCAAACCTAACATAGATCTTCCGCTGCTTCTAAGACACTTAACATAGCACTAACACTTCGGTCGAAATTTGAGAAGATGATTCGGTTATGACTATTTTGATGCCTAAATGATATTTTCCCATCCTGGAAAAATATCCTAACCTCATATCAACCCTATCAAACCGTACCCAAAATGGTCCCAAAAAGAATGAAACGTAAACATACAAACTGCATGCAAACATGTGACCTAACAAATTAATTTCTATCTGGTTACATCTCATCCCTAGAATTGCATACCATCCTATTGAATTCGCAACCCATGAGGAAGAAATAGGGTAAGTAGGTTCTAAACATAACCTATTAACCAAATTTTGATATATAAATGAATGAGATGCATCGGTATCAAATCGAACGCAAACTAGAATACCATAAATCAAAACTACGCCTTCCATCACAGTCTTTGCCTTATCTGTTGTATTTGGTCATGAAGAAGATGGTGGTCCAATAGCAAAAACCTTTCCTTTTTCAAACCTTACTGGCTCTGGGCACTAGTTCTTGTAATGCCTAACTTGATCGCAGTTGTAGCAATTAACATCCTTCTCATCTACAGCCTTCTTCTGCCCCTTGCCTGACTAGCAATCAAATGCAAAATGACCCTTCTTATCAGATTTGTAGCAGACTATATCATCTTTGACTTTTTGGAAGAATCTCCGTTCTGAGCGCCTTTATTTTTGAAGCACTTCGTCTTCTTTCCCTGGGGACCCGGGGATTCAACTGGCATTTTTCTAGCACATAAAGCAAGCATCTCCTCACAGCGAATGGCCATCTCCACCAATATATTACTAGGATCACAGATATGTGTCATGGTTTCCATGGCAAGCTCGAGCCTCAGTCCCCAAATGAACTTTTCATTCCTTTTAACGTCAATGTCTAAAGTAGCGTATCCATATCAAGATAGCTCATCAAACTTATTGGCATATTCATTAACTGACATATCTCCGAGAACTACATCCATAAACCTCCACATCAATGCTGACTTAATGACTTTAAAAATAAACCTCTATTCAAATTGCCTTCAAAAATCTGCCCAAGTCAAATCTTCCTACGGAACTCCGATAGTCACACTATTCCACTAGTGAAGTGCTGACCCTTGCAACTGCCTAGAGTCTAATCTTCTTTTGTGCTCATCGTCTAAAACCAGATTGGTAAATATTCTTTCGCAATGCAACATCCATTTCTCCACTACGATAGCATCCTCTATTCCCATAAACGGCTTTCCACCCAAGCTAGTTGTTAACCCGCCTTTTGACAAGGCAGTATATTGGCGGATTCAATCCAATGGACTTTAAAATTATCGAGGCTAGAATATCATGGGCTTGGTTCAAACGGATAGATGAATAATCAATTATGGATAATAATATGATGCTAGGGTTAATCATAGTCACTGGATGAACGATGCATAAATTGAAGAAAGGTGTAGCTCAGATCAGTAAAGAGCTTACTTCGAGTCATAATAGGTTCGGTTCAAGTCAGGATTTGATAAGCTTTGGGTTGGCATAGGGAAAACTTTAGGACGACATAAGGATTGTGGGGTCGACATAGGCTAGAGGATGTATTACTTCTGGTCGTCTATAGGGTTTACTTCGGTCGGCTATAGGGATTACTTCGGGTTGGCTGCAGTCTATACTTCAGGTCGGTTGTAAGGTGTACTTAAGGTTTGCATCGGGTTCTACTTCAGGTTTGCATGGTGTTGCTTTGGGTCGGCATTGTTACTCCGAGTCGGCATAGAGCTGCTTTGGGTTCTACATCGGGTCGGCATAGGGTTCGCTTTAGTTCGGCATGGTGTTGCTCCAAGTCGGCATTATTGCTCTGGGACGGCATATAGTTTCTTCGAATTCTACTTCGGATCAGCATAAGGTTCGCTTCGGATTCTACTTTGGGTCGGCATGGTGTTACTCCGTGTCGATATATGATGGATGAGTTGGGCTCGACGATCTTTATGGTGGGCCCATATAGGTGAGAAGGCCTTGTAGCCGAGATTTCACCGCTAAATACAGTAGGCTTGGTTTCGCAAAAAGGGATGCTCATTCTGTTTCTCTTTATCTTCTACCTAGAGACTACTCTGCCATTTTTATTCCTGAATTCCAAAGCGTAACTGTTATCCAATTTCAGTATAATAAAAGGATTGTTCTGGATTGGATGTAGGCTAAAGTTAAACGAACCACTATAAATCTTGTCTCTTTCACTTTCTTTTACTTTGATTGTTCTACATGTTCTATTCTCTACATGTATTCTATCTATGATATGTGATTGATATTGGTGCTTTCACTTATAATTGGATGCTGGTGGTCAATGTTGACGCCAACATTTTGGTGCTTTCACTGAGAATTGAACTCATGGATTTGGGAGTTAGGATCTTGGATTTGGAAGCATGGGATTTCGGATCTAGGAAGCAATGGCTAGGCCATCAACAAGGAGACAAAGAACAAAGAGGAGTCATCTTGTAGGAAGTCAGGAGGCTTCCTCAGGAGCTAATCGGACCTCAATCTTCATTATTAGAGACGGGATGGAGATGATGGATGCTATGTAGGAAAGGATGCTGAAAATGCAGGAGGACAATCCTGGATTCCCTCGCAGTCTCGGGAGCAAACCCCAAACAAGGAGAATGGATCAACACAACACCCCATGGCACTGTGGGGATGGATATAGATGGATTTGTTTGGAAATGGATGGCGATGATAGGACAAGAGCAACGATGATCCACCATAAATTAAAGCTAGCTCAGCTTAATGGCATAGGTCGTTATCTCTTTATGGCATGAACTAAATAACTAATAATAAATCCCGTAGTAAAACGGCTAAGTCACTTACACATGTATGGGATAGAGAAGATCCTTAGGCATGCTCTAAGATGACGACGAACAATGGAGCTTGGGTTTATGAAATTTTGTTTTTTCTATTTACTATGAACTTTGGTTTTTCTAGTACTATGGATGTTTAGTTTTCTTGACTACATGGGATTCTATTTCATATTTTACCAATTGATCTCCATAATGATTAAATCTAGATTAATGTAATACATAAAATAGGTCACGGTTGCGACCCCGACTGGAGAGATCGGGAAACAACCGCGAGTTACGAGTCCCTTCACCGCGACATAATGGACTCGAACATGGATAAATCCTCGACTGGGGATTGAGGCTGAGTTGGATACCCCATGGATAAGTCCTTAACCGGGGATCGAGGCTGGAGTAGGATACCCCACATAAGTCATCGGCTGGGGATCGAGCCCGAAGTAGGATACCCCACGAATTAAGTCCTTAACCGGAGAGTCGAGGCTAGAGAAGGAAAACCATGGATAAGCCCTTGACCGGAGAGTCGAGGACGGAGTAGGATAAAATGACCTAGAGAGGCCCTGGATTTAGGTATGGACCTGGAGAGGTCCCGAATGTGGATATGGACCCGGAGAGGCCCCGAATTTGGAGATGGATCCTGAGAGGTACTGAATTTGGATATGGATCCGAAGACGTCCTGAACTCGGATATGGACCCAAAGAGTTCCCAAATTTGGATATGGACCCAAAGTGGTCGTAGATTTGGATTAAATGGCCCGAAGAGGTCTATGGACTTGGAGATGGATCCGGAGATGTCCCAAACTTGGATTAAACGATCCGGAGGGATCATAGATTTGGTTAATGGATTTGGGATGGATTTGGAATCAGATACCGACTTGGAACTGTCAGGGATTTCGCTAATGATCCGGATAGATCAACAAATTGGATTAGCAATGGATTGGATTCTAGGTTGGATAATATAAAGATCATTGGATTACAGATTTCGAATTTTGGACATATGGCAATTTAAAACACACTATCCAATAACAAGACATGTTTTATGGGGTGAGTGTTAATCCACCTTTTTGCTAGATAGTATACATGCGGATTTAACCTAATAGAATTCACGGTTATCGAGGCCAGAATATTATGGGCTTAGTTCAAGTGGATAGAAGAATAATCAATTATGGAATAATATGAAGCTAGGGTTAAGCAAAGTCGATGGGTGAATGATGCGTAATTTGGATAAAGGCGTAACTATGGTCAACAAAGAGTTTACTTAGGGTCATAATAGGATGAACTTCACGTCGGGTCGGCATTTGATCGGCTTTTGGTTGGCACAGGGAAAATTTCGGGTCAGCATAGGGATTGCTCAGGTCGGCATAGGCTAGTGGACGTATCACTTTGGGTCAGCTATAGCGATTACTTCTGGTAGGCTACAAGGGGTCTACTTCGGGTCAGCTATAGGGATTACTTCGGGTCGGCAGCAGATTATACTTCGGGTCGGCTGCAGGGTGTACTTAGGGTTCGCTTCAGATTCTATTTAAGGTTGCCATGGTGTCACTCCGGGTTAGCATTGTTAATTCAGGTCGGCATAGAGTTGCTTCAGGTTATACTTCGGGTCGGCATAGTGTTCGCTTCGGGTTCTGCTTTGGGTTAGCATAGTGTTGTTTCGGGTCGACATTGTTACTCCTGGTCGGCATAGATTTGCTTCAAGTTCTACTTCGGGTCGGCATAGGGTTCGCTTTGGGTTCTACTTCGAGTCGGTATGGTATTGCTTCACGTCGGCATAGTCTTACTCAACGTCGACATAGGAAGAGTAAGTTAGGCTCGACGATCATTATGGTGGGCCCATGTAGGTGAGAAGGCCCAATGGCCGAGATTTCACCCATAATACAGTAGGCCTGGCTTTAAAAAAAGGGATCTTCATTTTGTTTCTCTTCATCTTCTACGTAGAGGCTACTCTACCATTTTTATTCTAGAATTCTTGATTGTAATTATAATCAAATTTCAGTATAATAAAAGGATTGTTCTGGAGTGGACGTAGGCCAGAATTAGCCGATTCACTATAAATCTTGTCTCTTTTACTTGCTTCCATTTTGATTTTAGTGGTTCTTCATATTATATTCTCTGCTTATATCCTTTCTATGATCCGTGACTAGATATTGTTGCTTCCACTTATAATTGGGTGTTGGTGGTCAATTTTGACGCCAACACTGGTGTACTCACTGCTTACCATAGCATAATTATTTCCAATATTACCAGCAATACTAGTAGCGGCTCCTTCTTGCATCAAATTACCAAGGAATTAATACATCATCTCCGTATCTACTGGCAGATTTCCAGAACCCACAATAGCTTCCGCCTTCTGGTTAGCATTAGCCTGTCGACCTTGGTTCACCGAGTGTCAAGCCGAGCATTTCCATCAGTTATGGTGCTTCCTCCACCTAGATTTCCTATTTCATTTCCTGCTTCCATATCTTCTTTCTCGTAAATTTATATACGAGCCTTAATAAGATATAGAAGAATGGTCTAAGAGAAAAAGGGAATATGTACTTATGTATATATATATATTTGTATATCAATTACAAGTGTGTTACAACCGTGTTAACCCATACCTCGATCATATTTCTGATTCATTGGACTATGTTGTAAAAATCCATTTATGTTTAAATCACTTAAATTTTCATAAACCTATGCTCCAGTACCAACTTGCAACAACCTCACTTAGTGGCCCAAAATTAACGGCTATGGATGCTATAGTCATCCATAATTATTAATCCTGAGGGACCAAATAGGTAATGTTAGATAAATTAATATACCAGAAACACATGAATATGGAAAAAATTAAAATTTTCGAAACAACAATCATATTCAATTTCAAAAACCCATTTCAATATTCTTTACATAATCCCATAAAGTTAACCACGTTCAGAAAAATATACTTATCACAATATACTTAAAGAGTGACATATGAAGATGTCCCCTTGGTGATCAGAGTATATAATTGGCAATAAACAATGTTGCCTTAACAAAACAAGACAGCAAAATCATATGAGAGAGAACTCAAATAACTACATGCCTCATGCATGACTTCGAAAGCTTATTCGTCTTAGAAGGTACCTAAAAACCTCAAATCTCAAGCTACTCAAAATCAATTGAGTACTCGAGAGTTTAAGGGGAAAACATAAACTTCCAGTCAGACATAAAGCCAGGTATGAATAATAATCCACCATCTCAAATCATTTAGATATCTAGTGTGGCCACACCCCTTAGCGAAATAGGTTTCCCCTTACTAGTATCTAAAAAACCTTTATAAACCATTTTCTATGCTCTTACATCCAAAATGGTTAATTCAATTCAAAACATTATTATGTAATGATATGCAAAAAAAATTAATCAATTCTAGATTACACATCCCTATTCATTTTAACTATGTGTCAAATTTATAATTTCTAGGTTTAGCATTAACCTAATAGTTTTCATAGCCTGACTAATAATTGGTCAAATATTTATGGACTCTCTATCCACTTCTATAGTTTTCATGGGATCACTATGAACTAACTGGTAAAATCAATATCATTTCTCTTATCCTAGTTTTCATGGGCTACCGAGGAACCAATTGACTACTCTCAATATCTTTCTTTTACCTTAGTTTTCATTTGCTATCTAGGAACCTATCGACTATCTGTCACTATTTTGTTTTCTTATCTGGATGTAGTTTTGTATGGGCTGACTATAAAGCTATCTAATCGACGTCTTTAATTATAAATAGTTTTCATTGGCTAACTGCAAACCTATTGGACCTTGTCAATACCCTTTCCTTTACATAGTTTTCATGGGTTTATTGTGAACCTATTGTCCCTTTCCAATACCTTTAATTTACATTCACTACTGGGTCAGTCTAACTGGTTATTCTTCCTTTTCCTAAAGTACCATTTTGGGTTCATTGCAAATGAATATATACATATATGGAGAAGAAAAAAATATAAATTGGTTAATTCTTTTAACCTATTAATACTTCTTCAAAAGTTTCATTTAAAATACTTTGTTTGTTAATATGCCATGGTTTTTCTTTTAAATGAGATTGGGTAATTTGTTTTGAAAACTATACTTTTGAAATCTTCGAAACTTTGCTTTTGACCTCAATTGATAGACTCTTTCGAAAGCATATATCTCATTTCAAAACATTAGAATCCTGCCTTTTAAAATACTTTAAAATCCTTCTTTTAAAACCTTTCGAACATAATAAAGTGTTACTTATTAATTTTTAGAAACATAGCTTTATAACCATCGGAAGTATCTCTTCCCAAAGCATTGAATGTTCCTCTTTCGACATCATTGGATTTTCCTTTAAAAATATCATTTGGGTCAAAGTAAATATAATTGAAAGTATCTCTATTGAATCATTCTTTACCATATAAAAATGTTACGGAATTTATGATGATGTCAGAACCATCCCTTTCGGTAGAGTCAAAAGCATATATTAAATACTGAAGGATAACTTCGAAACCTCTTTCGAAGCCATTGCCCTTGAAACCTATAACCCTTTCGAAAGCATTTAGGAAGCGGCTTAATACATCTTTAAAACAACACTACCTTTCGACAGTATTGATGACTTCAATACACTTAAAAGAAAAAGAATCGGCGGTAGGGCTTCGACTATGTTGGAACCCCTTCTTTCGAATGCATTTATTTGTAGTCAAAGAAACTCCTTCGAAGGCCCTTTTTCTTTTACTACGAAATATGGTAACCCCTTCGAAAGATATTGTAAAACTTCTATAAAAATCATATGTTTCGACTATGTGGAAAGCTTTAGCAAAACTTAGGCAAGTGCTAATATTTTAAAAAAAACACAGGCATCAACATAGTTGGAAACAAAGCTTTCGACCACACCTTCTATCTTCCTCCAATCCATTATATTCCACCTAATTGATACTCCGTGTATTGGTGTTGATTTAATTGGGTTTTGATTTAGTCGAAGGTAAAAGCTATGAGTTGAAAGGTATCTCTAAAAAAGGAGAAACCTGATTTCCTGAGTTAAATATAAAATTAAGCAACTTATATCGACTATCTTTCCTACATGTAAACTTCTTATTGGTTGCCTTAACTTTTCCAATGCTTTTCAAAACTAACCACCATCTTATTTTAGATAAGTATCAAGCTTAGAATTTTGTAGATAAAACCTTCCGTGGCAAATACGATTAAATCATTTAGATTCTATTCTCAAAATAATTAAATTTATACATCAAATCACTTATGAAAATTTCCAAGAAATCATAGAAACTTAATTTAATTTTGTTATATAACATATCTAAATTTCTAACCCAAATTCTCAATATATTTTCTGAAATAAATTTATAAACCCAACATATTATATTTTCATTCCAAAATTAATAATAATCTTTCTAAAGCTTGGAAAAATATCATTCCTAAAACCCAACTCTACAATTATGTTTTTCATGACGTATAATTTATAGATGGTATTTAAACATTAATATCACATGGTATTTGGTCTAGAACTATATGAACCACCATTTAAACATTTTTTTTAAATTTAAATAAACCATAACTCAAGCATATCGTCGAATATCATATATTCATCAGATGGAGATGGGAATCATTATTCATTTTATCTTAAGGAAAGTGGATTGTGATAAGTTTGATTCCCATCTTTAATTCTTTAACTTTTTCCTTGAATGTCTTCTTCTTTTCTTTCAATTAATGGCCAACCTTCTTTCTTTTTCAAGTTTTTATTATTTGTGAAAGTGATAACGAATGTGAATGGCTTAGGAGACACACGTGTATATAAGGGTGAGAGTCATGGAAGGCCAATATCTATTATGCCCTTACATAATTTATTTAGTCTATAAACCATTCTTTAAGCCTATTATTTTTAATAGGCACTGCCATTTAAATTTATTTAAATATTAATCCCCTTATCACTTAACATTTACATTATCCTATTAATTTATCCAATTATATATCTTGAAATGTTATTTAAAAATTAGGGTTGTTACAATCTTTTTGCTTAGTGCATAAAGCTTTCCTTAAAAGCTCATATTTAAAATAACTTCCTATGACATCAACCGTGACATCGTCAAATATTTTACTTTCATAAATGGTGAAATATTACTATTTTATATTATTTACTTCCTAAGTAAATGTGGGTATGCAAGAAAGTTTGAACAACTTCTGAAGAGTAAAAAGTTGTTTATCGAAAAAACTATTTTCGTTCACATTATCGAAATTTTTTCAAAGTATTTATTTTTGTAAAAAATTTCAAAAACATGTTTACGATCATTAGCTATGATTAAAAATGGGGTTAAAAAGATCAGTGCAATAATTTAATAATATTTAATCCAAGATTTAAATATTTAAATAATCTAGATATTCAAATACGAAGTCCGAAATTATGGGTTGTTACACCATGTTTCTTTAATTCTTCTTCATATTTACTTAAGTCTTCAAGCATTGTACCTCATTCGGTACCAATATGATTTGTCCTATTTAGTTCTTTGTATTTTCCTTTAAATTTCAAAGCAACATTTTCTATAATTCACTGTGGGTACCCTGTCTTTAACATGATTAATCATGTCAGTATAGACATGATATGCCTTATGCAAATCATATCCAAACTTCTTATGTTACATTTTATCCATTGTACATGATACCTCCGAACTTTCCTAAACCATTGCTTGTTCATCTTGAAGTCTAAAAAATGATTTTTGGCTCAAATGATGGATAACGCTTTCCCCCAAAGAATTATTTTATGACAATAATGCATATTTCGGATCAAAAAAAGTTATTGGATGATATCTGTGAGGAAGTCCTCAATCTGCCAACTGTTGTGCTGAAGCATCCCTTCTACTTCAAGAACATCAATAATTAAATTACATAGTTGTTGAATTACTTCTTTTTAGTGTAAAGTTGGATTCTTCAATTTTTGGGAATTACGCCACCTTTCATTCAGATATTCTCTTTTCTTTTTCTTCTCTCTTCTTTCTTTACATATGGTTCAAAATCTCTCGGTGCCGACATGACCAAGTTGGTACTGACATGGCTTTCTAGTTGACTATAAATTAAACACATAGAAATTTTTTATCTTTCCACTTTCTTACCAACGTTCTTGTTCATTGCCAATGTAAATTCCAAGTTGTAATCGCCTCAACAGTTTTGATGATGTCGTACATCCTCAACTATTGCCGCTATTATTAGAATTTTATGACCATTCATCACCTATTATTTTAGCCAAAGCTTCACCTATCGATAAACCTTGCTACTTTAGATTTTTATCCTAATTGAGTTTCGACTCCAATCTTAGTGCCGCCACCATGGTTTGACCAGCACCAGCGCTTGCTTCACTGATGTCTTATAATCATGCCTATCCATTAACAAACCCGTAATCACTCTCTTGCCTTCGCTGCCACCATTTCCTTCAAAAAGTCACTACCACTTAGAGCCAAAAAGAATGTGCTTGGGGTTTGTCGAGACTAAACCCACTTCAAGCACATTAAATAATGGGGCAGCAAATAGAGCATTAGAGATCACAATGTCTTGGCCACTATTTGATATGTACAGATAGTTTAAATTTCAATGAGGTGGTTTCTATGAATTGTCACATTGAATACATTCATCGTTTAATGGATTTAAGTGTCGAAAAGTCGAGTGGAGCAACACTACCCTATGATCCTACATAGAAAAGCTTTGTGTTACTGTGGACTATGGTTCCATCATCATGCACTCAATGATGATGCACAAAATTCGACACACGGATCCATAACGTTACATAGTTCATTTTCCAACATGTGCGGTCTATCTACATATAGCATTCACATTTACCATACCATAGACACATGACCTACATTGCATAGATTGATAGATCGCAATGCCCTAGCCTAATATATAGAATCTGCTTGGTCAGCACATTGATAAAGACCTTATTGAAGACATAGGAGACAAATAGGAAGAGAATATAAATAAGGTAGACTAAGGAGGAGGAGAGCAAACATGGGATGAAAGAGTCGAAGAAGAAGAAGGTAGAGAGGAGGAAAGAGAATATGAGGGCACTAGTAAAAATGAACCATTCTAGGGGACATCTCTTGAAGGCACCTAAGCCACTTGACCCCCAAAGTTAAAGTGATCAATTATCAAAACTTTACAACATGCACCCAAACCTCGCCAATACTCAACAATAGAACCGACTCCTCCTAACGCGCATGACGTTATCTTTCGCTCTTTTAGCAACTTTGGAAGCTTCCTAAACTTCTCTCTATGAGAGTTAGATTTTGATGGTATCTTACCATCTAGCCCTCTTGATTTGAACTACCTATCGTCTGACTTACCCTAGCATATCGAGGATGAAGAAACTTCGTCCATCGAACCCTTTGAGCATGTTCAGTAGGTTACTTAGGAATCTCCAACACTTCATACACTATTAGGACCACAAGCACCATCAATAGACACTTGTTCTTAATCACTTCTCGTCTAGTCACTTGATTCTATTTCTTTTTAGGTACAATGGAACATCTTAGCTTCTTCGGTGATCTTAACAACAAATTAACTAGATACCTTTACCACAAACCCTTTAGTTCTTCATGTCATAGACGCAACTTATCTTATACATTTGACTTTAAGTAGCTTCAATGGAAGGAAAAAAGAGAGGAAATATGAGGAAGGGAGGCAATATCACAAGAAGGGCGATATGGATTCTCATCACAACTCTGATTCCACAAGGAGATCACACTCTTTGCAGTGCAATTATTCCCCACTACCTTGTAGCACCCCATATTTTTAATCACATTATTTAGAATATTTAATTAGTTAAATAAGTAAAATAATGCAAAATGATTAATGGAATGGGTTTTGATTCAACCTAGAACAGCTGTGCCTATATGTAAAATGAACTAAAGAAATACGAGGGAAATAAGTGCTAGGAAATAAGGAAGGGCAAGATGGGAAAATGATAGAACTTATACCCTAAACCCTTAGGAATTCAAAAAACGTTCATTTCATTTTCCTTAAGCAGAAGTATTCCAAGGCCGACCATCATTTTTCGTCTCAAGAGAAGATTAAGCTACCATTTTCAAGTTGAATAAGTAAATCAACATAATTAAGATCAAATCTCACATGCTAATCACAAAGCTAAGGTGAATAATGACTACATCTCACTTTTTATATTTTTTTGATTTTAAGGTGAAACACAAATTTATCTTGCATCATTTAGACATGTTTTGGAAGAGCAAAATGTTTATATATACTTATTGATGATTTATGCTTATTTATTTTGATTTTTATGATATGTTTGACGTGAAAACCCTATTTAATGACATCAAATGCCTTACGATTTTTGATATAGACCAGAAATGTTATGTTAAAGATGGTTTTCAATTTTCATTATTTTTTGGATTAATGTGGATTTTGTATTAATTTTCTAGTGAAAAATGATTTATTGGGTTATAAATTATTTACGGTTTAATTATAATTAATTTCGGTTTGAAATTTTTATATGTTAGAAATCATATAAAAAGGGTTTTTTTGGTATTTTTATAGAATTTTCCAAAGTATTTTGATGAATATATAAAATTATTTAAGGTATGTAACGTAAATGTTTTATATATTTAATTAAGGAGAAGAGATTTGCAATAATTTAAATTAATTAATTCTGAAATTTTGACAGTAATTTTAGAAAAGAAAGAATAACAAATAATAAGAGTTTGATAAACAAGGCAGGTTAGTTAAAAAGTTTACTTAAAAAGGGTTTAAATCAGAAATTCATGGTAAAAGTATGTTTTGCCTCTTTTGGTTTCGCCCAGGTTGCTTTCGACTAAGACCCTCTGCCTCCTTCCACAAACCAATGCACATAGTATCAATACCTTGGTACATAGTGAATTGGACAAAGGCGGAAGGTAAGAGTCGAAACCAAGGGTTTCCGAAGGGGTAGAAGCACCTTTTGGTTTAAAAGAAAAGAGCTCTTGCTTGCTTTCTCTTATGTAGCTTTCGACTAAGTCAACTGATTCAAAGAAATGTTTTAAGGTTGCACCTTTATTTTAAATAATAGGTTGCAATAATTTCAAAACCTTTACTGCTGCTTTTCACCTTTCGAAACAAAGCTTTCGAAGGGGCAGTTTTGTTTTATAAGAACCCTATCGCTTCTCCTATGCTTTCGAAGGGGCGCTTTTGACAGGATCACTTCCCTTCATAAGTTATAGCTTTCGAAAGAGTATGCTTTCGACCTTATTGTTGTGACCCTTAGTGGTTTTTAAAGAATAACCCAAAAGTTTCAACTAGTTCAATGTTGAATGATTTCGAAAGGTGTTTTCAGTGTTGTTAGCGCCAAAATTGGTCACTAACACCCTTAGAGAGTTTGTGTAGAGAGATTAATGAAGAAGATAAATTAAAATAGAGAAGATAATATATATTAAAATGCGGGAGACGAGAACACAGAATTTATAGTGGTTCGGCGTTGTAGCCTACGTCCACTTTGAAGTTGATCCTTTATTTCTTCACTTTAAACTTGATTACAGATACAATCCGCTTTTAAGTATTCGAATACAATTGTGAAATAAAAGTAGAATTCTTGGATGAGGTTTGGATGAGGCAGAGTCTCCTCTGTGTTCTCTGAAATCTGATCCCGTTTTCTGTGCCCCTGCCTCCTTATTTATAGATGATAGTGGGTTGGACTTCCCTCGTGGGCCTGGTAGTTGAATAACTCGGTCCAAAGAGTGTAGGCACGGCGCGCCGACCAGGGAGGCCGAACGATGGAATGCCAACAGAAACCTTCATGCTGAACGAGTAGGCCAAGCAACAGTTGGAACAGTTGTGTTGAGGAGGATGCTGAAACATCTTGCTGGCCGAACGTTCGGGGATGCCGAGCGTTCTTACGCCCAACGTTCGTAGAAAGCCGAACAAACTTTGGTGTCCGAACAATATTATTTGGCCGAGCGGCATTCAATGCCTAACTATCTCTCGATGCCAGACGACCTCTAGATGCCGAATGATATCCTTATGCCGAAAGGTCTTATGCTGAATGTTTACTTCGGCCGAACGCTCCTTTGGTCGAACATACTCTGGATGCCGAGTGTCCTTTGACTGCTGAACACACTTTACACCGAGTACACCTTGGAGGCCGAACGTTAGTCTTGGCCGGACGGCATTCAATGCCGAACGTTCTTCTGATGCCGAGCGATACTTGATGCCGAGCGCTCCTCTCTGACCGAGCGTCCTTGCCATACCGAGTACTAGGTTGCCTGGTCAATTCCTTGGGAAACACTTGCCCCCCAAAGTGCATTACGTGGCCGAACGTGATGCGCTTTGATCCTTGGTCGCCACCTTTGTCTTTAGGCTCTCTTGGCCGAACGCAGTAGGGAAGGTCAGACGTTAGCAGGAAAAGCCGAACGACATATGTTACCCCGAGTGAGTTTGTATGCCGAGTATTCGGGCCGAACAATACAAGTGCCGGTAGATCCAAGTGGGCCCAAGCTGGACGAACCGAGGTGTCCGAACATGACTGTTTTGACCGGTAGAGCAGGTCAGAACCCCTTCGACTTCCTCTTCTCCCTTATAAAACCCAACTTCTTCTTCCTTCCCCTTTTTCTCTACTTTCACTTCTGCACTCTCGATCTACCCCAGCCATCAGACTTTTCAGACTTCTCAACCCTTCCTAACACTCGATCCACGAACTAGGTAAAATCCCATCATCTGATTCCTTTCCTTGATAAGTTTCAATCGGTTGGGATAGGTTAGAACGGTGGCTGAATGAGCTATGCGGGTGGATGATCCAAACCCTGATTTGGACGTCACCACGGCCGAGCGACTAAAGGCAAGGAGGTGTGGTGAGGGTTGATCAACTCATAGGGTTCGTTCCGTTGTTTGAGAGGGATGCTGTGGTTCAGCACGGCCTCTATGTATTAGATGAGGCCGCGGGAAAGAGTTGGGTGGAAGAGTGGAAAGTATGGAGGCCGTGTTGAATGTTAGGACATGATTCAACTTTGTTTCGGCATGGCATATTGTCGGCCGAACGATGGGTCAGAAGGTTTGGGAGGAAGTGTGGGCCAGTAGGTAGGCCGGGCGTTGTTTCGGCCGAATCATGTTTTGGCCGAACAACACTAACTCAGTACGAACCGAGGTTGAGCAGAATGATGGTTGTAGGCCGAATAGTAGTTTTGCCGAGCCACTACTTTAGCCGAATGAACTGTTATGCCGAGCATACATAAATGCCGAGCCTACCTCCATGCCGAGCAAACCAACACACCGAACGTACTTGAGTGCCGAACAAACTATCCTGCCGAACAAACTAAGCACCGAGCAGACCTTAATGCCGAACCCCAGTAAATGCCGAATATACTTAACATGCCGATCATACATAAATACCGGACCTATCTTCATGTCAAACATAGTTAGCATGCCGAGCATAATTAAGTGCCGAGCACACATAAATGCCGGACATATACAAATGCCTGAACATACTCTCCTTGCCCAATTTCATAACTGGTCATTACTTGGCATAATCGGATAATTACCTCTAGTGTCTTACTGTAGTCATTATTCAAAAGGCTTTCGGAGACGTTCAGCGATGACGGTTTTTGGAAGCGATGTTTTTAGGCTTGACGTTATATTAAATGCTTATGCACAATTGATTGCACTAGTTCACACACCACACAGGGGGGTTATCTGCGTTGTTAATTCTAACGTCGATCATTTTTCGAGTATAGTTCACACAGGTGCTTAGTTGGGTCTGCTATTTATTCAAGATGTCCAAAAGATCCAGTTCTGCTACACTTTTCGACAAACCTGGGCCGTCTTCTAAGCGAACGACTCCCGACACAACTGACCCGTTAGTTTCTCCCGCTCATGACTGGGCTCCCGATACTTTGGAATCGTTGATTTTACTGGATGACCCAGTTGACTCACAGGCTTCGAGAGTCACTGAGGCCGCTCTTAAGCGGATATGTTCTATTCATGGCATTCCGTTTGCTGACGTGCTCGTTCCGTCGGGGCATGACCGCCCACATCTGCCCCCAGCGGGATATACGGCGTGTAGCAAGTTCATGTGCTGGGTTGGTAGCGTGCCACCTTTCAATCTATTCCTTCGTGACGTGCTGCAGTATCTGGACGTCGCCCCGTCTCAACTTCATCCAAATGGTCACGCTTTCATTTATGGCACGTACATGCTTTTCATGGCCGTCTTCTCCAGGCCTCCAACTCCCGGCGATATAAGGTACATCTGTATGACCAAGAAACGGGGAGAAAGCCCCTCTTACATGTTTCTTGAGCCACATCGGAAGTGCCAACTTTTCACTAGCGCGTGGAGTAGCAAATTCGCCCTGCACAAACAGGAGTGGTTTTATGTGCACTGCCCCTAAGGCTTTGCGAGGCGGTGGGTTGAAGGAAGTAAGTCCTTTCTCTGAGTTGATGTCCGTTCCCGATTGAGGTTGAACTTCTCCTAACTCATTGTTCTATTTTTTTAGATCTCGTCCCCCGTCCCGAGGGCCGGGGGTACTCCGATGCTGTCGACGCCATTAGAGCTCTTCCTGTTGAAGAGCGAGATATCCGAGCCCTCATTTCCAATGAGTCACTATCGAAGTTCGGCTTGCTAGCCCCTGGCCGCCGGGTTAGCCTCCCAGAGGGCGTATCGCTTCCCAAGTCCGTGCCCGTCAGAGGGAAAAAATTGCCTGAATCATCCGTTCGCCCTTCTCTTAAAGCACCGGAAGAAGAGGAAATTCTAGGCGAGCCACCTAAAAAGCGAGGTGAGGATTTAGGTCCTGCAGTTGAAGTTCATGACATCGAAACGTCATCTTCCGTTTCGAAGGGGAGAAAGGAGCCAGCGCGCAAGTTGACGAAAGAGAAGGTTGGTGGGACTTCCAAAGCTACGCCTGTTCAGCCAGAGAAAGAGGCTTCTTCACAGCGCGTTGGAAGTTCTCTGAAAGGCTTATCGAACCTCTCCATTCCCGACGACTTACTCGACTATGATTTCGATGACCCGGAGCTGTTTAAGTTTCGCTCACCCGTCAGGGGTGATGCAGGCGTCCCGGCCCCGATCCAAGGGGAAAATCTCCCGTTAGCAAAGCCACTGGCCCGTCGGGGGGTAGCACTAGGACACACACAGACACATGCATTTCACTTTGCACCTATTTTTCTTTCACCATTCTGCTCTCTCGCTAATTCGCTATTGTTTGATTGCAGTTGACATGGGGTTCTCTCACGGATACGATCGCCTTCGCGGTTCATCGACTTTACGCCAGTCTGGTCGGGACTCGGGCCTCGGGAAGCGCCGAGACAGAGACAGCGACAGCGACCGAGATTATCATGCCCGGGACTCGTCATCCCGGAAGAAAACTTATTATCAGCCCGAACACCGCCAGGAGACCTCTTCTTATCAGGAGCGAAGCAAAGACAAACGTGGCCATAAGAGGTCGCATTCTGATGCTCCCCGGGACCAACACTCTGACTCTTCTTCTACCCGGCACTCCCGAGATTCTCATAGGAAGGGCGAACTTTCAAAGACGTCTCCTCCCGCTCCCGTAACAGACTCGACAGTGTCGGAGAGATTGAACGAACTTAAGGCTAAGTTTTCGAAGATTTGTTTTGATGGGTTAAAGTTACTCCCGGCGATCCATCCTATTCCCAGAGATGTCAAACAAAATGCTATCGCCTGTACCAATGACGTCTACGTGCAACATGACGCGTTCGTCCATCTGGCTGAGAAACTTTCTGAAGTCTCTATGGAGCGCCAGCACGAAATTGACCGCCTAAAGCTTGAAGCTATTCATGACAGGGATATCATTAAGGCCCAGGATGAAGAAATTGCCGCCTATAAGTCCGAGCTTGAAGCTATTCGTTAGAGCGCTAAGGACACCGCCGAGGCTGTTTCCCTCCTTGAATTGACCCATAAGAAAGAGCTCGATGAAGCGGTTCAATGGTGTGGGGCATTAGCTTTGGAGAAAGACTCCGTTCAAAAGGAGCGGGACACACTCAGTTATCGGGTTAAGGAACTCGAAGAGCAACTTTTCGAGGAGAGGAAAGAGAAAATGGCTGCCCAGGTTGAAGCACAACATTATTTTGATGAAATTGTCGCCACCCGACTCCTAAAGGGGAAACTTGAAGACGATCTCTCCAAAGTCGAGGCACCGAGGAATGAGGCCCGTGAGGAAGGTAAAAGGGCAGCAACTTTCGACATCGACTCTCGCCTCGAGGCGGCCAGGGAAGAAGGCATGGAGGAGATAAAGACCGAATTCGACCCGCTTATCGATGAGTTCAATGCCCGAGTTCTCATGCATCGAGATCTAACTTTTTTGGGAGACGGTTACCTTGAGTCATTGGCCGAGGCATGGGCGACCCTGATTCAGATCAGGAAGGTTGAGAGCGGCGCCGATGAGGTCGACGAAGAAGAATTGATAAAAGAATTCCTGAGGGGGAAGGAGCCTTCAGATTTATCGACGGCTAAAGCCCTCTACAACAAAGGTTCTCCCTCTAGGAAAGGGAAAGAGGTGGCTACGGACCCTTCCAGCGTTGTGCCCCCAGTTCACGTGCCTACCCAATCGACCAGTCGGTCAACACTTGACCCCTTCGAGCAGCACGTTGGTTATGACCCGGAAGCCCCCGGGCTTGGCATTCATGTTTTATCTCCCATCACGGAGAGCGGGACCCCCCTGGCGACTGAGAACCCACCGGCATTTGGTGAGTAACCTCTGGGCTTCACAAAGATCTTTCTCGTTCGCTCAGAAGTTGTTGTGTTCTAACACTTGTTTGTTTTCGTGTCTTCTGTGCAGGCTGTTCTGATCCCGAGCCCACTCCGAGGAGCGATGCCGCCAAGGAGGTGGAGATAAAGGCGAGTGAGGCTACTCAAGTCGGCGGTGATCCTGGTCCAGATGCTCATGTAATCGGGGCGCTGGATGAAGGCAAATCTGACTCTTCCTCGGAGAGTTTTGAAGTAGAAATCACAGGCGCCTCTGAGCACACATCCGACTTGAGCATGAAGGAACGGCTCGAGAAAGAGAAAAGAGATACGACCTCTGTCAAGGTCGAGCCGCGTGAAGTGGACCTGGACGATCCTCTGAACAAACCATTGAAGATCATTCTTCCTAGTAAGTCCCAGCCCTTGGATGTTCCCCCTACGTCTTCGGTCGTCACCACTCCGTCAGGGAAGGATTCCAAGAGTAAGCTCTCTGGGAAGGAACCATCCGGGAAAAAGTCAAAGAAACGCAAGAAATGACTGTCGTCCCCGTTCAACGAGAACTAGTTTAAGTCATGTATTAATATTTGTAGACTGCGTAAATAGGCTGCTGGCTCCGGACTTCGGAGCGTTTTTGTAACGGGAAGCTTTTTGTGAATAAAATTTGATCTTCACTTTTGTCTTCTCAAAAGACTTTTATCATTCAGTTTCTTTTATGGTTGTGATTGAAATCTGAATTGTTATGTGTAACTTAGACTTCTTGGTTCGTCTTTACATGGCTTGGGAGCTTCCCTGGATTTGATCAATCTCCACTTGGTGCTTCAAGCACTTAGAATATTTCATAGCCCGTATGTTGGGGACTTGACATATCCAAGTCACTTGCGTCGTAGTTCCTATTCAAGTAACTCGGAGGTCCGAACTGCTTGTAACTAAGTCTATACACCAGACTTCGAGTACTCCAGTCCGTGCTCCAGGGACTTGGAGATTTCGAGTCATTTGTATTCGAGTCCGCACTCTGGGGACTTGGAGATTTCGGATCGTTTATACTCGAGTCCGCATTCTGGGGACTTAGAGTACTCCAGTCCGCGCTCCGGAGACTTGGAGATTTTGAATCGTTTACACTAGAGTCCGCACTCTGGGGACTTAGAGTACTCCAATCCGCGCTCCGGGGACTTGGAGATTTTTTGTCATTTATACTCGAGTCCGCACTCCCGGGACTTAGAGTACTCCAGTCCGCACTCCCGGGACTTGGATATTTTGAATCGTTTATACTCGAGTCCGCACTCCGGGGACTTAGATACTCCAGTCCGCACTCCGCGGACTTGGAGATTTTGAATCGTTTATACTCGAGTCCGCACTCCAGGGACTTAGAGTACTCCAGTCCGCACTCCAGGGACTTGGAGATTTTTTGTCTTTTATAATCGAGTCCGCACTCCGGGGACTTAGAGTACTCCAGTCCGCACTCCGGGGACTTGGAGATTTTTTGTCGTTTATAATCGAGTCCGCACTCCGGGGACTTAGAGTACTCCAGTCCGCACTCCGGGGACTTGGAGATTTTTTGTCGTTTATAATCGAGTCCGCACTCCGGGGACTTGGAGATTTTTTGTCGTTTATAATCGAGTCCGGGACTTAGAGTACTCCAGTCCGCACTCCAGGGACTTGGAGATTTTTTGTCATTTATTATAAGCGTTCGTACGCTAGCCAGGATATCATAATTTTTAATTGCGCGTCATAGGAATATCATACGAAGAGACATTGGTCATTCATGGAAAAGATGGCTTCAAGCCTTTATTGATGAAAACAAGCTAGATTATCTCATTACATGCCAAGAAGAAAGCATACTGGAAATAAATGCAACTACCGCATAAAGGAAATAGACTAAGTGTAATAATGCCGCAAATGATCGCTGTTCCATGCTCGGGGGAGTGTCGCACCATCGACGGTCGTTAGCTTGAAAGTTCCTTCTCCAAGCCTCCGTTCAATGACGTATGGACCTTCCCATGCGGTATTCATGTGTGAAGGGGTTGGAAAGACTCGTTTCAAAACGAGATCTCCCACACTAAAGGTTCTTGGCTGGACTTTTCCATTATAATATTTAGCGACTCGGTGTCTGCATGAGGCTGCTCTCAAATTGGCTTCTTCGCGTTTCTCATCAATGAAGTCTAATGATTCCAATAGGAGATCCTGGTTTGACGCAGGATCGTAATAGGTTACCCGGTGTGACGGAACTTCAAGTACTACGGGTATGACGGCTTCCGTGCCGTACGCCAGTGCGAATGGTGTGTGGCCAGTCGCGGTCTTGTGGGTAGTTCTATAGGCCCAAAGCGCTGTTGGGTGTTCATCCACCCACTTGCCTCTAGCCTTTTCCAAACGCTTCTTCAATATGGACTTGATGATTTTATTGACGGCTTCTACCTGCCCATTCGCCTTCGGGTGAGCAACTGCTGCGAACCTTTTCTCAATGCCATACTTCTGACAGAACTCTTTGAATTCCTTGCTTTCGAATTGAGTTCCGTTGTCCTTTATGATGGTCCATGGGAGGCCAAAGCGACATATGATATTTCGCACAACGAAATTAATGACTTTCTTGGTGGTGATTGTGGCCATTGGCTCTGCTTCCGCCCACTTGGTGAAATAATCGACTGCCACTATTGCATATTTCGCGCCTCCTTTGGCTATGGGCAGAGATCCAATTAGGTCGATTCCCCACATTGCAAATGGCCAGGGACTAACCATTTGTGTGAGTTCCGTTGGCGGAGCTTTTGGAATCTTTGCATATATCTGGCATTTGTCGCATCTTCTCGCATAGTCTGCAGCATCCCGATTTACAGTCGGCCAATAATATCCATAGCGGAGGATTTTCCTCGCCAAAGTTTGCCCCTCGGTATGATCACCACATTCTCCCTTATGGACTTCTTCCAACACCCGTTTTACCTCGTTATGGGACACACACCGGAGTAGGGGGGTCGGGAATCCCCTCCGATACATTATCCCATCTTGCATTACATAATGCGAAGCCTTACGAAGGACTTGGCGCCTTTCGCTTCTTTTCTCAGGTAAGTCCCCGTATAGCAAGTATTGTTTGATCGGGGTCAGCCATGATCCCCTTTCGAGTTCGGTCTCCAAGACGAGATCTATCTCCATCATGTCTATATTTGGAGCAAGCAGAGTCTCGACAGGGAACTATCCCATCTGCTGTGCATCACCAGTACTCGCGAATTTAGCCAACGAGTCGGCTTCCCTGTTCTGTTCGCGCGGGACATGCGAAATGTCATAATATCCTAGGTTTACTAGTAGCTCCCGGACCCGAGCAAGGTAAGGAGCCAATCTCTGTCCTTTCGCTTAGTAGTCTCCCCGTACCTGATATACCACCAGCTATGAGTCTCATAAGACTTCGATGGACTTTACCCTCAGTTCATTGGCAAGTCTTAAGCCAGCAATCAGTGCTTCGTATTCGGCTTCGTTATTTGTCGCTGTAAATTCGAGCTTCAAAGCGTAGCAAATCGATCGGTTTTTGGGAGTTACCAAAACTATCCCAGCTCCCGACCAACGGTCGTTAGATGCCCCGTCAGTGAACATCTTCCATCGGATAGGAGGGATTACTTTGTGATTTTCACTCGGTTCATCCGGAATGGTGAACTCAGCAACGAAGTCAGCTAATGCTTGCCCTTGGATGGTCCTTCGCGGCAGGTAGGTGATATCAAACTGGCTTAACTCGATGTTCCACTTTAGCATCCTATCGGAAGTTTCCGGTCGTTGGAGTACCTGTCGCAAGGGTTGGTCAGTGTAAACACTGATTGAGTGCGCCTGAAAGTAGGGACGAAGCTTGCGTGATGCAATCACCAGGCAATAGGCAAGTTTCTCGATCTTTGGATAATTCTTTTCTGCCTCCGTCAGTCATTTACTAACATAGTACACCGGCCTTTGAACCTTGTCTTCTTCGCGAACTAGGGCTGTACTGATAGCGTGTTGAGACACAGCCAAATATACGTACAACGTCTCGTGATCTACTGGTTTTGACAACACTGGAGGACTTCCCAAGTGTCTTACCAGGGCTCAGAATGCTTCCTCGCAGTCAGTTGTCCATTCGAAGTTTCTCTTTCCTATCTTTATGACGTCGAAGAAAGGAACACACTTATCTGTGGCTCTGGATATGAATCGACTGAGCGCAGCTACTTTTCCGTTCAAGCTCTTTACCTGCTTTATGGTTCTAGGTGCCTGCATATCTCGGATGGCCTGGATCTTTTCCATGTTAGCTTCAATTCCTCGTGCATTCACAATGAAACCCAAGAACTTTCCCGACGCTACACCGAAAGAACACTTCAGGGGGTTGAATTTCATTTCGAAGAGCCTCAGTATATCGAACATTTCTGCCAAGTCTCGAATGTGGTCGTTTGACTGTCGTGACTTCACGAGCATGTCATCCACATAGACTTCCATTGTTTTCCCAATCTGATCTTTGAACATTCGATTTACCAGACGCTGGTAAGTTGCTCCGGCGTTCTTCAGTCCAAAGGACATCACTACATAGCAGTATAACCCAACATTTGTGACAAAGCTGGTGTGTTCTTGGTCTGGGATGTTCATCGGAATTTGATTGTATCCAGAGTATGCATCCATAAATGACAATAACTCATGCCCTGCAGTTGAATCGACCAGTTGATCAATTCGTGGTAGCGGGAAGCTATCCTTCGGGCATGCTTTGTTTAAATCAGAATAGTCAACGTAGGTTCTCCATTTCCCGTTAGCTTTCTTTACCAACACAGGGTTGGACACCCATTCCGGGTAGAGGGCGTCGTGGACAAACCCATTGGCTTTGAGTTTATCCACCTCCTCTTTGAGAGCTGTAGACCTCTCCGGGTCCATGCCTCTTCTTTTTTGCTTCACAGGTACGTGTTTCGGGTCTATATTCGACATATGGCTCGCAATTGCAGGGGAAATCCCATGCATATCAGAGTGTGTCCAGGCGAAGACATCAAGATTCGCTCGGAGGAAATCAGATAAATTCTCTGCCATTAGGGGATCGAGCTGTGACCCAATTTTAAGAACTCGTGTCGGGTCGCTGTGGCTAACTGGAATATCAATTGTTAGTTCGGCCGGTGCTGCGTCTGGTTCCCTGGGTTCCCCTTTATCAAATCTCGGATCTATGTCTCCAACGATCCGAGAATGTCGCCCGAGCCAGGGCTCGGGCGCTAATTGTCAATCATCGGAATTCGGGATGCGGACGATGCTGTCCGCAGTCTTCCCCTTTTCTTTACGCTGGGCCTCTCTTAGCTCAGCCACGTAACATGCACGTCCGGTTGCTTGGTTTCCGTGCATTACGCCAACTCCTTTGTCCGTCGAGAATTTCAGTGTGAGACACCACGGGGCCAAGGCTGCCCTGAAATCTGTGAGGGCTGGTCGTCCCAAAAACACCTTGCATGGTGAATCAACATCCAGCACTATGAATGGTAGGATTCGCACTCTCCTGCGTTCACCTTATCCCAGTTCAACTTGTAACTCCACATATCCTACTACATCTGTGGCTGCGCCGTTAAAGCCATGGATTCGGGCTTTGGATGGCTTCAAATCCTTAGTCTCCAGCTTCATTTGGTCATACGCTTTCTTGAAGATGATGTTAACGGAACTTCCGCAATCAATTAGGATTCTCCTTACGAATGCCGGTCCGATGGTTGCGGATATGACCAATGGATCGATGGTGGGAGCTTCCACCTTATCCGCATCTCTATTCCTGAATATAATATCGTCGTGCATCGTGCGCTGATACTTTGCGGGAGTTCCATCCTCCACATTTGAACAGCACTCTCCTTAGGGCGTGGTTTTCTGTATTGAAAAGTGTTGCAGGTCGATAAGTAGATGTTTTCAAGAGACGCATTCAGTGGAGTGTATTCGTTGTAGGTTGGGATCCTTGACTTCCATCTCCCCATTTCCTTCTTCTTTCCAGGATTTCCACTTCCAATTCCCTTAGACTGCCCGGGCTTATTTTAGACGCTGGCCTGAGTCTTTCCAGTGTTGTCGTCGGTTGCTTTCATGGCGATGTTGCCCTTTACAGACTCCTGAACGGACCCTGGTGCCTTGTCTTTCCTTATCCACCGAGCCTCTTCCCTCCTTATGAACTGGTGGGCTTTCGAATAGAAACGTTCCAATGTAGATGGTGGCTTTCCCGCCAACCAATCCCCAAATTCAGAGTCTGGATCCACTCCACGCATTACTTCCATCAAAATCGCGTGGTCGTTTGGATTGCTCACTTCAGTAGAGGCAACATGAAATCTTTGCAAGTATGCTTTCAGTGATTCTCTAGGAGCTTGGGTCACGTTTGATAAGGACATCACATCCTTGGGTCGAGTGGCGTGTATCCTGAATTGTTCTATGAATTTCCTTGCTAATTCGTCGAAGTTTGAGATTGACCGTGGAGGAAGTCGAGTGAACCACATGGTGGCAATTCTGGACAGAGTTATTGGAAAGCACCTGCACTTAGTTGCGTCGTTGGCCCTTGCTGAATCCATCATCCATCCATACCTCATTACATGTTGTCTGGGGTCATTTTTTCCTTCATAGGCGGGTATGGTGGGCATGTTAAACTTACTTGGGTATTCAGCCTGTAGAATGGTATCTGTGAAGGGAGTATGACTCTTAGACATTCCCCCATCTTCATTAGTCAAACCTTGATTCTCTCTCATCAACTACCTGACCATAGCTGTCAAATCCGGGGTTTGTATGGTAGGAGGAAGGTTGGGTTCCGCTCCACGGGCTTGATTTGTAGTAGAGCGATCAGTGGCACCTGCTTGGTCATCTTCATCCTTGCGGCGTCTACGCCTGGGAGGTTCATCAGTTGAAGTTGAGCTATCGTCTTTGGAGTAGGGGACAGGGCTACCTATAGCACTCTGATGATGCTGTTGAGCAAGTTGGGCCATGAGGTCAGCATTAACTTGCATTTGCTCAGCGAGTTGACTTCTGCTTTCCGTGAGCTCTTTTATCAAGTCATTCAATTCTGCTCGTGAAACAGCTTCCGCTTGGTTTTGGATGGAGGGTCCCGTGCCTCGAATTGCTTGTTGATCGTTAGTTCCCGGTTATTGAACACTAGCGGTTTCGCGGGCATCTACATTTTGGGAGGTCGATCTTGTTCATGGTCTTCCCATGGTAGAGTCGTTGGTTGTAACTCTGAGTAGAATCAATAGATGCCTTATGAATAATTACGGATCTTCTTCGGGGGATTTATGCAATCCAGTAGCTACAAAGTAGATCCTCACAACCTGAGAATTCGGTTCTCAATGAAAGCACCAAAATGTTAGCGCCAAAATTGGTCACTAACACCCTTAGAGAGTTTGTGTAGAGAGATTAATGAAGAAGATAAATTAAAATAGAGAAGATAATATAAATTAAAATGCGGGAGACGAGAACACAGAATTTATAGTGGTTCGGCGTTGTAGCCTATGTCCACTTTGAAGTTGATCCTTTATTTCTTCACTTTAAACTTGATTACAGATACAATCTACTTTTAAGTATTCGAATACAATTGTGAAATAAAAGTAGAAGTCTTGGATGAGGTTTGGATGAGGCAGAGTCTCCCCTGTGTTCTCTGAAATCTGATCCCGTTTTCTGTGCCCCTACCTCCCTATTTATAGATGACAGTGGGTTGGACTTCACTAGTGGGCCTGGTAGTCGAATAACTCGGTCCAAAGACTGTAGGCATGGCGTGCCGACCAGGGAGGCCGAACGATGGAATGCCGAACAGAAACCTTCGTGCTGAACGAGTAGGCCGAGCAACAGTTGGAACAGTTGTGTTAAGGAGGATGCTGAAACATCTTGCTGGCCGAACGTTCGGGGATGCCGAGCGTTCTTACGCCGAACGTTCGTAGAAAGCCGAACAAACTTTGGTGGCCGAACGATATTATTTGGTCGAGCGGCATTCAATGCCTAATTATCTCTCGATGCCAGACGGCCTCTAGATGCCGAACGATATCCTTATGCCGAACGGTCTTATGCTGAATGTTTAATTCGGCCGAACGCTCCTTTGGCCGAACATGCTCTGGATGCCGAGTATCCTTTGACTGCTGAACACACTTTACACCGAGTACACCTTGGAGGCCGAACGTTAGTCTTGGCTGGACGGCATTCAATGCCGAACGTTCTTCTGATGCCGAGCGATACTTGATGCCGAGCGCTCCTCTCTGACCGAGCGTCCTTGCCATACCGAGTACTAGGTTGCCTGGTCAATTCCTTGGGAAACAAGTGTGCTTTAAAATTAAACCCAATGCTTTCAAAGGGTTTAAGGTTTTGATGCCTTCAAAAGGATTTAAAGAAAGGTTTCGAATGGGTGGTTCCCTATGTTTTTCAAAGGCTTTGAAAGAATGGTATCGAAGGAGTGGTTCCCTAATGGTTTGAAAGGTCTGAAGGAAAGATTTTTCCAATGGTTTTGAATGGTTTAAAGGTAAGATTGTTCCTATAATTTGGAAAGGAAATTTATAATTTTTTTAAAAAGGGATGTCTAAGGTATTTAACTTTCATAGGAAAATGAATTTCAATGGTTTCGAAAGGTTTATATGAATTATTTCGAAAGGAAGATTTGGCCTTTTGACCTAAAAGAAAGAAAGGGGTAGTCTCAATAGGATCAAAATGGGTACTTTCAAGTATTTAAAGGTTTTCATCAACAAAGAATTTAGTAAAGTATATATATAACATGGCAAGGTAGTTTTTGTAAAGCATAGAGTATAAACGTTTTTATTGTTTAAGTTTAGTTTAAAAGGTTTTAAATCAATTTCATGCGAAAAGGTTTTCAAGGAAAATCATGGAAAGGTATCCCTAAGTAAATGAATCAAATATTAGAATACCAAATGGGACTGGTATAAGGTCACACCCTATACATTTGCATTGGCCCTATCTAATTTTGTCTAAAATTCCAGTATGTAGGGTTTTGTCACATATGAGAACATATGATTGTATGCATTTAGGTTATTGGTGAGCCTGTAAAACCATTTAGATCAAGTGACCCTATGAGATGTTAAGGTTGGGAAAGACCATCCCGAAGAGAAGCATTTAACAGATTGTTAAGGACAGACCATCCAAAAGAAGAGTGTCCAACAGATGTTAAATTATTTTGTTGTATTGTCTGGTTGGCCTGAGTAGCCAAGGGTTAATAGTAAGCCAAACAAAACTATACTGTTCGGACAAATAATCCATTTGTTACATGATATGTATGGTTATATAATGATGCTTTACAGTTTTAACCAGTTTTGTTTGCGTGATAAAGATGCAATAAATATGTTTTAAAAGAATGTTAGTAAGAGAATACTCATTCAGCTAAGCGACATAGTCTCACTTTACATAAAAATTCAATATGTATAGTATTATTCACACTAGGCTTATTTTTTACTCCTCGTTTATGTTTTCCTTTAAATTCTCGGGTGCTCAAAATTGATTTGATTAGGCTGAGGATTAAGGTTCTTTTAGGTTTTAGTACGATGACAAATAAACCTACTGGAGGCGAGCAAGAGCCTAACGGTAGCTACTTAGGATCTGTAGTTCTTTGTTTTGTTATTTATTTCTGATGTGTATATATTAAGCCAATTATGACTATATGACCTTGATCATCCATGGAGGCATCTTCATATGTCACACTTGGAATATTTTATAATAAGTATATTTTATCATTACCTGGGAACATATTATGGTTATGTAACTTGAATATGGAACATGTGTTTTGAAATGTATAGAATACTGGTTTTGAAATTTTTGATTTGTTTCATATTCAGTTGCTTCTGATATTATAAATACCATAAAAATAGCCGTATTTAGTAGCCGGAAGTTTATACTATAGATGATTACAACATCTGTAGTGTTTAACTTTGGGCCTCTAGAAAGGGGATGTTACAACTTGATATCAGAGCATCAGTTTATCAAATACTTTAACTAAAAAATGATTTTTGAAAATACATTCCTTAGAAATTAGAGTTAAGATCGAGGTATGGATAACGCTATAGTAACTTACTTGTATTTGCTATATATAATTATACGCTTTATCTCTAGACTCCTATCTTTATTAGGATATTCTTTTGTATCTCACGAGGCTTGAATACAGATATGGATGGAAGAAGAGGCAGAGTCAATCTAGGATGAGAGAGCACCACTACAAATGGAAATGCCCGACCAAATGCTAGAAGAGATCAGGCTCACGCTGAGAATGTTGGTGCTGGGGTTTCCAAGTAGACATAGGAGTCATATATCAGTTTTTATAAACATCATGCAAGCCGGGATCGCAACTAGAGTTGTTGGAGGAAATGTTGAGGGTGGAGTTAAAGAAGCCCTAGTAGTCAATCACTACGCTAATTTGAGCAGAGACTATACTAGGCTTGGGGGAAAGTCGTTTACCGGGATAGAGGATGATAACAAAGTTGAAAACTGGCTAGTACATTGTGAAAGGATTTTTATTGAACTAGGGCTCAATGATGAGCTGAAAAGGAGACTTTCTTTAAGACGGATTTAAGGAGCTGCTCTATTTTGGTGGAATACTGTAATTCGTGGTGTGCATGAAGAGACTATGACGTGGTTAGAATTTAGGAGGAGGTTTTAGAAAAGGTTCATGTCAGTAATGGTGCAGTCAGCCTTGGTTAGGATGTTTGTTGAGCTGGAACAAGGAGAAATCTCAGTTCTGCCATATGGTAGTAGATTCGAAGAGTTAGCCTAGTATGGGTATGCCACTATTGATGCAATGTTGAAATGGAATGAAAAGTTTATTAGAGGTTTCAGCTGGAGTTGTCTAGGGCTACATTACCACACAACATAGATCCTTGTGATGTCGTAGTAGAAATGGCATTGAGACATGAGAAGATGTTAGCTTGCTTGGAGAAGAAGAAGGAGAAGGAGGTACAGGTTGGACAGGGCCAAAAGAGAAAGTTTTTCCACAAGAAGAATGCTAAAAAAGGAGGAGTGGCGAAGAAAGGAAAGTCTGAGGTGGTCTGCTGTAAGTGCAATAAGAAAGGCGATTATGCTCGTGAGCGTTGAACAGGCATAGAAAAGAAGGCTGCTGAGAAGAAAGGAATAAGATGTTTTAAGTATGACCAAATTGGGCACTACAAGAACTAGTGCAAAGAGCCAGCTAAACGAGAGAAAGAACATGACCACTTAGAGTTTGATTTGTTAGGTTACACCTTTATTTACAGTTTTCACATATTTGACTTTCTAGGTTTTTGAATTATATTGGGCATGGGTTGGTTAAGTAAATACAATGCTAGGATATTTTGACTAGATAGGAAAATATCACTTAGATACCTGGATTATAATGATTAGATAGTTTACATCGTACAAAAGCCAAGATGTGAGGTGAATTCTTTTTTGGGTGTTATGGAGTAAGAAGATTAGTTAAATAGCGTTCTCATAGTTGGAGAATTCATAGATGTTTTTGAGCCGGTAGTTGGATTTCCACCGAAACGAGCTATTGAATTTCAAATAGATTTGGTGCCTTGGGCAGAACAGGTGAGTAGGCTGCCAAGTAGGATGACACTAAAGGAGATGAAGAAGTTAAAAGCTCAATTGGTGGATTTGGGAGTTAAGAGTTTTATTCGACCAAGCAGTTTTGTGTTGGGGAGCAGCAGTAGTATTTGCTAAGAAGTTAGGCAGATCATTAATTCTATGTATCGATTATCGTAAGTTGAATGGGAAAATGATAAAGAACCGGTATCCATTACATAGGATTGACGATTCATTCGACCAGTTAAATGGGGCCAACGTATTCTCTTGGTTAGATTTGGCAACAGGATTTCATCAGCTTAGAGTGGCAGAAGATAGTACACCTTTAACGACATTCAGAACAATCTACGGGTCATACAAATGGTTAGTTATGCTTTTCCAACTCACTAATCTGCCGGGATTCTTTGTAGATTTGATGAATCGGACCATCTGGGAGCACTTAGAAAGGTTCGTGTTATGAATCAGATCTTCCGGGGGCACTTGGACAGGTTCGTGTTAGTTTTCACAAATGATATCTTGATATACTCTAAGGATGAGAAGGAGCATGAAGTTCATCTTAGGTTTGTGCTGGAGATTCTAAGGCAGCATCAGCTAAAGGTAAAGTTTTTGAAGTGCCATTTTCGAAAGAAAGAAGTAAAGTTTCTTGGTCATGTGGTTTCGGATAAAGGATTGTCAGTTGATCCAGAAAATATCTGAGCCTTTAGCAGTTGGAAAAGACCAGAAACGGTAAATGAGATAAGAATTTTACATGAGTTGGTTGTATTATCGGAGGTTTATAAAGGATTTCTCATGGATAGCAGCGTCGTTTACAAAGCTAACATGAAAGGTTGTAAAGTTTGTATTGATCGATAAGTATAAGGAAGCATTTCAAAGCTTGAACCACTTGTTGACCCATGCACCTGTGTTGGTGGTTCTAGAGGGGAATCAAGACTTTTTTATTTATACTGATGCATGTGGAACAAGATTGGGTGCTATACTAATGCAGAGGGGTAAGTTGATTGCCTACGCTTATAAATTGCTTAGACCATATGAGGTTAGATATCTGATGCATGATTTGGAATTAGCTGTAGTTATATTTGCATTGAAGGTGTGAAGGCATTACCATTTGGGAGAGAGGTTTGAGCTCTATACAGATCATAAGTCATTGAATTACTTGTTCTCTCGGTGTGAGCTGAACATGAGACAATAAAGGTGGTTGTAGTTTTTAGCTGCGTATGATTTTGGAATAGAGTAAACACCAAGGAAAGGAAACAAGGTTGCATATGTACTTAGTAGAAAACATCATAATATAGTGTTAGCCGTGATAACAGAATGGAAAGGTTCAGATGCCTTGATAGCTTGCAGAGTGCAGTGTAGATCCAAGGCTGGGTCTAGTAGGAGATCTGCTACATTATCTTGTTTAAAAGTCTGGCCTGTATTGATTAAGAAGGTTGCTTCTAAGAGGAAATCAGATCCAATGTTAGCAGAAAGGATCGGCAAATTGAAAGATGGAATGGAAAATGATGACTTTGAAAGTTTTAATCTAGATCAGAATGGGTGGTTGAGAAAGAATGGCAGATTAGGTGTTCCAGATGTCGAAGACATAAGGAAGGAAGTCCTAGAGGAAGGTAATCATTCAAAGTTCACTATTCATTCAGGAGGAATGAAGATGTATCAAGATATGAAGATAGGTTTCTTCTGCAAAGGCGTGAAGAGGGATGTTAGCTTATAGGTGAAACAGTGTTTGAACTGCCAACAGGTAAAAGATGAACATCAGAAGAGGAGTGGATTACTTCAGCCATTGGACATTCTAGTATGGAAGTGGGATTCCATTTTTATGGATTTTATTGATTGGCCGTCGAGATTTAATAAAGGGAATGAAAGTATATGAGTCATGGTAGAAAGATTGGCCAAGAGTGCCCATTTCATTCTGGTTAAGGCAAATTGAACGACACTTGCATTAGTTAAGTTATTTATGAAGAATGTGGTTAGACTGCATAGAATTCCTAGTAGTATTGTTAATGATAGAGATTCTTTGTTTATTAGCGAGTTCTAGAAGAGTATATAGGAAAGTTTGGGAATCAAGCTCAAGATAAGTATCGCTTACCATCCACAAACTGATGGCCAAACAGAAACAGTTAACAAGATCTTGGAGGACTTGTTGTGAGCTTGCGTATTGGACTTGGGGGATCATGGAAAGGCCACCTACACCTAGTCGAGCTTTTCATATAACAATAGTTATCGGACTAGTATAGGAATGGCAGCATTCGAGGCTTTTTATGGAAAACCATGCAAATCCTCTGCATGTTGATTGGAGACCGGAGATAAATTGGTACTTGGACCTCATTTGATAAAAGAAGTAACAGAAAAGATTGAGATGATAAGGGTGAGAATGAAGGAAGCTCGGTCTAGGAAGAAAAGCTAGGTAGATAGAAGACGAAAGATTTAGAGTCCTCCGTTAGAGACTATGTTTTCATCAAACTATTGCCGATGAAAGGTGTTATTAGGTTCAGAAAAACCGAGAAGTTAGCACCGAGGTTTGTACGACCATTTTCTATTTTACAAAGAATCGAAAAACCCATATATAGAGTAGAATTACTGAGTAGTTGGGCATGAATCCATGATGTTTTTCATGTTTCTTATCTGAGGAAGTGAAGCAGTGGATTAACACTTTGATGTGCTACTAAAGTTTTGATACAAGTTAACGCAGCTTTCTTCCTCACGAAATGATATCGTGTCAAGTAAACCAAGATAAATGCCCAAATTCGTTGATCTCGAGGTACTGGATTCGAGCTATCTTCAACACGTCGATCGCGCATTATTCCGCGTTAGAAGATCTACGATTCTTCGACGTTGATCTCACTCACGAGATTCCGTGAATCGGCTTCAAGTCCGTTGATTTGAGCGCACTCGAATATCCGAAGATGGAAGAAGAAGGAGATCACACTCAACTTCAACAAAGCGGCAAAAGCTTACAAAGAAATTTCATTCAAAAATCCAGTCCTTTTGTAAATCGCACAACACCACTATTTATAGGAATTGCAACACAACACAACCGACCTATCATCATGCGACCCAACTGTAACGACCTGGAATTTTGAACAATTCAATTTGAAAATATTTAATTTATTTTAAATATTTGAATGATGGTTTGATTTGAATTTCAAATTATCAGAATGAATTTGGCGATTAAAATTATAGAATTTAATCTATTGAAAGCTGAATAAAAATTTGAAACTTCAATTCTAAGCCAATTAAAAATATTTTAAAGGCTTGTAAAATTCATATTGATAATATTGAAGATTTTAGAAGCTTCAGAATTTAATTTGGAAGTGAATTGTTCAGTTTTGAAATTAAATCGTTCGAATCGATATTTAAAAATAGCCGTCCGAGGCACAGTCTCGGAATTCGACGAAACCAGTTCCATTGGGTCCGGAATATTGAATTATTGCCGGATTTCAAATTTCGTATTTTTCGGAGTTGATTTGTGATTACACGGCGAGTAAACGCGTTGAAATTAAATTCGATTTAAACTTGAATTTAAAATTTAAACTTGGTCAAACTTCACCACTTTCGTCCTAGATTCACGCCTAAAAATCACGAAATTGATCGTGTACACCATGCCTTCTTCCATTTTAAATTACCCCGTACCCTCCTTTCTTCCCTCAGTTCCAAATCGAACGAAGAAAAAAATTGAAAATAAATGGCCTCTCTCTCTCGTTCCCTCTTCCTTAGGTTTAAACGAAATCTCGTTTCAAATCAGAAAAAGAAAAAAAATATAAAAAATGGCCGAAGCCAGAAATCATCAGGAAAAAAAAAACGAATTCGATTCGAATTCGTTTGCATCCAAGGGAGGAGTGCTCGCGCGAGCGCAAGGAGGTGGCGCAAGCATAAGAGGGGGGGCACGCGGCGTGGTGGTATGACTGGAGATGCCGAGGCTAGGTGTCGCACAAATTCGTGGAGACGACAGTAGGCGCGCGTAGGCGAGGTGGGGTCGATTGGGCATCGCGTGAGGCTGGGGAGTGGAACGGCGGCACGAAAGGCGACGCCTCGCGCGAAGGCAGCAAGCATTTGTGGGTCGCGACAGCAATATCGAGGCGGCATGGAGGCGAGCACGATGAAGGTGGAGTTGTGCGTGACGACGTCGAGGCAAGGTCGCGAGATACAGTAGAGGTATAATTTATTTTTAATTTCTTTTTCTTTTCAAATCCAATGTAAATATATATATGCGAATGTCTATGTGTAAATGAAATTTAGTTTACAGTAAAAGGAAGATGAAAATGATGATGAAGTAAAATTTAGATAAATATATATTTCGGTAAATTTTAATATGTACAGTGCAAAAAAATAAATATATATATAATCTGTTAAAGTAAATTTAGCTTTAAAATTAATTTTTAGTTAAACGAATTTATTAATGGATTGTTTGATTCGTTTAATTACTAAAAGAAATTTATATAAAAGGAATTGATTTAAAATAAAAGGATACATTGTTAGAAATGATTAAAGAGAAAATTTGATCTTAGAAACTTATAAATTTGTTTAAAATAACTTTTTGAGTTAATTAAATTAAATTTATAAAATAGAAATTAACTTGTTCAATTATTTCTTTTACTAAAATTAATTTATTAAGATAACTTATGGGGTTAATAAGTTTATTTCAATTATTTAGTTGCCAAATTTATTTTAAAGGGGAAATTAGTTAAAAATATAATTTTGGTAAGTAAAAAGAAATTTAATTCATTAGTTGGGAAATAAATATTGAAAATAAATTTAGTTTAAATTTAGATTTTAGTTAAAATAATTTATTAAGAAGAAATTGGTTAGACAATTAAATTTATTAAAGAAAATTTATTAAGAATTCAAATTTGATGATAAAATGATTTATTTAAGGAAATTTGATTTTTAAGTTAAATAAAGAAATAAATTAATTAAGTTATTGAAGGGCAAGTGATTTTTTTTTTTCACTTAGTTCGAATATTCTATTTAGAAGGAAAAAATTTATTTATAACAAATTTAATAGTTAAAACCAAAATAATTTGTTGATTTAATTTATTAAAAAGGAAAGTTAGTTTGAAAGTAAAATGTTTAGTTAAGTAAGTTTATTTAACAGGAATTTGGTTTAAAAGAAAATAAATTTATTAAAGGAAAAATTGTTAAAGATAAAATTTAGATTAATTTATTAATAAAAAAAGAATGCTTCAAATTAAATAGTTAGTTAATAAAGTTTATTAAAAGAAATTTAATAATTAGTTAAATAAATTTGTTTAAACTAGAAATTGGTTTAAAAATAAAACTATAAGTTAATTTAATTTTTAAAATGAAATCACCGATGAATTAAAATTATCTAATGAAAATTTAATTTATTCGATTGGTTCAGATATTAATAAATTGTATAAAATTGTTATACAAGGTATAAATGAAGAAAACAAGTTGAATTGGAAGTGGATTGCAAACAGGAATAAGGTGAGAACATCTCACTCAAAAGGAATTTTATTGTTTATTTAAATTTTAAATAGTTAGATTTAAAATTTGCTTGACTGAGTTGATTGAATGATTGAATGATGATTGTTATATATAGTTATTGGATGTGAATAGACCCTATATGCCGTTAGTAAGCGGAGGTTATTTATTACACACATATAATGTATATTCCACCTCGAAGTGGAATTGGTTTTATATTATATATATAGCAATATATATATATTGGCATATGTATATATTGCAGTTGATTGATTTCCCGCATTTTCTTTTAGCGGATGAGACCCTATTGCGCCGTTAGTAAGCGGATATATATTTATAAAATCCCATGTACCGCGATATTCCGTCTTGAAACAGAATGGTATTGTGCTAATGTCTGTGGATGCAGGGAAACAGGTTGGAGGGATCCAACTGGATTCCTCACAAATATTTGTTTGATTTCATATATTGTGATATTTGATTGTTTATCATGGATGATATATGATGTTTGAAAAGTCGTGATTGACTATCGATGTGTTGCATCATCGAATCCAATTTTTGAAGTTAAAACAACGATTTTAATTTCTAAAGTGATTTTTGGAAATATACGTTTATAAAATATTTTTGGAATTGATTAATCTTAAATAAATAAACGTTATAATTTTAATATTATAAAAATTATGATTTTTGAGAAATACAGTTAAAAGTTGATTTTTGAAAATATGCGATTAGTGATTTTATAAAATAGTTTGAACTGGGAATTCTGAATTTATTATAAGAAGTTTAAAAATAAGATTTATAAAATTTTTATTTTATAAATCAGAATGATGAAATTATAAAAGAGTTTAAAGATGTTTAAAGTAATAATATAAATGGATTTATATTAAAAGATTTATAAATTTAGAATATCTTAAATTATAAAACGAGCTTTTATAAATGATAAGATGATTTGTAAATAGATTTCATAAAGGAATGAAATCTATAGAATTTATCAAATTTGATTATTTTATAAATCAAAATGATAAATTATAAAGGAGTTGAAAGACGTTTTAAAATAGTAATATAAATTGTTTTATATTAAAAGATTTATAAATTGATATTCATTAATTAAAAATATTGGAATTATAAAACGAGCTTTTATAAGTATTAGAAAGAATTGTGAATGAATTTCACTAATGAATGAAATTTATAGAATTATAACGGTAAAGTTATAGAATTTTATAAATAAAAATTTATAAAGTTATTTAGGAAATAGATGTGGATAAATAAATGAATCTTAGAAGTTATAAGATTTATAGATTTGGGAAGTTCGAAGGAATGATTTTGTAAATAAATAAATTATAAGTATTTGACTTATAATATGAATTTTTAGTATATCATTGTGATATGAATTAAGATAGGTTAATAAAGGAATTTATAAAAAGGAGTTGATATAAAATAAATAGAAATAGGATTTATAAACGTTGTTTTATAAATCCGCAACGACTTATTTTGATAAGGAATTGTTGTAATTTATTTATGGAATTATATTCACGTTTTAGACGGTGAATAATTCTTTAAAATAAAATGAATAGAAGTGATGAAATTTATTAACAAGTGTATTCACGTTTTTGAATAGTGAATATTATGTTAAAGAAATTATTTTAGATGTGATGTTTTAAATAGAATTAAAACGATCTAAAGATGTTTTAAACTGTATTGAGATTCGAAACCATAGATTTCAACATTTATTGTTGAAATAGATGCTTTCGAGAAATAAAAGGAAATGGTGGACTATAACACTATTGTTATATTAAATGATTTCCGAAAGGAAATGTTTTTGTATAGTATTGGGATTTATATATCTATTTTAATTTCGAATCCTTATACTAGTGATTTTGGGTTGTCGTAACGATGTTTTACGCGACATTCGTTTTGACCCAAATAAATATGATTAAGTGAATGATTTCCTTAAAGAATGAAATATATACTTAATTTCGATTAGAGTATATTAAATATTTTCTAAGTATAGAAAATAAAAAGATCTGTGAATTACTTATTTTTAATAAGTATAGAAATGCTTTTCCAATATTAAGTGAATATTTGGAATTTATCTTTTTGAAGATAAATTGAAAATGAATATTAGAAATTGAATGGAAATCGTATACTCATAAATATTTTGGAATGTAAATTCAATATAGAATTTATAAATGAAATTGGGAAATTAGATTTAAAAATAAATATTGATTTATTTTTAAAGTATGGAAATTATGTTTATATCTTGTAAAGATATTTTTGTGAAATAAATAATTTGGAAAATTATTTGGAATCTGGTGATGTTGGCATATCTATTGATAGTTCAATGACCGACTATCAATATTTACCTTTAAATAGGTATTTGTTGTGATTTGTTTGAAATTGAATGCCACACTTTTTTTTTAAAATAAGCGCTTACTATTCGGGTTAACCGGGAAAGGACCTTGGGGTCGTATAACCCATTCCGAATATGTGATACGTCGTTATGAATTGCATTCGAAGATCGGTGTTGAAGACCGGATATTTTCGAAAACGAAAGGGTTTCTTGTTGATTGTCTCTGCACTGGCTGATCCCTGGTATTGAGATCTCCATATGTGATGGGAAATCCGAACGTGATTAGAGATTATTCGGATTGCAAGGACTTCTTTGTAAGTGCCTTCGGTTCTGTTCGAGCCCGGAACAGACTTGTATGGATTGTGTGTCTGACATTACAAATTGAGATATAAAGCCGATTTCTTTCAAATATATTTCTGTTGGTGGCGGAGAATTTATTCTTTCTGTTTAACACCCTTCTCTGAGACGTACGAGCTCAGAGGTTATATAGTTGAAGTTATCAGCGATATATTCCCAATTGGGTAATGTGACATGCTGAGTGTTGCTGTAAATGATCATTGTGTTGATTATTGTGATAGGATCGTTTATTTGATCGTCTATCTTTGTGATCATTGTGTTGATCATTTGTTGACCCAAAGCATGGCTTTTGTATAAAGTATGCTTTTGTGGACGTGACTTCGTCGAGCCTCACACCCCGGAAATGGTCAAAACAGGAAAGATGCGGCAAGGTTATGAGGGGTAGCACCCTTTAGGGTATGTACATTTCCTTCTGGATAGAGGTGGTATCATGGTATGGAGCCCAGATATTTAACCTATGTGGTTACTACGAATTTATTACTTTGTGGTTGTTGGTTTTCGGGATCCCGTGAGAAAGGTCGTTTACGATCGGGGAATGGCGTGCTCGTGTCAGTAGTTACCCAGTTAGGGGTAACCCGGCCTTGTGTTGGCAGAGTTCCGGTTTGGTTCTCGGGGATGTCTTTCCAGAGGCATTCTCATGTGGCAATGGGAAGTTCCTTGGCCTGACCATTTGTTGGAAATCCAAAGAAACAATACGAAACTTGTACGGTTTTAGTTGTAGAACCTGCTTCCTCAGGAGGTAGCTATAGTAGGCATAATATAATGGTACCTATGCTGGCTAAGATTTATATTCTACTTTCGGAATATCTTCTACACTATGCACTAATAATAATATCAAAATTGATTTGATTTTAATACGTATCAAGCATCTTTGACTAACATAAGAAGAAATCTTCCCCAAGTCTGCGTTTGCATTGTGAGTGTGGCGGGAGGTCTTATGGTAGTCTCATTTTTAAAAGCATTGCGAATTGATTTTTTTTTTTTTTAAAAAAAAAAATATTCCTCCATTTTGATTTTAAGATAAATAAACTGTTTTGAGTTCTCACACCAGTCACATGACTGACTTGGAGTTTATTGTTTTCCTTCCTAAACTCTGGGTGCCCACCAATTTCTACACGGGCGGTCAAGAGTTAGGTTTATCAGGATATTCTGGATATTCAGGAATTGCTGGAGGCAAGCTGGATGGCATGGCGTATTACTAGTTATATAGTATTTCTTTTTCCGCTGCATTGTTTGTTGTAGTACACTCTGATTATGATTTGATGTAATGTAATATAATGTGATGTAATAACTGATATAGTTCTTTGTTTAAAGATTATTCATTTACTTATTATATGTTGTTCCGCTGCGAATTGTGAGATTCTGATGTTGTTCTGTTGTTTTCTGTTCCGTTCTATTTTAAAATTTTGTTCTATTCTCTATTTTCTTTCTCTTCTTTTTTTCTTTCTATTTTAAAATTTTCTATTTTCTTTCTTCTCTCCATCTTCTACCTTCTTCCCTTCTTCTTCCTTTCTTCTTTCTTAAACCCATAACATTTCGGTTTTTGGCCTTCGATTTCTCGGCAGTCGATAAAGTGAGTATCGATGTTGAATTTTTGAAAGTCGAAAAATACCCGTTTGTTACATTTGGTATCAGAGCTTATGGTTAAGCGACAACCATGGTTCTGTTGGGTATTACTCATTAGAGATAGAGTCAGCAGTACTCTAGAATGAGTTTGAGTGTAATAATAGATATGAGTGCGTATTTGTTAGTGAATATAAAATTGTTTTTGAATCGGGTAAATAAAGTAATTTTGCCCAAAACAATTTTCGTATAGAAAAGAAATGGTTTTCTATGAATTATTATAGTATATGGTTGCATGATTGTTAGAAGTGATAATATAGAATTATTATCACTAGAATATGGAATAAAATAAGATGGATTGGATTCAAGAAAATTAACTTGATAATTTATTCATTTGTGAAATAATTTCAAATGAAATGAATTAGTGAATGAAACTAATTTAAAGTAATCATATGAATTAGCAAATGGAAATTAATCGATAGAATTCAATATTTAGAATTGAGAATTGAATTCAAATGGAATTTAAATTGTGAATGAAATTGAATTGAAGAGTAAAATTGAATGAAATGAATATGTAACTTCAATAGTGAAGTTAAAATATATAAGAAACATATATCGAAATTTTGCAATAGAATTGGCAAATTGGTTTGAATATTGTATTTAGATTTGTATGCTACTACTACTAGCAGATTATACAGGTATATAAAAAGAAATGGAATTGAGATTTTGATTTCAAAGATAAAATTGAATGGCTCGACAAAAAGGTACGTATTTGAATTTCAGTATGAAATTTGATGACTTTCTTCTCTAGCCACTTGGCTTTTCTCTTTTCTTTTTGATTCTGAGGGGCCGTGGTGCCATTTTGTAGTCGTACCGAGCTAGCTGCGCAAAGGAGACGCTGGCGAAATTTTTCGAAAATTTAGGGTGTTAGAAAATTTTTGAGAAAATTTGAAAGTTTGAAATTTGAATTTGAATTTAAATTTGAATGGTTAGGAAAACAATATTGTTTGAAACCTATAATTGAAGTTAGAAAGCTAGTTGAAATGATAATGAATCTTTAGTAGAAAGATTTGTTTTAGAAAGTTGATAAAACTATTTGGATTGTGAAAAATGATAGACGGGATAGGGGCATTTTTCTTAACTTGTCATTTCGGGACGAAATTCTTTTAAGGGGGAAAGATTGTAACGACCCGGAATTTTGAACAATTCAATTTGAAAATATTTAATTTATTTTAAATATTTGAATGATGGTTTGATTTGAATTTCAAATTATCAGAATGAATTTGGCGATTAAAATTATAGAATTTAATCTATTGAAAGCTGAATAAAAATTTGAAACTTCAATTCTAAGCCAATTAAAAATATTTTAAAGGCTTGTAAAATTCATATTGATAATATTGAAGATTTTAGAAGCTTCAGAATTTAATTTGGAAGTGAATTGTTCAGTTTTGAAATTAAATCGTTCGAATCGATATTTAAAAATAGCCGTCCGAGGCACAGTCTCGGAATTCGACGAAACCAGTTCCATTGGGTCCGGAATATTGAATTATTGCCGGATTTCAAATTTCGTATTTTTCGGAGTTGATTTGTGATTACACGGCGAGTAAACGCGTTGAAATTAAATTCGATTTAAATTTGAATTTAAAATTTAAACTTGGTCAAACTTCACCACTTTCGTCCTAGATTCACGCCTAAAAATCACGAAATTGATCGTGTACACCATGCCTTCTTCCATTTTAAATTACCCCGTACCCTCCTTTCTTCCCTCAGTTCCAAATCGAACGAAGAAAAAAATTGAAAATAAATGGCCTCTCTCTCTCTCGTTCCCTCTTCCTTAGGTTTAAACGAAATCTCGTTTCAAATCAGAAAAAGAAAAAAAAATATAAAAAATGGCCGAAGCCAGAAATCATCAGAAAAAAAAAAACGAATTCGATTAACGAATTCGATTCGAATTCGTTTGCATCCAAGGGAGGAGTGCTCGCGCGAGCGCAAGGAGGTGGCGCAAGCATCAGAGGGGGGCACGCGGCGTGGTGGTATGACTGGAGATGCCGAGGCTAGGTGTCGCACAAATTCGTGGAGACGACAGTAGGCGCGCGTAGGCGAGGTGGGGTCGATTGGGCATCGCGTGAGGCTGGGGAGTGGAACGGCGGCACGAAAGGCGACGCCTCGCGCGAAGGCAGCAAGCATTTGGGGGTCGCGACAGTAATATCGAGGCGGCGTGGAGACGAGCACGATGAAGGTGGAGTTGTGCGTGACGACGTCGAGGCAAGGTCGCGAGATACAGTAGAGGTATAATTTATTTTTAATTTCTTTTTCTTTTCAAATCCAATGTAAATATATATATGCGAATGTCTATGTGTAAATGAAATTTAGTTTACAGTAAAAGGAAGATGAAAATGATGATGAAGTAAAATTTAGATAAATATATATTTCGGTAAATTTTAATATGTACAGTGCAAAAAAAATAAATATATATATAATCTGTTAAAGTAAATTTAGCTTTAAAATTAATTTTTAGTTAAACGAATTTATTAGTGGATTGTTTGATTCGTTTAATTACTAAAAGAAATTTATATAAAAGGAATTGATTTAAAATAAAAGGATACATTGTTAGAAATGATTAAAGAGAAAATTTGATTTTAGAAACTTATAAATTTGTTTAAAATAACTTTTTGAGTTAAATAAATTAAATTTATAAAATAGAAATTAACTTGTTCAATTATTTCTTTTACTAAAATTAATTTATTAAGATAACTTATGGGGTTAATAAGTTTATTTCAATTATTTAGTTGCCAAATTTATTTTAAAGGGGAAATTAGTTAAAAATATAATTTTGGTAAGTAAAAAGAAATTTAATTCATTAGTTGGGAAATAAATATTGAAAATAAATTTAGTTTAAATTTAGATTTTAGTTAAAATAATTTATTAAGAAGAAATTGGTTAGACAATTAAATTTTTTAAAGAAAATTTATTAAGAATTCAAATTTGATGATAAAATGATTTATTTAAGGAAATTTGATTTTTAAGTTAAATAAAGAAATAAATTAATTAAGTCATTGAAGGGCAAGTGATTTTTTTTCACTTAGTTCGAATATTCTATTTAAAAGGAAAAAATTTATTTATAACAAATTTAATAGTTAAAACCAAAATAATTTGTTGATTTAATTTATTAAAAAGGAAAGTTAGTTTGAAAGTAAAATGTTTAGTTAAATAAGTTTATTTAACAGGAATTCGGTTTAAAAGAAAATAAATTTATTAAAGGAAAAATTATTAAAGATAAAATTTAGATTAATTTATTAATAAAAAAGAATGCTTCGAATTAAATAGTTAGTTAATAAAGTTTATTAAAAGAAATTTAATAATTAGTTAAATAAATTTGTTTAAACGAGAAATTGGTTTAAAAATAAAACTATAAGTTAATTTAATTTTTAAAATGAAATCACCGATGAATTAAAATTATCTAATGAAAATTTAATTTATTCGATTGGTTCAGATATTAATAAATTGTATAAAATTGTTATACAAGGTATAAATGAAGAAAACAAGTTGAATTGGAAGTGGATTGCAAACAGGAATAAGGTGAGAACTTCTCACTCAAAAGGAATTTTATTGTTTATTTAAATTTTAAATAGTTAGATTTAAAATTTGCTTGAATGTGTTGATTGAATGATGATTGTTATATATAGTTATTGGATGTGAATAGACCATGTACGCCGTTAGTAAGCGGAGGTTATTTATTACACACATATACTGCGATATTCCACCTCGAAGTGGAATTGGTATTATATTATATATATAGCAATATATATATATTGGCATATGTATATATTGCAGTTGATTGATTTCCCGCATTTTCTTTTAGCGGATGAGACCCTATTGCGCCGTTAGTAAGCGGATATATATTTATAAAATCCCATGTACCGCGATATTCCATCTTGAAACGGAATGGTATTGTGCTAATGTCTGTGGATGCAGGGAAACAGGTTGGAGGGATCCAACTGGATTCCTCACAAATATTTGTTTGATTTCATATATTGTGATATTTGATTGTTTATCATGGATGATATATGATGTTTGAAAAGTCGTGATTGACTATCGATGTGTTGCATCATCGAATCCAATTTTTGAAGTTAAAACAACGATTTTAATTTCTAAAGTGATTTTTGGAAATATACGTTTATAAAATATTTTTGGAATTGATTCATCTTAAATAAATAAACGTTATAATTTTAATATTATAGAAATTATGATTTTTGAGAAATACAGTTAAAAGTTGATTTTTGAAAATATGGGATTAGTGATTTTATAAAATAGTTTGAACTGGGAATTCTGAATTTATTATAAGAAGTTTAAAAATAAGATTTATAAATTTTTTATTTTATAAATCAGAATGATGAAATTATAAAAGAGTTTAAAGATGTTTAAAGTAATAATATAAATGGATTTATATTAAAAGATTTATAAATTTAGAATATCTTAAATTATAAAACGAGCTTTTATAAATGATAAGATGATTTGTAAATAGATTTCATAAAGGAATGAAATCTATAGAATTTATCAAATTTGATTATTTTATAAATCAAAATGATAAATTATAAAGGAGTTGAAAGACGTTTTAAAATAGTAATATAAATTGTTTTATATTAAAAGATTTATAAATTGATATTCATTAATTAAAAATATTGGAATTATAAAACGAGCTTTTATAAGTATTAGAAAGAATTGTGAATGAATTTCACTAATGAATGAAATTTATAGAATTATAACGGTAAAGTTATAGAATTTTATAAATAAAAATTTATAAAGTTATTTAGGAAATAGATGTGGATAAATAAATGAATCTTAGAAGTTATAAGATTTATAGATTTGGGAAGTTCGAAGGAATGATTTTGTAAATAAATAAATTATAAGTATTTGACTTATAATATGAATTTTTAGTATATCATTGTGATATGAATTAAGATAGGTTAATAAAGGAATTTATAAAAAGGAGTTGATATAAAATAAATAGAAATAGGATTTATAAACGTCGTTTTATAAATCCGCAACGACTTATTTTGATAAGGAATTGTTGTAATTTATTTATGGAATTATATTCATGTTTTAGACGATGAATAATTCTTTAAAATAAAATGAATAGAAGTGATGAAATTTATTAACACGTGTATTCACGTTTTTGAATAGTGAATATTATGTTAAAGAAATTATTTTAGATGTGATGTTTTAAATAGAATTAAAACGATCTAAAGATGTTTTAAACTGTATTGAGATTCGAAACCATAGATTTCAACATTTATTGTTGAAATAGATGCTTTCGAGAAATAAAAGGAAATGGTGGACTATAACACTGTTGTTATATTAAATGATTTCCGAAAGGAAATGTTTTTGTATAGTATTGGGATTTATATATCTATTTTAATTTCGAATCCCTATACTAGTGATTTTGGGTTGTCGTAACGATGTTTTACGCGACATTCGTTTTGACCAAAATAAATATGATTAAGTGAATGATTTCCATAAAGAATGAAATATATACTTAATTTCGATTAGAGTATATTAAATATTTTCTAAGTATAGAAAATAAAAAGATCTGTGAATTACTTATTTTTAATAAGTATAGAAATGCTTTTCCAATATTAAGTGAATATTTGGAATTTATCTTTTTGAAGATAAATTGAAAATGAATATTAGAAATTGAATGGAAATCGTATATTCATAAATATTTTGGAATGTAAATTAAATATAGAATTTATAAATGAAATTGGGAAATTAGATTTAAAAATAAATATTGATTTATTTTTAAAGTATGGAAATTATGTTTATATCTTGTAAAGATATTTTTGTGAAATAAATAATTTGGAAAATTATTTGGAATCTGGTAATGTTGGCATATCTATTGATAGTTCAATGACCGACTATCAATATTTACCTTTAAATAGGTATTTGTTGTGATTTGTTTGAAATTGAATGCCACACTTATTTTTTAAAATAAGCGCTCACTATTCGGGTTAACCGGGAAAGGACCTTGGGGTCGTATAACCCATTCCGAATATGTGATACGTCGCTATGAATTGCATTCGAAGATCGGTGTTGAAGACCGGATATTTTCGAAAACGAAAGGGTTTCTTGTTGATTGTCTCTGCACTGGCTGATCCCTGGTATTGAGATCTCCATATGTGATGGGAAATCCGAACGTGATTAGAGATTATTCGGATTGCAAGGACTTCTTTGTAAGTGCCTTCGGTTCTGTTCGAGCCCGGAATAGACTTGTATGGATTGTGTGTCTGACATTACAAATTGAGATATAAAGCCGATTTCTTTCAAATATATTTCTGCTGGTGGCGGAGAATTTATTCTTTTAGTTTAACACCCTTCTCTGAGACGTACGAGCTCAGAGGTTATATAGTTGAAGTTATCAGCGATATATTCCCAATTGGGTAATGTGACATGCTGAGTGTTGCTGTAAATGATCATTGTGTTGATTATTGTGATAGGATCGTTTATTTGATCGTCTATCTTAGTGATCATTGTGTTGATCATTTGTTGACCTAAAGCATGGCTTTTGTATAAAGTATGTTTTTGTGGACGTGACTTCGTCGAGCCTCACACCCTAGAAATGGTCAAAACAGGAAAGATGCGGCAAGGTTATGAGGGGTAGCACCCTTTAGGGTATGTACATTTCCTTCTGGATAGAGGTGGTATCATGGTATGGAGCCCAGATATTTAACCTATGTGGTTACTACGAATTTATTACTTTGTGGTTGTTGGTTTTCGGGATCCCGTGAGAAAGGTCGTTTAAGATCGGGGAATGGCGTGCTCGTGTCAGTAGTTACCCAGTTAGGGGTAACCCGGCCTTGTGTTGGCAGAGTTTCGGTTTGGTTCTCGGGGATGTCTTTCCAGAGGCATTCTCATGTGGCAATGGGAAGTTCCTTGGCCTAACCATTTGTTGGAAATCCAAAGAAACAATATGAAACTTGTACGGTTTTAGTTGTAGAACCTGCTTCCTCAGGAGGTAGCTATAGTAGGCATAATATAATGGTACCTATGCTGCCTAAGATTTATATTCTACTTTCGGAATATCTTCTACACTATGCACTAATAATAATATCAAAATTGATTTGATTTTAATACGTATCAAGCATCTTTGACTAACATAAGAAGAAATCTTCCCCAAGTCTGCGTTTGCATTGTGTGTGTGGCGGGAGGTCTTATGGTAGTCTCATTTTTAAAAGCATTGCGAATTGATTTTTTTTTTTAAAAAAAAAATATTCCTCCATTTTGATTTTAAGATAAATAAACTGTTTTGAGTTCTCACACCAGTCACATGACTGACTTGGAGTTTATTGTTTTCCTTCCTAAACTCTGGGTGCCCACCAATTTCTACACGGGCAGTCAAGAGTTAGGTTTATCAGGATATTCTGGATATTCAGGAATTGCTGGAGGCAAGCTGGATGGCATGGCGTATTACTAGTTATATAGTATTTCTTTTTTCGCTGCATTGTTTGTTGTTGTACACTCTGATTATGATTTGATGTAATGTAATATAATGTGACGTAATAACTGATATAGTTCTTTGTTTAAAGATTATTCATTTACTTATTATATGTTGTTCCGCTGCGAATTGTGAGATTCTGATGTTGTTCTGTTGTTTTCTGTTCCGTTCTATTTTAAAATTTTGTTCTATTCTCTATTTTCTTTCTCTTCTTTATTTCTTTCTATTTTAAAATTTTCTATTTTCTTTCTTCTCTCCATCTTCTACCTTCTTCCCTTCTTCTTCCTTTCTTCTTTCTTAAACCCATAACATTCCGGTTTTGGCCTTCGATTTCTCGGCAGTCGATAAAGTGAGTATCGATGTTGAATTTTTGAAAGTCAAAAAATACCCGTTTGTTACACCAACACAGGTGACACGCGACCTACGTGTTACACGACTTAACAGATGCCGACATAAGAAAACACAACATCACATACATGAGATAGGACCTAACATTCACGACTTACCAAACACTACGAGTTACAACAATGCGACATAACGATACATAACAATACAACATATGACTCACGACTCACGAGTTAACGACATAAGGAAAACATGGCTTCATGCGACATAAGCTTCAGTGACTTAAGAGAACCAGCCTTCATACGACATAAAACCATAGCGACATAAGTACAGGAACGACCTAAGCTTCTGGAGCGACATAAGGAACATGAGCTTCAGAAACGACTTAAGAAGGTCAGCGACAAAACAGGTGCAACCTAAGGAAGCAGGCGACTTAAGGCAGCAACGACTTAAGGAATGCGGCATAGGTTTGTTAGCTCGCGAACGACTTAAGAAATCAATGCGGCATATGGTTGAGTGACTTAAAAAGAAGTGACTTAAGAAGAGAGCGGCACAAGTTGCAGTTGGTATTACTCGCTAGGTCGCTCAGGTGACTCAGGCAGTGTTAGGTCGCTCGCTTAGCTCGTTAGGTCGCTCGGACGACTCAAGGCAAGGTGTAAGGTCGCCCACGCGACTCAATGCAAGTGTTAGGTCGCCCACGCGACTCAATGCAAGTGTTAGGTCGCCCACGCGACTCAAGGCCTGGTGCGTTGCATCATCCTCCCCTGGTTGAAAAGAATTCGACCCCGAATTCACATTTTCCTCTTTTTCGACATGCTTATTCTCATGATATGGAATCAAGTGTTTGACGTTGAAAACATCGGCAGTATGGGTATGATCCGGCAATCTCAACTAATAAGCATTCTCATTAATCTTCTTTACGATTTCCAAAGGGCCAATCTTTCTAGCAGCTAGCTTGTTGTACGCACCAATAGAAAATCGATCCTTAGTCAATACTGTATATACAAAATCTCCTTCTTTGAATTCAACAGTCGTCGTTTGATATCTGCGGATTGCTTATATTTCTCATTCGCCTTAAGCAATCGTTCCTCCACAACCTTGTACATTTACAAAATCACTAGCTCGTTTGATCACTCCTTTTTGCTGTGGAACTGTAGATAAATCCAATGGTCCTTTAGGACCTGTCGAGTAAATGACCTGGAAAAGACTGAACCAAGTGCTACGATTAAATGCATGGTTGTGTGCGAACTCAGCTTGACACAGCTTGGAATCCCAACTCTTCAAATTGCCATTCACGAGGCATCTCAATAGATTACCCAGGGATCTATTTACAGCTTCTGTCTATCCATCCGTCTGTGGATGATAAGCACTACTAAATTTCAGCTTTGTCCCGACCATCTTCCATAGAATCATTAAAAAATGACTTAAAAACGAGTGTATCTATCTGATACAATAGATTCAGGCAACCCATGAAGACGATAGATCTCTCTGAAGTATAATTGCGCGACATACTGCACATGCCGTCTTCTTGCATGCAATAAAATGTACCATTTTTGAAAATCGATCAACCACCACATAGATAGAATCATTGCCATGTTGTGTTCTCGGAAAACCCAATACAAAGTCCATACTAACATCCACCCATGGCTTTGTAGGTATAGGCAACGACATATATAAACCTGCATTTGTCGCGGTTCCCTTTGAAACTTGACAAATATGGCACCTCTGAACAAACTTTTCAACTTCTTTTCTCATTGACGGCCAAAAATAAGATTTTACGATCAACTGCATAGCATGGTCCTGGCCTACGTGTCCTTCTTCATGCAATTCTTTGATGATCTTCATTCGTAAACTGCAATCTGGAATACATAATTGATTTCCTTTAAATAGAAAACCATCAACCAACACATATCCATCCATGCTTCCCAGCTTGACTTTGTCTAAGATCTTGGAAAAATAAGAATGTGATGTAAGAAAATCTAGAAGTAAGTCAAAACCCATCACCTCTACTCGCGTAGTTGTTAGCAAACTACTCCTTTGATTCAATGCATCGGCAACGCGATTAGTTACTCCAGACTTATGCTTGACGACGAATGTAAGTTGCTGCAAATAAGCTATCCACGATGCATGCCTAGCTGCAATTTTATCCTGCCCTTGTAAATGTTTCAACGCTTCATGATCAGTATACAAAACAAATTCTTTATGAAACAAATAATGTCTCCAATGTTTCACAGCATGCACAATTGCATAAAACTCCACATCATAAGTATTCTATATCATCCTTGCTCTAGAATGTTTTTCACTGAAATAGGCTATTGGACGACCCTTCTCACTCAACACTCCTCCAATTCCAACTTTCGATGCATCCGTATGTAGTTCAAGTAGTAACTGAAAATCCGGCAACCCTAGAATCGGTGCTGAGGTTAAAAGTTCCTTGATCTTTTCAAAAGCAGATCCTGCCTCTTCCATCCACGTAAACTTCTTTCCCTTCATACAACAGTAAGAGGAGCCATCACTCTACTAAGGTGTGGTATAAATCTTCGATAAAATGAAGCCGACCCATGAAAACTTCTGACTTCTGTTATAGTTTTGGGCTGTGGCCAATTTCTGATTGCGGCTACTTTACTCTGATCCACCTGTATCCCTTCCTCAGAGACAACATAACCCAAAAATAAAACACTTGGCGTCATGAACATGCATTTCTTCGTCGCTGCATAGAATTGTTCTTGACGAAGAATAGTTAACACCTTTCGTAAGGGTTGAATATGCTCCTCTGTGCTTGCACTGTAGATCAAAATATCATAAAAGTAAACAACAACAAACTTCTCAATGTAAGGTCTGAAAATTTGATTCATCACTCTCATAAATGTACTTCGTGCATTAGATAGACCAAATGGCATAACCAGCCATTCATTAATCCTTCTCGAGTCTTGAATGCTGTCTTCCATTGATCACCTGGTCTAATGTGAATCTGATGATAACCACTCTTAGGATCAATCTTCGAAAAGATTACAGACCAACTAATTTGATCCAATAGATCATCAAGTCTTGGCATAGGAAATCTATATCTGACTGTTATTTTGTTGAGTGCTCTGCTATCCGTAAACATCCTCCATGAACCATCTTTCTTCGGCACTAACAAAGATGGTACAACACAAGGACTAAGACTTTCTCCGACATGCCCTTGCTCAAGCAACTCCTCAACCTGTCTCCTCAACTCTTCATGCTCCTTCGGACTCATATGATAATATGCCCTATGCGGTAAAAAACACCTGGCACTAGATCAATCTGATGTTGTATATCTCTCAATGGCGGTAACTCCTTAGGTTATTCCGCAAGAAAGACGTCTTCAAATTCATTCAACATTGGTCTTACCTCCGTAGGAATTTCAAAATCTTCACTTGCTTCATACCCAATAAACATAAACATTTCAGCACTATCTTTCACCTCTTCAACAAATTCTTTCGAAGATAATAGGCTAGTTGATTCCACCTTCTTCTCTGACTTGCTTTCACTTTGTTCTCGCTTCTTAGGAACCAAAGTAATTTATGTACCTTCGAACATGAAACTGTAGCTGCTCGTGCGACCATTATGTTGTATAGCTCTATCATATTACCATGTCCCAAAAGTAAATGACACACATCCATATCTACAACATCACACCAGATATCATCTTTGTACTTCTTCCCAATAGAAAATGTAACAAACGCTCGTCTTCCCACTTTCACTTCTCCACCTTTCTTTAACCATGCCAATTTATAAGATCTAGGATGCTTTTTAGTCTTCAATCCTAACTTCATGACGGCTTCTTCAGAAATAATGTTATCACAGCTTCCCGCATCAATAACAAACCCACAAACCTTTTCCAAGATAGTACATGTAAACTGAAATATATTGCTTCTTAGCGAGCTAGAATCATTCTCATGCTTTGGCACTAAACAAGACCTTCTTGTCATAAAGTTACATCCTTCATCTCCTGACACAACTTCTTCATCTTCATCAAACTTCGATGGTTGAGAATAGTCAATCTCAGCTTCCACATCCTTGTACTTACATTCCTCTGCAACTAAGGTTCTCGTCTTTGGCTTTGTACATTCATTGCTTTTGTGGCCAAACTCCTGACAATTATAGCACTTGATACTGTTGTCGACCTTTGCTTTAGCGGGTTCTTTGACGATTGGTTTACTAACTGCCTTGGAAACAATAGCACTGCTACTAGCACCCTTATTCTGATTGTTGGAACTTGTATATACACCACCTCCACGTCTCCCTTGTTTCTCCCAAGCTAGAGGTTTCTGATGTGCTTCAGCAACAGACATTGGATTAAACATATTCACCATGTCTTGAATTTGCATTCGTAACTCTCTAATATATCTAGCTGTTAGCTGTTCCTAGGTCTCCATAATATCATTCCTCGCAATCAATTGATAGAATTCATCTGCATAATCATTCACTGTCCTCGTCCCTTGTCTCAAGTTCTGCAAACGTTGATACATAAGAGATTGATAATTGTACGGCAAGAAAGTTGCTTTCATCATCTTTCTCATCTTCTCCCAAGTGACAACTTTTGATTTTTCCATTCTCTCCCGAGTTAGTTTAGTTTGCTGCCACCAAGCCATAGCTCTTCCCGTTAGCCTTGTAGCAACTAATTGAATCTGCGATTCTCCGGCACCTCCTTAAATTCCAAAATTTCTTCAACATTTGATAACCAATCAAGAAATTCTTATGCTTCCATACCACCTTTGAATTCTCGAATTTCCATCCTCATACCTAACTACCATTTACGATCATTTTCTGAATCAAGATATCGATTTCGCACTTGGCCTCGATCTCAATAATGAATACTTCCTCTATCACCATATTCCTCAAAATCATATGTATGTTGATATCGATCATGTCCATCTATGTCTCTATGACCATGCATGTCCCTTTTATCTTGTCATTCAACATTACGATAAGATTCATTGTCAAACTCACGTGGGGTTCTTCTTTCTTCATTTCGATACTCATGGTACTCTCTTCTATTTGAAACTGAAGATTCTCTCCGATCTCGATAAGATTGGGGTGACATTCTCCTTTCTTCCGACACCGATGGTGAAACCCTGTTTCTACTATGTTCGAAACTGGTGAAGTTCTCCTTTGACTTTGATTCATATCTTTCATCAGTTTCTCTAACTTTCCAATACCTTCATCGAACTTTTCATTAATACGTTGCTCCATCTTTTCAGCTTCTTGTCTTCTATACAAATCCACAACATTGTGATAGCGATTAGCACTTCTCGGAGGCATGATCTTCAAACAATCTCTTTTCCTTGACTTAGCTCCGATCCGACTTCTTTTAACTCGGCTCGGCTTTGACTTAGCTCGGCTCAAACCTCCCTTGATCTTACTTAGCTTTGATACCAATTAAGTGACGTAGCGGATTAACACTTTGACGTGCTACTAACGTTTTGATTCAAATTGACGCAGCTTTCTTCCTCATGAAATGATTTCGTGTCAAGTAAACCAAGATAAATGCCCAAATCCGTTGATCTCTCGAGATACCGGATTCTAGCTATCTTCAACACGTTGATCGTGCACGATTCCACGTTAGGAGATAACGATTCTTCGACGTTGATCTCGCGCACGAGATTCCGTGAGTCGGCTTCAAGTTTGTTGATTCGAGCGCACTCAAATATCCGAAGATGGAAGAAGAAGGAGATCACACTCAACTTCAACAAAGTGGCAAACGCTCACAAACAAATTGTAGCGACCCGTAAATTTTAGATAATTAAAATAGTTAATTTAATAAGATTTCATGGTTTAATATGGGAAGAATTAAAAATTTGTAATTTATTTATGATAATAATAATTAGATTGAATTGCAACAAATTTTATCTAAGTTAATTTTATGAATTGAATGAAATCCCAAATTAACTGAAATAATATATAGTCAATGGTAATGGAATGAAGTTGTATTATATAGGAAAGTGTGACACTTGTTTGTAAATAATAAACTTATAAGTGTGACTTAAAAGTTAATGGTGATAATTATTTAAGTTACCTATTCATTTAGTTAGTCGAATTGAATTTGGGAACCAATTGCAATTGAAATGAAATTTTATATATTAGTTGAGTGCATCATCTCAACTGAAGTTAAATAATAGCGTGGAATTCATTTGATGCAATAAAGTAATAGACTGATAACGAAAATTTATTTAAAATCCAATATTGAAATGCGTCAAATATTGAACTATTAAATTGTTTAAATTTAATATTTGGAATTTATTGAATAATTGAATACCGGGAATCGAATAACTGTTTAATTGAAATGGTTTTTCTATAATTTGAATTTGTTCCAAAAGTTAATTGTTAAGTTCGTTTTTGAATATTTCAAAGGATAGTGATTTAAGAATAATCAAATTTGTTTAAGTTTAATATTACAACTGTCAAATAATTAAATTCCGAATTTGATATGATTAATTTGATATTGAAATTTTAATGTATGAAGATAGAGTGAACAACTGAAATTTGATTTAACATGATTCAAATTGGTTTCCAAAGTGAATATAATTTACATTTGGATTATAATAGAGCTAATAAGATTTTAAAATTGGAATTTTAAGCAATTCTGTAAATTTTGAAAAGTCGTCGATTTAACCGACGAGTTAAAAATTGCCTTTCAAGGCGCAGTCTCGGAATTCGACGAAACTAGTCCCATTAGATCCATAATAGTTTATTATTATCAGGTTTCAACTTCCATAGCAATCGGAGTTGCCGTTTGACCGGGGCAGCTCAAAACGCTTAGAAATTTATCTAATCGATTTCATTTAAAATTGATCGTTTATTTCCGTAACTCACACATACGATCGAATTAGAACTTGAAACCTTTTCCATTGTGTCCGGAATAGGGGTATAACATTGTAAACGTTTAGCGGCACACCTCGATAAGGGTTCGAGATTTTGAGTTGCAAAATTGGGATGTTTTGAAATTTAAATTAATATATTGTCCAGTCAACTTTTCACATCAGCTTCTTTTATTTAATTTCAAATCACTGTAGCATGCCTCCTTCATGCAAGGCATCACGTCTTCCCCTCCTTTATGATGCGCGCGGATGGCAGTGAAGAAAAAAATAAACTAAAGGAAAATGGCAACTTAGAAAAATAATTTCTCACATTATACTCAGTGTAAAATTGCGAAACTAGTAACTTTTCATTTTCTTTGATCTGGCGGAGGTTTTGTAAGGCACGGCTTTGGGTCGCGGTCGAGCTTTGAGCTAGGGTTTTGATTTTTGAGGGATTCATGCATCCATTCTTATTTTGGTTATCGTTTTTGGATTCGTGGAGAAAGATTTCATCTCCGACGAGAGTTTGGTGGGGTGCGGCTCTTGTTTGGTGCGTGCGACGTGAACGTGGCCGAGGGGAAATGGGTTGAGTCACGTTTTGCAGGGTGGTCTGGGCGTTAATTTTTGGGGATGGTCGGGTCGAGCACGCAGAGAGAAGAAGTTGGGCGAGACGGCATGTCGAACGTAGTATCGAAGCTCCGTATCACTGGAGATTGGTGCATGGCTTGGTGGGTTCATCCTTGTGCAGGCTGAAGCTTTGTGTAAGAAAGCTTTTATTTTGGACCAGGCCTAGAAGGTTAGGTATTGGGTGGTTTTAATAATTAAATCATTTTACAAATTTAAATATTGGCGAACTTATATAATGTATATCTCATTCATACGATGTCAGAATTCAACGAAAATTTTTGCGTTGCGATCGTGATGACAAGAGCTTTGAAATGAAACTGGTTTGGAAGAATTTGGAGACGGTTGTAACAACCCGGAATTTTTGACAACATATTTTAATGCATATTTAATCTAATTTATATTAAATATAAGTTTGTCAATGTTTTAATTGATGAGATCTTGGATATTTAATAGTTATATATGTTTGTAAAAGAAAGTTTTCATTTGAAATTTTTAAAATAGAAGGCGTCGAAAACCATTTAAAACAAAATCTGCGTTTTACACTAAAATCAAAGAATTTATATGGTTGATATTTAATCTAGCATACCTATAAAATAAAATTGAAATAATAATTTTTAAAATAAACAAACATAGAAATATTAAATATAAACATGGAAATCCAACACATAAGTTTAAAAATAAACAAACGTAGTAATATTGAACATAAGCATGGAAATTTAACACAAAAATATAAAACAAAATAAATGGTTATAAATATAAACATAAAACTAGTTTAAAACATAATCATAAATTATAGAATATAACTAAAGTAATAAATATACGAATATAAGTTATAACTTAAACTATATAAATACAAGGTATGAACATGAGAAGACTATAATATTAATATAGGTATAAATGAACAAATAAATGAATTTTTGGTAATAAAAATTTAAATATATTGATGCATAAGGAAACAAAATTTGTGTCTTGTACAAAATAAAACATATTTCTGTACTAAACATATATGTGCTATTATACAGTTTATATTGATGCATAAGAAAACAAAGTTCACTTCAATATAAAAACTAAAGTCTGTGTCTATACAAAAATATGTTGGCCGAATTTGATAAGTATCTTTGTACAAATTGCAACTCGGCAAACCATTAAATACATGTTGTCATAATTAAAAGCAAAAGCATTAATTAGCCTAACATCTTGTTTAAGTATAGTATAGGCAGCCAAAATCTTCTTATCACCTCATTATGCAGGTGTATATTATTTAACCAATAAAAGAAAGGAAAATATATATACTAATATTAACTGACCAGGTATAACCTGTTGGTAGCTTCTATATATATACACCTATATACTATGTTCATTTATAAAACTTGATCAAAACCTAAAGTAAACCTGAGAATACATTGTTTTGCTTGCAAACATAAATTAATTCAAGGCAGAAAAAAAGAAAAAAAACAGAGAAAGAGAAGGCTTCAGGGAACTCCACTGCAATTTCTTCAATACACCTTGTTTTCTGTTCAAGTTGTTACTTGGTGAGTAAACATGTTTCTAGAAATTTTAACTAGATGCTTAGATCATATAACCTTATGCCTGTTATATACTGAATATAAATGCTCTGTGATAACTTTTGTTACTGGAAGTTCCACTGTGGGTTAATCTTCAATATTTTAGATTTCTGAACAAGGAAAATAGATAAAGATTTATACTTTATCTTGTAAACCATTTAAACTATGATTTTTAAAACAAGATAGGATGTTTAAACTTCAATTAGAAATCTAGACCTTGTTTGATGCTTTACAGTACGACATGGACTCTGCATATTTAAGTTTACAGTAAGAAACCAATATGTGTAAATATTCAAAAACTTTAAATTGATAATTCAAATTCACATATTAAATAAACATGCGAAGTTAGGATTTTTAAAAGTGAAATGATAATTTTTAGATCAAAGTTTGAGGTGCAGTTTCAAGAGAAGTCGAAAGTTGATTTTTATCAACATTGGTTGATTCAGCAAAATTTAATTATTGGAGTTTCCTATGAAGCAAGATTGAAGTTGTAATAACGCTAGAAAAATGTCAATTTATTTTTCAAATGCATAAATTTTGGGTTTGAATCGAAAATAGGGTTTAGTCTTTCATTTTTCAATGCTCTGTAAAAATTGTGTTTCGGCATCATGAGTCAACCGAGTGGAATGCGAGTTTAGGTCGAGTTAGTTGGGGATGTCAGCGACAACTGGTGAAGTTTCATCACCTCCGGTGATCGATGGTGGCCGCACGAGGGAAATTTTGGGAAGGGGTTGGTGCCGCATGATCGAGCTTCAGGCAATTCTTTGCCTTCGACCGAATCGAGATGATTTGGGTGTGGTATTCGTATGAGACGTCGGTTTGGGGTTTGTGGGGACTGTCGTGGGTCGCCGGAGGGAAGGCGAACCACCGTGCACGTGCACGGTGGTGATGGATTACGGGTTGAAGTGGCTATAAGGGTCGCGTGATCACTCTCTCGAGTCGTGCTCGTGTAGTTGCTGTGTTTACTCCGGGTTCACGTTCGAGTGGAAGGTTCTGATGCTAATTTTAGTTTACCTTAAAACCTTAAACTTAATTACAGGAAGAAGAAATAAAAATATTAAGAAGAAGGAGTTGCTCAGAGGTGACTCAGGACGTTGCGTGAGAAACTCGAATCAACACTCGAGTGTGAACAGGGTAATTCTCTGGTTTTAGGGTGAGATCTCGAGTCTTTTGATTTTGGGCCTGTTGTTTCAGTTGTAATGTTTAACAAAATTTAGATACAATTTAATACTAGTTTTATTATGGAAGTAATGTTTCACAATGGTTCAAATTCTTAGCTGCTATTTTAATTATGGAATTAATCTAAATTAAGTAATTGGTTAACCAATTATTAATGTTGTCGTTAATACTATATTTGATTATACAATTTAAAAGAAGACTTTTACATATTTAATTAAGTTGAACACATTAGATAAATAAATCATTAACAATTACTTTTAAATTAGAATTAACGGTAGATTAATTCTTGGTGGAAGTTGGTTGAGAGTAATTGCTTCACAAGAAAAGATCGAGTATATAATTAAGAGAAGGGGTAAATTTGGAAATTATTTACTTAAAGTCAACTTTATGAATGATTAATAGTTGATTAGTCGAGTAAATTAATTAAGAGTAAATAAATGGTTAAGTAAGTAATTAACAGTAATTAAATGGATAATTAAGTTTAATTAATTGAGACTATTAATTAAATGATTAATTGAAGTAAATAACTGGATTAAGAAGAAATTAAGTAACTGATAGTGTGAAATAAATAATTATGTAATTAGGATTTAATAGTTGATTAAGAAATCATTTATCAGATGATTTGAAATGAAATAGAAAATAAATTGTTAATTAATGATTAATTAAATAGAGTTAAGAGATTAACTCTCAGGTAATTAATTCTAAATTGAATTAATTACAAATAAGATTTAAGGGTAATTGTTTATGGATGATTGAGTAGAATATCTGCTTGTGATATTTATTTGATGATGTTCTGTGATGCTCTGTGATATGTTATGTTATATCTTTGATGCTTGTATATGTTTTATCTGTGATAAATGCTATGTTAATTCAACTGTTAGATTTAAATAATTTAAACTGTTTAAGTTAATTAGACAACTTGGCCCTTAAAATGGCGGTTGGATTTCGATGAGACCGTGATCGGAAGAATCAATTTTTATTCTCCGAAAACCACATCGATCCAATTTAAACGTTAGGTCATGAATCCTGAAATGAAGATCGAGATGGTGTTTTCAGAATGCAAGGGTTATTGTCATTGACTATGAGGGTGATTCCAAAATGAGTGTAACGAGAAAATGCCTTCGGTTTCGTTCTAACCTGGAACGAAATTGTATGGATTGAATGCTTTCAGCACATCGTCAGGCGGACGATGAGCATTCTAAGTGATATGTTCAATAAAGGTAATCGCAGCCTCAAGCCTCATCAACCGGGAATGGCTAAAACAGGGGAGATGCAGCAAGGTTAGGTGGGTCATGCCCAAGCAGGACAAGATATTTCCCCTGTCTAGATGTCCCTTTATTTTTCGGCTGTGCGGGCGGTTTGCTAGCTTGAACCGAGGGGTTTATCTTGTTCGGGACTGTTCAGTAAGGAATGGTTCCGGCCTTGTGTTGCAGGGGTTCGGGAGTGATCCTCGGTACGGTGATCTAGGCCCCGTACTGTGACGGGCGGTAACCCAGTAGCCCTGCCATTGTTGGAAATCCATTTTCCCTACGAGACCCAACGGTTTTGATTTGTATTACCCACTTTTGTGGCTAGTAGCTGGAATTTAATGAATGTAACAATTTCGGCTATTTTCTATTTACTTGAAAACCTTAGACACTATTATAATATCGCTGGATTTCCTATGAAATGTTTTGGTTAGCGTAAGGTAAAAACATACCCGTATTTATTTGTGGGGAGTCTTACGTGATACCTATATTTTCAAATGTTTTTTCAAAGTTAAACAACTTTAAACCGTTTACTCATACCAGACCCATGTCTGACCCGGAGTTTATATTTTGTTTTTCATAAACTCTGGGGTACTCAAATTTTTATGAGTAGCCAAGTGATAGGTTTGGACGTTTATTTCTGGAGGAGCTCGGAGCAGGAATTTCCAGACGTATATAGCTATTTATGTAGTTCCGCTGTGTTAGTTGATGAGTACTGTATCTCGGATGTATATAGTGGTTGATGTATGTATATGACTATCATGTGTATTGATATTGCATAACTTTGATATATGTAAAACTATGAATTATTTATGTGATATATTATATTTTATTCCGTTCCGCTGTGAGATTCTGATGTTGTTGTTCTTTCTTTCCATTTCTTTTCTATTTTCTATCCTTTTCTTTCTTAACGATGATACGTCTTTCTGGTAGTAGAAGGGCGGGTCATTACAGTTGGTATAAGAGCATAGGTTGGTGATAACCTTGGCTCTGGTAGGAATTACTCATAGAATAGAGTTTGTAGAACTCTAGAATGAGTTTGAGGGTATTAATAGATATGAGCGCGTATTTGTTAGTGAATATAAAATTATTTTTATATTGTGTTGATTTATCTGTTGAGTGTTTATGGATTCTGGTCGATGTGTGGGACGCTATTTCATCGATAGGGATTTCTAAACTCTTAAACAAGATAGACCGACACAGTATTGTTTTTAAAGGTAGGGTAAATGAAATAATTTTACCCAAAATTATATTTTGATATAAAAGAAATATTTTTCTGAAATAACTATATATACTTGGATGTTTGATTGTTAATAGTACAATCAAATAAAAATTTAAATGTGAGTGGTTTATAACCAAATGAAATTATTTAAGAATGAATTTAAATAAAAAGGAATATAACTAAATTTTGGTTAAACCAGAATTAAAGTCCCGGAAATTTGAAAGTTATTTAAACTAATTTAAACAAAAAAGGATTTGGGAATTTAAAAATCTTGGTGTGTTTGAAATGTTTTTCCAAAGATTTGAAGGAAAAAAATGGAATCTTGTTTTGGAAAATATTGTTGAATGGAATTTGTTTTGAGAGGAATGGTGAAGGAAAGGAAGCACTGAACTCACTCCAGTCGCTGGAAAATAATGCTGATGATGATGGCCACATCATCGGTATTCATTATCGAGTTTCTAAAGTGATGGATTGCTACCAGGATAGTTAGTCATGATATTGTTTTGGCTTGTCGGGTATGCAAGTTGTTTAAAAAATTTCAAAAGAGGAAATTTGTTTTGGTGAAAACAAGTGTTTGGAAGTTGAAATTTTGATTTGATATACCAAGTAGGTATATGTAGTTATCATTTTAAAATGGTTTTGGAAATGAAAACAGGGAAATTGAATTCTAAGAATTTTCTTTAATAATGTGCAAGGTTTGAATAAATCAACTATTGAACTTATAAAGTAAGGTTGATATTAATAAGAAGAAATCGGGAAATTTAATCTCGGAATTAAAATTTAACTTAAGTAGATGAAAATAAGAAATATATTTGAGTTTAACCTGAGATAAGTTGAATGGAATTGAAGTTCAAAATGAAGGTAATTGGATACAAAATTTGAAGGAAAAATGATTGTGATTGTAAGGTGAAAATTTATACCTTAAGATAGTAAGTGTTATATATATATATGTGTAATCTGAAATTGTTGTTATAAGATAAAATGACCCAAATGAGTAATATAAGCTTTTAAGTAGATAAATAAGTTTTGAGCTCATATATTGAGAAATAAATTTAAAGATTGGTAAGTAGCTAAATTTAGCTGAAGTTGAGTTGAAATAAGATTGTATTTAGATGAATTCAATCGAGTCATAAATAGTGTTTGCACCAAAATTGGTCACAACACTCTTCGGGAGTCGTTGAAGAGATAACAATCAATAGTATGAACTGAATATGAATATTATCTAACAAAAACTCCAATCAACAGTAGAGAAAATGCGTAGACAAGCGATTTATAGTGGTTCGGCGTGTCGCCTACGTCCACTGTGAAGTTTTTTGATGTTTTATTGATTCTCTTTCAATGTTTACAAGTTGTTACAGCGATCAACAGCAAGTTACAACTGGAAATTCGAAATCAACAGTGAAATTATGATGGAGATGTCAATCCGGCAGAGTCTGGGCGCTTTAGAGTAAGGAGATCCCGAAGTCCCCTTTCTGTTGGCCTTGGAGCTCTATTTATAGGCGTAGGCTGCTGGTATCTTGGTGAAAACTCGGGAGACCACTTCTGCCACGTGAGGGGGCCCACACGTACGGTCTCGGGAAGTTTGGGCCCACTTTGGCATCGGTTCGAACTCCATTCGAACCGATCAAGAATTCATCCAATCGAGGTGAAATTTGGCGTGGACATTCTTCAACATGTATGCAAGCATCTGTGAAAGTTTCATTGCATTTGGATCAGTAGGTTAGGAGATATGTTGGTTTCGAAATGGACATCACGACAAGGCTGTTTGGTTCGAACCCATGATCTCGAAACGATGGTTTCGAACCCATTGTGGCATGCGACTTCGTGGTGACGTGGAGCGCAAGTTTCGAATCGATCCGGACTCCTCTCCGTGTTGACCGCTTCGACTCCATGTATCTCGGCTATTTCGAACCGATGGAAGACACGTGGGTTGACCCAGTGGGTTCGAACAAGGCAACGCAGGATGGGTTCGAACATGGCTCCGTGATGGGTTCGAACGTAACATGTCGATGGGTTCGAAGCATGCTTGTCTGGTGGTTTCGAAGTTAGGTCGTGGAACATGGATTCGAAACAGCTACTCTCTGATAGATTCGAAGTCCATTGTCATGGACTTGGTAGGTATGGACCTGATGGTTTCGAAACCGAGGCATCGCGAGGGTTTCGAAGATGATGGTTTCGAACAGGAGCGCTCCGATGGATTCGAAGTTGAGGGATTCGAAGGTGATGGTTTCGAACCGTTGACAAATGATGGGTTCGAAACCCGGGCTTTCCCCTTCAAATTGAATTGATCATAACTCGAGCGTATGAACTCGGATTGCCTTGAAATTTGAAATGCTGACTCCTGTAGTCTTTCTTGCCGTGTCCTATCAATTGTGGCTCATTCTGGACTCGGATAAAATTCAGTGATATCCATGGCTAAAGGAAGTACGATCAACCTCTGAGGCGAACTGTCCTTCGTTTTCGATCAATCTTTTGGTATCGCGGCTTTGCCAAAAAGCGGGATAACATTTTGCCCCCCAAAGTACGTCTTGTGGGAACATGACGTGCTTTGAATAGCTGCCATTTCTCTCTGAACAATCATTGTTCTCTTTTTTGTTGAAACTCGTATGCTGTACTGCTGTAACCCTGCGTTGATATGATTGACTGCTGTATAACAGTGCTTAGCCGTTGGCTGTCGCATTTGTAACAGGATGAGTGTTTGATCCCTGTGAATGCTCAAAATCGAATGTTAGTCCGACATGTATGCACATATGTTAATTTGGACCTTGTTAACGTCGTGCGTCCACGAGTCGTTATCAGTTAGGTTTGCTGCGGAATTTCGTATCGATTCTCTCCTGAACCGATTTTGAAATTTGACTTTGAAACAACGCTTGATGGTTGTTTTGAAAAGTTTCTTCGTATCGATCCTCTCCTGAACCGATATTGAAGGTTGAAGAAAATGAATTTGTATTGCGCAAGCGTAATGTTTCGAACCGATGTACTTGAGCATCAATGGTTTCGAAATTCAAACTTGTATGGATGCAATATGTCCGTGTGAGGATGTGTCGTGTGAAAATGAGATTTCAAGTCGATGCGTTGGAGCATGGATGGATTCGAAATTGATATTCGACCCAATGGAGTATACTCGTGTCATGATGGCTTCGAAACCGACTTTCGAACCGATGTTAAGAGATGGAGTATGCTTTGTACTACGATGGGTTCGAAATTCTCACTTGAACTGATGTTAAAGGATGGTTTCGAACTAGCAGTTCGTTTCGATGGGTTCGAAAATGATCTTCGAACCGATGATTTGGATGGGTACGAAACTTCGGTTCTTGGCAGTTGTTCGTGTGCTTCACACGATGGAGTCTCAGGCATTTGGGTTCGAAATTTGGTTTCGAAACGATTTTGCCTTTTGACCTAATGTACTCGGTCAATTCTCACCGGAACTCGAATCGTCCCGGTCACTTTCTACCCACCATATAAATAGCAGTGGTCCAGCCTCATTTTCACTTTTTACTTTTACTTGCTCTCTGCATCGTCTCGAAGCTTCAAAAGAGAAAAACACTGCGTCGTGTTTTCGAATCCATCAAGATCTAAGACCTAAATCTTCTTGTATCCACTGATCGAACTAGGTAATTAGCCTTGGATTCAAGTGACGATGCTATTTCGAATCCACTTCTCTCTTCATCGATTGCATAACCTAGAGTTTGGCAAAACCAGATCTGGTTTAGGAAGGATTCGAACCGATGTGTGGATTCGAGTTCGAACCGATGACGGTGGTGTGTTTTCATTGGATTTCGAATCGATCCTTGGAATGTCCTTGTTGAGATGCGCAGTTCGCACCGATTGGGGGATTCGAGGGATCCATTCGAATCGATGGATTCGAACCCATAGGTTATCGGTTCGAAGTCGACAACTTCGTATCGATACGAAGTGGATCGGTTCGAACGCGACCGATGCCAAGTTTAAGGAATTCGGTATCGGTTCGAACTTGTCATTAGGCTATCGGTTCGAAGCGCGTCTAACTGTATGGTTTCGAAGTGATGTCAGGATGGTTTCGAGCGCATGGGTTCGAAGCAATGACATGATGGTTTCGAACGCGTGGGTTCGAAAGGAGTTTGGACGGGTTCGAACGAAGAGGTGTTTGATTGGGTTCGAACGAAGCCTCCGTGATGGTTTCGAACCCTGTGTGATGGACTCCAAAATTTGAAATTTTTCAAGCATAACTCCGACGAGCTTCGTCCCTGCATATCTGGACTTGAATATTGAACTGCATATTTGATTGCCTTTTGAAGCTCGTCGATGGAACTATAACAACTTCTATTTGAATTGACTTCCATCATATAAACGATTCAGTGATGACGGTCAGCGATGACGGTCATTATAGCCGGACTTCGTAGCTTTGTCGTTTGAATGTTCACTTTAACTCTGCAACATTTGTTCAAGTAATGCATGGCACGGTACCACACACATTCATACACTTTACACTGGGGAACACACGGGTTCTTTGTCGTCTAACGATGGTTTCTCATGAGTTAGTTAGTTATGGAATCTTCAAGTTCACAGCAGCAAGAGATTCAAGGTACAGCCCCTCCGAGGCTAGAAGTTCCGGATATAGATCCTGAGATCATCGGTCCGGCTCCGGACGAACTTCCTGATGCGTCGTTCATTGCCAATCCATCAGATTCCGTTCCATCGAATATCTCTGAAGACATGTTGGGAAGAATTTGCTTGAGGCACGGCTTGTCACTGGACGATGTATTACTGCCGGGGCCGAATGATAGACCACATAATCCGCCAGAAGGGTATACAGCATTTAATCGCCACGCGTGTGCGGCCGGGACACTTCCCCCGTTCAATGAGTATATAAGAGAAGTATTGTCGTTTTTGAGGATCGCCCCATCTCAGCTGCATCCGAAGGGATATGCGTCGATCAATAGCTTGTTCATTGCATTTATGGAATGTCTCCATCGACCGCCACTCCCAATCGAAATCAGATACTTGTTCAACTTCAAAACCCGTGGTGATTATCCTTCTTTCACATTTCTGGAGGCGGTGAGAAATTGTCAAGTGGTCACCGGATCCTGGACAAGGCTGAGTTACTATAGGACAGAGTGGTTCTATGTCAGATGTCCTCCAGGATTTGCTCGACGATGGTTATTCAGACGTGAGTATAACCAAGTTCTTAAATAGTTACTACGGCAATTGCTGCTGAAGTGGAACTTATATTAATTTTTTTTTTTTTTACAGCAACGATCTCGCGACCCGAAGGTGAAGAGTTTAAGGAGATGGTGCGAGTACTTCGAGAAGTCCCGAGCGAAGATAGGGACATCGAGTTGCTTTTGACCGATAGGAATCTCCGGACTTATGGGCTGATTGAACGAAGGCAGAGTATAAGATTTGAGGTGGCACAAAGGATCGTTCCTAAGAAACGAGTCAAACATAAGGAGCCCGAAGTTGTCATAGCCGAGGAAGCTGATTCTGAAAGAACTCACACTGACGATGAGCCGCTGACTGAGCCTACGGATGTGGCTTCGGATGTCGCGGAGCAGAAAAAAGGCAAGGCTGCCATGGTTAAGCCAACTAAGCGGGGGAGACGGAAATCGGTTGTCATTGTCCGGCCCTCTTCCGGAGTTAGGATCTCTGAGATGTCTCCTCCGCGTACTGAGAGTCTTTACGAAGGGCTTGCCGACCTTCCAATCCCGGAAGATGTGTCTTTTCAACATGATGCCGGGTTGGAGGAGTTCCATCGAAGTCTAGAATTAAGCGAGCCTCTTAATACTAGCGAGGTCGACATTTCTGGTTGGTCGGGGGGAATGCATATTCACACACACTTCACGACACTGCATAACCTTTGATTGTAAACTTCCTGATTCGAAGAGTGACTAATTCGATTTTACTTTGCTTTTGCAGATACTATGTCTAAACGGGGTTCAACGCTTGGGAGTCTTCGACACGCTCGCAGGTCTTCTTATTATGATTCGCGCAGGCGAGAGGGGGATAGAGACTATGATCAAGGACGCTCCGGGTATCATGACCAGGGACGTTCCGGATATTCTAGTCATGAGAGATACGATTCGGACAAGGGCCATAGGCGTCGATCGCGATCGCGCACCCCTCCTCCTTCCAGAGATCCCGTACAACCTCCCGTCCGCGTCCCTCGTGATTCTTCTTGACATGTGTCGGTGTCTCAAGCTTCTAGATCTGAGGTGTCGGCGCCGACAGTTACGGAGGAACCTCCTACTGAAATTACGGGAGAAGGAGCGATTAGGCTTGCGCAGCTGAAGAGGGAATTCCCGAATATCTGCTTTGACAATTATGTCTTTCCTCCGAACTTGAAAAGAATCCCACCGGAGGCCGAGCGGTGGGCGCTTGATTATGTGCACGACTTTTATGCACAGTATAAAGTGTGGTATAAGGCAGCTGAAAAAGCGTCGGCGCTGGCCTTCGAACGGGCGGCCACCATTGAAAAATTGCAAGCCGAGTTAGCACAAAAGGATCGCATCATTCAAGTGCTGAATACTGAGGCTGAATCATCCCGTAAATCTGAAATAGAGGCCACCAAAAAAGCCGATGAAGCCCAGGCAATCATGGATAGGATGAAACGCGAACACTACGCCACGGTTGAGGACATGGGTCATCGAAACACATTGGTTACCGCAGAGAGGGACGCAGCCCTGAAGGAGTTGAACGAGCTTAAGTCAAAATTTGCTGAAATCGCCAAGGAAAGGGATGATGCGAATAGCGCAGCTCAGGAGGCGTGTGACCAAGCTGTGATTCTTCGCACCGAAAGGGATGCTGCGGTTGCGAAAGTTCAAGCGGTCGAGATAGAGGTGGAAGAAAAAGTTCGACAAGCAGAGGCCAGGCTAGAGGCCGATATCGAAGATTTGCTTATAACTTATAACGCCAACGTGTTAAAACACCGAAATTTAGCCTGGCTTCAAGATTATCCCGTTCACCTTCGCAGCGCTTGGGAGCGATTGGTCGAGGAAGAGGGGGAAGCGCATCCGGGCGAGTCGGTTGACCGATTTGAGCTTGAGAACCGGTTATTAACTGAGGATGAAAAGAAGGTCCTTCACGATGCTATCATTGCCCATGAGAAGGAGGTGATGGGTGGTCATTCCCTGGAAGTTGGAGAGGGATCGGGCGTTGAGCACCATGCGGATGTCATCGAAGTCACCACATCGCCTTTGTCAGTGCCTGTGTCTGCGGTCAGCTTGCCTGTTCCTGCTTACGACCCGGAGCGGCCGCACTTATCTCCCATCCATGAGCACACTCCCGAGGTCGTTCAGCCGTCTGCGAGTCAAACTGGAGAAGGTATTTCGAAATTATCTCAAGTGTTCTCTAAATAAAGAGCTTGTTTTGAAGAAGCTACTAATAACTTATTGTTTTTGCTTAGTGACGGAGGTTGCGCCGACAGTCGCGGCTCAAGAATCAAGCCAAAGGGATAAGGCCATCGCTACCGAGGCTATTGCTGTAACTGCGGTGTCGATCGAGGCGGCGCAGGGGAGTGGGTTATCTCTCGAGGAACAGATGGTGAGCGAGCTGCTCGGTGAACAGGGCGGTTTCTCTACAGACTTACAGTTTATCATCGTTAGTGATCCCTTGCCAACTTCAAGTTCTTCGATGCAAGCTGCGGATGCCCCCAGCCAAGCCCAAGCGACTCGAGAAGAGGAAATTTTGGCTGAAATCAGCGCTGAAATAGAAGCTGCGGGGCACAGTGGTAGCGCCGGTGGCAGCGCGACGGCGCATAGCTCAACACCTGCTAGGATAGCACCATCGGGTGGCACTATCTCAATTTCCGTCACAGATCCAGTCCCCCCTACTCCTCCGGCGGGAAGCCTCCTTGTAGATTCGATCTCTGAGGAGGACATCGATATCATGCCCCCAGCCGAAGAGTCACCGCCGAAGAGGAGGCACTCAAAAAGAATTTCAGTCGCTAGCGATTCTGACGAAGAACCACTAATAAGGAAGACGAAAAAGAAGAAGAAGTAGACCGGCTTTACAAGTAGATGTTTTGGTGGATAAGTACTTGTTTTTGTTTTTTGTTAGTAGGCCGTGTATAGATGCAGGCTCGGCTCCTGCTAGTAGGGATTGTTTTTGGGAAAACTTTTTCATATGTAAGCCCTCATTTTTGGTTAGTTGAAATAAACTTTAGCTTCTTTGTTTCAACTCTTGTTTTACTTGTGCTTAAATACTTGCAATGCCTTGTTTTCGGTCCGGTGTACTTGTGGTGTTTTTACCGTTTAAGTGGAGTTCGTTTTTATTTCCCAAGTCCGAAGATCTTGGTCACACGTAGTGATTGATGAATGATTTGAACTTCGGACGTTGTATCACTTCGGTGAGTGATTGACACTTAGCTTTCGTGCCCCCCAGTCTTGGGGAACAACACTTATATTTTTGGCAGTCGATTGCACTTGTTGCAAATCTTAAGTATATGTCCGCCTTCCGGGGACTTAGGGTAATTTGAGATTGATAACCTGGTTTGCATTCCAGGAGTTCAAGTGTTATTGATACTTGTAACATGGTTCACGCTCCGGGAACTTGGGGATGGTGTTCACATTCCAACTTGCACTCCACTAACTCGGAGTTAGTATTAACGCTTTAGTTCGCACTACGGGAACTTTGGCTTGGTGTTGGTGCTCCAACTCACACGCCGGGAGCTTGGATAAAACATGTAAGTTTGGGTTCGTACTTTAGGAACCCGGAATTGACATTTATACCCCAACTCGCACTTCGGGAATATGGAGTTTACACGGATGCTTCGGTTCGCGCTCCGGGAACCCGTGGCTTATGTTCATACCCCGATTCATGTTTTGGGGATTCGGAGTCCGCGTTGATGGGTTGGTTCACGCAGTGGGAACGAACTATTAAATGTTTATACTCCAATTCACGCTGCGGGAAGTTGGAGTCCGTTCGCACTCCGGGAACGAATTGTTAAATGTTTATACTCCAATTCACGCAGTGGGAAGTTGGAGTCCGTTCGCACTCCGGGAACGAATTGTTAAATGTTTATACTCCAATTCACGCAGTGGGAAGTTGGAGTCCGTTCGCGCTCCGGGAACGAATTGTTAAATGTTTATACTCCAATTCACGCAGTGGGAAGTTGGAGTCCGTTCGCGCTCCGGGAACGAATTGTTAAATGTTTATACTCCAATTCACGCAGTGGGAAGTTGGAGTCCGTTCGCGCTCCGGGAACGAATTGTTAAATGTTTATACTCCAATTCACGCAGTGGGAAGTTGGAGTTGGAGGAGGGATTGTCGTGTATCAATCCCTGTGAGTGTTAATGTATTGTTCTATCCCCGAGCTCGGGTTTCACTTAGCGAGTGACCGGTCTTATCACAGTCACTCCCTATTTGAATAAATCCCATCGCGCGATGGAACTTAGCTCTCCGTGCGTTGTGATGTTGTATGTCATATTCAGTAAATCACAGCCTTTGCTTGAAGAGACGGCATTTTATTGCTGAAACGAGAAAATATGGCAAAATCAGTTGCCTTATTACAAATCTAAATCTCAAAATGCTAGGATAAAATGCAAAGAAATAAATTAACAGAGAATAAATGAGCAAAGTTTTCATGTGTAGTAGCGACGAAGACTTTCGCTATTCCAGGCTCTCGGCAAGACAAAGCCGTCAACCGTTGATAATTTGAACGTGCCACCTCCGAGCTTTTGTGAGATAACATACGGCCCTTCCCAATTTGGCTTCATATGCGAAGGGACCGGATAAACCCTTTTGAGTACAAGGTCGCCAAGTTCAAAGGTTCGCGGACGGACCTTAGCATTATACAGCCGGGCGACTCGACTTCGATATGCGGCTGCCCTCAAATCCGCCTCTTCACGCCTCTCATCCAATAAATCCAGAGATTGAGCGAGCAATATAGCATTGGTCTTCGGATCATAATATGTCGCACGATGGGAGCGCACTTCCAATTCGACTGGGATAACGGCCTCTGAGCCATATGACAGAGAAAACGGAGTGTGGCCAGTTGCAGTTTTGTGAGTTGTTCTATAGGCCCATAACGCCATAGGGAGTTCGTCGACCCACTTGCCTCCGGCCTTTTCCAGTCGTTTCTTCAATATTGACTTTATGACTTTATTAACAGCTTCGACCTGACCGTTTGATTGAGGGTGTGCCACTGCGGAAAACTTCTTATTTATGCGAAATCGTTGACAGAAATTTTTGAACTCGGTACTGTCGAATTGAGCTCCATTATCCGTGACGATAGTATGAGGTAGACCGAATCGGCAGATGATGTTGCGCACCACGAAGTTGATCACTTTCTTCGTCGTGATCGTTGCAAGAGGCTCCGCTTCGGCCCATTTAGTGAAGTAATCAACCGCGACGATGGCGTATTTCGCGCCACCTTTGGCTAGAGGCAATGCTCCAATTATGTCGATCCCCCATACTGCGAATGGCCAGGGGCTAACCATTTGGGTTATCTCAGCAGGTGGGGCTCTTGGAATTCGAGCATACTTCTGGCATTTGTCGCACTTTTTGGCGTAGTCTGATGCGTCTCGATTAACGGTAGGCCAGTAATATCCGTATCGGAGTACTTTCTTGGCGAGTGTCTGCCCCCCGATGTGATCGCCACATTCTCCCTCGTGGACATCGTGTAACACTCGTTTGATTTCGTCGTGCGCGATACATCGGAGTAGAGGGACAGAGTATCCCCTTCTGTACATAACCCCATTTTGGATGATAAACCGTGAGGCCTTTCGAAGGACCTGCCTCTTCTCACTTCTGCACTCAGGCAGCGTCCCATGTTCAATGTAGTCTCGATAGGGGGTCATCCACGACTCCCCATCGGTGGTAGCTTCGAATGCATGATTGACCTCATTCTGATCGATGCTCGGGGAAGATAGGGTTTCCACAGGAACAAGCCCCAACTGTTGGGCTTCGCCCGTACTTGCCAACTTCGCCAACGAATCGGCCTTCTGATTGTGCTCCCGAGGAATATAGAAAATGGCATAGTAATCGAAATGATCAAGAATTTTCCTGACTTTAGATAAATAAGCCGCTAGTCTCCGATCCTTAGCTTGATACTCACCTCGGACTTGGCATACGATCAATTGGGAGTCACAATACACCTCCACAGCGGCAATTCTCAGGTCGTGGGCCAACTTCAGCCCAGTGAGTAAAGCTTCGTATTCAGCCTCGTTATTAGTTGCACGGAACTCGAACTTCAGGGCGTAGCATATAGATCGGCCTTCAGGAGTTTGGAGCACTACCCCTGCTCCCGAACACCGTTCATTGGAGGCGCCGTCAGTATATAACTTCCATATGTGCGTAGGGGGTTCGCTACTCTCAGGTAATCCCTCGGATAAAGTGAATTCAGCAACGAAGTCTGCCAGAACTTGACCATGTATGGCCCTTCTTGGAGTATAAGCAATGTCAAACTGGCTCAATTCAATATTCCATTTCAATAACCTACCAGACGTATCAGGCCGCGTGAGGACCTGTCGTAACGGCTGGTCGGTGTACACGGTGATAGGATGAGCTTGGAAATACGGACGGAGCTTTCTTGAGGCAACAACTAGACAATACGCCAGCTTTTCCAGCTTTGGATAATTCCTCTCGGCTCCGGTCAACCGCTTACTCACGTAATACACCGGTTTTTGCACTCGATCTTCCTCCCGGATTAATGCCGCACTGATTGCGCTTTCAGATACCGCCAAGTAGAGATATAATTGCTCATGATCAATAGGCTTCGAAAGAATCGGCGGTGTGGAAAGATGTTGAACCAATGACTGAAACGCACCTTCGCATTCTGCGGTCTACTCGAAGTTTCGTTTCCCTTTCCGGATCAGATCGAAGAAGGGGATGCATTTGTCAGTCGACTTCGAGATGAACCTACTCAATGCAGCGACTTTCCCATTAAGGCTCTGAACTTGCTTTATTGTCCTTGGAGTTTGAAGATTTCTGATGGCCCAAATCTTCTCGGGGTTAGCCTCTATCCCTCGGGCGTTGACGATGAACCCAAGGAATTTTCCGGACGCAACTCCAAAATGGCATTTCAGCGGATTAAGCTTCATCCCATATCTCCGGAGGATATCAAACATTGATCCTAAGTCCTTTACGTGATCAATAGAATGTCGTGACTTTACTAACATGTCATCTACGTAAACTTCCATGGTCTTTCCAATCTGATCAGAAAACATCCGGTTAACCAAACGTTGGTAGGTTGCGCCGGCATTTTTTAACCCAAAAGGCATGACTTTGTAGCAATATAGTCCCAGATCAGTCACGAAGCTCGTATGTTCTTGGTCAGGCACATGCATGGGTATTTGATTGTAGCCCGAGTAAGCATCCATGAAGGATAACAGTTCGTGTCCGGCGGTTGAATCAACGAGCTGATCGATTCGAGGAAGTGGAAAACTGTCCTTCGGACAGGCCTTGTTCAAATCGGAATAATCGATACACGTTCTCCATTTCCCATTTGGTTTCCGGACAAGTACCGGGTTTGACACCCATTCCGGATACAAAGCGTCTCTAATGAACCCGTTCGTTTTCAACTTATCCACCTCCTCCTTAAGGGCGGCAGATCTCTCTGGATCCATACCACGCCTTTTCTGTTTGACAGGGATATACCGCGGGTCAATATTCAAAGTGTGGCTCGCGATCTCCGGCGAGATCCCACACATGTCGGAATGCGTCCAGGCGAACACATCAAGATTCGCCCGGAGAAATTCAACCAATTCCTGTTGTGCCCCCTGGCTTAATTGAGACCCAACTTTTAACATTCTCGAATCATCGCCATCATCTTCGATCGGGACATTGATAGTTAGCTCAGCCGGAGAAGCCTGACTTTCTGTAGATTTTTCAGTGCTGTCGTCGTCCCTTGGGTCAAGGTCTCTATGGAATTGGTTGGGGTGCCCGGGCCGAGGTCCGAGCACCAATTGTCAATCATTGGCAGAACGGACGCAAAGAGATTCCTCTGCGCCCTTACCTTTCTCCCTTCGCTGCGCCTCTCGCAGCTCCGCAACATAACAGGCTCTTCCAGCAGCCTGATCCCCATGAACCACACCGATACCACAATCAGTTGGAAATTTCAAAGTCAAACACCACGGGGCGATGGCTGCCCGAAATTCAGCAAGGGCCGGTCGGCCCAGGAATGCGTTATACGGTGAATGTATGTCCAAAACAACAAATGGCACGATGCGTACTCTTCTGCACTCACCGATCCCCAACTCCACGGGTAACTCCACAACCCCTGTGGGTATATTAGCACTTCCATCGAAGCCGTGAATCCTGGACTGACAGGGCTTCAGGTCTTTGGCTTCCATTTTCATCTGATCGTAAGCTCTCTTGAACAAAATATTGACTGAACTCCCACTATCCACCAGTATCCTCTTCATCCAAGCAGGACCGACCTGGGCGGATATAACAAGTGGGTCGATGGTCGGGGCTTCGACCTTGTCTGCATCGCGGTTCCGGAACACGATGTCATCTGCCATCGTCTTTTGTTGTTTTGCCGGAGCCCCTTCGTCGTAACTACTGCAACATTCGAAATTCACATGCCTAACCGAGCTAGCATATGACTCCATCTCTTTCCAACTCGTACCTGCTGGATGGGGACCACCACTAACGGTGTTTATCACTAGCCTTCCGCCTGTTCGGGCGGGTTCTTCTTGCCTTGGCTGGTTTTGCCGACTGTTCTGGTTCGACGGACCCGCACCTCCAGACTGCGGCGCCCGTACAAACTGATCCAATTTTCTTTCCCTGATCAACTTCTCAATTAAATCCTGCAAGTGTCTGCACTCGTTGGTGTTGTGGCCGTAACTGTCATGAAATCTACAAAACTTGCCTGTTTGAATCTGTCTCTCCGACGACGGCTTCGGAGTAGGCTTCTTGTATTGCATGGCGTTGCAAGTTTGTAGATACACATTCTCCAGCGATGTATTCAACGGGGTATAACTGTCGAACATAGGGGCCCTGCGCCTCGGCCCACGGTTCTGATCCCGCTTTCTGTTCTGATTCCCGTTATTCTTGGGTTGCGATTGTTTGTTCTGGATATTTAGCTGCACTTTTCCAGAACTCTCTCCTGATTGTTTAACAGCCACATTACTTTGAATCCCCACTCCACTAGGCCCTGCATCGTCCTGTTTCCTAGACTGCTTCGCGTCCTCGCGCCTCAAGAACTGAGCGGCTTTGGAGTAGAAGCGGTCCAACGACGCAGGGGGTTTTCCTGCTAACCAATTTCCAAAATCCGAGTCAGGGTCAATCCCTTTCATCAACGCCATCAGAATCGAGTTATCATTGGGGTTAGTGATTTCCACACAAGCCTTATGGAATCTTTCCAAATAGTGCCTAAGAGTCTCTCCTGGAGCTTGGGTAACGCTAGATAAAGTGTTGACGTCCTTAGGTCTTGCCACGTGCATGCGAAACTGTTCTACGAATTTTCTGGCCAACTGATTGAACGAAGAGATAGAACGGGGTGGCAATCGCGTGAACCACATTGTAGCAATACCTCCCAAAGAGATAGGAAAACTCCTACACTTGACCGCATCGTCTGCTCTAGCGGCGCTCATGGACCATTCATACTTCAATATGTGTTGATTGGGGTCTGAGTTCCCTTCGTACATCGGTAACGCGGGCATTCTAAATCGCCGAGGGGGTTCGGCATACAGGATCTCGTCTGTGAATGGGGTGTGACTCCGGGAGATTCCCCAGTCGTCGTTAGTAAATCCCTGACTTTCACGGATCATCTGCCTGATCATTTCTGGAATATCTGTTACAGCTGCGTTCTGGGCGTGCTGAACCAAGGTGTGGTCGGGTTCCACAATGCGGGATTGGACCGGATGCTGTCGACGGTCCGGATCTCGCCTCCTTGGTTCGACATTCTCTGGTGCATACGGCTCGGGAGTTGGCCGTCGTCGGTGATGGTTCTGATCTGACAAAGTATGGATGTCCGCCCCAGGCTCCGTAGCGATGGTTGTAGGACGGTTGTCGATAGTGTGTTGAGGAGCAGCGCCTCCCCGGGAGGAAGGCCCTGTGTGGAAGCTAGCAGATGGGCCGACTCGTATTTGCCCAACCGTCAATGCAGGAATGTCTCTAGTAGCCTGTGCATAATTCCCGTCCATTCGGGGTCGCGAAGGTCTACGATGATAATCGGTGGAAGCCGAACTCTCCGTGGAGGACTGGGACGCGTAATCCCTCCTCGACCGCCTGCGCTTGTGACTGTGTAGCTGGCGGGTTAATTCAGCGTTAGCGCGTAATTGTTCCGTCAACTGCTGCCGACTCTGGGTCAGTTCCTGGAGCAACGTTTGAAGCTCTTGCCTCGTCACCGGTCCAGATGATTCCGCGGGCCCGGCGACGTCCTGGGTAGATGGTAGCTGCTCGAGATTTGGTCTATCCCGGTCTTCCTGGTTACCAAGGTTAGAAGTGGTTCTGGTGCTCACCATTATGAACAGTAAGATTCCTCTCCCTAGACTTCTACAAATCTGAATAGAATGGAAGGAATTTGAATTCAAAGATCTGGATCTCTCTCTTAGATTTGCTCAATCCGGTATCGATGACAGATCCAACGAGCAGGAGAAAAGCTGGGTTTTCTCATTGAAAGCACCAAAGTGTTTGCACCAAAATTGGTCACAACACTCTTCGGGAGTCGTTGAAGAGATAACAATCAATAGTATGAACTGAATATGAATATTATCTAACAAAAACTCCAATCAACAGTAGAGAAAATGCGTAGACAAGCGATTTATAGTGGTTCGGCGTGTCGCCTATGTCCACTGTGAAGTTTTTTGATGTTTTATTGATTCTCTTTCAATGTTTACAAGTTGTTACAGCGATCAACAGCAAGTTACAACTGGAAATTCGAAATCAACAGTGAAATTATGATGGAGATGTCAATCCGGCAGAGTCTGGGCGCTTTAGAGTAAGGAGATCCCGAAGTCCCCTTTCTGTTGGCCTTGGAGCTCTATTTATAGGCGTAGGCTGCTGGTATCTTGGTGAAAACTCGGGAGACCACTTCTGGCACGTGAGGGGGCCCACACGTACGGTCTCGGGAAGTTTGGGCCCACTTTGGCATCGGTTCGAACTCCATTCGAACCGATCAAGAATTCATCCAATCGAGGTGAAATTTGGCGTGGACATTCTTCAACATGTATGCAAGCATCTGTGAAAGTTTCATTGCATTTGGATCAGTAGGTTAGGAGATATGTTGGTTTCGAAATGGACATCACGACAAGGCTGTTTGGTTCGAACCCATGATCTCGAAACGATGGTTTCGAACCCATTGTGGCATGCGACTTCGTGGTGACGTGGAGCGCAAGTTTCGAATCGATCCGGACTCCTCTCCGTGTTGACCGCTTCGACTCCATGTATCTCGGCTATTTCGAATCGATGGAAGACACGTGGGTTGACCCAGTGGGTTCGAACAAGGCAACGCAGGATGGGTTCGAACATGGCTCCGTGATGGGTTCGAACGTAACATGTCGATGGGTTCGAAGCATGCTTGTCTGGTGGTTTCGAAGTTAGGTCGTGGAACATGGATTCGAAACAGCTACTCTCTGATAGATTCGAAGTCCATTGTCATGGACTTGGTAGGTATGGACCTGATGGTTTCGAAACCGAGGCATCGCGAGGGTTTCGAAGATGATGGTTTCGAACAGGAGCGCTCGGATGGATTCGAAGTTGAGGGATTCGAAGGTGATGGTTTCGAACCGTTGACAAATGATGGGTTCGAAACCCGGGCTTTCCCCTTCAAATTGAATTGATCATAACTCGAGCGTATGAACTCGGATTGCCTTGAAATTTGAAATGCTGACTCCTGTAGTCTTTCTTGCCGTGTCCTATCAATTGTGGCTCATTCTGGACTCGGATAAAATTCAGTGATATCCATGGCTAAAGGAAGTACGATCAACCTCTGAGGCGAACTGTCCTTCGTTTTCGATCAATCTTTTGGTATCGCGGCTTTGCCAAAAAGCGGGATAACAAATAGTATTGAATGAAATAATATTCTTATGGAAATAAGTAGATGTAAACCAAAGTAAGTGTTGAATTGGATTTAAATAGAAATGGTGTGAGTTATTAACAAATTCAAGTATAAATTGAATAACCTTATTATGAATAAATTCAATAATGAATTGTCAATGTTAATATAAATTTAAGAACGGATAAAAGAATAAACTAATCGGTAAATAATTGGGATTTGATTTAAAAAAAAATCAAATCAAAGATTTACATGGAAATTTGTGAAATATAATAAACCTAAGTTGTTGGGTGGAATAGTTTGAAGAATAGTAAAATGATTATTTAAAACATTGGTTGTTAAGTTTAATAAAATAGTTTGGAATCAAACTTATGAAATAAAAGAAAATGCAATGAAAGGATTGTGAATAATTTAATTGGGATGGAATCAAGTGTAAATTGAATTGGAATCAATTTAAGATTTGTTATAAAGCTCAAGTAATCATCTATTCACAATAATATTGTTCAATTGCTTATGGAAATGGGTTGTTTGAAGTAAATGAGAATTAGATAAATTCTATGAATTATTGGAAGCAAAATAGGATGATTTTGAATATGAGTTTTTTTTGCTCAAATGGATTATATGTCTAAGCAAGTAAGTTGTAAATTCCTTTTAATTAAAAGGGAATCGTTTGAGAATTGATTGAAATTAATTGTGTCGAGGATTGGAACCTTACATATGTGCTTATGGAAATATGTAATGCTAAACAAATGGAGAATATGCCGAAGTTTTCAGAATTTGAAAACTATAAAAAAAAAATTAGCAACAAAAAAATTTGAAAATTTAAAGTAAACTAATGAATGAAACTAATTTAAAAATAATAATAGGAATCAGTTATAAATGGAGATAGTCAATAAAGGTTCAATAATCAGAGTTGAAAACAAATTGAATTCTCATGAAGTTGGAAATTCAAATTTCAAATAAGAGGATATAAAGGCTAGAGTGGTAGAGGAATAATATAAGAGTATATATAATGCTTATATTAAACTTAAGAAATGAATGGGGGAATTCTTAAGTAAAATTTGATATTGGGAAAAATTATTCCATGTGGATAGAATCACAACGATGTGGATAAAAGAAATTAATATAGTTAACAATAAATGGATAAATACGTAGGATGAACGTGTATTATTTTATTCGCATAACAAACTGATCCAGATTCGAGCACAAAATTTCGGGATAGTTATATCGATCCGAGTTAGGATTTTTCACTCGATTTTCGATGACGAACCATGGATGTGGATTTTGATTGAATTCTGGAAATTCTTTATCATAGTTGTGACTATGCAAGGAGAATAACAGTTTCTGATCAAGAAACTAGTTCAGAGTCCGCACTAGGAAGTCGGGTGGACGATACTAGTTCGGAAATAAAATTGTGTGATCGAGCGATCGGATTTGATATTGCGTACGAATGGTTTATGTACATCGTACGGGCTTGATTGAATAGATGTTGAAATTCTGTAAAGAGTAAATAAAATTTGGAAAGAGTTAATATTGTAAATTTCAAAATTGAATTTCCAAGAACAGGTGTTTGGAATTTATTGTGTATTCCATATATATATATATATATATCAGGAAATTTGTGCATGATTCATCATTAGTTGTTAAACCAGTAATTCAGGAATTTGGAAGTTGAATCTAATTTGACTGTGGTCAGGAATCGGATTTGGATTGTTGATCATCGGGAGACAAACTCTCGATAATTTTAGGAATCCTCATCCGGATTTATGTTCGGATAACTAGTGATGTTTGTTAGAGTCGACTGTTTGATTTTGTTTTTCTATGAATGATATGTATGTTTGGATTGTTATTATAAAAACTTTTGAATTAACTGTTGTTTTAAATTTCGGGGACGAAATTCTTTTAAGGGGGGAGGAATGTAACAACCCGGAATTTTTGACAGCATATTTTAATGCATAATTAATCTAATTTAAATTAAATATAAGCTTGTCAATGTTTTAACTGATGAGATCTTGGATATTTAATAGTTATATATGTTTGTAAAAGAAAGTTTTGATTTGAAAATTTTAAAATAGAAGGCGTCGAAAACAATTTAAAACAAAATCTGCCTTTTACACTAAAATCAAAGAATTTATATGGTTGATATTTAATCTAGTATACCTATAAAATAAAATTGAAATAATAATGTTTAAAATAAACAAAAATAGAAATATTATATATAAATATGGAAATCTAACACATAAGTCTAAAAATAAACAAACGTAGTAATATTGAACAAAGCATGGAAATTTAACACATAATGTTAACCCTCAATTCTACGACTCAAGAACTGCACGACTCAAACAGATTACGCGACTTAACGAGTCAAGGATTGGTCGACTTATGGGAGTCAACGACTTAAGGAAGCGGACGATCTACGACTCAAGGTATGGGCGACCTAACGGTTTAACGAGTTGAAGGACTTGGTGACTTACGACATAGAGAAGTCTGCGACTTAATGGTTTAAAAGAGAAGGGATGCTTCACGACCTAAAACATCCACGACTTAAGGTTCCTACGACTTAAGGGAGTACACAGTCTGCGACTTAAGGAAGTCCACGGCTCAAGGACAGGATGACTTAACGATTCAAGAGATGGCACGACATAAGAAGGAAATGTGTTAACGACTTAAAGCTGTCCGCGACTTACGATCTTGCGTGTGTCGTGAGCAACTTAAGCAAATGAAGCGCTGCTCCTTACTTAACACGGTGGCCTCTTAACTCGTACACGATTCAGGACTTCGGTTATTATCTGAAATAAACAAGCTTACCAGTTAAGCCACAACTCACGACCTAGCTTGAGTCGTCCACGACCTAGAGCTACTGAGTACAAGTCCGATGCCGCGTTACTTATAGAAGAGGGTGTTGACTCGTGGGCGACTTAGGACTTATACAAGTGAACCTTTGTGCGACCATGGGGGCTAAGCCAGATAAGTCGGCCATGACCTACCATAAGTCGGTCACGACTTACGAACCAAGGGGAAATTTCCCTATAAATACCAACCTACCTCAAGCATGAAGGGGACTTTTGGACAATCTCTTCAAGCGCCGATACTCTGCCAGTTTCTAAACCAACTCTATACTTGAAGTTTCGAAGAACACTACAAGCCACTATGAAATATTTTCGCACATCCGACATGGATTCGAAGACTTTCATCTACATCGAAGCTTAAGCTACTTGCTCAAAGTGTTTTGTAACTAAAGAGATTTGTACTTGAAGAGCATTGTATCGTTTTGTAATAAGATCAGTAATAAAGACACTTAAAGTGGACGTAGGCTACTCCTTAAGCCGAATCACTATAAATTTGTTGTCTCTTACTGTATTTTCTGTTATCTTAGCTGATATTCTGTTCCCGAACCATCGGGTGGTGCTTTCACACTCACATTTCACACACCGGGGTGTTAGTGTTCGATTTTAAGCGTTAACACATAAATATAAAACAAAATAAATGGTTATAAATATAAACATAAAACTAGTATAAAACATAATAATAAATTATAGAATATAACTGAAGTAATAAATATACGAACATAAGTTATAACTTAAACTATATAAATACAAGGTATGAACATGAGAACACTATAATATTAATATAGGTATAAATGAACAAATAAATGAATTTTTGGTAATAAAAATTTAAATATATTGATGCATAAGGAAACAAAAGATCTTACTTCAAATATAATGAAACAAAATTTGTGTCTTGTACAAAATAAAACATATTTCTGTACTAAACATATATGTGCTGTTATACAGTTTATATTGATGCATAAGAAAACAAAGTTCACTTCAATATAAAAACAAAAGTCTGTGTCTATACAAAAATATGCTAGCCGAATTTGATAAGTATCTTTGTACAAATTGCAACTCAGCAAACCATTAAATACTTGTTGTCATAATTAAAAGCAAAATCATTAATTAGCCTGACATCTTGTTTAAGTATAGTACAGGCAGCCAAAATCTTCTTATCACCTCATTCTGCAGGTGTATATTATTTAACCAATAAAAGAAAGGAAAATATATATGCAAATATTAACTGGCGAGGTATAACCTGTAGGTAGCTTCTATATATATACACCTATATACTATGTTCATTTATAAAACTTGATCAAAACCTAAAGTAAACCTGAGAATACATTGTTTTGCTTGCAAACACAAATTAATTCAAGACAGAAAAAAAGAAAAAAAAACTGAGAAAGAGAAGGTTTCAGGGAACTCCACTACAATTTCATCAATACACCTTGTTTTCTGTTCAAGTTGTTACTTGGTGTGTAAACATATTTCTAGAAATTTAAACTAGATGCTTAGATCATAAAACCTTATGCCTGTTATATACTGAATATAAATGCTCTGTGTTAAATCTTGTTACTGGAAGTTCCACTATGGGTTAATCTTCAATATTTTAGATTTTTGAACAAGGAAAATAGATAAAGATTTATACTTTATCTTGTAAACCATTTAAACTATGATTTTTAAAACAAGATAGGATGTTTAATCTTTAATTAGAAATATAGACCTTGTTTGATGCTTTACAGTAAGACGTGGACTCTGCATATTTAAGTTTACAGTAAGAAACCAATATGTGTAAAAATTCAAAAACTTTAAATTGATAATTCAAATTCACATATTAAATAAACATACGAAGTTAGGATTTTTAAAAGTGAAATGATAATTTTTAGATCAAAGTTTGAGGTGCAGTTTCAAGGGAAGTCGAAAGTTGATTTTTATCAATATTGGTTGATTTAACCAAATTTAATTATGGAAGTTTCTATGAAGCAAGATTGAAGTTGTATTAACACTAGAAAAATGTCAATTTATTTTTCAAATGCATAACTTTTGGGTTTGAATCAAAAATAGGGTTTAGTGCTTTCATTTTTCAATGCTCTTAAAAATTGTGTTTCGGCATCATGAGTCAATCGAGTGGAATGCGAGTTTAGGGGGAGTTAGGTGGGGATGTGAGCGACGTACTGGTGAAGTTTTATCACCTCTGGTGATGGATGGCGGCCGCACGAGGGAAATTTTGGGAAGGGGTTGGTGCCGCATGATCGAGCTTCAGGAAATTCTTTTCCTTCGACCGAATCGAGATGATTTGGGTGTTGTATTCGTATGAGATGTCGGTTTGGGCTTTGTGGGGACTGTTGTGGGTCGCCGGAGGCAAGGCGAACCACCGTGCACGTGCACGGTGGTGATGGATGTCGGGTTGAAGTGGCCATAAGGGTCGCGTGATCACTCTCCTGAGTCGTGCTCGTGTTGTTGCTGGGTTTACTCCGGGTTCGCGTTCGAGTGGAAGGTTCTGATGCTAATTTTAGTTTACCTTAAAACCTTAAACTTAATTACAGGAAGAAGAAATAAAAATATGAAGAAGAAGGAGTTGTTCAGAGGTGACTCGGGACGTTGCGTGAGAAACTCGAATCAACACTCGAGTGTGAACAGGGTAATTCTCGGGTTTTTAGGGTGAGATCTCGGGTCTGTTGATTTTGAGCCTGTTGTTTCAGTTGTAATGTTTAACAAAATTTAGATACAATTTAATACTAGTTTTATTATGGAAGTAATGTTTCACAATGGTTCAAATTCTTAGCTGCTATTTTAATTATGGAATTAATTTAAATTAAGTAATAGGTTAACCAATAATTAATGCTGTGGTTAATATTATATTTGATAACACAATTTAAAAGAAGACTTTTACATATTTAATTAAGTTGAATACATAAGATAAATAAATCATTAACAATTACTTTTAAATTAGAATTAACGGTAGATTAATTCTTGGTGGAAGTTGGTTGAGAGTAATTGCTTCACAGCAAAGATCGAGTAAATAATTAAGAGAAGGGGTAAATTTGGAAATTATTTACTTAAAGTCAATTTTATGAATGATTAATAGTTGATTAGTCGAGTAAATTAATTAAGAGTAAATAAATGGTTAAGTAAGTAATTAGCAGTAATTAAATGGATAATTAAGTTTAATTAATTGAGACTATTAATTAAATGATTAATTGAAGTAAATAACTGGATTAAGAAGAAATTAAGTAACTGATAGTGTGAAATAAATAATTATGTAATTAGGATTTAATAGTTGATTAAGAAATCATTTATCAGATGATTTGAAATGAAATAGAAAATAAATTGTTAATTAATGATTAATTAAATAGAGTTAAGAGGTTAACTCTCAGGTAATTAATTCTAAATTGAATTAATTACAAATAAGATTTAAGGGTAATTGTTTATGGATGATTGAGTAGAATATCTGCTTGTGATATTTATTTGATGATGTTCTGTGATGCTCTGTGATATGTTATATTATATCTTTGATGCTTGTATATGTTTTATCTGCGATAAATGCTATGTTAATTCAACTGTTAGATTTAAATAATTTAAACTGTTTAAGTTAATTAGACAACTTGGCCCTTAAAATGGCAGTTGGATTTCGATGAGACCGGGATCGGAAGAATCAATTTTGATTCTCTGAAAACCACATCGATCCAATTTAAACGTTAGGTCGTGAATCCTGAAATGAAGATCGAGATGGTGTTTTCAGAATGCAAGGGTTATCGTCGTTGACTTTGAGGGTGATTCCAAAATGATTTTAACGAGATAATGCCTTCGGTTTCGTTCGAACCCAGAACGAACTTGTATGGATTGAATGCTTTCAGCACATCGTTAGGTGGACGACGAGCATTCTAAGTGATATGTTCAATAAAGGTAATCGCAGCCTCAAGCATCATCAACCGGGAATGGCTAAAACAGGGGAGATGCAGCAAGGTTAGGTGGGTCATGCCCAAGCAGGACAAGATATTTCCCCTGTCTTGATGTCCCTTTATTTTTCGGCTGTGTGGGCGTTTTGCTAGCTAGAATCGCGGGTTTTATCTTCTTCGGGACTGTTCAATAAGGAATGGTTCCAGCCTTCTGTTGCAGGGGGTCGGGAGTGATCCTTGGTACGGTGATCTAGGCCCCTTACTGTGACGGGCGGTACCCCAGTAGCCCTACCATTGATGGAAATCCATTTTCCCTACGAGACCCTACGGTTTTGATTTGTATTACCCACTTTTGTGGCTAGTAGCTGGAATTTAATGAATGTAACAATTTTGGCTATTTTCTATTTGCTTGAAAACCCTAGACACTATTATAATATCACTGGATTTCCTATGAAATGTTTTGGTTAGCGTAAGGTATAAACTTACCCGTATTTATTTGTGGTGAGTCTTAGGTGATACCTTTATTTTCAAATGTTTTTTCAAAGTTAATCAACTTTAAACCGTTTACTCATACCAGACCCATGTCTGACCCGGAGTTTATATTTTGTTTTTCATAAACTCTTGGGTACTCAAATTTTTATGAGTAGCCAAGTGATAGGTTTGGACCTTGATTTCTGGAGGAGCTCGGAGTAGGAATTTCCAAACGTATATAGCTATTTATGTAGTTCCGCTGTGTTAGTTGATGTGTATTGTATCTCGGATGTATACAGTGGTTGATGTATGTATATGACTGTCATGTGTATTGATATTGTATAACTCTGATATATGTAAAACTATGAATTATTTATGTGATATATTATATTTTATTCCGTTCCGCTGTGAGGTTTAGACGTTGTTGTTCTTTCTTTCTCTTTCTTTTCTATTTTCTATCCCTTTCTTTGTTAATGATGATACGTCTTTCTGGTAGTAGAAGTGCGGGTCGTTACAACAGTTGAAATTTGGTCTAAAATCGGGAATCGTCCGGTTTAGTTCCAAACCGGAACGTCTCGGTGACAACGGAAAATCAAGGTGAGTGTTTTGTAACGCTCACAACGTACTAGAATATCTCTATGCTAGTTAAATTTGACAGTATGAAGTGATACAATTTTACTTGTTGTTTAATAAACTAATATCGTCATCTAGATTTGTCATCGAATTTAACGCTAGAAAATAAAAATTGACAGTCAAATTGAAATAAAAAATTTAATTGCTATTAAATTACCTGATATCGATAACTATGAAATTGCTGTGAATTGTATTGTCTGTTGGATGATGTATTTCGATGGATGCTATTGGTTGATATTTAAATGTTTGGATGTTTATTTTCTTATATATATATATATATCCTGTTATGCATACATATGACACTGTGGTTTGATTTAAGTGACATATATTCATTCTTGACATTAAATTGAAATAACTAATCACTTGGCCATAGGATAGTGGACACAAGATTGGTTAAAATTAATAATTTTTAAAATCGTTGATTTGATATTTATTTAACTGTTTCGATTTAAAATTTATAAATAAAATCAATTTATAGAAATTGAATTTATCGCAAATTGAGTTTGGAATGTTGAAATAAATTTTGGTTAAAAGAAATTGTTAAATAATTTAAGTTGAGACTTTGAAAATTTAAAATTGGAATATGATTTAATTTCGAAAATTTATTTGTTCTAAAGATTAAACATTATTTCGAGCTTTGAGTGTTACTAAGTAAAAGTGATATAAAAATGATATTTCGAAATTGAGCTTTGAATTGAATCATATTTGAAATTTGGATTTAAATTTGAATATTGAAGGATAATTTTGTTGAGTGTTATATATTGATATTTTGAAAAATCAAGCTCCAAATCGATATAAATTAAAATTGAATTAATTGAAGGTGAATGTGGAATTGAATTAATTTGAAGTCAAAGTTGACATTGATTTGAATTGAAATCGAAATTGAATCGTTTGAATGGAAATTGAAATTGATTTGAATTGGGAAGTTATAATTGAAACGGTTTGGTTTTGAAGCTGTTTCATTTTGTTTTCCGAATTACTCTGCTATATAAACCATCTTTAAATATGTAAACTATTTTAACCTATATTAACTATATTAAATTATTTTTAACCCATCTTAAACCATGTTTACTTATTTTAATCTATTTTAAATCTACTTAACCCAATTTAAATTATTTTAAACTAATTTATCTATTTTAATTTATTTTTAATTATATTTAATCTGATTTAAAGCCATTTACCTGATTAATTATATTAAATCTATCTTAAATCCATTTAACTATATTAAATTAATTTATCTATTTGAAATCCATTTAAAGATTTAAAGTAGTTTTAAGTATTTTATTTATTTAAAACTACTTTTAAACTACTTAAAACTATTTTCTAAAATTTCAAGCTGGTCAATAAGGTGAAATGTTTATGTTTAAATCTTGAATTTAAATAGGAATTGGGCTAAATGAAGTTGCAACCTAAATTGAAATTTGAAATGATTTTGAAATCGAAATGAGATATTGAGGCGAAAAATGATTTTTGAAACGGAATCTTACATTTTGAATAGATATGATGATATTTGAAATGGATTTTATTTTTGAAGCGAATATGAAATTTTAATTTCAATTATGAATCGATTTGAAATGTAAAAGAGCCATCGGTGTAATAATACGTAGTTGTTAAAGAGACCGAGATCGGATATGGACATACTCTCTTTCGATACCGAAAACCAATTTAATAACTAGTATACATGGAGTGTTGATCCAGAATGAATTGGATGGTCTGGTGAACGCCTTGACTGAAGAAAGAGAACGATATTGGATGACCTCTGACATGACTAAAATAGGAGCCGCGTTGGGCCATTGAGGTTCGCAATCTCTAGCGGACACCCTTCTTTGATACCATATCTATTACTTTTGCGATTCGATTTGGGTGCACCCCTTGATTTGGGAGTGTTGTTTCGCGGTGTTGAGGTAGCTGCTGGCTATGCTCAACATCAGTCCTGATCACGCAACTACTAGTATCCTAGTTGGTATCGCCTCATATACCTTGTCATACTGATTATCCTATTCGCGACCACTACATTTTGTTTTGTGTTATACCTATGGGGTACCCTCTGGTAACCACTAGTTTAAGGTGGGGTTTACGGTGCTGTATAGACTATGGCATTATAAAATGTGTTAAGGGGAATTATGGTAACGCCTTAACTCTATTTTAATACTCTTACTTTACTGTAGACATATTTTAATAGCGTATTGTACTACATAGTAGATAGTTTAACGGATCCTTGAGAGATGGAAAAACCCATAACATCTCTTAAGTTATTGCCATCACGTTGACACTGGATATGAGATGTCAAATCCTGTAAACATCTCTGACGCCGTTACACTCATTTTTATTTACGATTGATTTAACTTACATGAGGATATTTTAGTCCTGACTCGAGCGTTTGTCTTTTCATTATGCTCGGGTCAGACCTGAGTTTTTCAGCTTATTAAAGACCTATTCTGGAGGACGAAGACGAAGATTTGGAATACTATTACTATTATTATATTTGCATCATGCTGTTTGTTGCATTATTTTACTTGTTCAGGTGTGTATATATATAACTCTGATATATGTTGTGTAAATAATGATCAAAGTATAGTAAACAACTTCATGAACTGTTTATTTGACTATTATATTTTATCGTTTCGCTGTAAGATTCTGTGTTATTTCATTTCCTTTATTTCCCTTCCTTTTCTTTTCTTGTTTACCCAAATAACCACCTGGCCTTTTGAAGGGTTTGGAATCGGCATGTGTATTTGATTGTCGGTTTAAAGTGTTTAAAAAGGCGGGTCGTTACAGTTGGTATTAGAGCTTTGGTTTAGCGATAACCTTAGCTTTGTGGGGTCTGACTCTTTATAAATAGGGTAGTAATACCCTATGATGAGTCGTTTAGTGTATATATATGAGAGAGCGTATTTGTTAGTGTTATAAAATGTTTTATATCGTGTTGGTTGATTTGTTGAGTGGCTTATGGATCCTGGTCAATACGCGTAATTGATGTCATTGATAGGAATCTCTAAACACTTAAACAGAACAACTCGACAAAGTATTGTTTTGAAATTAGGTAAATGAAATAATTTTGCTCTAATCATATTTTGTATATAAAGAAAATTTTCAGAAATTATTGTGACCTATCTAGCTTACCTGGTTGTTAGTAATGATAATATTGGTTATTACCATTAATTGGATATTGTAATTTAATAAATAAGGTGAATTACTAAATGAACAATGATAAAACACTTGTGGAATGTTTTAAGAAAGAAAATCCTATATGAATATTTTATAAAGGTGACCTATAAATTAAAATAGATTTAAATTGGAAAATACTGAATTTTAGACCCGGAGGTTTTGACAATGGTTCTCAAAGCGTTGAACAAAATATATCGTGATATTAGTTGGAAAATATTTATGAGAAATATTTTGAAAGGATTTTTAAGAAGGAATGAATTCAGTACTCCTCTCTTCTGTCGCTGGAAAATAATTTCGGTGATGACTGCACAACATCATCGACGTTCATTTTCGAGTCTCAAAGTGGGGGAGACTTCTAAGAAGCTTTGCTTTTCTTCGAAATTATTTTGGGTAAATGGGTTTTGGTTTAAACTCCAAAGGTATGATTTGATATATTAAAGGTATAAGTGTTCAAACGATTTGAAAAGAACCAGGCATTTAAATTTCTAAGTTATGTTAATTAGTAATTTTCAAATTATTTGGATGAAATGTGAATAACCAGAATTTTTGAATGTGACGATAGGGATTTTTCGCGCTCGAAAATCAAAATCCATACTTTACATCGTACTCGAATGCCGCAGATTCGAGCGTTCAAATCCGAGTCGTCGGAGCTTATAACAACATTAAGCAAACAACACAGCGAAATAAAAGAATAATACATTGATATATAGCTTTGATACCATATCCGATACAACAGATGATCCAATAGATATCAATATACATCAGAGATACAATAGAATAGCGGCGGAAAAGAAAATAGATAACATTAGCAAAGGAAAAATAACTCCAGATAGTCTTCAAAAGAGAACTCCAGCAGCAGCTCAAACCAACATCACGTTTCACAAGACAAGAAAGTCCTGTCCACATCGAAAGACAGATGTAGCTCCAGATAACCTACTAATCTAACTATCTAAAAAACCCAACTCTAGACTGCCCGTGTAGAAAAAATTTGAGCACCCAGAGTTTAGGAACGAAATAATAAACTCTGGATTAGTCATGGGACTGGTGTGAGCAACAAAAACTGTTTATCTTTAAAAAAAACAACGAAATATTTAAAATCAATTCGCAATGCCTTTTAGAAATGCGACTACCATAAGGCCTCCCATACACACACAATGCAAACGCGGAATCGGAGGAGATTTCTCTTTATGCTAGTCAAAGATGCATGATACGCATTAAAAGAAACATTTGATATTATCGCTAGTGCATAGTGTACAAAAAAATCATTTCGAAAGTAAAGATATAGATCTCAGCCAGCATACGACCATTATCGTATGTCTACTATAGCTACCATGTTCAATAGAAGGTTATCGCCACATTCCATGGCAGGTTATACAACTAAACCCGTACAAGGATCGTATTGGATGAATGGATTTCCAACAAATGGTCAGGCCAAGGAATTTCCTATTGCCACATGGGAACGCTACTGGCGGGACGCCCCGAGAACCAAACCGGATCTCTGCCAATTAAGGCCGGCTACCCCCCTTCCAGGGGAATATACAAAACCTCAGATATGGCACTCCCGGTCCTTTGGGACCTTTAAACGAGAGCTCTCTAACCAAAAACATCACACAGTAAATAATATAATGTGTCCACATAAGTAAGTATCTGGGCTCCATACCATGATACTACCCTTTTCCAGAAGGAATGGTCATACCCTAGGGAAGCTACCCCTGAAACCTGGCCGCACAATTCCTGTTTCGACCATTACCGTTTTGAGGCTCAACGATGTCTCGTCCACAAAGCCACTTTTTGCAAAAGCCACGCTTTGATCAACAAATGATCAACAACACTCAGCACGCCACATTACCAAGTTGGGAATATATCGCTGATAACCTTCAACTACATAACCTCTGAGCTCGTACGTCTCAGAGAAGGGTGTTAATGCTATGAGAATAAATTCTCCGCCACCAACAGAAATGTATTTCAAAGAAATCTGCTTTATATCTCAAAATGTAATGTCTGACATACAATCCATACAAGTCTGCTCCGGGTTCGAACAGAACCGAAGGCACTTCCAAAGAAGTCCTTGCAAATCCGGATAATCCCTAATCACGTCCGGATTTCCCAACACACATGGAGTCTCTATACCAGGGACCAGTCGATGCAAAGACATTCGACGAGTTGTCCTTTCATTTTCGAAAATATCTGGTCTTCACCACCGGTCTTTAATTGCTATCCATAACGACGTTTCACATATTCGGAATGGGATATACGACACAAGGTGCTCTCCCGGCTAAACTGAATAAATGAGCGTAATATTTATAAACATATGGATATTGGATTTCAATTAAGTCACAACTTATTACCCAAAACTTTCTTTAAATGGTTAAACAAATTACTATTTCAAATCTTTAAACAAAAGATTTTAATTCACAAAGTTCACCCAATTTCACAAAGATTCATTCACGGATTTTAAAACAATTTCCATTTAATTAGATTAACTCATTCAATCTTTAAATCAAAGATTTAACTTATAGCTTTCAAACCGTTCTTATAACTTGGAAAAGTAATTTCATTTTTAACTTGAAACCCCTTTAACACAAATTGGAATTTCATGTCTTATGTGAAAGCTTTTATTATTTGAAAACAAACAGTTTTCGTTTCAGAAAAATCCAATTATATTTACACGAGTTAAAGCCATTGAATTTGAATTCAAATTCCCAAATAAATACATTTAAAATAGTTTAACCCATATATAACTGGTATAACATCTTTAATCCCTAGTTTCGAATCATAGAATTTAATTTCAAATCTTGTATTTAAGTTTAAATCAAATTATTTAAACTTCATACTTTATCAAGTTATTCAGAATAAATTTCATCTTTGAAATTCCATTTCAAAAGTTTTCACTTTAAACCCATTCCATTTCCAAAACATTGGAAGAAAAAAATCAAATTTAAAACAATTTTCAAAAATCTGTGACTTAATCGATTTCCTCGTGAAATCCATATTTGTGTGTGTATAGTGTGGTCCAGGGGTTTAACACAGTAATGCAACATCATCATCACAGATTAAAAAACAGAAATATAGTTGATAAGCGATATAAACTATAACACTTATCTTTCATATACAGATTCACGGATGACATACAAATATATCATAAGTAAATGAATAAATTACACACAGCTCATTTCACAGAATAAAATATCATAGATCAGATAGGACAATCAATTCAAGGCACCTCATACAATACTATCATTCATAAGTATTAAGGTCAAGTATTTAATAATCATTTATAAGCAGGATAAATTAATTATTTAATCCTGATTAATCTAATTTATTTCCAATTTAAATTATTTACTTATTAATTATCCAATCTCGATTAATTAATTACTTTATTAATGATTTCATTATCATTTAAGTGTATTTTAAACATTACACTCTTAAATTTGAATTTAAATTCCATTTTGAATTTAAGATTCAGATTGACTATCTAAAACATTAATCAAATTCAATATCAATTTATAAACCTTAAAATAAATGCAAAGAACATTTTTTTTCTTTCATAGGAAGCTTATATAAGGGAAAAGCCTTTTAACTTAATTACTTCATTTTTATTTTAAAATTTAGCTTTTGAATTACATTTTATTTTATCTTGCAAAAATTCAAGTTTTAAATTTTCATTCAAAATTCTTTTTGTAAAAGAACTTTATAAAAATTCAATTCAAATATTTATTTAAAAACAATTTACTTTTAAAAGGCTATTTCATTTGAACTTGTTTAAAACATTCAGATTTGAAAACTTATTTATATCACAAATTTTAATTCAAAGAAACTTGAATCCATCCATTTATCTTTGATTTTTTAAACTTTGGTTTTAACTTACTTTTAAAAACTTGATTTTTTAAATTCTGATTTAAAACTCCAAATCCATTATAAAATCTTAAGATTCAAAAATTTCATCTGAATCTATACTTTATTTTTGAATTTAAACCACTATTAACATCCTGTTTTCAAAATTTAAATTAAATTTAAAATCTGGAAACAGTCAGGTTTTTTTTAAACCTGAAATCCACCTTTAATTATTTTAAAAATTTATTTCATTTCAAATTTGAACTCAAAAATAAACTTGAATTCAACTTCAACCTGGATTTAAGCTTTGTTAAATATAGTTTACAAATTAATGTTCATTTGAATTTGGTTTAGAAAATTTTTTTGCTTCCAGGTTGTCTAAAACCTGTAACCACTACTGTCTCGAGACAAACCCAACTTGCTTCGAGTCTTCCTCCCGCTGCTTCGAGTAACGTACTCGAATAACTCGAGTCTTCCCCGAGTCTCACACACGAACCCAACATCGGGCACAAATGCCTGGTCGTACACGTGCACGCCACCGTTGATCGCCTCCAGGCGACACCGCATCGTTGAACATGTCAACGATCACCTACAAATCCATCACTGATCACCATTTCGCCGCCATTACTTCAAATTCGAGATCGAGTATATAAAAAAACGAAACCTGGAAACGTGAATACCCACACCTCCAAAACCAGTCAACACGTCGTCCTCCACGCTCCGACCACCGGAAGAGCTGCAACTCCGGCCTCGACTCCATCAACCACCCAGCTATCACCACACCAAAACCCACCACACTCGATCAGCCACACGCGCCGTTGTGGTCAATACATTCGACCCAGTAAAAACTAGGTCTCCATACTTCATCAACCACCCCTCGCCACCATCGGGACCTACCGTCACTTCCACCATTTTTCCCACCATCTCCGATCATCCCTCTACCATCTCCAAGAGCCCCGACCTCCCTCGATCTCGTGATCACCGGAAATACTCAAAACAAAGATTTTCAGACAAACCCAAATTCCTCTCCAATCTTTATTCTAAAAATCTAAATCTTTGTTTTAAAAGTCATGATTAAGTGTAAGCATTCAGTCCGCGTATCTGAATTCATGTTTTAAGGAGTTCGAATTTTGACAAAAATTAAAGCTTGCTCGGTTCTTTGATTCCCAGAGGCAAACCAACGTAGTTTAACTTAAATATTTTTTTTTAAAACTAGTTCGTGACCAAACATACATCTTTTGTTCTGGTCCTGAGTCCAAACATTAAGGAAATCATGTAGAAATTAATTTTGGAAGTAAGGCATGAGCTTGAAAATTTAACAGAGGTAAATTTTACAGATTATCAATTAGCAGATATCCATTTTCACCATACACAGAGCAACGCACATATGAATATTTATACAAACATACTTTTAGATATTTACATGCAACTATATTTAAAACTTAAGTTATTAAAAGGTGTTACTCACCTTTGCTTGAGAATGACAGAGCACTTTTTTTTATTTGAAAAGCCTTGAACTTTAAAAACTGAGAAGTTGTTTGCTTTGATTTTCCCCCATAATCTTCTTGCTTGTTGTTGTATAAAGCTTCAGTTTATAACAATGGAAATTCTTTCAGCTTTGAATTTGAAGCTTGCCTCAAGTTGAATATTGAAGTTTTAAATTTCGACTATGCTTTGGTGTGTCAGGTTGGACTTTGAAAGGAGGCTTTTGATTATTATTTTTTCTATTGGAAGCTGAAACTCTTCTTCTTCTTTTTTTCCTTTTTCTAGTTTTGATTTCTTGTTTCAGTCATAAACTGAAGCTCTTTTTTCTCTTTTGACTTTGCTATTTGTTGATGAACGAATGAAATAAAGATTGATAAATAAGAAGGAAATGTACATGGTGATATTATATTGTTTTGTATAAGGTGATTTTCAGTTTGCTTGTGCTAGCATTAAATGCATGAGTACTTGTTCCCATGCTTGCCTATATCTTTTTAACTTGGCTGATAATAATATTACGGTGGCTGGACATGGCATTAATTGCGTCGGTCCTTTATGTCTTCTTATTATTTCCAGCCTAGACTAGCTTACTTATTTCCAGGTTTTAAGTATATTACTTTATATTGTTTTTGTTATGATGATAGTTTAAACTGTTGAGTTGTTTTTTTCAGGTTGAGGCTTCTTATTTTCTTTATATTTTCATTTGTTTGTACCGTACTTGAATGTATTCTTATCCTTTCTTTTGCAAGCTATTGAATATATTTAAATTTTTCTTGTTTACTTGTTTCATATTACAAGTGTGCATACTTATATATATTTACAAAGTTTATTTTATTTTAAACATTTTTGAAAGACTTCATTTTCGAATTTTATAATTCATAGTTTCTTTCAAAACACACATATCTATTATTTATAAATAAATTTGAAACGATAATTTCTATTTAAAAATAAGAATTCTGTAAAGACATTTTACTATAAATATTGTTTTAAAAATAACTCAATATTAAATTAAAATAATTTATAAAAGAAACTATCTCTTTCTTAATAAATAACATATTTTATTTGGATTTGGATAAACTCAAATCAATTTATCATTTAATTTCACAATTTTAAATCAAAAATTATCAACTTGAAATTGATTAAAATTCGGGATGGTTATAGAATTCCCCCCTTAAAAGGAATTTCGTCCTCAAAATTTGCCATAGAGAGATAACGAAGATAGATGAAAGATAGAGAAACCTCTTTTCAGATCAAACTGCATATTTTCCTGCTTTTGGTAAGCCAAATCAGAATATCAACAATAGATATAAGAACGAAACTATTCAACACTTCACAAGATGCTCGGGTTATCAAATCTACGAATTATACAGTGGTATTGATTAGTTCGAAGGGATAACTAACCATTCGTAGATTATATCGAGACCCAAATAATAGATAAATGGATTTAATCTTCCACAATTTCCAAACATCAGATGTGGATTCCAAACTCAAGTCGAAATACTTATACTTTAAGGTATATACAACTTGTCCCTCTTCGGACTTCGATCTACCCAAGAAATTACAATAAATTTCAAATTTGGTTTGAAAAGAAATCGCTTTATTAATACAATTCAAATTTAGCTTCATATTCTATTAACCAATTTAACTCAATTTATAATTTTCTATTTATTTAAATTTTCAATTTCAAATTTCCAATTCATTCATATTTATTAAGGTTTAAATCAACAACTTACAAGAAACCAGTGAAATACGAAGTAAGAATTTTCTACAACGATACGTAGGGCATCACACTGAAACTTCTTTTGTAGATGGTACGAAGAAATCAAAAGAATTTGAAAAGACGAACCAAAGGAGATTGATAGAGAAAATTATTTCCACTATCATAGGGTATTCACCTTTTATAGTCGTATTCCCCTGTCCCCTATCTCGTTTTCTTCTTGCACTCATACTCACTATCACTTGATAGTAGGACAATTTACTGAGACATTCGAACAGATATCTTAGGGATTTCTCATTCTAGGGTATGCTTCACCCTATCTCTAATGAGCTACTTAACGTGTTATACTCCTGAGCTAAAGTTTAACCTTAGCTCTGATACCAAATGTGACGATAGAGATTCTTCGCGCTCGAAAATCGACATCCATACTTTACATTGTAACGAATGCGGATTTTGCCCGTTCTAAAAACGACATCCATACTTTACATCGTATCGAATGCCGCAGATTCGACCGTTCAAATCCGATTCGCTGGAGCTTATAACATAATTAAGTAAACAACAAAGCGAAAGAAATAATGAATATCAATATACAACATCTGTTACAACATCCTGATACAACAGATGATACGATAGATATCGATATACATCAGAGATATGATACAATAAAATAGCAGCGAAAAAGAAAATAGATAACACTAACAGTGGAACAAATAACTCGAATAGTCTTCAAGGCAGAACTCCAAACTGCAACTCCATCTCCAAGAACCAATCCAGAAATAGCTCGAACTCCCAATAACAATGCACTAAGCTAAGCAAGATCAGTCATATCCAAAGACTGAACTAGCTCCAGATAATCCACTGAACCTAACTATCTGAAAAACCCAACTCTAGACCGCTCGTGTGGAAAATAGTGAGCACCCAGAGTTTAGGAAAAGAACAATAAACTCCGGGTCAGTCATGGGACTGGTGTGAGTAACAAAAACAGTTTATTCTTTAATTAAAACAAGATTTATAAAAGAAAATCCGATATGCTTTTCTAGAAAATGAAACTACCATAAGACCTCCCGCCACACACACAATGCAAACGCAGAATTGGAGGAGATTTCTTCTTATGATAGTCAAACATGCTTAATACGCAGAAAATTTCTTGGATATTATTATTATAAGTGCACAGTGCAGAAAACCATTTCGAAAGTAGAATATAAATCTTAGCCAGCATAGACATTTCGAACTATGCCTACTATAGCTACCATCCAAACTGTGGGGCGCCACCATAAGTGAATGGCAGGTTATACAACTAAAACCGTACAAGGCGCGTATTGTTTTGATTGGATTTCCAACAAATGGTCAGGCTAAAGAACTTCCTACTGCCACATGGGATCGCCTCTGGCGGGACGTCCCGAGAACCTAACCGGATCTCTGCCAACACTAGGCCGGGTTACCTCTGTAACTAGGTAACTACTACTCAAGCATGCCACTCCCCGGTCCTTTGGGACCTTTATCCGAGGTACCTCTAAGCAACAACCACACAGTAAATGAGATTGGAGCAACCACATAGGTTAAATATCAGGGCTCCATACCTAATATCACCCTTTACCAGAAGGGAATGACACACCATAAAGGGAGCGACCCTCATAACCTTGCCGCATCTTTCCTGTTTTGACCATTTCCGGGGTGTGAGGTCCTGATGCAGTCTCGTCTACAAAGCTACACTTTATACAAAAGCCATGCTCGGATCACAATTGATCAACAAATGATCATCAACACACAGCAGCACTCTGCATGCCACACTACCAAATTGGGAGTATATCGCTGATAACCTTCAACTACATAACCTCTGAGCTCGTACGTCTCAGAGAAGGGTGTTAAGCTAAGAGAATAAATTCTCCGCCACCAACAGAAATGTGTTTGAAAGAAATCTTCTTTATATCTCAAAGTGCAGTGTCAGACATGTAACCATACAAGTCTGTTCCGGGTTCGAACAGAACTGAAGGCACTTCCAAAGAAGCCCTTGCAATCCGAGTATTCACAATCCCGATCGGACTTCCCATCACTTAGGGAATCTCTATACCGGAGCAACTCAGTGCAGAGACAATCGATAGGTCATCCTATTATTTTCACAAATGCCCGGTCTTCACCACCGGTCTTCAAATGCTATCCATATACGTCGAATCACATATTCTGAATGGGTTATATGACACAAAGGTCCTCTCCCGGCTAAACCGAATAGTGAGCGCAACATTTAAAACATATGGATATGGGATTTCAATTAAGTCACAACTTAATAATTCAAAACTTTCTTTCAAATGGTTTAAACCAATTACCATTTTCAAATCTTTTAAACAAAAGATTTATTTCACTAAGTTCACCCATTTTCACAAAGATTCATTTACGGATTTCAAAACAATTTCCATTTCAATTGGATTAACTCGTTTAAAATCTTTAAATTAAAAGATTTAACTTATAGCTTTCGAACTGTTTTCATAATTTGGAAAATCATTTTTGTTTTTAACTTGAAATCCCTTTTAACACAAATCAGAAGTTCATTACTTATGTGAAAGCCTTTATTATTTGAAAACGAATAGTTTTCGTTTCAGAAAGATCCAATTTCATTTACCCGAGTTAAAGCCTTTGAATTTAAATTCAAATTTCCAAATCAATACCTTTATAATAGTTTAACCCATATAAACTCATTTATATGTTGAATAACCTTTCTTAACCCTAGTTTCCAAATCTTAGAATACAATTTTAAATAATGAGTTCGAATTTAAATCAAATTATTTAAATTCCAAAACTCAATTAAGTTATTCAAAATAAATTTCATCTTTGAAATTCCATTTCAAAAGCTTTTCACTTTAAACCCAATCCATTTCCAAAACATTTGAATTCAAATATTCAATTTTTATAAATCATTTCAAAATCTACGACTTAATCGATTTCCTCGTGAAATCCATATTTGTGTGTGTATAAGTGTGGTCCAGGGGTTTAACACAATAGTGCAACAACATTCAATCATCATAGATCAAAACACAAAAATATAGTTGATAAGCGGTATAAACAATAACGCTTATCGTCTATTCACAGATTCACAGATAATATACGAATGTAAATAAATGAATACATCATTCACGACACAAACCACATAACCAAATATCATAGTTCAGACAGGACAATCAATTCAAGGCATCACATATAAAGCAATCAATCATAACTAAGGCCATGCATTTAACAATGATTTATAAGCAGGATTTCTTTTTAATCCTAATTAATTCAATTTATTTCCAATTAAATTAATTACCTATGAATTAATTATCCAATTCTGATTTATTAATTGCAAATCCTTTGATATAAATTTATTTATCAAACATTTTAATTAATTAAATTATTCCTAATTAATCATATTAATTAAATTAACCTTTTAAACCAATTACAAAATTTATTAACTCCTTAATTAATTATTTGAGAAATTAAACCTTTATTACTTAGTTTATTAATTATTTATTCTTATTTAAATTACCTAAGTAAACTATTGATCACATATTAGTTAACTTTACATTAGTTACTTTAAAAACTCAAATTAATTAAACTCTTCATTATTAATTAATTCATCTTTAATAACAAATTTATAAATCTAAATTAACTCAGTAGATTCCTGTTATCAAATTTATGAACATTCTTGATTACCTTGCAATATAATTCAATTATATCATTTATCTTTTATTTGAGAAATCTTTCTTTCATAACTATAAATAAATTCTTTTACTAACTTACAACTAAATGTTAATTTAAAGTGGAAAAAAAAATCAAAATATTAATTAAGATCTAAAACTTAACTGTTTGTTAACGCTAAAATTTGAATGCTAACACCCCGGTGTGTAAAGTGTAGTTGTGAAAGCACCACCCGATGATTCGGGAACAGAGTATAAGCAGAAAACCATAGAAAAAGCAGTAAATAACAACGATTTTACAGTGGTTCGGCTCAATAGTTTGCCTACGTCCACTCTGAATATCTTTATTGATGATTTTGTTACAAGTTGATACAATTCTTCCCAAGTACAATACACTTTGAACTACTAAACACTTTGAACGAGTAGCTTAAACTTCAATGTGAGCGAAAGTCCTCAAATCCATGTCGGATGCATGAGATTTCTTCTTGAAGTTGTTGATAGCGTTCTACGTGTCTTGAAAGCTTTGAGTGTTGAGTTGGTTTGGAATGTAGCAGAGTATCGGTGCTTGGAAAGAATGAGCCAGAAAAAAGTCCCCTCCATGTTGGAATTCATGCCGCATTTATAGGGTTTTCTGAACGGGTCTTAAGTCGTTTACGACTTAAGGTAAATCGTAAGTCGTGGGTTACGACTTAGGATAGGTTGTAGGTCGGCAGCGGGTTAAGGTGTCAGGATTTACGGCCTAGCCGGTTCGCACATGTCTACTTGTACTAACTGTTCGGTCCTTGTGTCTTATGGAAAGCAGCAATTAAATCACTAAGTATAACGTCGTGGGCGACTTATAGTAAGTCGTGAAGGCTTTAGGTCAACGGCGCTTTAACCCTTTAGGTTGTGTAGTCCCTAAGCAGTTAAGTCGTCCAACCACTACAACAAAAATACCCTTTAATAGCGTTTAAAAAACGCTATTAGAAGCTATTATAGCGTTTTTTCTTACGCTGTATATTAACATGTTGTAATAGGTCAGTGACCTATAACAGCAACATACAAAACGCTATAAAAGACGCTATGGACAAGGACATTTCATAGCGTTTTATGAGTGCTGTAAACATAACTTTTAATAGCCTTGGAAAGTCGCTATGAAGTGAAACTATAGCGTTTTCATGACTGCTATCACTACAACAAAAAGGACTTTTTATAGAGTGTAAAAACCGCTATAAAAACTTTCTATAGCATTATGAAACGTGCTATAGAACTTTTTATAACGCATTTTAGTTGCTATAAATATATCGACATGCTATATTATTATAGCATTTGAACGCGCTATGGAATCATCGTGTCAACCTTTTATGACACATTGAAATGCTATAGAAAATTCATCACTATCTATTATAGCACCGTCTTATTGCTATGAAAACTATTTACTCTTTGCAAAATATTTTGTATAGCACTAACATGATGCTATAGCATAACAAAGCTGAACAAATTTTCTTTTTATTGCATAGTTAGAACGCTATAAAAAAAATCTATTGCACATTTTTTGCTGTCATAACATTCAAAGCTTACAATTTTCAATTCTATTTATATATTATAACTCAAAAAACCACATTCATCACATTAATATAAGTATACAAATTGAGTCATAAGCCAAATCACAAAATATATATATCCATAATATTTCATACATGAAGAATTAAACAAAAATATTTGTGATAAAAATTAAACATAAGTACATAAATTGAGTGTAGCATACCAAAACGATACATACTAAAAATATTTTAATGACCGTCGATAAGCATGACTGATTTAAAGGAGAAAGAGTGCGACATCGTGTATCAACCTCAAAAGCATCATACAACACCTATGAAGAAGAAACACAAACATACATATGTTAGTCAATATATACAAGTATGTATAAGTACAAAAGATGCATCGCCAAAGACTAAGTTACTGAAACTAGCATAACCCCTAATGAACCTGTTATTGTGATCAATCTATACCCTAATATACAAACAGAAATCCTAGTTATGTCAAAGTATTTGTTAATTAACAAACCTTGCCGAGAGCCCAATCTACAGAGTCAAAGTATTGCACGCTCATTGTCCTGATCATTATATGAAATACACTAGTTGAATGCAATGTGACAAAATTATTTGTTAATTTTTATGTAAACATGATTAACAAAAGGAAACTTGCCTTTGAGATCAAAGGTTTCTTTTTTAATACAAGCCCACCATATTTTTTTCCATAGATGCCTGCATTAATTTAGTAAATTACTCAAAATCTTCCAGCATATAAAACAAATCATGCTGTGATGAATCCTCCAAATAATCAAATTGTTGCACAGTAGTATTAGTAAGTCAAGAGAATCAATATTTTTACTATGACCAGATATATATTTATAAAAATAGTCATATATCATCTTTTTATTCTGTCTTATTCATAAGTAAATTAAGTAATATAATAAAATGCCAAAGATTATAGAGGATTCCTTTCTAAGACTTTTTGTAAACCATATTGTAAATGAGGATATATTATGAAGTTTAAGATAAAATAGTCCTGAAAGAATATTAGGCATGGAACCAAATATACAAATATCATAATGGTCAATTATTTTTTTTCTTTCGAGAAGTCGGTTAGGAAAAATAGATAAGTACAAATTAGCTAATCATCAATTTAAATTGTTATTTTCTTTACGAATTTGGCCTAACCTTCTGACTAAGATGTAACCATTAACATATTGTTTACCCAAAAAAGACAGAGAATAATTCGCTTTTAACTTCAAACTTATTGTGTAAAAAAAATGAATATAATCTATCCACATGCATTCAATGCTAGAAATCAATTGAACCGTTGTCATAAGACACGTCATAAACGTGATATGTCATAAGACTACATAACAAAGGGAGAAAATACCAACGACAAACTCACCTTTACTCTGAATCCTTGTAGTTCTAGTAATATATGCACTTCCATTTTAATCTCTAATTGCGACTCTCTGCACTTTTGAAACCTACCATACTCATGGACATCGGAAAATTAATACTAACATTGTTATCTGCAATAAAAGTAGAATTGGAATTATAAGAATATTTGTTGATGTTAAGGTAAACAAATTATAAAGATAGTTTATGGAGTCATGATTATTTGGACACTGGAGATGACACGAAAAGAATATGAAAACTAAACACAATATAGAGCAATTAATAGACACTGTTCACTTCTAATTCATTCCACACATGGTTGTCATACTCGAATAATATCACTTTCATACAACAAACGTATGGGATATACATACCTAGGCGTCCAGGTGATGCATTGCCCCTTTGTTTAGCACTGCGATTACCTTACAGCGCTAGTTAGTTTTGAAACCATTGAATTAATTGAAGTTTTTCATATGATGTCTCAGCAGTCCATAATTCCATATAGGTAAATCCCTAACTCCATATGGAACTTGACATGATGAAATCATAATCCAAATGCATAAAGCATTCCTGTGGTTGTGGGTTTGCTAGAAAAATAAAAATTTAAATACTGGAACAACAATCTGGTGTAGTGTTGAAACTTTTGTTAAGACTTTTGTTGAGTATACAAGTTAAAAACATATAGTTCAATTGTGATTATCATACTTATTATCGGGGATATACATACCTAGGCATCTAGGTTTGGTTCAAAAGCATTTCGTGCTCTAAAACTAATGTAAATGACCTACAAAAGGTACAAGTTAATATTTAGTAGACAACATAAGAAAATTTCAAGTTAGCATGTGTTTTTACTGATTTAGCATTCATTTAATAAATATCTACTTTTCTTTTTTCGAAGGAACGGTATAAAAGTGGAATCCAACAGTAAACACAAATGATAACCTCATTGCCCACATGGAAAATATTACCAGCCAAATGATATATACAGCATTAATCATTTGCTTGTGGCACCAAAGAAAAATAACATAGATGTATGTATTTTAAATAATATAGACAAATGAATGTCAATAATAGTAAATGAAAGGTCATTGTAACGTGAAAGGACCTTATGCCCAATTGGACAAATGCAAATACGATTCTATGTTGCTACTCTTGTAATCAAACCAAATGTTATGCATATATAATGTATGGGCTTATTTATCTCTTGATACGCAGAGGAATTGACTTTTGCCGTATCAACTTCATAGATTGGCAACTGATCACATTATTACGTTTCACGCAAATAGGAGCATCACTCCAAAATTTGTACTTACACTTACATAATCATATGCTACTGAATGTTTGTTAGCGTACAACTCTTTCGATCATTGTTTATTATGGGTTTAAATCTAGTGGAAAACATATTGAATCTATGCAGCTGAACATCATTGCTTTTAGTTTCGTTCCATTTATAGTACAAAATAAAACAAGTTTGCTGAACATGATAGAGTATTAGCACTTTCCAGAAAGTGAAGGCAAGAAGATAACAATAGAACACATACCAGTCCTCCAGGAACCAAATTGTATAGAACCCTTTCAGGTCTGGTGATTTCCATCATAATCTTCCTTTCAAGCTGAGCTAAATTTAGGCCAAATGCATGATAGTCAGCAAGTTTAGCATAGAAAATAGATAATAAGAAGTTACACTTTAACATTACACATATCTGAACCATAATATAATTTTTTGGAAAATTCAGACATCACCTCTCCTAAAGAATCAAGCATAGCGACTTCTGATTCCAAAGATGAGATCCATTCTCTCATACTTGGTAATGATTAAAGCAAAAAGGTTAGAATGAAATGTCAATACTTCATGAACAAACAAAGAGCAATTAAAGACTAGCATTAAATACGTACAGTAAAAAAGGGACCTTTTCATAATAGAATTGGTGAAATGAATGTTTGATGACATGTTCAGCAGCAAACTGACCCTCAGCGCAACTCAACAGATTCAGTATTGAGTAAAAGCTCAATCTAAAATGTACCGACTAAAGAAGGAGGTTTTCCCAAAACCATGTCTTTGAGTGTATCCATTTCCATCTAACACCATCGAGTAGCATTAAATAACAACTAAAACAGAGCTACAAACCAAAAATTATAACAAGATGCAGTAAAGTACATAATTTTAATACTGCTTAGAATAAGTAAGGAGAAATATGTGTTGCATTTTTATGGCTGGTCAAGTTGTATTTGCGGTTGTAAGAAAAAAAGTATACTATGGTTGTTATTAGAACATTGAAGAAAGTTTGATCACAAATTTCCATTTCCATACACACATATATACATATATAGAGAGACACACACATAATACTTGGCCAAACAACTGTACTAGCACACATTCCCATAGAATTTAAATAATTATGTATGTATATACATGTGTATTTATATACCTTCCCATCAATCATTATTAGACAAATGTCACGCTCATCCTTACCATAACGAGCAGCTCTTCCACTCATATGTACATATTACGATATGATAGATGGATGAACAAAGGAAAATTACCAATAAACTGTATATTTGTTCGGCACAGATTTAACTTCATTTATTTTAACCTGGATGTAATCTCCTGACCCAATGTGTCTATTGTTGTCACCATCCCATTTTATAACTGATATAAACACAATAGTTTTGCAAGTATGTTGAAGCCCATAGCAAACTGAAGGAAACAAAAACAATAAAGAATCGAGTATTTTAAAGCCGCAACTTCATTAAGTAATCAAGACAAGTAGAGTATCTGGAAAATGTTGAATTCTATAGGTTGAAATCAAATCATTGTGTTAAGTACAATGCTACCTTATGAAGTACGCGGAACGTAAATGAAAATGAAAAAAGTTACATACTCTGGAACGCGCATTAGGAGTATGCATAATTGGAACGCACAGCCACAATGGAATACGCCTAGCCAAAATGCAAAACATTTTCGTAAAATTCTTTCTTACATAGAAACATGTATATTATTCTCAAAACTGATTTGAAATAATAATTCAATGTCTGTTTCTGTTTTTCACAAGTAATTGATATAACGTAAAATTGTATGCTTAAAGTCGTTGAAATGAACGTACTCGAACGTCGGAATCAACGTTTTCGAATATGATTTGTTTGCAATTTCCACAAGTAATCATTAGTTGTGAAATCCTAATGTACAGGGTTTTGGAACACGCGTATCATAATGGAATATGATTAAAATATGAATTGTGGTAACATAGATTAAGTATCAACGTTATATGTTTCTAGGATACAACATTTAAGCAGCGGTACTGATATTTTAGACAAAATGAATTGCAGTGAACTTACTGTCTCAGTAGCAAAAAGTGCTTTTACTAGGCTTTCTTAGAAGAGAAGCTCCACCAATTCCATGATTGTAGGCAGAAGCCCTGAATGGTGCACAACAATACCCTTTCGAAGAAGTAGGAGCATTAGTTCAATAGCTGGAAGAGTTTTATCTTCCTCACTCAAGCACAATATTTCTCTCTTGAACACATCTTCCACTGTTTCCTTTTCTTCTTCGGTGTTAAAGTCAAGTTTGGACATAGACATAACATGTTTCTCACACTCCCTTCCGTTAAAACTAAAAATAATAACAGGCTGAAACTACCACTCCATGATGATCTGCAATATAAAAGGAGATCCAATATAAATCAAAATTTACAATAAAAATCACAACGAGGAACCAAAGACAGCTTATCGCAAGCACGACTTAAAAATGGAATGTAACTAGAAAACACAGCAGGGTTAAAAAGTTATGTTGTACTGAAATTAATGGTTTTTTAAGTAATATTAGTTGCATGGTGGTACCCAGTTCAAATTTTTATCCCAACACCGCCGATGGAATATTCAATTGTATTATCATCTAATGTTAACTTTTGAGAAGATATAATATTGATTTACTTGCTCGAATTCAATTTACTTGAGTTTGTAACAACTATCTATCAAGGTCTATGTCCGTAAACTTGAACTCTGATCAGAACCCGACTCAATTAGCTCAACTTAACTTGCCAAACAATTTACCTTCAGGTCTGATTCCTAATCCTATTTCAAAACTTTCCGACTTAGAATCACTTCTCTTAGTTACAATAGTTTCCAAGATACAATACATTGTTCAATATCATAACTTCATAAGCTAGTAAAACTTGATCATATTAGCAATTTACTTTCAGGTTCAATTCCAATCTCACTACGATATTGTACAGAACTTATATACACTGACTTGAGCCAAAAAGAAACTTCTCAGGTCAAATTCTATCTAAAATATCCCCTTTTTTATTATGCTTAATTTCGTTAACTCCAATTTTCGTTAACTCCAATTTTCCACAAACATGTATTAATCTGAAGTCCATATATTAAATTATGCTTAATTTGATAATTTTTGAAACTTGTAGTTGAAGATTTCATTTGAAAGCTTGGTTTAAGTGCCAAAAATTTAAGCAATGGCAAGGACAAAGGATAGAGAACCAACAGTTCAAGCCGATTTAGACATTTGAAGTGAGTTTCTCTCTAAAATTAATAGACATTCAAATGTTTTGTATGCTTGATTGCAGAGTGTGTTCAAAACAATTTTTTTTCAATTAATTTCAAATATCTCTTTAAGAGGTGCTAGGGAACGTTTTAGTGTGCGTATATACTAGCACCCATTATTTCAGTGTATTATACACACACATGCAAAATCACTGAATTCCTCAAAACAATGGAAATAGGAATGATACAAACAACATGTTACTGGCAAAAAGTGAAAAACAATCAATACCTCTTCCACTCAGCTTTATACTGTTCTGGAATTATCTCGATTTTCCTCTCACTTCCGATGACAGCATCAAGAGCTTCTTTTTCCATGCTGGAGAAGTTTACGAACCACTGAGGTTTCACCATGGGTTCCACAACATCATTGCTTTTTGAACAAAAACCAAGGTTCATCTCATTCTTCTGAGCGCCTCTATATAATTTCTGACATGATAAATCTCTTTTTAGTGATGTATAAAACATGAATGGTAAAAGAAAACAGTGGAAAACATCAATAAAGTAAGTGTAGCAAAGAAGTTCTATATAATCAGTCTCAAAACCCCTATAAAGAAAACTCAATAATTATCGTAACTATCAATTTTGAAGTAGAAATTTGATTATAAAATGGCACAATAAATTCATTCAACTGGGTTGACATTAATTCTAGGAAATATTTGTGCATCGATGATTCTATGTTGTTATTTTAAAAAAGGCATGAGCTGAGCTTCATGCTTATTGTGTTGTTTCATATTATTTAGTCATGCATGTATACAAAATATACAACATAATAAATGTGGTTAATCAGCCACAATTCTGGTATACATAGAATACAAGCTCTTGATTAGAAATACAATGCCCATTAAACAATTTATGGAATTTCCTTCCAACTTGCGACTTCCTACTTAACAAGTAAATGCAAAATCATGTAGTCCTTTTTGAATCCAATTTTTAAAACATTTGAATCAAAATGTCCTAGAAATCTCCAAAATATTGTATGAAAATGATCCAACAAATAATATTTACAAACACGGACTTATTAAAATTGTGCGTCATAACTCACAAGCACTAAACACTTAATTATCTAGAACAAAACTATTTAACTCACAAACTCTTCCTGTGTACATTGCTTTTTTTTCTTTTTTTCTTTCTTTCTATTACTGTTATTTTAGTCTTATCCACAAGTACACTGAGTAAGATCTCCTTTAAATATATAATACACTATCACATCTCCGTAAATTTTCAGATAGGAAAAAACTAAAAAAGTAATAATAATCCAATAGATATTGGCGATAGCGCTGTTAACAATATTAGCAAGATACAAATAGGGGAATGTGCGATGTTTCTACATTCAGATTTGAATTATTCGACAAACTGACTATAAAGTACTAATATGAGAATAGAGATTTATTACAAGGATACAGAATAGAAATTTTACATATGCCTAAATTTACACATAAAATGATTATAAAAACAAGGATAGAGAATAGAAATTTTTACCTGAGCCGAAATTCGTTTTGTGCATGCACAAAGTGAAGCCCGATTTTATGTGTATATTTAAATCCTTCTCAAACAAACTTGTTATGAATATAAAATTGATTTATATTAAAATCCGTATATATGAAATTGTACCAACTTAAGAGCTCATACATACTCTGAAACTTAGTAGATTCGTAGTTGATATGTTTTCAAAAATTAACACATGTTCAAAGCTTCTATACTCAAAATAAAAATTCATACACATAATTATAGTTTCAGTATTTATGGATTATAACCTTCAATGTGCCTTGAATTTTAACAATCAAAATAATTTTTAAAAATTAGTATAATTTCGATATTTACGGATTAGTTTAATACTCAAAATAATCATTATATACCATAAATATATCAACATAATCTATAAAAAATCATAAAATTCTTAAGTTCAAAAAAAACATACCAAAACCCAGTTCGCGAAGTTGAAATACCGAGAACCACTTGAGTACCGCGAAGTTGAAATACTGCTTCAGCTGCCTTGAAGAACCGCTTGAGGAATCACTTGAGGAATCGAGCCTAGAAGACGCGCTTCAACTGCCTAGAAGGATTCCAGTGAATAAGTTGAGGAATCGAGCTTTGAGGGTTATGGAGACTTAAAGGTTGTGGAGCTTTGAGGGTTGTGGAGCCTTGAAGAATCGAAGAATTATGGTGACGATAAGTCTTGAGGAAAGGGTTGCAGAGCCTTGAGGTTAACGAAGAATTTCGGTGACGAGGAGAATCTAAAGAGGAAGTGAAAGTGAAAAAGGAAAAGGGGATTCGGGCGGCATAGAAAAATGATGGAGGGAAATAAAATTTTGGACCGTGAAAATTTCTCAATCGTTGTTATCAACGGCGTTAACTTATCATTGATGGCGTTAAAGACTACCTTATATAACCATTAACTAGTTATCTATAGCAAGTATCCTCCTGTGCAATCCTCACTTGCTATCAATATAACATTTTCTTGTAGTGAACCCCTTAAACTGTTAAGTCGTTGCTTCCTTAAGTCGTCCAACCCCTTAAACTGTAAATCGTTGTTTCCTTAAGTCGTCCAACCCCTTAAACTGTTAAGTCGTTGCTTCCTTAATTCGTCCAACCTTCTTAAACTGTTAAGTCGTTCTTTCCTTAAGTCGTCCACCCCCTTAAACTGTTAAGTCGTTGCTTCTTTTAACTCGCTTAATTTGTTCCATACTATACTCTTTGTGTCGTTAAGTCGCTCAATACCTTAACTCGCTAAGTCGTTATACTTTTAGGTTGTTAACTCGTGTTATCTCTTAGGTCGTTAGCAAAGCGGAGTTAACATTTGCCCCTCGAAGTATACACCTAGGTCGTAGGTTGTGTGCTTCGACTTAATTCTGCAAGGTCGTGAGCGACCTAAGGGATAGGCTAACTCGTGCGTCCATTCACTTTCCTCTTCTTCCCCTATATAGCCTATTAACCCGTTTCCTCCTTCTTTACTGCTTCAATATCCTTTTCTGCCATTAGCGACTTTTCAAGTTTTCGAAGGCAAATCCAAGGTAATCGATCAACAGTTCATCTTTTCCATTACATTGTAAGTGAACTTGATCCCTAACCCAACCGCGACTATTGCTGAAACACCAATCTTTTACCCCCTGACCCCAAATCACCTTCACACGCCTTGCCTAGTTTTTGAGTCAAGTTGCGATCGATTACAATCACCGTTAGCTACGTTGCCATCGCGATTCATAAGATTACAGCACCGCACTAGACTTATAGTGGCTTCATGATGATTTGGATCGATGTTTGATGAGTTGATGGGGTGAATGGATAACAGGCTTAGTTGAGGGGATGATGGTTTGATGTTATTTAGGCGATAACGGGTATCGGGTTGGAGAGGGGTTAGCTGGTTGAGGGGATAACTTGAAATTCTTACGACTTAGCTTGTTTTCAAATCGACCGACTTTGGTTATACACGACTCAACTTTTAGGTCGTGTTAATTTCCTGACGACTTAGGACTTAGCCGGATTCATACTTTCTTGATTTGAAGCTTTGCGAATTAACCTTTAGGTCGTGGACGACTTATCCTTTAGGTCGTGGACGACTCAGCACATGGACAATCTTTTACTGCCAAATTGTTTCCTAAGAAAATTTCATCCCTCTGTTAGGTTGTGAATGACTTAGGGCTTAAAGGATTTTTGGACTGTGACTAAATTGCTTGAACAAAAGTTTGTAAACTTCAAGATGTCGAAAAAACTTGATTGTACTTCCAATTTTAATTGCCAGAATATACTGCTTGAACTTTGTTGCGTTTCTTTACAGATTATTCTAACTTTAACGCTATCAACCTGTTAAACACAACACTTGCAGAAAAATGGGACAAATATACTGCCATCGACTGCCCACGTCAAATGACAGATTAGTTAATAACAGATAATTAACTCAAATAAATTGTGTGAATGAAGTGCTTTCATCAATTTCAAGTAAAATATTAAAGCAAAACTGAAATAGTCAATTGAAACTGACCAGCCTGCACTAATATTATGCTTGAACTTTATATTAACAAGTTTTGAAATTTTGCAATCGATAAATCATCGACTAGTTTAATTCCAGTTATATTTACTTGCTATTTTTATTAGTTCTGCATGACACTTCACACTTTTTAGGAAACATGCACCTTCACATTTGAATATCCAGTTGTTTGTGTAGAATGACTTCTCAGGAAGAAGATACAACGGTTCAGACCGAAGAGGCCACTGTAATTCCGGCTCCTCTGGTCAATCCTCTCGAAAGAGCCTCTTCTACTTTATCGTACAGAGTTTTCCGCCAATTGTGCGCTTAGTTTGGCATTGCTGAATCAGATGCCATTCTTCCCGAGAGAAGTAACACTGCTGACATAGCACCCCCTGGCTTTGTAACGGTCAATCGACAAATGTGCTTGAGTGGGGGCGTTACTCCTTTCAATGACTTTTTCCAACAACTTCTTCGTCAATTGGCTATCGCCCCATCCCAATTACACCCCAATGGCTATGCCATTTTAATGGGGTTGTGTGTACTGTTTAGGAGGACGCTTGATCGACTTCCAAGCTTTGACGAGATCTGCTTCCTATGCTCCTTTACTAGGACTAAGAATCATCCTTCTATTACCATTGTGAGAAGCGCACGAAATCGTAAATTGATCGTTGGCCTCCCTTATACTGCCCATGGGTTTTTAACTCAATTTTTCTATGTCCGTTGCCCCCCGGGGTTTTATGCTGTGTGGAGAGAAGGAAGTAAGATCATCTACCTTTACCTCCTTTATATTCTGAGTCTTTTGAAGTTTGAATTGCCAAGTGTTAACTTCATCATCATTTCTTTTTTTTTTTTAATTTCAACGCTTCCCCCTCCTTGTAGAGATCCCAGTCACAACCCAACCGTGGAGAGGCTTGTAGCAGTACCGATTGAAGAACGGGATATGAAATTTTTGCTGAACGACGAATTCCTTCACCAGTTCGGACTTCTTCACCCTTCTCGCTCCACACACCCCTGCGAGGTTCCAGACTCCCCACTTAAAGCATCAGATGCCTCGGTTTCTACAGACACCTCCATACCAAAAGGACCTGCTCCCGAGGCTTCGCTGGTGAAGTGCTCCACTTCTGTTGATGTTGCGGGGCCATCTGTCGAACTTGCCCCGGTTATTGAGGAAGAAGAGGCCCAGGGTTCTCCCCGACTATCATAGAAATCTGGCGAAGAAGCCGAAAAAACTAGCCTTGCCAAGCAGAGCAGGGACGATACTTTCGAAGGGCTGAGCGACCTCTTTGCCACCTCGCAAGAGATCTTTAAAGATGATCCTATCACTACCGGGGTTTCTTCTTCAGTAGTTGAAGCGACTTCTATCCTGCAACAGACTTCGTCGACTCAAGAGTTGACGCTAACTATTACACCCACAACCACTCCTCAATTAAAGAGTGGTTCGTAGTTTGATGCGCGTAGTTTGAATGTCACACACACTTAGAATTTTTTCGGCACTTTTATGCTTCTGACTTTTTGTACTTTGAAGAATTCTAAATTCTCGCTCTTTTTATTTCAGATTCTCCGATGGGGCGCAGCGGATCTTACTATGATGATTTCCAGCGCTACGGGAGGCGTAGCTAATATGATTACATGCGTTACCTTCCCTCTTACAGAGAATCCGATGAAGAAAGAGCCGCTCGAAAGGCTCAAGAGAAGAAGGCTCAAGAGGAGCGTTACGAAAGAAGAGAGAGGGTGGAGCGCCACGATTCTTCGTAGAGAGGCGACGATTCCCATAAAAGAAAATCCCATGATGACAGAGGTAAAAGTCATATGGTTGAAGATTCGAGCAAGCGAGCTCGACATGGTGAGAAGCACACCTCTACAACTCCTGAAAAGGTTACTGCTCATGCCTCGCTTGACATTCCTTCCGGCTCTCCCGCTCTCGGGAAGACAGATATCCAAACAATAATTAGCAGACCCAAATTCCAAGTTGGACCAGGTCCTGCCACTTTGCAAAGTCGGTTTCCACAGTGGTGCTTGAAGGGAGTAAGGTTTGACTTTGACTTGGTCCCCATTGACAAGTCTGCTATGTTACGAAACCTCGATGCCGTCAAGCTTGATATTGAGAGGATGTCGAACTGGCAGAAACTTGTTGACGAGCTCCAAAAGGTTAATCGTACAAACATAGACGCCATGCTCACTATGGAAAATGATAAAGCCGAATGGAAAAAGGTTATTGAGCAACATGACACTGAGATGAGGAGCATTGCTTCTTACAATGAAGAGCTTGAAGCAAAAGTTGAAGAACTGAAACAAGAGCTTGCTGCTTCCTCTACTTCTTATTCTCAAAAAGAAGAAGTGCTCCTAAAACAAGTGAGAGTCGCTCATGCCAGCCAAAGAGATGCCGAAGACAGGCTTGAAGTCCAGAAAAGAATTAGTGAGGGCTATGTTGCTGATATTGAAGAGCTTCGGAAGAAGAACAGCTCCCAAGAGGCGGTGATTCAAATGCTTAAGCTTCAACTTTCTAAAGCTGAAATGGAGCGTGATGAGGCCGTTGCCGGCAAAATTGCAGCTGAAGAATCTCACGAGGCAACGAGGGCCAACATTAGCTCAACATTATTTGATTTCTACCTGCATAGCATCTTGGGGCGCGGTAGCCTCGCCTTTCTAGGCCCCAAGTACGAAATTACACTAGCTGAAGTTTGGGAGGCCGCACTCGATATGCTCGGTGGTAGCGGCGCTGTCTATGCTGAGTCAGCTCTTGAGGAGCACTATCTTGATGATGATGCGCGTGCCGCACTCACTAGGGAGAGAGAACAGCTAGCAAAATTAAGGGCCGAAACAGCGGCAGGAGAATATTCAGGAAAAATCATCTCAACTGCTCCAATTCAACCTTCTCCTTCAGCCGAAATTGACATTATCGGTTCTAGTTCTCATTCCCCATCTCCTACTAAAGTTACCACTGAGATCACAAGCATACAAGGTGGAGATGAAGGCAGCGAGAGTGCCGAGGCACAGGCTTACGAAGTTGACGTCTGGGAACTGACTTCTGCAGGTAACGCTACTGACAATCTTGCCCATGTAGACTGCTCATCTGTTTCTTACGAACTTGATGAGCTTTTTGACTACTTCTTGAATCCCAGCGAACCTTTATCTCCGCTTTTTACCGACTTGAACTTTTTTCCTTCTGCAGAGAAAACGTCGGGCATTGTTCAGGCTTCTCCTCCTCCAATTATTCCTTCTCCGCCTCTTAAGGTCACTCCTCCTTCTGCCTCGCAACCCGGGTCACAAGAGGAGCAAATAGAAGCTCTTCACGGCTTAGATGATCCCGTTGCTTCTCAAGATCCAAGAGGAGAAGAAACTGAAGGAAGCGAGAGGACTCCAGAACCAACTGGCTCCGACGCTGAACCGTTATCCAAACTTCTTTCTCCAGGGAGTGGGTCTTCCTCCAAGAAGAGTGGAAAGCAAGGAGTTTTCAAGAAGAAGAAGAAGAAGGGATCTTTAACTGGCGAAGTAGAGATGGAAGAAAGTCCGACCGAGCACCTTTCTCCTTCATCCCCTACCCTTACAAGCCGGCCTAAAAAGTTGGTCATTCGGCCAGGTGCGGGCTCAAAAGGTGGGCGGAAGAAGAAATGATGGCTCTGGTTCTGTGGCTTTCATATCACTTTTTGCCTTTTTTGCATGTACTGACCGGAAATTATGCGGGTACCGGCCCCCCGCTTTTCTTTTGCTTTTTACTTTGGAACCTGTACCTGTATAAAATAGTGTTGAATAAAATGATTCTTTTTCTTTATACAAACTTCTGTCTGTATCTGAGAATGCATTTACTATTCATTTTTGTACAAGTTTCTTTGAACGATATTGCAATGAGCTTGTGGTATATATTGTTCGAGCGCAATTTTACCGATGTAGTTATACCATGCTGCCCCCATACCATAAGCTCATTGTAATATTCTATTTTATGAGGAACTTGTGCTTTTATTTTTTAGAGAATAATTATTCCACATTTGGAGGAATATTATTTCATTAAAAACAGAGTATAAATAAGTTTCTACGCTTCATCCCTCGAAGATATCACTTTTTATTTTGTGCATATACACATTTTACTTAATGAAATCTTCTATGTGGTAAAGCGGGTATTTGCAAGGTACTTCAACTTCCTTTTGAGGAATAGAATTTTCTAGAATAAGTAATTCATTCTTCCTTTGAAAGTTAAAGTGTGCCTTAAATGAGGATTTTTTTTTACTTGCCACAGTAAAGGGCTTCTTGATTTTTGTTTCTTTGAAAAGTTGCACCTTTGAGGAAGACTTTTTCACGTTTCAACGCTTGGAAGTTTTATTTCAATTTTGGTGAAACGTGTGCCTCCGAAGAGGTCTTTCTGCTTGATTGTGCCTCCGGGAGGAGATCTTTTCATTTCTGCCTCTGGGAAGAGGTCTTTCTGTCTTATTGTGCCTCTGGGAAGAGGTCTTTTTGAAACGGGCCTCCGAAGAGGGCTTTTATTTTGTTTTTCATTTCTGCTCTGGTGAAGTGAAATTCCAAAGAGCGGTTGTCGCACTTCAACTCCTGGTGAAATGGGCCTCCGAAGAGGTCTTTTATTTTGTTTTGCATTTCAACTCTGGTGAAGTGAAACTCCGAAGAGTGGCTGTTGCACTTCAACTCCTGGTGAAATGTGCCTCCGAGGATTGCCTGGAAGTTACTCTCTCATGGTTGGAGGGTCATGGCTCCTCCAATCTTTTTTGGTTGAGTAGAGAACTTTATTTTTTTTTGCGGCATATGCCTCGTTAGAGGTCTTTATCCTCCGAAGAGTTGTGCCTCCGAAGAGGACTTGTGCCTCCGAAGATGGCTTTAGTTGTTCCTTGTCCACTTGCTTATGCCTTTTCAGCGATCCTCTATTTTTTCGTTTCAAGCTCGCACTCCCTTCTCTTACAAGTAGTTTGTTTAATCCTAAGAAGTGTACTTCATTGCTAGGCCAGTTCGCGAGAACGGGCATAGGCTTCTTAATTGGATGTTTGTTTGTTCAAACTTCTCAATTTATTAGCTAGAGCCCGTTTTTGGCGAAATCATTGGTCGTTCAATTGAAGCACTTCTTATCTATGATTTAAATTCGGGACTTTTGTGCTTTCGTGACTCGAAATTTGTTTGCTGAATGATAACCAGAATCACTCGGTCTTGTAATGTGCAAGTTTTATTTTCATTGTCTGCAAAAATTTAAATCGACATTTCAGCAATACATTTAATGTGCTTTTCATATCGAAAATATAGCAAACATGTAATAATAATAATAAGAAACACAAGATTTATAGTGGTTCGGCCAAGAATTTGGGCCTACATCCACTTTATAGTCTTTCATTATTCACTTGCATCGGTTTTACAATCGCTTTCAATTAAAGGAATCATACATTCATAATTCTTTTTAAAATATTTCAACAAAGCTATCAAGTAAAGTATGGGCGCAAGTGATTGATGTTCCAAGCTCTTGGAATTTGATCTCCTTCGACAGTAGTGAGTTTGAATGTGCCGTCAAGAAGCTTCTGACCTATGACATATGCTCCTTCCCAATTTGGCCCAAACACACCTGTCGCTGTCATAATTCTCTTTAGGACTAGATCTCCAATCTCAAAGCTGCGTTGGCGAACTTTGGAATTGAAATGTCTGGCTATCCTTTGCTGATGAGCTGCGATTCTGAGCTCAGCCTCTTCTCTTTTTTCATCAAGGAGATCTAGTGCATCAAGCTGTAGTTTTTCATTCTCCGCTTGATTGAAATGGATTCTTCTATGTGAAGGGACCTCTGTTTCTACCGGAAACATTGCCTCTGACCCGTATGCCAATGAAAACGGAGTATCCCCAGTCGCAGTTTTGTGGGTAGTTCTGTATGCCCATAGTGCTAGCGGTAGCTTATCGACCCAACCACCTTTTGCTCTTTCAAGTTGCTTCTTGATGGTTGACTTGATAATTTTATTTACTGCTTCCACCTGCCCGTTTTCCTGCAGATGAGCTACTGCTGAGAAGCTTTTTCGGATTTTGAATCGTTTGCAAAAATCTTGGAATTCTTCACTTTCGAACTGAGTTCCATTGTCTGTAATTATCTTTTGAGGCACACCATACCTGCAAATGATACTTTTAGTCTCAAAACTTATCATCATTTTAGAGGTGATAGCAGCCAGTGGTTCAGCTTCTGCCCATTTAGTAAAATAATCTACAGCAACAATGGCATATTTGATTACAGATTTGGCAGTTGGTAATGGTCCTACAAGGTCTATCCCCTATATTGCAAATGGCCATGGACTGACCATCTCTGTGAGTTCAGTAGAAGGTGCTCTAGGAATTTTGGCGAATCTTTGGCATCTGTCACATTTTCGGGAATAGTCTGCTGCATCTCGATTAATTTCTGGCCAAAAATATCCGTATCGGAGAATCTTCTTTGCTAAAGTTTGACTACCTAAATGATCACCACATTCTCCCCCATGCACCTCAGCTAGGATTGTTTTGGACTCTTCCCTGGATACACATCGAAGTAACGGCATTGAGAATCCCCGTCTGTATAATTGGCCATCCTGGACTATATAGCGAGAGGCTTTCCTCAGTAGCTTCTGTCCTTCATTTGAATTTTCCGGTAAAGAGCCATTGAGAAGATATTCTGTTATTGGAGTCATCCATGATTCTTGCTCTTGGGACACGCTCATGATCCAATCAATATCCATCTCATCAATGCTTGGAGCCGACAGGACTTCTACTGGAGTCAACCCCAGAAATTGAAATTCGCCTGTGCTAGAGTACTTTGCGAGAGAATCTGCTTTCGTGTTTTCTTCTCGAGGAATATGACTTATCGTGTAATGATCGAAGTCACACAGGAGTTCCCAAGCCTTTAAAAAGTAGGCAGGCCGATTTCCCCCTTTCCCTTGGAATTCCTTCTTGACTTGGCATACAATAAGCTGAGAATCGCTGAAGATCTGTAATGCTCGGATGTTTAGTTCGTTAGCAATTCTCAAGCCAGCGATAAGAGCTTCGTATTCTGCTTCATTGTTCGTTGAAGGAAATTCCAATCTCAGTGCGTAGCATATTTACCGACCTTCAAGGGTCTCAAGTACAACTCCGGCTCCAGAACAGTAGTCATTTCTCGCGCCATCAACATATAACTTCCATTGGATTGGGGAATCATCGATCGTTCCTTCCTCACTGTTACCCTTATCTGTGAATTCTGCGATGAAATCCGCTAAAGCTTGTCCGTTGATTGCTTTTCGGGGATGATAAGTGATGTCATATTGACTGAGTTCAATGTTCCACTTTAGAAGACGACCCGAAGTCTCAGGGCGAAACAGGACTTGCTTTAAAGGTTGATCAGTGAGGATTCTGATAGGATGAGCTTGGAAATATTTCCTCAACTTCCTCGATGCAATCAGTAGGCAATAGGCGAGTTTTTCCAACTTGGAGTAATTCATCTCTGCACCAGTGAGTCTTTTGCTGATATAGTAAACCGGATGTTGAATCCTCTTGTCTTCTCGTATCAGCGCTGCACTTAAAGCATGAGATGATACTGCCAAGTATATAAGAAGATCCTCACCATCGCCGGGCCTAGAAAGTATTGGAGGCGTTTCCATTGGGCGAATCAATTCGTCAAAGGCCTTTTGGCATTCGGGAGTCCAATCAAAGTTTTTCTTTCCTTTCTTTAGGGCGTCAAAGAATGGGATGCATTTATCAGTGGATTTGGAAATGAACCGACTCAAGGCGGCGACTTTTCCGTTGAGACTTTGCAATTCCTTCTTCGTTCTAGGAGCTTTGACTTCTTTTAAGGCGGTAATTTGAGCTGGACTAGCCTCAATGCACCTAGCGCTCACGATGAAACCTAAGAACTTTCCGGACTCCACGCCAAATGAACATTCTAAAGGGTTAAGCTTCATTCCGTATTTTCGGAGGACTGCGAACATGTCTGCTAAGTGTTCTATATGATCCACTGCTTTCTTAGATTTTACTAACATGTCGTCGACGTAGACTTCCATAGTCTTGCCCAATTGTGGTTTGAACATAGCATTAACAAGTCTTTGGTAGGTTGCCCCCGCATTCTTCAGCCCGAAGGGCATAACTCTGTAGCAGTAAAGACCAACATCGGTGATAAAGCTCGTATCCTCCTGATTTGGCTCATGCATCATGATCTGGTTATATCCGGAGTAGGCATCCATAAAAGATAACAATTCATGTCCCGCTGTTCCATCTACCAGTTGATCGATCCTGGGTAATGGGAAGCAATCTTTGGGGGCAGGCCTTGTTTAGATCTGAAAAATCGATGCACACTCTCCATTTTCCATTGGCTTTCTTAACCAGCACTGGATTTGAAACCCAATTCGGATAGGTAGATTCTTTGATAAAGTTATTCTCCATGAGCCGATCAACTTCTTCTGTTAACGCTGCTGACCTTTCTGGACCTTGAGTTCTCCTTTTCTGTTTCACAGGTGTAAATTTTGAATCAATATTCAGAGCGTGTACTGCTACTTCTGGGGATATTCCGCACATATCGGCATGAGTCCAAGCAAAAACATCCAAATTTGCTTTTAAAAAAGACATTAAGATATTCTGAATTGACGCATTAAGTTGTGAACCCACATTCAACACCTTGTTTGGGTCCTTCGGGTCAACAGGTACTGGTACTGCCGTTTCCACTGGTACCACTCTATTCTCCCCTGCACTGGCTTTTCTAGGATCCATCTCTTTTCGTGCTCCGCTGTGCTCGCCAGTGCAGGGTCCGCCCTGTAATTGCTACAAGGCTGGTTCTTTGATGCGGACTGGGGTTGCTGTATCCTTTCCCATTTCTCTTTTCCTTGCTTCTCGCAGCTCTGTCAGATAACACTCCCGCCCGGCATTTTGATCCCCCCTTATAACTCCTACTCCATTGTCTATGGGGAATTTAATGGTGAGGCACCATGGGGCCAGAACAACTTTGAACGCTGTAAGAGTTGGACGGCCAAGGAAAGCATTATAAGCAGAAAATTCGTCAACAATCACAAAAGTTTGCTTGCGGACTATTTTTCTTTCTCCCTCTCCGTGTTCTACAAGCAAATCAATAGTTCCTATTGGCTGCTTTGGCTCCCCGGTGAAGCCAGCGATTTTTTCTTACGAGGCTCGCACATCAGCCATAGGGATCTTCATTTGGTCGAATGTTTCCTTGAAGAGGATATTACAGGATGCACCACAATCAATGAGAACTCTTCTGGCAATAGCTGGCCCGATACCAGCCGAGATGACTAAGGGATCCAAGGTAGGAGCTTCAACACCTGTGGAATCCCTGGCTCTGAACACAATATCATCATTGAAAGTTCTTTGTTGTTTCAGGGGCGTAGTATCTTCCAAAACAAAGACATCTTCTTCGGCCGGTGCATATTTCAAAGCCTGGGTGTACCTTTCCATCTCACCCCAGCTCTTGCCTGCTGGGTGAGGTCCTCCCGTAATGACATTGACAACAGGCCTTCCGGATTCATGCCCTACAGCCTTCTCACTTGTCTTGGGTTGATGAACAGGAGCTCGTTGCCCCTGACTAGACGAAGCAGGATTGCTGCTATTCTTTTCCACAAATTGCTGCAGCTTTTTTTCCCTTATCAACTCCTCAATCAAAATTTTCAATTGGCGGCATTCATCGGTATCATGACCGGGTTGATTATGGAAGCGGTAAAACTTCCCGCTTTGTACAGCTTTTTTCCCGGTTCTCAGAACGGGAGGTTTAGGATAATCAACAGAATCTTTAGTGGCAAGATAAATACGCTCTGGCGTATCTGATAAAGGAGTATATTCCAATGACTTGAAGGAACGAGGCTTCTTCAGATTTTTCTGTTTCTTCCCATCGTTATTTTCCCTTTTCTGTCCTACAGATTCATTCTTGCGCGGAGCAGCAATGTGATCTTCATCTTTTTCCAATACTGCCTTTATTGGTACAGGACGGCTTTCCAGGCGTATGAACTCATCTGCTTTCTTTTAGAATTTTTCAAGTGAATTTGGTTCCTTCATGTTAAGCCATTTTCCAAATTCGCTCGACTTATCGATGGCCCTCATCATATAGGTCAAGATCATCCGTGGTTCTGCATTGTCTACCTCGGCCAGTGCTATATTAAAACGATTCAAGAAAGATCTGATAGTTTCCCCTGGATTCTGTTCTAAACTTGACAAAGACATGATATCTTTGGCTTTTGAAGCATATAGTCTGAACTGCTCCTTGAATTTCCGGGTTAGGTCAGAAAACTGATCTGTAGACCGAATTGGTAGCTTGGTGAACCAAAGCAGAGCTACACCTTCCAAATATACAGGAAAATATCGGCACTTTATTTCATCAGAAGCTCTGGCACCTGTCCTGTGCCAATCATACTTATACAAGAATTCGTTCGGATCACTTGTTCCTTTGTAAGCTGGGATAGTTGGAGGGACGAACTTCCTTGGGAACTCAGCCTTTAAGATCCTTTCGGTAAACGGGGTTTTACTTGGAGCGAAACCCCATTCCTTCTCGTCTTCATTCCTTTGCATGCTTTCTTTCATGATTTGTCGAACCATTTCGGAAAGATACCCCTCATCATTTCGAGCTTTAGATCCACCAACATCAGGAAATGTCCGCTCAAAGGGGCTGGCAGCCCTCTCAGGAATGTTTCTTTCTTCAGTGTCATGAATGTTGCCAGCAAAGTTCCTTTCATTACCCGTTGGTTGACGGTTTACCCCAAGCAAATCGTTCAATTTATTCAAAATTAGGGCATTTTGGGCATTCTGAGCCTCCAATTGTGCACTTTGGGCATTTATCTGCTGGTTCAAGCCTAAGATTACAGCATCCAACTCCGCTTTTGTGACCCCAACAGGTGGAGTGGCTTGATTAGGTACTGGGGAAGTGGAGGTTCCCTCTTGAACATTTCCAGATCTAACCGATCTACTCCTTTACCCCGGAGCCATTATTTCAGATAAACTTCTAGTCTTCAGAGAGGTTACTTCAACAAACTTTCGTGGAGCAATGATGATAATTCGCCAGAGTTCAGCTCTCAATGAAAGCACCAAAAATGTTAATGCTAAAATTTGAACGCTAACACCCAGTTGTGTAAAGTGTAGTTGTGAAAGCACCACCCGATGATTCGGGAACAAAGTATAAGCAGAAAACCACAGAAAAAGCAGTAAATAACAACGATTTTATAGTGGTTCGGCTCGATAGTTTGCCTACGTCCACTCTGAATATCTTTATTGATGATTTCGTTACAAGTTGATACAATTCTTCCGAAGTACAATACACTTTGAACTACTAAACACTTTGAACGAGTAGCTTAAACTTCAATGTGAGTGAAAGTCCTCAAATCCATGTCGATGCATGAGATTTCTTCTTGAAGTTGTTGATAGCGTTCTACGTGTCTTGAAAGCTTTGAGTGTTGAGTTGGTTTGGAACGTAGCAGAGTATCGGTGCTTGGAAAGAATGAGCCAGAAAAAAGTCCCCTCCATGTTGGAATTCATGCCGTATTTATAGGGTTTTCTGAACGGGTCTTAAGTCGTTAACGGCTTAAGGTAAATCGTAAGTCGTGGGTTACGACTTAGGATAGGTTGTAGGTCGTCAGCGGGTTAAGGTGTCAGGAGTTACGGCTGTTAACCCTGTTTTCACCAACGAGTTAAGACTGAGGCCGACTCAACTGGTTACGACTTAATTAGCTAACGAGTTAAGGTTCACGACGACTTAAAAGAATGGAACGACTCATGGGGATTAACGGTTCATGAGACAGGCCGACACAGTGAGTTACCGACTCAACGAAGTTTACGACTCATATGAGATGACTCAAGGCCTAGACCGACTCAACGACTCAGGGCTTGTAACGACTCAGTGGATCAACGATTCAACGAGTTAATGCCATAGAGGAGCAGAGTGGCTTAACTAGTTAGTGGTTTATGGGGCAGACCGACTCAGGGTTTCCAACGACTCAAGGCGACTAACGACCTATCATAAGTCGCTGGCGACCTAAGCATATGAGGAACAAGCTCAATGCCGTTTCATTTATGCCACTGCCTGCTGACTCGTGATATGTGAGTCGGTCACGGCTCATCTTGAGTCGGTCACGGTTCATCCTGAGTCGGTCGTGACTCATGACTTGGTCAACAATTCCAACCCAGAAATTGGCCTATAAATACATGGCCACCTCCAATATTCAAGGGACTTTTGGCTCATTCATTTCAAGCGCCGTTACTCTATTGCATTCCGAACTACTTCAACACTTAAAGCTTTTGAGATACAAAGAATGCCTCAAGGAACTTGACGAAGAAATCATACATGTCCAACATGAGTTCAAAGATTTTGATCGACATTGAAGTTTAGGCTACTTGTTCTAAGTCACTTGTAACTCGAACTATGTTGTAATCAAAGTGTAATTGCATCGACTTGTAATCAAATCGTCAATAAAGATATTCAAAGTGGACATAGGCTCTCTCTTAAGCCGAACCACTATAAAATTGCTGTTGTTTACTGCTTTTCCACTATTATTTGCTTATAATCTGTTCCCAAGCTATCGGGTGGCGCTTTCACAATTACACTTCATACACCGAGGTGTTAACGTTCAAATTTTAGCGTTAACATTTTTGGTGCTTTCACTGAGAATTGAACTCAAGGAAATCGTCATCATTGCTCCATGAAAGGTTGCTGAAGTAACCTCTCTGAAGACTAGAAGTTTATCCGAAATCATGGCTCCGGGGAGAAAGAGTAGATCTATTAGATCTGGAAATGCTCAAGAGGGAACCTCCGCTTCCCCAGTACCTAATCAAGCCACTCCACCTATTGGGGTTACAAAAGCGGAGTTGGATGTTGTAATCTTAGGGCTGAACCAGCAGATAAATGCCCAAAGTGCACAATTGGAAGCTCAGAACGCCCAAAATGCCCTAATTTTGAATAAGTTGAATGACTTGCTTGGGGTAAACCGTCAACCAACGGGTAATGAGAGGAACTTTGCTGGCAACATTCATGAGGATGAAGAAAGAAACATTCCTGAGAGGGCTGCCAGCCCCTTTGAGCGGACATTTCCTGAAATTGGTGGATCTAGAGCTCGAAATGATGAGGGATATCTTTCTGAAATGGTTCGACAAATCATGAAGGAAAGCATGCAAAGGAATGAAGATGAGAAGGAATGGGGTTTTGCTCCAAGTAAAACTCCGTTTACCGAAAGAATCTTAAAGGCTGAGTTCCCAAGGAAGTTCGTCCCTCCAACTATCCCAGCTTACAAAGGAACAAGTGATCCGAACGAATTCTTGTATAAGTATGATTGGCACATGACAGGTGCCAGAGCTTCTGATGAAATAAAGTGCCGATATTTTCCTGTATACCTGGAAGGTGTAGCTCTGCTTTGGTTCACCAAGCTGCCAGTCCGGTCTATCGATCAGTTTTCTGACTTAACCCGAAAATTCAAGGAGCAGTTCAGACTATACGCTTCAAAAGCCAAAGATATTATGTCGTTGTCAAGTTTAGAGCAGAATCCGGGTGAAACTATCAGATCGTTCTTGAATCGCTTTAATATAGCGCTGGCCGAGGTAGACAATGCAGAACGACGGATGATCTTGACTTATCTGATGAGGGTCATCGACAAGTCGAGCGAATTTGGAAAATGGCTTAACATGAAGGAACCAAATTCCCTTGAAAAATTCTACAAGAAAGCAGATGAGTTCATACGCCTGGAAAGCCGTCCTGTACCGGTAAAGGCAGTGTTAGAAAAAGCTGAAGATAACATTGCTGCTCCACGCAAGAGTGAATCTATAGGACAAAAAAGGGAGAATAACGATGGAAAGAAACAGAAAAATCTGAAGAAGCCTCGTTCCTTCAAACCATCGGAATATACTCCTTTATCAGATACGCCAGAGCGTATATACCTTGCCACTAAAGATTCTGTTGATTATCCTAAACCTCCCGTTCTGAGAACCGGGAAAAAAGCAGTACAAAGCGGAAAGTTTTGCCGCATCCATAATCAACCCGGTCATGATACCGATGAATGCCGCCAATTGAAAATTTTGATTGAAGAATTGATAAGGGAAAACAAGCGGCAGCAATTTGTGGAAAAGAATAGCAGCAATCCAGCTTCGACCAGTCAGGGGCAACGAGCTCCTGCTCATCAACCCAGGACAAGTGAAAAGACTGCAGGGCATGAATCCGGAAGGCCTGTTATCAATGTCATTACGGGAGGACGTCACCCAGCAGGCAGGAGCTGGGGTGAGATGGAAAGGTATACCCGAGCTTTGAAGTATGTACCGACCGAGGAAGATGTATTCATTTTGGAAGGTGCTATGCCCCTGAAGCAACAAAGAACTTTCAATGATGATATTGTGTTCAGAGCCAGGGATTCCGCAGGTATTGAAGCTCCTACCTTGGATCCCTTAGTCATCTCGGCTGGTATCGGGCCAGCTATTGTCAGAAGAGTTCTCATTGATTGTGCCGCATCCTGCAATATCCTCTTCAAGAAAACATTCGACCAAATGAAGATCCCTATGGCTGATGTACAAGCCTCATCGTAGAAAATCGCTGGCTTCACTGGGGAGCCAAAACAGCCGATAGGAACCGTTGATTTGTTTGTGGAACTTGGAGAAGGAGAGAGAAAAGTGGTCCGCAAGCAAACTTTTGTGATTGTCGATGAATTTTCTGCTTATAATGCTTTCCTTGGCCGTCCAACTCTCACAGCATTCAAAGTTGTCCTGGCCCCATGGTGCCCCACCATTAAATTTCCCACAGATAATGGAGTGGGAGTTATAAAAGGGGATCAAAATGCGGGGCGGGAATGTTATCTAACGGAGCTACGAGAAACGAGGAAAAGAGAAATGGGTAAGGATGCGGCAGCCCCAGTCCGCATCAAAGAACCAGCCTTGTAGCAATTATAGGGTGGACCCTGCACTGGCGAGCACAGCGGAGCAAGGAAAGAGATGGATCCTATAAAAGTCAGTGCAGGGGAGAATAGAGTGGTACCAGTGGAAACAACAATACCAGTACCTGTTGACCCAAAGGACCCAAACAAGGTGTTGAATGTGGGTTCACAACTTAATGTGTCAATTCAGAATATCTTAATATCTTTTTTAAAGGCAAATTTGGATGTTTTTGCTTGGACTCATGCCGATATGTGCGGGATATCCCCAGAAGTTGTAGTACACGCTCTAAATATTGATCCAAAATTTTCACATGTGAAGCAGAAAAGGAGAACTCAAGGTCCAGAAAGGTCTGCAGCGTTAAAAGAAGAAGTTGATCGGCTCATGGAGAATAATTTTATCAAATAATCTACCTATCCAAATTGGGATTCAAATCCAGTGCTGGTTAAGAAAGCCAACGGAAAATGGAGAGTATGCATCGATTTTTCAGATCTAAACAAGGCCTGCCCCAAAGACTGCTTCCCATTACCCAGGATCAATCAACTGGTTGACGGAACAGCGGGACACGAATTGTTATCTTTTATGGATGCCTACTCCGGATATAACCAGATCATGATGCATGAGCCAGATCAGGAGGACACGAGCTTTATCACCGACGTTGGTCTTTACTGCTACAGAGTTATGCCCTTCGGGCTGAAGAATGCAGGGGCAACATACCAAAGACTTGTTAATGCTATGTTCAAACCGCAATTGGGCAAGACTGTGGAAGTCTACATCGATAACGTGTTAGTAAAGTCTAAGAAAGCAGTGGATCACATAGAACACTTAGCAGACATGTTCGCAGTCCTCCAAAAATACGGAATGAAGCTCAATCCTTTAAAATGTTCATTTGGAGTGGAATCCGGCAAGTTTTTAGGTTTCATCGTGAGCGCTAGGGGCATTGAGGCTAGTCCAGCTCAAATTACCGCCTTAAAGGAGGTCAAAGCTCCTAGAACAAAGAAGGAATTGCAAAGTCTCAATGGAAAAGTCGCCGCCTTAAGTCGGTTCATTTCCAAAGCCACAGATAAATGCATCCCATTCTTTGACGCCCTAAAGAAAGAAAAGAAAAACTTCGATTGTACTCCCGAATGCCAAAAAGCCTTTGATAAATTGATTCGCCATATGGAGACGCCTCCAATACTTTCTAGGCCTGGCGATGGCGAGGATCTTGTTATATACTTGGCAGTATCTTCTCATGCTTTAAGTGCAGCGCTGATACGAGAAGACAAGAGGATTCAACATCTAGTTTACTATATCAGCAAAAGACTCACTGGGGAAGAGATGAATTACTCTAAGTTGGAAAAACTCGCCTATTTCCTACTAATTGCATCTAGGAAGTTGAGGCAATATTTCCAAGCTCATCCTATCAGAGTCCTCACTGATCAACCTATAAAGCAAGTCTTGTTTCGCCCTGAGACTTCGGGTCGTCTTCTAAAGTGGAATATTGAACTCAGTCAATATAGCATCACTTATCATCCCCGAAAACCAATCAATGGACAAGCTTTAGCGGATTTCATCGCAGAATTCACAGATAAGGGTAACGATGAGGAGGAAACGATCGACGATTCCCCAATCCAATGGAAGTTATATGTCGATGGCGTGAGAAACGACTACTGTTCTAGAGCCGGAGTTGTACTCGAGACCCCTGAAGGTCGATCATTATGCTACACACTAAGATTGGAATTTCCTTCGACAAACAATGAAGCAGAATACGAAGCCCTTATCGCTGGCTTGAGGATTGCTAAAGAATTAAACATCCGAGCGTTACAGATCTTCAGTGATTCTCAGCTTATTGTATGCCAAGTCAAAAAGGAATTCCAAGCGAAAGGGGGGAATCTGCCCGCCTACTTGTCAAAGGCTTGGGAACTCCTGGGTGATTTCGATCATTACATGATAAGTCACATTCCTCGAGAAAAAACATGAAAGCAGATTCTCTCGCAAAGTATTCTAGCACATGCGAAGCTCAATTCTGGGATTAACTCCAGTGGAGGTCCTGTCGACTCCGAGCATTGATGAGATGGATACTGATTGGATCTTGAGCGTGTCTCAAGAGCAAGAATCATGGATGACTCCAATAACAGAATATCTGCTCAATGGCTCTTTACCGGAAACTCAAAAGAACGAAAGAAGCTACTGAGGAAAGCCTCTCGCTATATAGTCCAGGATGGCCTGTTATACAAACGGGGATTCTCAATGCCGTTACTTCGATGTGTATCTAAGGAAGAGGCAAAAACAATCCTAGCTGAGGTGCATGGGGGAGAATGTGGTGATCATTTAGGTGGTCAAACTTTAGCGAAAAAGATTCTTCGATACGGATATTTTTGGCCAGAAATTAATCGAGATGCAACAGACTATTCCCGAAAATGTGACAGATGCCAAAGATTCGCCAAAATTCCTAGATCTCCTTCCACTGAACTCACACAGATGGTTAGTCTATAGCCGTTTGCGATATGGGGAATAGACCTTGTAGGACCGTTACCAACTGCCAAATCTGGAATTAAATATGCCATTGTTGCTGTAGATTATTTTACTAAGTGGGCAGAAGCTGAACCACTGGCTACTATCACTTCAAAAAAGATGATAAGTTTTGTGACTAAAAGTATCATTTGTAGATATGGTGTGCCTCAAAAAATAATTGCAGACAATGGTACTCAGTTCGAAAGTGAAGAATTCCATGATTTTTGCAAACGATTCAAAATCCAAAAGAGCTTCTCAGCAGTAGCCCATCCGCAGGCAAACCGGCAAGTGGAAGCAGTAAATAAAATTATCAAGTCAACCATCAAGAAGCAACTTGAAAGAGCAAAAGGTGATTCGGTCGATAAGCTACCGCTGGCACTATGGGCCTACAGAACTACCCACAAAACTGCGACTGGGCATACTCCATTTTCATTGGCATACGGATCAGAGGCAATGATTTCGGTAGAAACAGAGGTCCCTTCACATAGAAGAATCCATTTCAATCAAGCAGAGCATGAGAAACTACAGCTTGAGGCACTAGATCTCCTTGATGAAAAAAGAGAAGAGGCTGAGCTCAGAATCGCATCTCATCAGCAAAGGATAGCCAGACATTTCAATTCCAAAGTTCGCCAACGCAGCTTTGAAATTGGAGATCTAGTCCTAAAGAGAATTATGACAGCGACAGGTGTGTTTGGGCCAAATTGGGAAGGACCATATGTCATAGGTCAAAAGCTTTTGGACGGCACGTTCAAACTCACTACTGCCAAAGGAGATCAAATTCCAAGAGCTTGGAATAGAAATCACTTGCGTCCGTACTTTACTTGATAGCTTTGTTGAAATGTTCTAAAAAGAATTATGAATGTATGATTCCTGTAATTGAAAGCGATTGTAAAACTGATGCAAGTGAATAATGAAAGACTATAAAGTGGATGTAGGCCCAAATTCTTGGCCGAACCACTATAAATCTTGTGTTCCTTATTATTATTACATGTTTGCTTTATTTTCGATATGAAAAGTACATTAAATGTATTACTGAAATGTCGATTTAAATTTTTGCAGGCAACGAAAACAAAACTTGCACATTGCAAGACCAAGTGATTCTTGTTATCATTCAACAAACAAATTCCAAGTTGCAAAATTCCCGAGCTTAAATCCTAGATAAGAAGTGCTTCAATTGAACGGTCAATGATTTCGCCGAAAACGGGCTTTAGCTAATAAATTGAGAAGTTTGAACAAACAAACATCCAATTAAGAAGCTTTTGTTCGTACTCGTGAACTGGCCTAGCAATGAAGTACACTTCTTTGGATTAAACAAGCTACTTGTAAGAGAAGGGAGTGCAAGTTAAAAAAAAAAAATAGAGGATCACTGAAAAGGCATAAGCAAGTGGACAAGGAAAAACTAAAGTCCTCTTCGGAGGCACAACTCTTCGGAGGATAAAGACCTCTAACGAAGCATATGCCGTAAAAAAGAAAGTTCTCTACTCGACCAAAAAAGATTGGAGGAGTCATGACCCTCCAACCATGAGAGAGTAACTTCCAGGCAATCTTCGGAGGCCCATTTCACCAGGAGTTGAAGTGTTACAACCGCTCTTCAGAATTTCACTTCACCAGAGTTGAAATGTAAAACAAAATAAAAGCCCTCTTCGGAGGCCCATTTCACCAGGAGTTGAAGTGTTGCAACCGCTCTTCGGAATTTCACTTCACCAGAGTTGAAATGTAAAACAAAATAAAAGCCCTCTTCGGAGGCCCATTTCACCAGGAGTTGAAGTGTTACAACCGCTCTTCCGAATTTCACTTCACCAGAGTTGAAATGTAAAACAAAATAAAAGCCCTCTTCGGAGGCCCATTTCACCAGGAGTTGAAGTGTTACAACCGCTCTTCGGAGTTTCACTTCACCAAAGTTGAAATGCAAAACAAAATAAAGATCTCCTCCCGGAGACACAATCAAGAAGAAAGACCTCTTCGGAAGCCCACATTTCACCGAGATTGAAATAAAACTTTCAAGTGTTGAAACGTCAAAAGGCTTTCTTCAAAGGCACAACTCTTTGGAGGTACATGTTTCACCAAGATTGAAATAAAACTTCCAAGTGTTGAAACGTGAAAAATCCCTCCTCAGAGGTACAACTTTCTATGTTTTAAAAAAAAATCCTCATTAAAAGCACACTTTAACTTTCAAAGGAAGAGTAATTTACCTATTCTGGAAAATAATCTTCCTCAAAAAAAAAGAAAGTTAAAGTACCCTTCAGAGGTCCGCTTTACCTCATAGAAGAATTCACTTGGTAAAATGTGTACATAAGCAAAAGAAAAAAGTGATTTCTTCGAAGGACAAAGCGTAAAAACTTATATGAAGGGAGTTGTACTCTACAAAAATTTCTACAAGAATGAAATAATTATTCTTCAGAAAATAAGAGTGCAAGTCCCCTCGAAGTATAAAATATTGCAGCAAGCTTGTGGTATGGGGGCAACATGGTGTAGTTACATACAATATGGTATAGCCACATCGGCAAAAGTAATGCTCAAACAACATGCCACAAGCCCGCTGCAATATCATATAAATAAACTTGTGTAAAAATGAATAATAAATGCATTCTTAAATTCAAACAGGAGTCTGTACAAATAAAGGATCATTTTATTCAGTTGTATTGCAGATACAAGTTTCAAAATAAAAAGCAGGGGCCGGTACCCGCACAATTCTCGACCAGTACATGCAAAAGACAAGAAGCTAAAAGCTGGAATCTTCATTTCTTTTTGCCACCTTTGGACCCTTTACCCGGCCAAATGGTTAGCTTTTCAGGCCGGTCTGTAAGCATAAGGGAAGAAGGGGAGGGAGGTGCAACTGGTGCAACTTCCGGTTCCTCTTCAGTAGCAATGATTTTCTTCCCCCTTCTCTTCGATGTTCCGTGCTTCTTTCTCCTCTTCGAAGAAGACTCACTCCCTGGAGTAACAAGAGCAGACAAAATTATGTCATCAGAAGGAGTCCGCTCCGGAGATATCTCATGTCCCTCAAGTCCCTCGTCTTTCTGCTCTTGCGAAGCGATAGGGTCATCTAAGCCATGAAGAGCCTCTATTTGCTCCTCTTGTGACCCGGGCTGTGAAGCAGAAGGAGGAGCCACTTGAAGAGACGGTGGAGGGATAACCGGAGGAGGCGAAGCTTGCACAGCACTTGGTGTTTCAACTGCAGAAGAAGAGAAATTAAAAATATTAGTATCTCCCCAAAAGAAGGGAGATATGGGTTCGTCAAGATTCAAGAAGTAATCGAGAAGCTCATCAAACTTTTGAGGAGCAAGCAGGCAATCCACCTGAATCGGACCAATGTCAAAATTACCTGAAGATATTTGCTTCGTTAGTTCAATCTCATAATTTTGAGCTCCAATATCCTCCAAAGCCTCATCATCAGTAGGGGTAATTACCCCGGTTCTTGTAGGAGGCGGGGAATGAGTACTGGAACCTGTGATGTCAACTCCAGGAGAAACTAAAGGACGTTCAGAGGTAGTAGGTGGTAATTCTTTTTCAGAACGTTCCTCTTCCGCCATCCCAGTCCGCACTCTGGCGAGTTGCTCTTTTCCCTTCGCAAGAGCAGCGCGGGTTTCCTCATCTAGGTAGCGCGCCTCAAGCTCTTCCTCGGATACCCGACGCCTTTGAACATGTCGAGAGCAGCTTCCCACACTTCAGCCAAGGTGATTTCGTATTTAGGACCAAGAAAAGAGAGACTGCCATGCCCTAAGACGCTGTGCAAGTAAAAGTCGAATAGATTTGAACTGACGTTGGCTTCCATGGTTTGAATAGATTCTTCAGCTGCTAATTTACCAGCCATGGCCTCATCTCGTTCTTTTTCAGTTTTAGCAAGTTGAGCTTTTAACGCTTCAATCTCCATGTCTTGGGCGCTCATTTTACTCCGCAACTGAGCGACATCAGTGTGGTAATTCTCTACAACCTCTTTTGGCCTCTCAACTTTAGCTTCGGCATCTCTTTGGCCAGCATGTGCATCCCGCACTTGTTTTTTGTAGCACCTCTTCTCTTTGAGTGTAAGTGTTAGAAGAGGTGGCAAGATCGTCTTTAAGCTGCTTGACTTCAGCTTCAAGTTTCTCGTTATACTCGGTTATGTTTTTCATCTCGATGTTGTGCTGGTCAAGAATCTTCTGCCATTCCGACTTATCGTTCTCCATAGTTAGCATCGCCTCGATATTGGCCTGATTGACCCTTTGGAGTTCATCAACAAGCTTTTGCCATCCAGACATTCTTTCAATATCGAGTCTGACGGCATCAAGATTTTGGTACATGGCTTCTTTATCGATGGGAACTAAATCAAGATCGAAGCGAACCCCCTTTAAGCACCAATTCGGGAATCGGCTCAGTAGGGTCGGTGGGCCCCTTTCAACACGATATGAAGGCCTATTAAGAAGTGTTTGAATAACGCTTCCTTCAAGAGCAGGGGATTTGGAAGGAATGTCGATAGAGATGGGAGCGTCAAACTTTTCAGATACTGCAGATGTGTGTTTCTCGCTAGGTTTGGCCCGCTTGCTCGGGTCCTCAACAATGTGGCTCTTCCCCCGACCATCATGTGTTTTACGTTTGTGAGAGTCATCGCCTCTTGAAGAAGACTCATGTCGCACATCTATCCTCTCATGACGCTCTTCATATTCTCTCCTCTCTCTAGCTTTTCGAGCGGCTCTCTGCTCATCGGTTTCTCTGGGACCAGTAAGGTAGCGTCTACAATCATAGTTGCCACGCCCTCCATAGCGCTGAAAGTCTTTTAGTAAGAGCCGCTGCCGCTACGCCCCATTGAAGGATCTGAAAGGCAAAAAGACAAGTCTTAAAAGCCTTTAGAGAAAAGAAGTCAAACACAAACAAGTGCTGAAAAATCCTAAGTGTTGTGTAATGTGTAAACTACACGCATCAAGCTACAGACCACTCTGTGGAGTAGAGGTGGTGATAACTTGAGTAGGAGGAGTTGACATTTGTTGTAGAGAAGATGTCGCCTCGATTAAAGAAGAGATAGTTTTGGAAACATCATCTTTAAAAAGTTCTTGTGAAGTCACAATTAGGTCGCTCAACCCCTCAAAAACATCATCACCATCATGCTTTTTGGGACTTGCTTTCTCAACTCCTTCGTCAGCAGGTCTCCCGAAAGATCGTGGAGGTTCTTCCTCTTCGATAACTGGGGCAAGTGTCAAATTGCTAGACGGCCCCGCAACATCAGTCAGAGTGGGGCACTTCACCAGTAAAGTTTCAGTGGAGGGATCTTTTGGCATAAGCTTTTCAGCCTCCGCTGGAGAATCGGGAACTTCACAAAGCTGAGTGGAACGAGAAGGGTGAAGGAGTCCAAATTTATGTAAAAATTCATCATTTAACAAAAACTTTATACTCCTCTCTTCTGCCGCCACGGCATTCAGTCTTTCAAAAATTTGCTTATAGCATGGATCTCTAGAGGGAGGAGGAAGTGCTAAAACAGGAAAAAAAAGAAGCGAAGTTAGCATTTAGCAACTCAGATTTCGAAAAGCTCAAGAATGGAGAAATAAAAACAGGAAATCTTACTTCCTACTCTCCAGATGGCATAAAACCCTGGAGTACAGCGAACAAAGAAAAACTGATTTAGAAATCCATGAACGCTTTCAGGAAGACCAGTGATGAGTTTGCGGTTTCGAGCACTCCTTATAACTACGATAGAGGGATGATCTTTAATTTTTGTGAATGAGCAGAAGTAGCAGATTTCCCCAAAGCTCGGTAATCGGTCCAAAACTCTCCTAAATAGCACACATAACCCCATCAGAACGGCATGGCCGTTGGGGTGCAATTGTAATGGAGAGAAAGATAACCGAAGCAGGAACTGCTGAAGGAAGTCATTAAAAGGTGGGATGGCACCGCTTAAGCACATTTGGCGATTGACAGCAATAAAGCCAAGAGGGGGCCGATCTGCAGTATCATTTGGCCCCGGCAGTAAGGCATCAGCTTCGGCAATGCCAAACTGGATGCGCAATTGGTTAAACACCCGCCGATTCAGAGTTGTGGAAGTTCTCTCCGGAGGGTTATCCAATGGGTTAGCTATTGGGAAGACATCTTCAGCCTGGCCCATCGGTTCTTCTTGTTGAGAAGTCATTCTACACAAGCAACTGGATGTTCAAATGCGAAGGTGCACGTTTCCTAAAAGTGTGAAGTGTTGTGCAGAACTAATGAAGATAAACAAGTAAATATAACTGAAGTTAAGCTAGTTGGCAATTGATCAATTACTAAATTTCAGGACTTGTTAATTTAAAGTTTCAGGTATAGTGTTAGTGCAAACCGGTCAATTTCAGTTGACTATCTCAACATTGCTTTAGCACTCTACTTGGATTCGTTGGTTTAAAGTACTTCATTCACGCAATCTATTTAACATTTATCTTCTATTGACTAATCTGTCACTGGATGTGGGCAATCAATGGCAGTATATTCGTCCCGATTTTCCATGATTGTTGTATTTAACATGTTGTATGCTTGCAAATTGAAGCAATCTGTAAAACTAAAATATTCAACAAAGTTTAGCAGGTTAAAGTCCAAACAATTCAATATTCAGGCAGTTTATTTCAGCAATTCAAGTCAAAGATCGAGTCAGAATTATGCTTCAAAGCAGTACAATGTGATAACTCATTCATGTTTTAAAGGTTATGAGGCAGGTTAAGCTAGGTCGTTTATGCTCCAAGTCATTAATGCATCGAGTCACTAGTTCTCTAAGCCGTAAGGCATGGTAAAAGGAGAATTTTTTTAGTTCAAAGCAGTGTGAAATTCTCCAAGTCCTGTCTCGGCCACGACTCAAATCCTAGGTTGCATCTAATTGAGCCAGTCATAGGTTCAAACCACAAGGAGCAACTCGGTATGAAAAATAGTCCAAGTGCTGAGTCGTTCATGACCTATGACTTGAGTCGTTCATGGCCTATGGCTTAAGTCGTTCGCGGTAGATCGTTTGAGTCGTTCACGGTTCAAAGGATGAGTCGCGGTGAGGATCTAAAGGGCTGAGTCGCTCGTACGACCAAAAACCTAAGTCATCAAAAAACCAACTAGGTGATAAGAATTCTAGGTCATTTCCTCAACCGGTCATCTTCTCTCTAACCCATTAACCCGTTAAGGATCATTTCATCTCTTCCGAACTCGCAGACCAGATAATTCGAGGCACTATAATCCATTGTCTTCACCTCACACTATCAGAAAATCACTCAAAGGACCAATTCGAATCGCTTCAAGTTTGCGACGAATCTGACGCGCTATTATGTTATCGCGAGCAATAACAATAATATAATCGATGGCAGTTATAAGTCGATCAAAAAAAACATGAGTCGCGATGGAACATGGCACAAAGTGCATCGGAGTAAGAAAAATGGGGAGTCCTTATTCGTAATTCAATAACAGTAAGGAATCGAGAGAGAATCAGACTCACTTACGCAACAAAGATTATTAGCAGGAAGTTGGAATAGAATTGCTTTCGAAAGCTCGGAGGAATGTTAATGGTAGAAAATGACTTACGAGATTGGTATGAGAAGAAGAAGATAAAAGTGACGATTCATGCCTTTTATACCAGGGTAGTGGAACATGAGTCGGCACATGCGAGTCAAGATGAGTCTAAGTACACGACCTACGACTTAGGCGTGTACTTCGAGGGGCAAATGTTAACCCCATTTTCACCAACGAGTTAAGACTCAGGCCGACTCAACTGGTTACGACTTAATTAGCTAACGAGTTAAGGTTCACGGCGACTTAAAAGAATGGAACGACTCATGGGGATTAACGGTTCATGAGACAGGCCGACAAAGTGAGTTACCGACTCAACGAAGTTTACGACTCATATGAGATGACTCAAGGCCTAGACCGACTCAACGACTCAGGGCTTGTAACGACTCAGTGGATCAACGACTCAACGAGTTAATGCCTTAGAGGAGCAGAGTGGCTTAACTAGTTAGTGGTTTATGGGGCAGACCGACTCAGGGTTTCCAACGACTCAAGGCGACAAACGACCTATCATAAGTCGCTGGCGACCTAAGCATATGAGGAACAAGCTCAATGCCGTTTCATTTATGCCGCTGCCTGCTGACTCGTGATATGTTAGTCGGTCACGGCTCATCTTGAGTCGGTCACGGTTCATCCTGAGTCGGTCGCGACTCATGACTTGGTCAACAATTCCAACCCAGAAATTGGCCTATAAATACATGGCCATCTCCAATATTTAAGGGACTTTTGGCTCATTCATTTCAAGCGCCGTTACTCTGCTGCATTCCGAACTACTTCAACACTTAAAGCTTTTGAGATACAAAGAACGCCTCAAGGAACTTGACGAAGAAATCATACATGTCCAACATGAGTTCAAAGATTTTGATCGACATTGAAGTTTAGGCTACTTGTTCTAAGTCACTTGTAACTCGAAGTGTGTTGTAATCAAAGTGTAATTGCATCGACTTGTAATCAAATCGTCAATAAAGATATTCAAAGTGGACGTAGGCTCTCTCTTAAGCCGAACCACTATAAAATTGCTGTTGTTTACTGCTTTTCCGCTATTATTTGCTTATAATCTGTTCCCGAGCTATCGGGTGGTGCTTTCACAATTACACTTCATACACCGGGGTGTTAGCATTCAAATTTTAGCATTAACAACGGCCTAGCTGGTTTGCACATGTCTACTTGTACTAACTGTTTGGTCCTCGTGTCTTATGGAAAGCAGCAGTTAAATCACTAAGTATAAGGTCATGGGCGACTTATAGTAAGTCGTGAAGGCTTTAGGTCGCCGGCGCTTTAACCCTTTAGGTCGTGTAGTCCCTAAGCCGTTAAGTCGTCCAACCCCTTAAATTGTTAAGTCATTGCTTCCTTAAGTCGTCCAACCCCTTAAACCGTTAAGTCATTGCTTCCTTAAGTCGTCCAACCCCTTAAACTGTTAAGTCGTTGCTTCCTTAAGTCGTCCAACCTTCTTAAAATGTTAAGTCGTTCGTTCCTTAAGTCGTCCACCCCCTTAAACTGTTAAGTCGTTGCTTCTTTTAACTCGCTTAAGTTGTTCCATACTATACTCTTTGTGTCGTTAAGTCACTCAATACCCTAGCTCGCTAAGTCGTTATACTTTTAGGTTGTTAACTCGTGTTATCTCTTAGGTCGTTAGCAAAGCGGAGTTAACACTGTTCAAGGTGATTAACAAAAATTTTCAAATACTTAAACTAGTTGCAAATGATTCACAGACTAAATTTTATTAGGCTTAACCTTTTGAAACAATACCCGAGAAAACCTTTGTTCACTCGAGTTGAAACTCAAGTTCCTTCACCATTCTCCCCGAGATTCCCTTCTTCTTCCTTTTTCCTTTATCTTTTCTCTTTTTTTTCTGAAGCTAAGTTAAACTTTGAACTAAGTAAAAATTTCACGCATCAGGCAACTCGATCGAATTCGCGTCCTAACCAAGTCACAACCCCATTTGCTCCAGGATTCCATCGAGTTGAAGCAATCCACGATGCTGCACACCCACACCACCGTGCACGTGCACGGTGGTTCGCCGACCCTCCGGCAACCCACGACGCCTCCAACATGTCACAAATCACCCTCGCATTCGAAAACAAAACCCAATTCGATGCGAAAATCTTGAAATCGAAAAACACTTATTTGAACGAGGTGTAACTCGAACATCCCAAGAGAAAAATGCCTCTACCTCCTAACGCCGTCCACCAGCGGCGATGCGATTCTTGCCACGCCTTGCCGACATCTTCCTCTACCATCCCTGAAAAGCACGCATAGCACGATCGTCGCATGATGGCGAAATCAATGAGCATACCGAACCCAGAAAAACTAAAACCAAACCCTATATTCTTTTTGCCCCCTAAATCCTTGCATTAGAAAATTTTTCTAACATTTTTCCTGAATTTATAAATCACCAAGCTATCCTCTCAACAATTTTCAACAACTAAAATTTGTTGAATCCTTAGAAAATGATAAAAATTCAATTTGGGTTCATATAAGAACCGCACCATGTATACTCACCTAAAAATCCTTGTTTTTGATTTAAAAATCCTATTTTTGAATATAGTTTCAAGTTATATAAGTAAATCTAGAAATCAAGATACTTGAAATTTTAACATGTTTGAAATTTTACTGTAAAAAAATCCAAAGTTGAAGAAATGACTTAATGTAATCCTTTAAAATTATTTTTAAAAATAAGATTGAAACTATTCATCTATCTTTAGTCGAGAGATTGATGCTTAAATTTAATCACAGAAAGAGATTTGGAAATTTCTTTTCTTCTTGTCTGTTGCCTGTAGATAAACAGAGGGATTCCTACAGACACTTCATACATTCATACTTGCTTTCCCATTCATATCCATATTTGTACCATATTTCAAAACAATTTCCATCCCAATCTTTAAGTAACATCACAAATATAAACTTGTCTTAAAGGGAATGTTACTCACCTTAAACATCCTTAGTTCCAGAAGTTTCCAGGTTGAAAGTTGAAATCTTTTTGTATTTATCAAGTTAAAGAAAATCCTGGGCTTGAGTTTTTCTTGTTGAAGCTTTTTAGATCTCGGGTTTGTACTGATGTATATGGTTGTTTTTGAACTAGAAGTTTTTGATTTAGTAGGAGATAATGGTCGAACTGAAATGAAGTTGATTAATATATATGCGATAAAAGCTTATAGGTGAATACATCTTTTAAGTTTACAGTTGATAATATGGTTTGTACAGGGCAATATCTTTGTTTCGTACAATTCAAGAGATACTTACTTGTTTTGGTGGCTGCAATATTGTTTAGTTATCTTCTTGCATTAATTACTCGGCTGATATGGTCATTTTGGTGTGCTTGCATTAATTATCTTGTACCATATACTTATAAATTTTTTCATTTTATTTCGGCTGTACATAATATCACGGTTGATGTCTTCCTTTACAAGCTTCTCACTTATTTTTTTTTTCTTTCTTTTGTTTGATGGCTTCAGATTTTATTTCCTACTTGGTGGCTGATATGGTGTGCTAAAGCCAGCATATTAATTACCTTTGTCTTGTTTTATATTTCATGTTTTATGTATTTTATTTCTTTTGTTAATGTCATACTTCATTTGTATAACTCCTTTTGCAAGCTATTGAATATGTTTACATCTGTTTCTTTTGTTTGATACTTGAATGTACATCTTCTTTTGTTTTGTTTTGCAATACTTCCATATGTACGTTTCATATTTACTTTATAGGCAACACTCCTTTGCTTTGTTATTATTATTTTTATTGTCTTCTTATGCAAGCTTATGGATATTTTTACTTATTTTTTTTCCAGGTTTTCATGTCAAATTGGTACATACTTAAAGTACATTATTGTCTCCATTTGCTTGTACATAAATATACTTCATTTTCTTACTTTAGTATTTGTCTTCATACCTATATATATTTTTTGTATTATATTTTACAATTTATCTTATATATATAAATTTATTTCTAGCTTAATGTTTATTTGTTTTATTTTATTTTTAAAGACTTCATTTTGAATTTTCAAATCAATTTATAAATAAATTTCACCATTTTAAATCAAAAAAGAATTTAATTATCAATTTAAAATAAATTAAAATTCGGGATCGTTACAGACTTTCCCCCTTAAAAAGAATTTCGTCCTCGAAATTCGCAGGCACGAAAATAACAAATATAGATACATCAGGATAGAGAAACAATTTTCCAGATCAAACTGGATATATATTCTGCATTTGGCTTACCAAATCAGAATATCGACAATATGAGAACGAACTCAATCAATACTACATAGGATACTTGGGTCACCAAATCTACGAAATATGCAAAGCACTGGTTAGTTCGAAGGAATAACTAACCGTCTGTAAAATATTTCCGGACTCAAATTGTATTCACATATCTGTCTACTTTTGGGTATAATTTCAAAATTTTTAGTTTAGAAACCATAGTATATCTGTCAACCATAGCAACCAAAGCAAACAAAGCAACCAATACATCCAAACAAACAATTTTGGCCTATTGGAATTTATGTCCCGTACAAACATATCAAATCTTATTCCTGTATTTACCAGGAATCATCGAAGAATTGAAAAGAGATGTTGAACAAAAGAGATAGATTCAATCTTCTACCGTTTTTCAAACACAAGATATGGATGCCAAATTCAAGTCGGAATACCTCAAAATATATATCATTTTGTCCCTCTTCGGACTTCGATCAACCCAAGAAATTACAACAGAAATTCAAATTTGATTTTAAACGAAATCGTCTTATCGATTCAATTCAATTTATCCTTCATATTCCATTAATCAATTTAACTCAAATTAAAATTTCCAATTTATTCATATTAATTAAAGTTTAAATCGAAAACTAATAAGAAATCGATGAAGATACGAAGTAAGGATTTCCTACAACGATTCGTAGAGCATCATCATACTAAAACTTATTCTGGAGCTGGCACGGAGCAATCAAAAAGAATTTGGAAACGAATCAAAGGAAACTGATAGAGAAATTTATTTCCTCTGTTGCAGGGTGTTGACCATTTGTAGTCGTATTCCCCTATCCCCTATCTCGTCTTCGTCTCGCGCTCATACTCACTATCAATGGATAGTAAGAGAATTTACTGAGGCATTCAAACGGATATCTTAGGGATATTCTCATTCTAGGGATACTTCACCCTATCTCTAATGAGTTACTTAATGTGTTATACTCCTGAGCTAAAGTTCAACCTTAGCTCTAATACCAAAATTGTAACGAATGCGGATTTTTCCCGTTCGAAAATCGACATCCATACTTTACATCGTACTCGAATGCCGCAGATTCGACCGTTCAAATCCGATTCGTCGGAGCTTATAACATAATTAAGCAAACAACACAGCGAAAGAAATAATGAATATCAATATACAACATCTGATACAACATCCCGATACAATAGATGATACAATAGATATCGATATACATCAGAGATATGATACAATAAAATAGCAGCGGAAAAGAAAATAGATAACACTAGTAGTGGAACAAATAACTCGAATAGTCTTCAAGGCAGAACTCCAAACTGCAACTACATCTCCAAGAACCAATCCAGAAATAGCTAGAACTCCCAATAACAATGCACTAAGCTAAGCAAGATCAGTCATATCCAAAGACTGAACTAGCTCCAGATAATCCACTGAACCTAACTATTCTAAAAACCCAACTCTAGACTGCTCGTGTGGAAAATAGTGAGCACCAGAGGTTAGGAAAAGAACAATAAACTCCGAGTCAGTCATGGGACTGGTGTGAGTAACAAAAACAGTTTATTCTTTAATTAAAACAAGATTTATAAAAGAAAATCCGATATGCTTTTCTAGAAAATGAAACTACCATAAGACCTCCCGCCACACGCACAATGCAAACACAGAATTGGAGGAGATTTCTTCTTATGATAGTCAAACATGCTTAATACGCAGAAAATTTCTTGGATATTATTATTATAAGTGCACAGTGCAGAAAACCATTTCGAAAGTAGAATATAAATCTTAGCCAGCATAGACATTTTGAACCATGCCTACTATAGTTACCATCCAAACAGTGGGGCGCCACCATAAGTGAATGGCAGGTTATACAACTAAAACCGTACAAGGCGCGTATTGTTTTGATTGGATTTCCAACAAATGCTCAGGCTAAGGAACTTCCTACTGCCACATGGGATCGCCTCTGGCGGGACGTCCCGAGAACCTAACCGGATCTCTGCCAACACAAGGCCGGGTTACCTCTGTAACTAGGTAACTACTACTCCAGCATGCCACTCCCTGGTCCTTTGGGACCTTTATCCAAGGTACCTCTTAGCAACAACCACATAGTAAATGAGATTGGAGCGACCACATAGGTTAAATATCAGGGCTCCATACCTAATATCACCCTTTACCAGAAGGGAATGACACACCCTAAAGGGCGCGATCCACATAACCTTGCCGCATCTTTCCTGTTTTGACCATTTCCGGGGTGTGAGGTCCTGATGCAGTCTCGTCCACAAAGCTACGCTTTATACAAAAGCCATGCTCTGATCACAATTGATCAACAAATGATCATCAACACACAGCAGCACTCAGCATGCCACACTACCAAATTGGGAGTATATCGCTGATAACCTTCAACTACATAACCTCTGAGCTTGTACGTCTCAGAGAAGGGTGTTAAGCTAAGAGAATAAATTCTCCACCACCAACAGAAATGTATTTGAAAGAAATCTGCTTTATATCTCAAAGTGTAGTGTCAGACATGTAACCATACAAGTCTGTTCCGGGTTCGAACAGAACCGAAGGCACTTCCAAAGAAGCCCTTGCAATCCGGGTATTCACAATCCCGATCGGACTTCCCATCACTTAGGGAATCTCTATACCGGAGAAACTCGGTGCAGAGACAATCGATAGGTCATCATATCATTTTCGCAAATACCCAGTCTTCACCACCGGTCTTCAATGCTATCCATATACGTCGAATCACATATTCGGAATGGGTTATATGACATAAATGTCCTCTCCTGGCTAAACCGAATAGTGAGCGCAACATTTAAAACATATGGATATGGGATTTCAATTAAGTCACAACTTAATAATTCAAAACTTTATTTCAAATGGTTTAAACCAATTACCATTTTCAAATCTTTTAAACAAAAGATTTATTTCACTAAGTTCACCCATTTTCACAAAGATTCATTTACGGATTTCAAAACAATTTCCATTTCAATTGGATTAACTCGTTTAAAATCTTTAAATTAAAAGATTTAACTTATAGCTTTCGAACCGTTTTCATAATTTGGAAAATCATTTTTATTTTAACTTGAAATCCCTTTTAACACAAATCAGAAGTTCATCACTTATGTGAAAGCCTTTATTATTTGAAAACGAATAGTTCTCGTTTCAGAAAGATCCAATTTTATTTACCCAAGTTAAAGCCTTTGAATTTAAATTCAAATTTCCAAATCAATACCTTTAAAATAGTTTAACCCATATAAACTCATTTATATGTTGAATAACCTTTCTAAACCCTAGTTTCCAAATCTTAAAATTCAATTTTAAATATTGAGTTCGAATTTAAATCAAATTATTTAAATTACAAAACTTAATTAAGTTATTCAAAATAAATTTCATCTTTGAAATTCCATTTCAAAAGCTTTTCACTTTAAACCCAATCCCTTTCCAAAACATTTGAATTCAAATATTCAATTTTTACAAATCATTTCAAAATCTGTGACTTAATCGATTTCCTCGTGAAATCCATATCTGTGTGTGTATAAGTGTGGTCCAGGGGTTTAACACAATATTGCAACAACATTCAATCATCATAGATCAAAACACAAAAATATAGTTGATAAGCGGTATAAACTATAACGTTTATCGTCCATTCACAGATTCACAGATAATATACGAATGTAAATAAATGAATAAATCATTCACGACACAAACCACATAACCAAATATCACAGTTCAGATAGGTCAATCAATTCAAGGCATCACATATAATGCAATCATTCATAACTAATGCCAGGCATTTAACAATGATTTATAAGCAGGATTTCTTTTTAATCCTAATTAATTCAATTTATTTCCAATTAAATTAATTACTTATGAATTAATTATCCAATTCTGATTTATTAATTACAAATCGTTTGATATAAATTTATTTATCAAAATTTTAATTAATTAAATTATTCCTAATTAATCATATTAATTAAATTAACCTTTTAAACCAATTACAAAATTTATTAACTCCTTAATTAATTATTTTTAGAAATTAAACCTTTATTACTTAGTTTATTAATTATTTATTCTTATTTAAATTACCTAACTTAACTATTGATCACATATTAGTTAACTTTACATTAGTTACTTTAAAAACTCAAATTAATTAAACTCTTCATTATTAATTAATTCATCTTTAATAACAAATTTATAAATCTAAATTTACTCAGTAGATTCCTGTTGTCAAATTTATGAACATTCTTGATTACCTTGCAATATAATTCAATTAAATCGTTTATCTTTTATTTGAGAAATCTTTCTTTCGTAACTATAAATAAATTCTCTTACTAACTTACAACTAAATGTTAATTTAAAGTGGAAAAAAAATCAAAATATTAATTAAGACTAATACTTAACTGTTCAAGGTGATTAACTAAAATTTCCAAATACTTAAACTAGTCGCAAATGATTCACAGACTAAATTTGATTAGGCTTAACCTTTTGAAACAATACCCGAGAAAACCTTTGTTCACTCGAGTTGAAACTCGAGTTCCTTCACCATTCTCCCCGAGATTCCCTTCTTCTTCCTATTTCCTTTATCTTTTCTCTTTTTTTTTCTGAAGCTAAGTTAAACTTTGAACTACGTAAAAATTTCACGCATCAGGCAACTCGATAGAATTCGCGTCCTAACCAAGTCACAACTCCATTTGCTCCAAGATTCCATCGAGTTGAAGCAACCCACGATGATGCACACCCACGCCACCGTGCACGTGCATGGTGGTTCGCCGACCCTCCGGCAACCCACGACGCCTCCATCATGTCACAAATCACCCTCGCATTCGAAAACAAAACCCAATTCGATGCGAAAATCTTGAAATCGAAAAACACTTATTTGAACGAGCTGTAACTCGAACATCCCAAGAGAAAAGCGCCTCTACCTCCTGGCGCCGTCCACCAGCGGCATCGCAATTCTTGCCACGCCTTGCTGACATCTTCCTCTACCATCCCTAAAAAGCACGCATAGCACGCTCGTCGCATGATGGCGAAATCATTGAGCATACCGAACCTAGAAAAACTAAAACCAAACCCTATATTCTTTTTGCCCCCTAAATCCTTGCATTAGAAAATTTTTCTAACATTTTTCCTGAATTTATAAATCACCAAGCTATCCTCTCAACAATTTTCAACAACTAAAATTTGTTGAATCCTTAGAAAATGATAAAAATTCAATTTGGGTTCATATAAGAACCGCACCATGTATACTCACCTAAAAATCCTTGTTTTTGATTTAAAAATCCTATTTTTGAATATAGTTTCAAGTTATATAAGTAAATCTAGAAATCAAGATACTTGAAATTTTAACATGTTTGAAATTTTACTGTAAAAAAATCCAAAGTTGAAGAAATGACTTAATGTAATCCTTTAAAATTATTTTTAAAAATAAGATTGAAACTATTCAATTATCTTTAGTCGAGAGATTGATGCTTAAATTTAATCACAGAAAGAGATTTGGAAATTTCTTTTCTTCTTGTCTGTTGCCTGTAGATAAACAGAGGGATTCCTATAGACACTTCATACATTCATACTTGCTTTCCCATTCATATCCATATTTGTACCATATTTCAAAACAATTTCCATCCCAATCTTTAAGTAACATCACAAATATAAACTTGTCTTAAAGGGAATGTTACTCACCTTAAACATCCTTAGTTCCAGAAGTTTCCAGGTTGAAAGTTGAAATCTTTTTGTATTTATCAAGTTAAAGAAAATCCTGGGCTTGAGTTTTTCTTGTTGAAGCTTTTTAGATCTCGGGTTTGTACTGATGTATATGGTTGTTTTTAAGCTTGAAGTTTTTGATTTAGAAGGAGATAATGGTCGTACTGAAATGAAGTTGATTAATATATATAAGATAAAAGCTTATAGGTGAATACATCTTTTAAGTTTACAGTTGATAATATGGTTTGTACAGGGCAATATCTTTGTTTTGTACAATTCAAGAGATACTTACTTGTTTTGGTGGCTGCAATATTGTTTAATTATCTTCTTGCATTAATTACTCGGCTGATATGGTCATTTTGGTGTGCTTGCATTAATTATCTTGTACCATATACTTATAAAAAATTTCATTTTATTTCGGCTGTACATAATATCAAGGTTGATGTCTTCCTTTATAAGCTTCTCACTTATTTTTCTTTCTTTCTTTTGTTTGATGGCTTCAGATTTTATTTCCTACATGGTGGCTGATATGGTGTGCTAAAGCCAGCATATTAATTACCTTTGTCTTGTTTTATATTTCATGTTTTATGTATTTTATTTCTTTTGTTAATGTCATACGTCATTTGTATAACTCCTTTTGCAAGCTATTGAATATGTTTACATCTGTTTCTTTTGTTTGATACTTGAATGTACATCTTCTTTTGTTTTGTTTTGCAATACTTCCATACGTATGTTTCATATTTACTTTACAGGCAACACTCCTTTGCTTTGTTATTATTATTTTTATTGTCTTCTTATGCAAGCTTATGGATATTTTAACTTTTTTTTCCAGGTTTTCATGTCAAATTGGTACATACTTGAAGTACATTACTTTCTCCATTTTCTTGTACATAAATATACTTCATTTTCTTACTTTAGTATTTGTCTTCATACCTATATATGTTTGTTTGTATTATATTTTACAATTTATCCTATATATATAAATTTATTTCTAGCTTAATATTTATTTGTTTTGTTTTATTTTTAAAGACTTCATTTTGAATTTTCAAATCAACTTATAAATAAATTTCACCATTTTAAATCAAAAAAGAATTTAATTATCAATTTAAAATAAATTAAAATTCGGGATCGTTACATACATCGTACTTGAATGCCGCAGATTCGAGCGTTCAAATCCGAGTCTCCAGAGCTTATAAAAACATTAAGCAAACAACACAGCGGAATAAAAGAATAATACATTGATATACAGCTTTGATACAATATCTAATACAACAGATGATCCAATAGATATCAATATACATCGGAGATACAATAGAATAGCAGCGGAAAAGAAAATAGATAACATTAGCAAAGGAACAAATAACTCCAGATAGTCTTCAAAAGAGAACTCCAGTAGCAGCTCGAACCAACATCACGTTTCACCAAGACAAGCAAGTCTCATCCACATCGAAAGATTGAACTAGCTCCAGATAACCTACTAATCTGACTATCTAAAAAACCCAACTCTAGACTGCCCGTGTACAAAAAATTTGAGCACTCAGAGTTTAGGAAAGAAACAATAAACTCTGGATCAGTCATGGGACTGGTGTGAGCAACAAAAACAGTTTATCTTTAAAAGCAAACAACGAAATATTTTAAAATCAATTCGCAATGCTTTTTAGAAATGAGACTACCATAAGGCCTCCCGCACAAACACACACACAATGCAAACGCAGAATCGGAGGAGATTTCTCCTTATGATAGTCAAAGATGCATGATACGCATTAAAAAGAAAGATTTGATAGTATCACTAGTGCATAGTGTAGAAAAAAATCATTTCGAAAGTAATGATATAGATCTTAGCCAGCATACGACCATTATCGTGTGTCTACTATAGCTACCATGTTCAATAGCACATTACCGCCACATTCCATTGCAGGTTATACAACTAAAACTGTACAAGGCTCGTATTGGATGAATGGATTTCCAACAAATGGTCAGGCCGAGGAACTTCCTATTGCCAAATAGGAACGCCTCTGGCGGGACGCCCAGAGAACCGAACCGGATCTCGCTAAACAAGGCCTGCTACCCCCCCTTCCCGGGGAATATACAAAACCTCAGATATGCCACTCCCACTCCTTTGGGACCTTTAAACGAGCGCTCTCTAACCAACAACATCACATAGGAAATAATATAGTGTGTCCACATGAGTAAGTATCTGGGCTCCATGCCATGATACTACCCTTTTCCAGAAGGAATGGTCATACCCTAGGGATGCTAACCCTGAAACCTTGCCGCAAAATTCCTGTTTCGACCATTACCAGTTTGTGAGGCTCGACGAAGTCTCGTCCATAAAGCTACGCTTTTTACAGAAGACACGCTTTGATCAACAAATCATCAGCAACACTTAGTATGCCACATTACCAAGTTGGGAATATATCGCTGATAACCTTCAACTACATAACCTCTGAGCTCGTACGTCTTGCAGAAGGGTGTTAATGCTAAGAGAATAAATTCTCCGCCACCAATAGAAATGTATTTCAAAGAAATCTACTTTATATCTCAAAATGTAATGTCAGACATACAATCCATACAAGTCTGCTCCGGGTTCGAACAGAACCGAAGTCACTTCCAAAGAAGTCCTTGCAAATCCGGATAATCCCTAATCACGTCCGGATTTCCCATCACAAATGAATTCTCTATACCGAGGGCCAGTCGATGCAAAGACATCGACGAGCTGTCCTTTCATTTTCGAAAATATCCGATCTTCACCACCGGTCTTCAATTGCTATCCATAATGACGTATCACATATTCGGAATGGAATATATGACACAAGGTCCTCTCCCGGCTAAACCGAATAAATGAGCGTAATATTTAAAAAAATATGGATATTGGATTTCAATTAAGTCACAACTTATTACCCAAAACTTTCTTTAAATGGTTAAACAAATTACCATTTCAAATCTTTAAACAAAGGATTTTAATTCACAAAGTTCACCCAATTTCACAAAGATTCAATCACGGATTTCAAAACAATTTCCATTTAATTAGATTAACTCATTAAATCTTTAAATCAAAGATTTAACTTATAACTTTCAAACCGTTTTTATAACTTGGAAAATTCATTTCATTTTTTACTTGAAATCCCTTTAGCACAAATCGGAAGTTCATTTCTTATGTGAAAGCTTTTATTATTTGAAAACAAACAGTTTTCGTTTCAGAAAAATCCAATTATATTTACACGAGTTAAAGCCCTTGAATTTAAATTCAAATTCCCAAATCAATACATTTAAAATAGTTTAACCCATATATAACTGGTATAACTTCTTTAATCCCTAGTTTGAAACATAGAATCTAATTTCAAATCTTGTATTTAAGTTTAAATCAAATTATTTAAACTTCATACTTTGTCAAGTTATTCAGAATAAATTTCATCTTTGAAATTCCATTTCAAAAGCTTTTCACTTTAAACCTAATCCATTTCCAAAACATTTGAAAAAAATAATTCAAATTTAAAACTATTTTCAAAAATCTGCGACTTAATCGATTTCCTCGTGAAATCCATATTTGCGTGTGTATGGTGTGGTCCAGGGGTTTAACACAATAATGCAACATCATCATCACAGATTAAAACACATAAATATAGTTGATAAGCGATATAAACTATAACGCTTATCTTTCATATATAGATTCACGGATGATATATAGATATATCATAAGTAAATGAATAAATTACACACAGCTCAATTCACAGAATAAAATATCATATATCAGATAGGACAATCAATTCAAGGCATCTCATACAATATTATCATTCATAAGTATTAAGGTCAAGTATTTAATAATCATTTATAAGCAGGAAAAATTAATTATTTAATCCTGATTAATCTAATTTATTTCCAATTTAAATTAGTTACTTATTAATTATCCAATCTCGATTAATTAATTACTTTATTAATGATTTCATTATCATTTAATTGTATTTTAAACATTACACTCTTAAATTTAAATTTAAATTCCATTTTGAATTTAAGATTCAGATTGATTAACTATCTAAAACATTAATCAAATTCAATATCAATTTATAAACCTTAAAATAAATGTAAAGAACATTTTTTTTCTTCCTTTCATAGGAAGCTTATATAAGGGAAAGGCCTTTTAACTCAATTACTTCATTTTTATTTTAAAATTTAGCTTTTGAATTACATTTTATTTTATCTTGCAAAATTTCAAGTTTTAACTTTTCACTCAAAATTCTTTTTATAAAAGAACTTCATAAAAATTCAATTCAAATATTTATTTGAAAACAAATTACTTTTCAAAGGCTATTTGATTTGAACTTGATTAAAACATTCAGATTTGAAAACTGATTTAAATCACAAATTTGAATTCAAAGAAACTTGAATCCATCCATTTATCTTTTATTTTTTAAACTTTGGTTTTAACTTACTTTTAAAAACTTGATTTTTTAAATTATGATTTAAAAATCCAAATCCATTTTAAAACCTTAAGATTCAAAAATTTCATCTGAATCTATACTTTAACTTTGAATTTAAACCACTATTAAAATCCTGCTTTCAAATTTTAAATTAAATTTAAAATCTGAAAATAGTCAAATTTTTTTAAACCTGAAATCCACCTTTAATTATTTTGAACTTTTATTTCATTTCAAATTTGAATTCAAAAAAAAACTTGAATTCAACTTCAACATGGATTTAAGCTTTGTTAAATCTAGTTTACAAATTAAAGTTCATTTGAATTTTCTTTAGAAAAAAATAATTTGCTTCCAGGTTGTCTAAAACCTGTAACCACTACAGTCTCGAGACAAACCCAACTTGCTTCGAGTCTTCCTCCCGCTGCTTCGGGTAACGTACTCGAATAACTCAAGTCTTCCCCGAGTCTCACACACGAACCCAACACCGGGAACAAATGTGTGGCCGTATACGTGCACACCACCGTTGATCGCCTCCATGCGACACCGCATCGTTGAACATGTCAACGATCACCTACAAATCCATCACCGATCACCATTTCGCCGCCATTACTTCGAATTCGAGATCGAGTATATAAAAAAAACGAAACCTACAAACATGAATACCCACACCTCCAAAACCAGTCAACACGTCATCCTCCACGCTCCGACCATCGGAAGAGCTGCAACTCCGGCCTCGACTCCATCAACCACCCAGCTATCACTACACCAAAACCCACCACGCTCGATCAACCACACACGCCGTGGTGGTCAATCCATTCGACCAAGTAAAAACTAGGTCACCAGACTTCATCAACCTCCCCTCGCCACCATCGGGACCTACCGTCGCTTCCATCATTTTTCCCACCATCTCCGATCATCCCTCTACCATCTCCAAGAGCCCCGACCTCCCTCGATCTCGAGATCACCGGAAATACTCAAAACAAAGATTTTCAGACAAACCCAAATTCCTCTCCAATCTTTATTTTAAAAATCTAAATCTTTGTTTTAAAAATCATGATTAAGTGTAAGCATTCAGTCTGCGTATCTGAATTCATGTTTTAAGGAGTTTGAATTTTGACAAAAATTAAAGCTTGCTCGGTTCTTTGATTCCCAAAGGCAAACCAATGTAGTTTAACTTAAATAAATTTTTTTTAAAAACTAATTCATGACCAAACATACATCTTTTGTTTTGGTCCTGAGTCCAAACATAAAGGAAATCAAGTAGAAATTATTTTTGGAAGTAAGGCATGAGCTTGAAAATTTAACAGAGGTAAATTTTACAGGTTATCAATAAGCAGATATCCATTTTCACCATACACAGAGCAATGCACATACGAATATTCACACAAACATACTTTTAGATATTTACATGTAACTATATTTAAAACTTAAGTTATTATAAAGTGTTACTCACCTTTGCTTGAGAATGACAGAGCACTTTTTTTATTTGAAAAGCTTTGAACTTTAAAAACTGAGATGTTGTTTGCTTTGATTTTCCTCCATAATCTTCTTGCTTTTTGTTGTATAAAGCTTCAGCTTATAACAACGGAAATGCTTTCAGCTTTGAATTTGAAGCTTGCCTCAAGTTGAAGACTGATGTTTTAAATTTCGACTATGCTTTGCTGTGTCAGGTTGGACTTTGAAAGCAGGCTTTTGATTATTATTTTTTTCTATTGGAAGCCGAAACTCTTCTTTTTATTTTCCTTTTTCTAGTTTAGATTTCCTGTTTTAGTTATAAACTAAAGCTCTTTTTTTTCCTTTGGCTTTGTTATTTGTTGATGAACGAATGAAATAAAGATTGATATATAAGAAGGAAATGTACAGGGTGATATTATATTGTTTTGTATAAGGTGATTTTCAGTTTGCTTGTGCTAGCATTAAATGCATGAGTACTTGTTCCCATGCTTGCCTATATCTTTTTAACTTGGTTGATAATAATATTATGGTGGCTGGACATGGCATTAATTGCATAGGTCCTTTATGTCTTCTTATTATTTCCAACCGAGCCTAGCTTACTTGTTTCCAGGTTTTAAGTATATTACTTTATAATGTTTTTGTTATGATGATAGTTTAAACTGTTGAGTTGTTTTTTTCAGGTTGAGGCTTCTTATTTTCTTTATATTTTCATTTGTTTGTACCATATTTGAATGTATGCTTATCCTTTCTTTTGCAAGCTATTGAACATATTTACATTTTTCTTGTTTACTTGTTTCATATTACAAGTGTGCATACTTATATATATTTACAAAGTTTATTTTATTTTAAACATTATTGAAAGACTTCATTTTCGAATTTTATAAATCATAGTTTCTTTCAAATCACACATATCTATTATTTGTAAATAAATTTGAAACAACAGTTTCTATTTAAAATAAGAATTCATATGTAAAGACATTTTATTATAAATATTGTTTTAAAAATAACTCAATATTAAAATAATTTATAAAAGAAACTATCTCTTTCTTAATAAATAACATATTTTATTTGGATTTGGATAAACTCAAATCAATTTATCATTTAATTTCACAATTTTAAATCAAAAATAATTTAATTATCAATTTAAAATTGATTAAAATTCGGGATCGTTACAATAAAATAAGAGGATTAAGATATCTAAGCTTATGTTTTGGGAAAACTTTAGAGTTGTAAGGTACCTTTAAAGTTAAAAGGTAAAGAGGATTTAAATGAATTAAATTTGTGAACATTCTAATTAAGTAAAATGAAATTCTATAAATTTGTATAATACCAAATTTACATTCTAATAACATATAATATGACTTACCAAATATAAGGAAGTTGAAATGATGTTTTGGATATGTAATGCGATGTTGTACAAATAAACATAACCTTGAAATTATTGAAGTATACAAGTAAGGAAAGCTCAAAAGGAATTTAAATGTGTATAAATGGAAAATTTGGTTGTGATAAAAATTATAAATACTTAAATATAACATGAAATGATCAATGGATAAATGGAACAAGTAAGTGAACTTAAGAAAGAAGAAAAATGAATCGTATTATATCTTTGTAAATTGGATATAGAAAATAAATAGAAATTGGAAAGGAATTGTAAAAAAATTGAATTTGTAACCTTAAGGATAACTGTAAACTAAGAAAAGTCATTTATGAGAGGTTAGACTTTTATAAGATGATTAATAAACTAAAGTGTTGGTTAATAAAATGTTCCATAAATAAATTTGTTATTAACTAAAATTATGAAATTGAAGTAAATGTAAACAAAAGAATTTGGTATAGCTAAGAATCAATTGGAAAATTGAATTTGAATTTAATTTAATTATATAGAATATTTAAAATGAACTTGAGAAAGCAAATTCTATGATATGATGGTTAAGAAAAGATAATGTTAAAGAACATGCTATGTAAAGAAATGAATATACTAACTGAATAACGGATTGTGAATAATTAATTGTAAATAAAAATAAAAAGTCAATAAAATAATTTAGTATAGATAAATTGGATAGAAATCCATTAGAAGGTAATACGTGAGTTGTACATATATTATTTTGTTCGCATAGCGATTTGATCCAAATTCGAGCACAAAATTACAGATGATTTATATAGATCCAAGTTTGGATTTTTCATTCGATTCTCGACGGCGAATCCTAGATATGGATTTTTGATTTTATTCTGGAATTCTCTATCATGGTGTATGGCTATGCAAGGAGAGTAACAATTTCCAATCAAGGAACCAAATCTGAGTCCGCACTAGAGAGTTGTGTGAACGATACTAGTTGGAAGTGAAATTGTGTGATCGAATAAGCGATTAGATTTATACCGCTCACGGATGACATATGTATGGCTTACGGACTTAATTAAAAGCTAATATTGGAAACCAAAGTTGTCAAATACAAAATGATTCTTTTAAATTATATAATTGGATATCATTGGTAAATGAGATGCAGGTATTTAAAATCAAGAAAATGTGGATTGCCCGACAAAAGGCACGTGTTTATTTTGTCATTGGATTTGGTTATTTTTGATGAGCCACTTGGCTTTTGATTTTCTTTTGTTGGTTTGGGGCCCGTAGAGGCATTTTGTAGCTGTAACCATCAAGCTGCGCAATGGAGACTCCGTCGAAATTTTTCGTAAATCCGGATGTTAATTTTTTTTCAAGTTTTAAAATTTTGTAACTTGTTTCGATAACTAACTCGTAAACTTCATAGGCTAATCAGAGTAGCGTAGTGGAAGTGTAGTAATGACTTTATAAATGGAATTTAATTGTTTTATAGGTTGGTAACTTTGAATAAAATATATCTAATGTTGAATTCTATACTTAGTTTCTTTTCCCTTCTTTTTCCTTTTCGGGGACAAAAAGTTTGAGTGGGGGAGAGTGTAATGACCCGTAAATTTTCGACAATTAAAATAGTTAATTTAATAAGATTTCATGGTTTAATGTGGGAAGAATTAAAAAATTGTAATTTATTTTTGACAATAATAACTAGAATGAATTGCAACAAATTTTAATAAAGTTAATTATTTATGAACTGAATGAAATCCCAAATCAATTGAAATAATATATAGTCAATGGTAATGGAATGAAGTTGTATTATATAGGAAATTGTGACACTTGCTTGTAAATAATAAACTCATAAATGTGATTTAAAAGTTAATGGTGATAATTATTTAAGTTACCTATTCGTTTAGTTAGTCGAATTGAATTTGGGAACCAATTGCAATTGAAATGAAATTTTATATATTAGTTGAGTGCATTATCTCTAACTGAAGTTAAATAATAGAGTGGAATTCATTTAATGTAATAAAGTAATCGAATGATAACGAAAATTTATTTAAAATCCAATATTGAAATCCGTCAAATATTGAACAATTAAATTGTTTAAATTTAATATTTGGAATTTATTGAATAAGTGAATACCAAGAATCGAATAACGGTTTAATGGAAACGGTTGTTCTATAATTTGAATTTGTTTCAAAAGTTAATTTGATAAGTTTGTTTTTGAATATTTCAAAGGATGGTGATTTAAGAATAATCAAATTTGTTTAAATTTAATATTATAACTGTCGAATAATTAAATTTCGAATTTGATATGATTAATTTGATATTGAAATTTTAATGTGTGAAGATAGAGTGAATAACTGAAATTTGATTTAATATCATTCAAATTGGTTTCCAAAGTGAATATAAGTTATATTTGGATTATAATAGAACTAATAAGATTTTAAAATTGGAATTTCAAGCAATTCTGTAAATTTTGAAAAGTCGTCGATTTAACCGACGAGTTAAAAATAGCATTCCGGGGCACAGTCTCGGAATTCGACGAAACTAGTCCCATTAGATCCGTAATAGTTCATTATTATCAGGTTTTAATTTCCATAGCAATCGGAGTTGCCGTTTGACCATGGCAGCTCAAAACACTTAGAAATTTATTTAATATATTTCATCCAAAATTGATCATTTATTTCCGTAACTCGCACATGCGATCGAATTAGGACATGAAACCTTTTCCATTGCGTCCGGAATAGGGGTATAACATTGTAAATGCCTAGCGGCATACCTCGATAGGGTTTCGAGATTTTGAGTTGCAAAATTGGGATATTTTAAAATTTAAATTAATATATTGTCAAGTCAACTTTTTATATGAGCTTCTTTTATTTCATATCAAATCACTGTAGCATGCCTCCTGCACGCAAGGCATCACGTCTTCCCCTCCTTTATGATGCGCGCGAATGGCAGTGAAGAAAAAAAGAAACTAAAGGAAAATGGCAACTTAGAAAAATAATTGCTCACAATATACTCAGCGTAAAATTGCAAAACTAGTTTTAAAAATCCTAACTTTTCATATGCTTCGATTTGGTGGTGGTTTTGTAAGGCACGGCTAAGGGTCGCGGTCGACCTTTGGGCCAGGGTTTTGATTTTTGATGGATTCGTGCATCGATTCATATTTTGGTTATCGTTTTTGGATTCGAGGAGAAAGATTTATTTTCGACGAGAGTTTGGTGGGGTGCGGCTCTTGTTTGGTGCATGTGATGTGAACGTGGTCGAGGGGAAATGGGTCGAGTCGCGTTTTATAGGGTGGTCTGGGCATTGATTTTTGGGGATGGTCCGGTCGAGCACGCGGAGAGAAGAAGTTGGGCGACGACGGCATGTCGAACGGAGTATCGAAGCTCCGTATCACTGGAGATTGGTGCACGACTTGGTGGGTTCATCCTCGTGCAGGCTGAAGCTTTGGGGAAGAAAGCTTTTATTTTGGACCAGACCTGGAATGTTAGGTATTGGGTTGTTTTAATAATTAAATCGTTTTACAAATTTAAATATCGGCGAACTTATATAATGTATATCTCATTCATACGATGTCAGAATTGAACGAAATTTTTGCGTTGCGATCGTGATGACGAGAGCTTCGAAATGAGACAGGTTTGGAAGAATTTGGAACAATTGAAATTTGGGCTAAAATCGGGAGTCGTCCGGTTTAGTTCCAAACCCGATCGTCTCGATGACAATGGAAAATCAAGGTGAATGTTTTCTAACGCTCACAACGTACTAGAATATCTCTATTCTAGTTAAATTTGATAGTATGAAGTGAACAATTTTACTTGTTGTTGTTTGATAAACTAAAACTGTCATCTAGATTTGTCATCGAATTTAATGCTAGAAAATAACAATTGACAGTCAAATTGAAATTAAAAATTTAATTGCGATTAAATTACCTGATATCGATAACTAAGAAATTGTCGTGAATTGTATTGTATATTGGATGATGTATTTCGATGGATGCTATTGGTTGATATTTAAATGCTTGGATGTTTATTTGCATATATGATGCAGCCCAGAGAGACGAAGACATAGGTTGGATCCGACCTAACTTGTTTTTAAGTCGAGTACGACCTAAGAAGTCACAAAATGAAGAGTTCCGACCTAACGAGCTCCGACCTAATGAAATACGACCTAGTGACTTACGAGTTAACAGACATGTCTTAGGTCGGGTACGACCTAGGGATGAAGAACGAGCTAACTGTGCCAAGTTACGACCTAAGCAAGCTAAGCCGCATTTTCATTTTGGTCGTGGACGACCTAACTTACCTAACGAGTTACGACCTAAGATAGGTCGCTTCGATATTTCCTTAAAGACAGTCTCGACCTACGACCTAGTTAGGTCGTGTGAAGATATCCAGAAGCTAATACTTAGGTCGCATCGACCTTATCTTGGTACCGACCTACGATAAGTCGCTGAAGGGTTAAACTGCTTGGTGTAAGGTCATGACCTTGTTTAGGTCGTTAAGCCATATCAAATATAGGTCGTGAGTCGTGTGATTTAAGTCGTCCGAGTTTGTGGCTACGTGTTGTATTGTGTTTGTAAGTCGTAAGTCGTGTTGTGTTGATCATTTAGGTCGCTCACGACCTTGTTGAGTCGTAGGTCGTCCGGTGCAGTGCTGTTATGTGTTGAGTGTAGCGTTGAGCCGCTGTTGTTAAGTCGCTGCCGACCTAAGATAGGTCATAAGTCGCAAACAACCTAAGAGTCTGGTGATGTTTTGATTGCGTTGCGTTGTAAAAGCTATAAATAGCAGTGTTGTGTCATTTTTTAGAAGGTTGATTTTTGAATAAAATTTCTTGTTGATTGTTGTGTTCTTTCATCTTAAATTGGTAGTTGAGTGTAATCTCCTATCTCCACTTTCGGTTATTCGAGTGCGCTCGAATCGACGATTGTTGAAGCCGATTCGCGGAATCAAGTGCGCTTGATCAACACTTGAAGAATTGAAGATCTTCTCTCACGGTATCGTGCGCGATCAGCGTGTCGAAGATAGCTAGGATTTGGTATCTTTGTGATCAACGAATTTGGGCATTTCAGTATCTTCAATCCACCGATTTCTACATTTCATCGATTTCATTGTTTTCGTAATATCCGCTGCGCCGGTTTTGGTATCGGAGCTTGACTTAGCCAATCATAGCTAAGACGAGTCTTGAAACCAAGGAGTTTGAAGTTTGGTGTTCATCGTGTTCATCGCGAGATTGCAACAAGTTTGGAGTTTCCGATCCATTTCATTTTGGATCAAAGTCTGGAAAGTGTTTGTATTTTTGGAGAAGGGTGTGAGCCGTGCATCATTTGTTGAGCCGAGCTAAGTATAGGCCGTGTATACTTGTGAGAAGTAGCCGAGCCTAGGTGAAGTTTGTTTTGAAGTTTGATTTGTAGAAGATTTGTGAAGTATTGGTTGAAGTGTTGTAAAGTTCAATCATGCCGCCGAGAAGAGCTAATCGTCATCAAAATGTTGAAGCGTTGTATAGAAGAGAAGAAGCCGAGCTTATGGAACAACGTATCAATGAGAAATTTGATGAAGGCATTGGAAAGTTAGAGAAATTGATGAATGATTTGAATCAAAGTCAAAGGAGGAGATCACCAATCTCGAACCATGGAGGAAACCATTACAGAAGCGAGAAGGGTATCACCACAATCTTTAAGAGAAAGAAGGGAAACATCAATTTCTTTAAGGAGAGATCACCATGACTATGGAGATGAAGAGAGACATAGCAGAAGAGACATGCGTGATCAAAGGGATGTTGATGGTCGAGATCGATATAGACATACATTTGATTTTGGTGAAGAGGGTGACGGAGCAAGTATTCATTATCGAGATCGAGACTAAGTTCGAAATTCTTATCGGGATGTTGAAGATGATCGTTGATGGAAATCGGGTATGAAGATGGAAATTCCCGAATTTAGAGGGGGGATGGTAGCTGAAGAGTTCTTAGATTGGTTGTCAAATGTGGAGGAAATCTTTGATTTCAAGGAGGTTCCGGAGAATCGAAGGGTGAAGTTAGTTGCTACAAGGCTGAGGGGGAGAGCTTTGGTGTGGTGGCATCAAACTAAACTTACAAGGGAAAGAATGGGGAAGTCAAAGATTGAATCATGGGACAAGATGAAGAAGTTGATGAGAGCTACATTTTTACCTTACAACTATCAATCACTTATGTACCAGAGATTGCAGAATCTAAGGCAGGGGACGAAGTCAGTTAATGATTATGCAAATGAATTTTACCAACTCATTGCCAGAAATGATATTATGGAGACAGAGGAACAGCTAACTGCTAGATTTGTTGGAGGGTTGCGAATGCAGATCCAGGATATGGTTAATATGTTTGATCCAAGATCTATTGCAGAAGCACATCAGGAAGCGTAGGCTTGGGAGAAGCAGGGAAGGCATGGAGGTGGTGTGTTTACTAATTCCAATAATCCAGTAAAGGGTGCCAGTGGAAGTTCTAATGTTCCTAAACCTGTCAGTAAGCCAGTTGTGAAGGAGATTGAGAAGGGAAAGGTTAATAACAGTTTCAAATGTTACAATTGCCAGGAATTGGGTCACAAAAGCAATGAATGACCGAAGCCGAAGAGGAGAGAAATGGTTGCAGAGATAGAAGAAGAGGATGTGGAAGCTGAATGTTCTAATTCACCTTATGTTGAGAAGGAGGAAGAGTTGTCTGGAGATGAAGGATGTAATTTGATGATGAGGAGAAGCTATTTGGCACCGAGACAGGAAGAGGAAAACAGCTGGTTGAGGAATAACATATTTCAGTCCACATGCACTATTCTGGGAAAGGTTTGCAAGTTCGTCATTGATGCAGGGAGTTGTGACAATATTATCTCTACTGAAGCAGTAAGGAAGTTGAACTTGAAAACTGAGAAGCATCCTAAACCGTACAAGGTAGCACGGTTAAGGAAGGGTGGTGAAGTGAAAGTTGGGCGAAGAGCTTGTGTGAATTTTTCAATTGGAAAGAAGTACAAAGATGAAATCTGGTGTGATGTTGTGGACATGGATATGTGTCATCTGTTGTTGGGCAGACCATGGCAGTTTGATAGAGCAGTACAACACGATGGTCGTGCTAATAGTTACAATTTCATGTTTGAAGGTACTAAGATTATTTTAGTTCCTAAGAAGCAACAACAGAAGGAAAGCAAGCTGGAGGAGATTGAAGAGTTGAAAACTTTGCTATCTTTGAAGGAATTTGTCAAAGAAGTTGAAGAGGAGCCTGAAGTCTATTTGTTGATTGGACGAGAGAGTCATGAAGAGGTTGAAGTTCCTGAAGAAGTGAAGCCAGTTTTGAAAGAGTTTGAAGATGTATTTCCAGAGGAGTTGCCTAAGGAGTTACCGCCACTTAGAGACATTCAACATCAAATTGATCTTGTTCCGGGAGCAGTATTACCGCATCGACCACATTACCGAATGAGTCCGAAGGAACATGAGGAGTTGCGAAGGCAAGTAGAAGAGTTGCTTGAGCAGGGACGTGTTCAGGAAAGCTTGAGTCCTTGTGCAGTACCAGCTTTGTTGGTGCCGAAGAAGGATGGAACATGGAGAATGTGTACCGATAGTAGAGCTTTGAACAATATTACTGTTCGCTATAGATTTCCTATGCCAAGATTGGATGACTTGCTAGATCAGTTGAGTGGGGCTACTATATTTTCGAAGATTGATTTGAAGAGCGGTTATCATCAAATTCGAATTAGACCAGGAGACGAATGGAAGACAGCTTTCAAGACAAGGGAAGGATTATATGAATAGTTGGTTATGCCATTTGGTCTATCAAATGCACCGAGTACATTCATGAGGGTGATGAACCAAATATTCAGGCCGTATATTGGGAAATTTGTGGTAGTCAATTTTGAGGATATTCTGATTTATAGAGCGACCACAGAGGAGCATGTAGAGCATTTGAGAAAATTGTTAATTATTCTTCGTGAGGAACAATTTTATGCAGCTACGAAGAAATGTGTGTTCATGACTCGAAGTGTGTTATTTTTGGGATAAGTTGTATCTGAGAAGGGAATCCAGGTGGACCAGAGTAAAGTTGAAGCAATTAGAAATTGGCCGCAGCCGAGGACTATCACTGAAGTTAGAAGTTTTCATGGGTTGGAATCATTCTACCAAAGATTCATTTCACACTTCAGTGGCGTGATGACAATGATTACTGATTGTATGAAAGGGAAACAGTTTTCTTGGTCAGAGGAAGCAGGGTTTGCTTTTGAGAAGATCAAGGAACTACTGACGACAGCACCGATTCTTGTTTTACCAGATTTTCAGTTGATGTTTGAGCTACACACCGATATATCGAAGGTTGGGATTGGAGGAGTGTTGAGACAGAGTGGAAGACCTATTGCTTATTTCAGTGAGAAGTTGTCAGGAGCTAAGTTGAGATATAGTACTTATGATGTTGAATTTTATGCAATTGTTCAAGCTGTGAAGCACTGGAGACATTATCTATTTCAGAAAGAGTTTGTTCTTTACACTGATCATGAGTCATTGAAGCATTTGCAAGGACATGATAAGATTTCTGCGAGACATGCATCGTGGATTGCCTATTTACAGCAGTTTACTTTTGTCGTTAAGCACAAGTCAGGGTGACGAACCGGGTGGCTGATGCTTTGAGTAGAATGAGTCATCTATTAACGACAATGAAAGTTGAAGTGACAGGGTTTGAATTATTGCCAGAGCTGATAGAAGAAGATCCTTACTTTGTGAAATTTGTTGAGAAAGTCAAGGAAGGAAGTACCGATGAATTTATGTTGGTTGATGGTTTTCAGTTTAAAGGAAATCAGTTATGTATTCCAGAGAGCAGTTTGAGATTGATGATTATCAAAGAACTACATGAAGAAGGCCATGTGGATAGAGACCGTACACTACATTTGATTTCTCAAACCTACTATTGGCCATCGATGAGGAAGGAAGTTGAAAGGTTTGTTCAGATATGTCATGTTTGTCAGATTTCGAACGGAACAACAACGTATGAAGGGTTGTATATGCCGTTACCTATACCGACTAAACCATGGGTTAATATCAGCATGGATTTTGTGTTGGGGTTGGCGAGAACTCAAAGGGGAAATGACTCTATATATGTTGTGGTGGATCGTTTCTCAAAGATGGTACATTTTGTTGCTTGTAAGAAGACAGCGGATGCAGTTCATGTGGCACAATTGTTCTTTAAAGAGATCTATCGTTTACATGGGTTACTAGAGTCTATTGTTTCGGATAGAGATACTCGTTTTCTGAGTCACTTTTGGCTAAGTTTGTGGAAGATGGTGGGAACGAAGCTGAAATTTAGTAGCGCTTATCATCCGCAGACAGATGGACAGACAGAAGTTGTTAACAGATCATTGGGAAATTTGTTGCGATGTCTTTTGAAGGATAATCTAGACAGTTGGGACATAAAGTTATGCCAAGCAGAGTTTGATCATAATCATGCAGTGAATCGCAGTCGGGATTCGGTCCATTTCAGATCATATATTCAAGTTTGCCAAGGGGACCGTTGGATTTAGCAGTTCTACCACCAAAGGGGACGGTTAAACGAGCTGTTGATTTTGTTGATGAATTAACTGAATGTCATAAAATCGTTCAGGAGCGATTGGTGAAAGCAAATGAGAAGTATAAGCGAACTGCAGATTTAGGGCGACGAAATGTTAAATTTAACGAAGGTGATTTAGTGTATGATGTGTTAACAAAGGATCGTTTTCCAGTGGGCGCTTTTAACAAATTGAAAGCCAAAAAAATTGGTCCTGTAGAAGTTGTGAAACGGATTAATGAAAATGCTTATAAGTTGAAGCTGCCGGAGGATGTGTGCATTTCTGACGTGTTTAATGTTAAACATCTTATACCGTATCATGGGGATGAGCTTGGTATGGAAGAGGAGGGCACAAATTCGAGGACGAATTTTTCTCAACCAGGGGAGGATGATGCAGCCCAGAGAGACAAAGACATAGGTTGGATCCGACCTAACTTGTTTTTAAGTCGAGTACGACCTAAGAAGTCACAAGATGAAGAGTTCCGACCTAACGAGCTCCGATCTAAAGAAATACGACCTAGTGACTTACGAGTTAACAGACATGTCTTAGGTCGGGTACGAACTAGTGATGAAGAACGAGCTAACTGTGCCGAGTTACGACCTAAGCAAGCTAAGCCGCATTTTCATTTAGGTCGTGGACGACCTAACTTACCTAACGAGTTACGACCTAAGATAGGCCGCTCCGATATTTCCTTAAAGACAGTCTCGACCTACGACCTAGTTAGGTCGTTTGAAGATGTCCAGAAGCTAATACTTAGGTCGCATCGACCTTATCTTGGTATTGACCTACGATAAGTCGCTGAAGGGTTAAACTGCTTGGAGTAAGGTCGCGACCTTGTTTAGGTCGTTAAGCCATATCAAGTATAGGTCGTGAGTCGTATGATTTAAGTCGTCCGAGTTTGTGGCTACGTGTTGTATTGTGTTTGTAAGTCGTAAGTCGTGTTGATCATTTAGGTCGCTCACGACCTTGCTGAGTCGCAGGTCGTCCGGTGCAGCGCTGTTATGTGTTGAGTGTAGCGTTGAGTCGCTGTTGTTAAGTCGCTACCGACCTAAGGTAGGTCGTAAGTCGCGAACGACCTAAGAGTCTGGTGATGTTTTGATTGCGTTGCGTTGTAAAAGCTATAAATAGAAGTGTTGTGTCAATTTGTAGGAGGTTGATTTTTGAATAAAATTTCGTGTTGATTGCTGTGTGCTTTCATCTTAAATTGGTAGTTGAGTGTAATCTCCTATCTCCACTTTCGGTTATTCGAGTGCGCTCGAATCAACGATTGTTGAAGCCGATTCACGTAATCAGGTGCGCTTGATCAACGCTTGAAGAATTGAAGATCTTCTCTCACGGTATCGTGCGCGATCAACGTGTCGAAGATAGCTAGGAATCGGTATCTTTGTGATCAACGAATTTGGGCATTTCAGTATCTTCAATCCACCGATCGCTACATTTCATCGATTTCATTGTTTTCGTAATATCCGCTGCGCTATTATATATATCCTGTTAGGCATACATATGACACTATGATTTGATTTAAGTGATATATATTCATCCCTAACATTAAATTGAAATAACTAATCACTTGGCCATTGGAAAGAAAATTATTTACGGACACCAGATTGGCTAAAGTTAATAATTTTTAAAATCGTTGATTTGAAATTTAATTAAATATTTGATTTAAAAGTTATAAATAAAATCAATTTACAGAAATCGAATTTATCGCAAATTGAGTTTGGAATGTTGAAATAAATTTTGGTTAAAAGAAATTGTAAATAATTTAAGTTGAGACTTTGAAAATTTAAAATTGGGATATGATTGAATTTCGAAAATTTATTTGCTTTAAAGATTGAACATAATTTCGAGCTTTAAGTATTACTAAGTAAAAGTAATGTAAAAATGATATTTTGAAATTGAGCTTGGAATTGAGTCATCTTCGAAATTTGGATTTAAGTTTGAATATTGAAGGATAATTTTGTTGAGTGTTATAAATTGATATTTTGAAAAATCAAGCTCCAAATCGATATAAATTGAAATTGAATTAATTGAAGGTGAATGTGGAATTGAATCAATTTGATGTCAAAGTTGACATTGATTTGAATTGAAATCGAAATAGAATCGGTAGAATGGAAATTGAAATTTATTTGAATAAGGAAGTTATAATTGAAACGGTTTGGTTTTAAAGCGGTTTCATTTTGTTTTCCGAATTACTCTGTTATATAAACCATCTTTAAATATGTAAACTATTTTTAACCTGTACTAACTATATTAAATTATTTTTAACCCATCTTAAATGGTGTTAACTTATTTTAGTCTATTTTAAATATAGTTAACCCAATTTAAATTATTTTAAACTAAGTTATCTATTTTAATTTATTTTTAGTTATATTTAATCTGATTTAAAGCCATTTACCTGTTTAATTATATTAAATCTATCTTAAATTAATTTAACTATATTAAATTAATTATCTATTTGAAATCCATTTAAAGATTTTATGTAGTTTTACTATTTTATTTATTTAAAACTACTTTTAACCTACTTAAAACTATTTTCAAAAATTTCAAGCTGGTCAATGAGGTGAAATGTTTATGTTTAAATCTTGAATTTAAATACGAATTATGTTAAATGAAGTTGCAACCTAAATTGGAATCCAAAATGATTTTGAAATCGAAATGAGATATTGAGGCGAAAAATGATTTTTGAAATGGAATCTTACATTTTGAATAGATATGATGATATTTGAAATGGATTTGATTTTTGAAGTGATATGATATTTTGATATCAATTATGAATCAATTTGAAATGTAAAAGAGCCATCGGTGTAATAATACGTAGTTGTTAAAGAGACCGGGATCGGATATGGACATATTCTCTGTCGATACCGAAAACCACTTTAATAACTAGTGTACGCGGAGTGTTGATCCAGAATGAATTAGATAGTTTGGTGAACGCGTTGACTGAATAAAGAGAACGATATTGGATGACCCCTGACATCAATAAAACAGGAGCCGCGCCGGGCCATTGAGGTTCGCCATCTCTAGCGGACGCTCTTCTTCGATACCATATCTATATCTTTTGTGATTCGACTTGGGTGCACCCCGTGATTTGAGAGTGTTGTTTCGCGGTGTTGAGGTAGCTGCTGGCTATGCTCAACATCAGCCCGGATCACGCAACTACTAGTATCCTAGTTGGTATCGCCTCATGTACCTTGTCATACAGATTATCCTATTTGTGACCACTACGTTTTGTTTTTTATTATATCTATGGGGTACCCTCTGATAACCACTAGTTTACAGTAGGTTTATGGTGCTGTATAGACTATGGCATTATAAAATGTGTTAAGGGGAATTACGGTAACGCCTTAACGCTATTTTAATACTTTTAATTTACTGTAGACATATTATAATAGCGTATTGTACTACATAGTAGATAGTTTAACGGATCCTTGAGAGATGGAAATCTATATCTGACAGTTATTTTGTTGAGTGCCCTGCTGTCGGCACACATTCTCCATGAACCATCTTTCTTCAGTACCAACAAAGCTGGTACAGCACAAGGACTGAGACTCTCTCGAACGTGCCCTTGCTTAAGCAACTCCTCAACCATTCTCCTCAACTCTTCATGCTCTTTTGGACTCATACGATAATGCTGCATATGCGATAAAACAGCAACTGGTACTAGATCAATTTGATGTTGTATATCCCTCAGTGGCGGTAATTCCTTGGGTAATTCCGCAAGAAAAAACGTCTTCAAATTCATTTAACACCGGTCTAGCTTCCGCAGGAATTTCAAGATCTTCACTTGTTTCATACCCAATCAACATATATAATTCAGCACTATCCTTCACTTCTTCAACAAATTCTCTTGTAGATAATAGACTAGTTGATTCCACTTTCTTCTCTGACTTGATTTCACTTTGTTCATGCTTCTTAGGAACTATGGTAATTTGGGTCCCTTCGAACATGAAGCTGTAGCTGTTAGTGCGATCATTATGTTGTACAGCTTTATCGTATTGCCATGGTCTTCCCAATAGTAAATTACACACATCCATATCGACAACATCACACCATATATCATCTTTGTACTTCTTCCCAATAGAAAATGTAACATATGCTCGTCTTCCCACTGTCACTTCTCCACCTTTCTTTAGCCATGCTAGTTTATAAGGTCTAGGGTGTTTTTCTGTCTTCAAACCTAACTTCTTGACAGCTTCTTTAGAAATGATGTTATCGCATCTTCCCACATCAATAACAAATCGACAAACCTTTTCCAAGATAGTACTTGTAGACTGAAAGATATTGCTTCTAAGCCAACTAGAATCATTCTCATGCTTTGGCACTAAACAAGACCTCCTTATCATCAAGTTACACCCTTCGTCTCCTGACACAACTTCTTCATCTTCATCAAACTTCGATGGTTGAGAATAATCAATTTCAGCTTTCGCATCCTCATACTCACATTCTTCTGCAACTAATGCTCTCTTCTTTTGCTTTGTACATTCATTGCTTTTATGGCTAAACTCCTGGCAATTATAGCACTTGATATTGTTAGTGACCATTGCTTTAGCAGCTTCATTGACAATTGGTTTATTGGCTGCCTTGGAAACATTAGCACTGCTACTAGCACCCTTATTATTGTTGTTAGACCCCGTAAACACACCACTTCTTCGTCTCCCTTGTTTCTCCCAAACTAGATCTTTCTGATGTACTTCAGCAACAAATATTGGATTAAACATATTAACCATGTCTTGAATTTGCATTCGTAACCTTCCAACATATCTAGCCGTTAGCGGCTCCACGGTTTCCATAATATCATTCCCTGCAATTAATTGATAGAATTCATCGGCATAGTCATTCACTGTCTTCGTCCCTTGTCTCAAATTCTGCAAATGTTGATACACAAGAGATTGATAATTGTACGACAGGAAAGTCGCTTTCATCGTCTTTCTCATCTTCTCCCAAGTGACAACTTTTGATTTTCCCATTCTCTCCCGAGTTAGTTTAGTTTGTTGCCACCAAGCCATAGCCCTTCCCCTTAGTTATGTAGCAACTAATTGGACTTTGCGATTCTCAGGCACCTTCTTGAATTTCAAAATTTCCACAACACTCGACAACCAATAAATAAATTCTTCTGCTTGCATACCACCTTTGAATTTTGGAATTTCCATTCTCATACCTGACTCCCATTTACGATCATTTTCTGAATCCAGATATTGATTTCGCACTTGGCCTCGATTTCAATAATGAATACGACCTCCATCACCATCTTCCTCAAAATCAGATGTATTTCGATATCGATCCTGACCATCTACATCTCTACGACTAGGCATGTCCTTTCTACCCTGTCTTTCAACATCATGATATGGTTCATTTTCAAACCCACGTTGAGTTTTTGCCTCTTCATTTCGATAACCATGGTGTTCTCGCATCATTGAAACTGATGATTCTCTCCTATCTCGATAAGACCGGGGTGACATCCTCCTTTCTCCCGAAACCGATGGTGAAACCCTGTTTCCACTCTGGTTCGAAACTGGTGACGTTCTCCTTTGATTTTGATTCATGTCCTTCATCAATTTCCCATATTTTTCAATACCCTCATTGAACTTCTGATTGATACGCTGCTCCATCTGCTCAGCTTCTTGTCTTCTACATAAATCTTGAACATTATGATAGCCGATTAGCACGTCTCGGAGGCATGATCATTAAACAATCTTATTTCCGTCTCTAATCCAGCTCTGATACCAATTGACGCAGCTTCTTCTAGGCTTGAACAGCTTAGATACCAAACTGTTACAACCTATCTAGGATCTTCCTCAAGAAATGATGATTTCATGTCAAATAACCCGATAGAACGATAAATGCTCAATTCCGTTTATCGTGATGATACCAGAATCTAGCTGTCTCCAACCCATTGATCTCGCAAGATATCGTGTTGAAAGATCTACAATTCGATCGTTGATCACTCTTAAGTGATACCGAGAATTGGGTTCAACTTCGTTGATTCGTGCACGAATAACCCGAAGATGGAAAGAAGAAGGAGATCACACTCAACTTCAACAATGGTGGAAAAAACTCACACACAATTTTATTCAAAATCGACTCTCTTTACAAATGACAACACACCCCTATTTATAGGAAATTACAACACACATGCGACTCAACATATACAACTCACAACTTAACACACACAGGCGACTTAACATCAACACACGACCTAACACATACGAGTTACAACATTACACGACTCACAACATATGATTTACGACTTAACAACATACAAGTTACAACACAGCATCACACGACTTAACAATACTACACATATGCGACTTAACAATACAATACGTATACGACTTAACAATACAACAATACATGCGACTTAACAATACAATGCGACATAAGGTTGAGCGACTTAAGGTATGCGACTTATGGAAATGCGCTTGATTTCTTAAGCCGTTATTTTAGAAGGTAGGTCGTTGAACGACTTATGGATTGAGCGACTTATATTGGTACGACTTAAGGCATACGTTGGTTGTGACTTGTCATGATGCGTTGCATTAATGGTTTTCTCATTTATATAAAATTGTAGAGCTGATTATGTAGTTCCACTTTATTTGTATGAGGATTTCCTAAGAAGACACTTCCACTGTAAAGTGCAAGATGCCCATTATGGAGTTCGCTTGTACATTATGATTGTAAGTTGTGTGCACTTTGCAATGGCATTTGATAATAACTTTTGGTTTCTAAAGTATGTATCATATGATAGTACAACACTTATGTCCAACTTTTACAAACAAGATATAGTTTATTTTGTCTCTGTTATGTAGATATAATTTTGTCAAGCCACCACTACTAAAAGTTACCGTTAAAGAAATCCCATGATCTACGCTGACGTGCAAATATATTGTTATGTTTTAGATGTGTTATTGAGTCCAGACATATATAGCATTTCATTCAGTTAACTGAAAACGAAAAGCACATGTAGTGCATATTAGTATAGCAGGGGAAAAACTGTACAGATTGAGAATTAGTATTGTATCACTATTCATGAATAAGTAAACCATAAAAGTTCATGGTATCCAACTAATTCGATATATTAAAAAACATAGTCGGGCTAAAAATTATGCGTTGTTTCTTCTAAATAATCATAATTAGTTATATTGAATACATAAACAATATATGTTGGTAATTAAAATACCAGATGTCTTTATTGGCTACTCATGAGCAAGTGCTGCTAGTGCTAGTATTTTGCTTTACTATCCATATAATTGAAGAAACACATAGCATTCCTTGCTAAATTTGATAAGACAAATCAATTTAAAAGATTTGAACTCATTGCGTTTATAAATAATGAAGACAAAAATACTACAAAATTTATGTAAAGCAAGTGCATTAATGTATAATAACACTACAATATTGAGCCATTGCCTATGGGTACATTGAAAAACTGAATGTAAATATAAATCTACTTAAACCTAGAATGTACTGATAGACCCACACAATAACAACTAAAACATCCAAACACCATGAAGTAACACTTCCCTCGGAAACACTTATCATTCTCTTTGGATGTGACTAGTTCAATCATTTCAGTTATCCTGTCGCAAAAAGATTGAAGCATATTACTTAATATATCAATAAAACAATTCCTTACACCATTAAGAACCATCCGCGCATGATTATACAGTCTTAATGCAGATGGATGCATCTTAGTTTATTGACATAATTTTGACGTAGGTTATGTTTTGAACATCCATGGCTGTTGTATAGACATGCATGTAAATAATGTAACTATTTAACATGATTCACATCACTCTTTTTTATGGAATATTTGACCTGTAAGGTCACAAAGACATTTAATATTTAACCAAGCGACGTTTTTACATGAGATCGAAGTGTGAGGAAATCAATGAGTGATCCTTGGATTGCACCTGAACCCCAACAATGATTCCAAACATAACGACATTTCAAACTGCCTCCCAATTGCTTACCATTGAATCTTTTCCCATTGCATATTGTTTTACTCTCCACGTTCAATGCAAATGAAGTTTGTAGCAATGCTATCATCATATTCTAAGTGATATTAGTAGCTATGCGTCTCCAAAATCACTTTATAGCCCCAGTTAACAAATCATGAAAATTGATTACATTAAATTCCATATCATTGGTTTATAAACCAAGAGTTATTTGGTTTGTCTTATCGGTTTTGTGTTTCCAAGGGAAGTTTGGTATATTTCGTAACATGGACTTAGGTTATAGTTGCACGGCCAGTAAAAACTACTGAGATTTTAACACATAAAACAAAATTTGTATACCAGAACAAGGAATGTCTGAACATTCTTCCTCTGGTCATCTTGCAATTGAATAACCTGCATAAAAATATGCATTAGAAATTAAGTGAGAAAATACATGCAAAGGAGTTATATTTTGAAAAAAAAATTCATATTTGATCAATTGCATACATTGTATGTCGCATATTTCAGTAAACAAAAATGCAAAAGTATCTATTTTAAGCAAAATATATTTTGTTTTTGAAATTGAATTTGAAGCTTGAGCTTAAATTAGGGAACAACAAAGTAAAACTTGAGTTATAGATTGGAGCAATCATCTCCGATATCATCTTTTTCAAGATGGGTCGGTTGAATTTTTCTGACTGGTATGATTTTACATAACAACGCCCGATATCATATAGAACTAGACCGCAACTACATCAAAATTATCATAATGTCATGGATAGCTTTTGAAAAATAAAATAAGCATGCAGAACAGATTAAATCAAATTGCAAGGTCATATTCACTTTTTTGTATGATCGCTAATTCCAAAAACGTCTGATATTCCCACAACGTTACATTCTATTTATATTTATATATATGTATGTATGTATATTTGCATGTGTGTACATATGTATATAAGTTTTGTATGTGTGTATGCAATCAAAATTCCATTCATAAATCCCTTTCACATTCCCATCTTTTTAACAAAGATTTGATGCAAATTTTAGCATTAATACTACAGCCAGCTAAAAGGATATAATACATACATATTACCATTATTGGTTTTAAACTATCAAACACCTATAATATCAGGTCAAATGTTCTAATTTAAAATAAAGCATAAACGTCAGCACCAATTTTTGTTAAGTTTCATAAATTGCTAATTTTAAATAAAAGAAATTTTTTATTTGAAAATTTGAAACTAATAATTGTTGTTTTTATTTATCATTTATCCAAGAGACATTACATTCAAATGTTCTTCATCTAATAATCCAAAAGGCAATCCTTTGAATTTTTCAATCTATGCAAGTCTTTCAAAAGTAAAAATAAGATTGAAAGCAAGATCCTCTAATTTTCTAGTTCTTGATAATGCAACAAACGTTAAACCAAGACTTTCTCGGTCATTGATATTAATGATTGCTTGATCAGGTGTTAGTCCTCGACCTTATGTATTGTTATTGCCCATCATAGAGCTAAAGGTAACTGAATTCTCATACATGTTGTACCAGAAGAAGTTTTCTAATTTACTATTTGTGGAGTTAATAGAATAATATTCGTTCCCTCACGAAATGGAGTACCATGGTATTTATCAAAATTGACCATGACCGCTAGCGGAAGATCATTAGGTGAACTTAATGACTGGGAATATACAATATCCATAACAATACCCATTGCACCATTAACCAATCCATTTTGCACTGAAAGATTAGATCGTAACATCACTCGAGCACCTATAGAAAGATAAATAAATCATTCTAAACCTTTTGAATCATCACGTGAAGCATTAGATGTTGCTTCACAGTTATTGAAAGAAGGAATGCGTGCAATAGGTTCACTAAGTTGAATCAAATGATTTCTGTTATGTTCATTAGCAGCAATTCATATTGGAAAAAGACAGAGCATTCTTAAAGGTTTCTTTCCCTTTGTTCGATAAAACTAACTAATCTCTGGTTTTGAAAACTTTCCAATCGTGTTTTGTAGATGCACCTCTATTCAGTCTTTCTTGAGATCCTTGTAAAGGTGCTTGCTCTTCTCCAACTTGACGGAATATATACGATAGTCTAACACACTTATCAAATTCATATATGCAACTCGTCCACATTGTTACGAAAGATTATCACCTTTCAAGTATAACTAACTATCACACACAAGAGGTAGTTGTTGCATATCACTGACTAAGACAATAGAAATGCAATCGAATAAGTTACCTACGGAAAAAATATCACGACACCGTAAATCAATATATGCCATCAAAGTTCTACCAACATATTATATTCATCTATTATAATCAACTTCGTATTTTTAAAGTTGTCTTGCATAAGATGACATTGCTCTGATGAAAGTTCTTTGTAGGATGTTTTTCCTTCCGTGGATATTAAAAGTTTGTGATGGATTGTGCTGCCACCAATATTAAATCTAGCCACTCCAGTTGGAGCCATAATGTGAGCTTCCTTTTTGGTTCCAAAATGAGTAACAATTGTTTGAACAATGGCATTTACAAGAGTTGATTTTTCTTTACCAGCACCACCGCATATAATCATCCAAAATTATTTTCCTTTAGAAATGCCTTTAAATATCATATTATGTGCAATCCTCTAATATTTAGAAAAGCTGTCAAAAGGAACAACAATAGAAATTTTTATGTTCTCATTTGCATGTTCCATAATAAAACGTAAACTGTTGTGGATAAAATTACATTCAATATCTATATTAGGATATCTTTGAAATGCTTCATTCAATTATTTAAGTATCGTATTCTCTTAAGTCCATTTCTATCCCCTCTCCTAAAACAAACATTGGATCTATCGCCGCTGCTATCATCCTTCTCCTTGTTGATTTTCTTCTTTATCATCATTTACACTATCATCTTCTATAGCATCTGGGAGTGATTCAGGTTGAATCAAACATAAATTAACATATCTATCAAACCAAGCATCGAAGTTTCCTTTTTTTTCATTGAGATTTCGATAGTGATGACGGATTAGTACATGTATACATATAAAAATAAAAACACATTTGATTTATAATTTCATATTTGAAATATAATTACAGTTAGCTTAGTATTGTATACTTCAAATTGATTGGATAATATTTGTAAATGTTGATCTAGTAAAAAGTAGAAAATTTTTATTACCTGTTTTTCGCAAACAAACTCCCATTTTATGCTAAATGAAGAAAAATTGTTACTTAAATCTGGTATTATTCATACAATTGCCTCTTTTCGAAACTTATGTCGCCCTTTATTATAGTAATAGAAGTTTTTTGCCATATCAAGTAGTGAAAGATTTTCATGTTCGCTTCGTCAATCCGTATACCTTATAATAATATTTGGGTCTTATTCAACCATATCTTCATATGTTGTTGTATTTCGACGTTGAGTTATTATTGATCACAGGTGTTTTTTTGTTACGACAAGTTGCACTTTTGTTCTAGATCAAATTACTAGAGGGTAAGACATTAGGAGATGGCATTCCTCTTGTGCAAGAAATGTCTCGTTCGGATACACTCTTAAGAAGTAGTTTCTTGATGGGAGAAGTTGATCTTTGACAAGGTCGATGAGTGTTTTCAACTATTATTCTGAATGTGTCTGTTAAGCTCTTTGATACTGGTTTAAATTTTGCTGCATATTTTCCAATATAATTTACCACAGCATTGCATAGGTAACATTGGAGATCAATCAATATTAGCACAACAAACCTGAAGTACTTTTCTATTCTGTGAGCAAATCAAAGGATCATTGCATTATGAAATAAACCAAAAGATTTTACAGTTTGGAAAATCTTCATCAATTTTAGATTGTGGAAGCACATCAAATGGAAATTTAAAGCGACATGTCAATTGTTTGTTGTCTATGTACTCGCAAACAATAGCCTCCACAACTAGAATGACGCATAACCTAAGTAACTAGATTTGCATATTTGTCGTCATCTGTATCCAAATTTGCGTTAGGTAGAATAAATTATGCACATGGATGCTCTTATTCCCATGAAGGTCCACCCATATTTGGGTTTATTGTACGAACAAGACGATCATAATATTCAATAATTATAGAATTTTCATATGAATTTTCAGTAACAAAAGATAAATCAGGTGCATCATTTAACCACAAAAAGCCATGACTATGTCCACTTCCACGATTTTCCCATTCAAAACAATACCATTGGTCCTTAACAGAAAAAAATGACGTAAAAAAATGTTTTACAAAAGTTTTATCCTTGCTTGGAAAAACCATGAAGCAACAAGTAGATTTTCATTTAATAACTATGCCTTTTTTCTTTGTTCACTGTAATTTATTTATTTTAATTCATTTGTTTGACTGAGAAGTTTATAAAGTTATGGCCATTGCAAATCTCTTGACAAATATAGTTGGAGCACCTAATTGTTTAACTATAGTTGTAAGCTCTTTTAATCTTGCAGACCAGTAAGAACGACTTCCATGAATACCTTTTTCATAGTAAGAAATGCGCTGGGACAACTGCTTATCTTCTGATTTTAACATTTCATGGATATCATTTATAGATAAATTTCCATCATCTGCGTTTTTCTATACGTGAATGTTACCAATATGCAACGCACGCCGCCTACTAATTGAATTGTAGGAAAATATCAAAATCTACAATCTTTTGCAAATCATTAATCATGAAATTTCATTAAACATTGAAAATTATCTAATGGTCTAATTTTTCTTGGTCGTGCTTCTCTTAAATCAGCATTTCTTAATGGAAATAATGTTAGAAATGCTATCAAGATATATCGTGGAGTATTATACTCATCGATAGCAATAGATGAAATCGGCATCTGAACAACTATTTCATTTTTTCTTTTTTTTCTCAAAAGGATAATAGATAGGCTTGGTGGTTAGGTTGTACTGAAGCCGTGATTGCACCTGATATCCCAAATTCACCGATGTCAGTTATTTCGCTTTCTAATTTTAGAGGTCCTAGAAAAGCATCTTTGTAAATTTGAGTTTGCAAATTATCTTGAATATGAGGAAGATCTAAAGGTACTCCATCCTATGGTAACTCATGGAGAAAAAATTCATTAATATTCGCATAATTTATAAGATTTAAGCCAAAGTAGTGCCCGTCCTACATGTTCATGCCTTAGTCGAAACTCTTGAAATTCATTCGTTCCACTTCTGTTGACAACTAATCCCTCTGATAAATTTTTATCTTGAATGGAAGAGAAGATGTTGTTGCATTGATATCTTCAGGAAAGTTAACAATATTTCCAACATATTTATTTTGGTGCCCTTTAAAATGATAAGCAGACATAACTGGATGAATACGTACGATTACTATTTATTTTAAGCTTGTAAGGCAAGATAATTCAGGCGGAAAAGATCTAGGTTCCATTAGATTTTCAGAACTAAACATATGAGGAAGACCATGTTGTGCATTATGAGTACAACAATCAAAGCATGAAGTTGATGAAATCGTTAGATAGGGAAAAAATCGACTACAAGCTTGACAATTTTTCCAATGGAGATATTGGCACGAGTATCCAAATTTTTGGGCATTGGTAATTTTTGCAATGAGAGACGGAATATTAGTCATGTCCAAGTTTTTACGAGTAACTCTAAATTCTCTACATCATGCGGCATCAATTACTTTTCTTCGTTGTTGTTTTTGACTAGTTTCACTGGAACGTCAAGCTCATTTAGTAGATGTACGATTTTTTTGTATTTATCCATCATTTCATCGTACTTTCTAAAAATTGGCAAGTTTCTGTTGTATAAAAGTTTATTATTTTATAAAATTAATCAAAGGGATCATTCTAAATCAATTATTATAACATTTATGTAAATGTAACTTTATATACCTCTTCGAAGCACACGAAAAATCAACTGGACCAAACGCGCTGAAAGGTCATCAAAAAGACCAAATACATTGGAACTGGAAGAAGTAGAGCATTCAACCTTTTAGATGCATCAAAATACTCTTTAAAATAATTGGAAGCAACATATACAGCATTCTAATGTGACAACAACTCTTCTGTAGTCGTAGATTTACTTACTACATCCTAAGATATGTGTATATATTTTAAATGAAGCGTATTTCATATATCAATAATATTTAAAATAAAAGACCAAATCATCATTGAGTATTTATGTTACAACTTGGTAGCATATTTCAATAATAAGAAATTAAAACAATGAAAACCTATATTTGTAAATTAATTCTTGCATGGACGGGCTGCATATAGTCAACCCAATCATTAAATGCATGTTCATCATTTTTTATTGAGGGCAATGCACTTAGGTCAATATAAGGCATAATACATACACATGTAAAATTAATTTATAAATATCGCAGACGATAAACAATTAACTATTTAATAGTGAACACAAAATATTTAATGATAAATAATGTTGGAAGAGTCGCCATGATTTTTAATTTGTGTCTTTTCCAAAGCGACTTGGCAATATGAAGTATTATCTATGGTTGGTCGTCATCATCGTTGGGTGAAGGCAAAAAATTCAAATCAATATGATTTGAATTAAGACTTGTACTTCCCTGAAAATGTGAAAAAACCAAGTATCAGAATTGACTCCAACTATCATTTACAACAACATAATGAAATTATTAAACTGAAACAACATGGTTAAAATGCATTGAAAAAATTGGTAAAAGTGGAAAATTTTACCATCTGAAAGACTGATTATGATGTTAACACTCCTTTGTTATGATTGGCATGTTCTCAAAATGGTAACTCGTTATCACTAGGCAAGGGCAATGCATTCAAATCAATTTGATGCACATCTCGAGCCATAATTCCTGATAAAAAAACATTATACTGTAATGAATCAAAAAAGATCAAAATTTATTTCATTAATATGAAAAGTATTAACTTCTTATAAGTATCTGTGATAGCTCAACTAAAGCAGATTCTAGAAAAAATGGATGTAGACTGCTTAAATTTTCCCTATAGATGTCATGAAATAAATGTCATGTCAGGTAGCATCAACATGTGATATTTATTTTAATGTATCATTTATATAGAAGCATCAATGCCAATTTAATAACCGTTTAAAGTAAAAAACATGCATTTAAACTTTGTGCACTATCTAATAGGACCTTGATATAGGATGTCTATCACATAAGGAACATACTTACCATTTATGCAGTATAGGTTTGGTTCCAAAATTAAATTGGATATCATATAGGCAGTATACAACTATTTAAGACTGACACAAATAAGAAATGAATTGCAAACTAATGTGCATTTAAGACTTTAAACCTACGATCTTGGTGGTAGAAATCAAACATGTTTTGTCTCACTTTATCCTGGTTGCAGAAAGAAAACATTTTTCGTACAACGAAGTGGAACAAAAAAATGGAACATAAATGGTCGGCGTAGGATGTAACCACTTAATACTTGACGTTACCACCCTAAAACATTTACTTTATCAAAAATCGTCTATTTTCACCTATGAACACTTATCGATCTATAAGCCGCAAGCCTGCTAGTAAAAAAAGGGATGTATGATGTTTAAGCAGACCTGGATGTAGTGGGTATACTATTTATGTAATTTTCGCAGCCATGGCACATTGTGTGTACCACCGAAGTTTTAAATAACCAAAAGTGTTATTTTTGCAAATGTCACCCTTTATTTTAGAAGATAAGATAGTCAGTCATCTCTTTCATTTATTAGCGCTAAGAAAGCTACTACCAATTGTATGTCAGTTTATTCAGTAATGATGCACTTACAAGCATATATAATAGAAAATTATAGGGGGGAATCTGATAAATTGCACCTTTTGGTATTAACGCAAAACTCATCTTTCAGCTCCATCCTCGTGCAAGTAAGAATGCTTTCACCAACAGAGATTTCACCAACAGTTGGAATATCCAACGACTATACCTGTTGCAAGAATTGTAGCAATCAACCCACTTCTGATATATGAACATACAATTGAAATGTATAAATATGACAAACATCAACTGTTTGAAATAAGATTGTAAGAAATTTTATTACAGTAAATTAACATCACCTCATACACAACCAACTCTCTCAAAGAAGAAGTGACTATTTGAAAATTTGGTTTGCATTAAAATGTATAATAACTTAACAATAGTTTAAAAAAAGTCTACTTTCTACTTTACTTTATCAAGTTTCATCGCATCTAAGAAAACAAATGTGCAAATTATATGTAACATGTGTTATTTTTTGTATCCCAACAAAAAATTTATGTTCAAAGGGCGTCTCGGACAAATGGTGGAATAAATCGCCAAAGAAAATAAGCATAGCTCCATAAGTATAAAACTTGGTATGTTACCATACTGAGTTCAATATTCCACTTTAGAAGACGACCCGAAGTCTCAGGACGAAACAGTACTTGCTTTAAAGGTTGATCAGTGAGGACTCTGATAGGATGAGCTTGGAAATATTGCCTCAACTTCCTAGATGCAATTAGTAGGCAATAGGCGAGTTTTTCCAACTTAGAGTAATTCATCTCTGCCCCAGTGAGTCTTTTGCTGATATAGTAAACTGGATGTTGAATCCTCTTGTCGTCTCGTATCAGCGCTGCACTTAAAGCATGAGATGATACTGCCAAGTATATAAGAAGATCCTCGTCATCGCCAGGCCTAGAAAGTATTGGAGGCGTTTCCATATGGCGAATCAATTCATCAAAGGCTTTTTGGCATTCGGGAGTCCAATCGAAGTTTTTCTTTCCTTTCTTTAGGGCGTCAAAGAATGGGATGCATTTATCTGTGGCTTTGGAAATGAACCGACTCAAGGCGGCGACTTTTCCATTGAGACTCTGCAATTCCTTCTTTGTTCTAAGAGCTTTGACTTCCTTTAAGGCGGTAATTTGAGCTGGACTAGCCTCAATGCCCCTAGCGCTCACGATGAAACCTAAAAACTTGCCGGATTCCACTCCAAATGAACATTGTAAAGGATTGAGCTTCATTCCGTATTTTTGGAGGACAGCGAACATGTCTGCTAAGTGTTCTATGTGATCCACTGCTTTCTTAGACTTTACTAACATGTCATCGACGTAGACTTCCATAGTCTTGCCCAATTGCGGTTTGAACATAGCATTAACAAGCCTTTGGTATGTTGCCCCTGCATTCTTCAACCCGAAGGGCATAACTCTGTAGCAGTAAAGACCAATGTCAGTGATAAAGCTCGTGTCCTCCTGATCTGGCTCATGCATCATGATTTGGTTGTATCCGGAGTAAGCATCCAAGAAAGATAACAATTCGTGTCCCGCTGTTCCGTTTACCAGTTGATCGATTCTGGGTAATGGGAAGCAGTCTTTGGGGCAGGCCTTGTTTAGATCTAAAAAATCGATGCATACTCTCCATTTTCCATTGGCTTTCTTAACCAGAACTGGATTTGAAACCCAATTCGGATAGGTAGATTCTTTAATAAAATTATTCTCCATGAGCCGATCAACTTCTTCTTTTAACGCTGCTGACCTTTCTGGACCCTGAGTTCTCCTTTTCTGCTTTACAGGTGTAAATTTTGGATCAATATGTAGAGTGTGTACTGCAACTTCTGGGGATATTCCGCACATATCGGCATGAGTCCAAACAAAAACATCCAAATTTGCCTTTAAAAAAGATATTAAGATATTCTGAATTGACACATTAAGTTGTGAACCCACATTCAACATCTTGTTTGGGTCCTTTGGTTCAACAGGTACTGGTATTGTCGTTTCCACTGGTACCACTCTATTCTCCCCTGCAGTTACTTTTCTAGGATCCATCTCTTTCCTTGCTCCACTGTGCTCGCCAGTGCAGGGTCCACCCTGTAATTGCTACAAGGCTGGTTCGTTGATGCGGACTGGGGCTGCCGCATCCTTTCCCATTTCTCTTTTCCTCGTTTCTCGTAGCTCTGTTAGATAACATTCCCGCCCCGCATTTTGATCCCCTTTTATAACTCCTACTCCATTATCTGTGGGAAATTTAATGGTGAGGCACCTGGGGCCAGAACAACTTTGAATGCTGCGAGAGTTGGACGGCCAAGGAAAGCATTATAAGCAGAAAATTCGTCGACAATCACAAAAGTTTACTTGCGGACCACTTTTCTCTCTCCTTCTCCAAGTTCCACAGACAAATCAACGGTTCCTATCGGCTGTTTTGGCTCCCCAGTGGAGCCAGCGATTTTCTGCGATGAGGCTTGCACATCAGCCATAGGGATCTTCATTTGGTCGAATGTTTTCTTGAAGAGGATATTGCAGGATGCGCCACAATCTATGAGAACTCTTCTGACAATAGCTGGCCCGATACCAGCCGAGATGACTAAGGGATCCAAGGAAGGAGCTTCAACACCTGCGGAATCCCTGGCTCTGAACACAATATCATCATTGAAAGTTCTTTGTTGCTTCAGGGGCATAACACCTTCCAAAACAAATACATCTTCGTCAGTCGGTACATACTTCAAAGCTCGGGTATACCTATCCGTCTCACCCCAGCTCCTGCCTGCTGGGTGAGGTCCTCCCGTAATGACATTGATAACAGGCCTTCCGGATTCATGCCCTGTAGTCTTTTCACCTGTCCTGGGTTGATGAGCAGGAGCTCGTTGCCCCTGACTAGTTGAAGCGGGATTGCTGCTATTCTTTTCCACAAATTGCTGCAGCTTGTTTTCCCTTATCAATTCTTCAATCAAAATTTTCAATTGGCGGCATTTGTCGGTATCATGACCAGGTTGATTATGAAAGCGACAGAACTTCCCACTTTGCACAGCTTTCCTCCCGGTTCTCAGAACAGGAGGTTTAGGATATTCAACAGAATCTTAAGTGGCAAGGTATATATGCTCCGGCGTACCTGATAAAGGAGTATACTCTGATGGCTTGAAGGATCGAGGCTTCTTCAAATTACTCTGTTTCTTCCCATTGTTATTTTCCCTTTTTTGCCCTACAGATTCATTCTTGTGTGGAGCAACAGTGTTATCTTCAGCTTTTTCCAACACTGCCTTTACCGATACGGGACGGCTTTCCAGGCGTATGAATTCATCTGCTTTTTTATAGAATTTTTCAAGGGAATTTGGTTCCTTCATATTTAGCCATTTCCCAAATTCGCTCGACTTGTCGATAGCCCTCATCAGCTAAGTCAATATCATTCGCGGTTCTGCATTGTCCACCTCAGCCAGTGCTATATTAAAGCGGTTTAAGAAAGATCTGATAGTCTCCCCTGGATTCTGTTCTAAACTTGACAACGACATGATGTCCTTGGCTTTTGAAGCATATAGTCTGAACTGCTCCTTGAATTTTCGGGTCAAGTCCGAAAATTGATCTATAGATCGGATTGGTAGCTTGGTGAACCACAGTAGAGCCACACCTTCTAGATATATAGGAAAATATCGGCACTTTATCTCATCAGAGGCTCTGGCACCTGTCACGTGCCAATCATACTTGTATAAGAATTCGTTCGGATCGCTTGTACCCTTGTAAGCTGGAATGGTTAGGGGGACAAACTTCCTTGGGAATTCAGCCTTTAAGATTTTCTTAGTAAATGGAGTTTTACTTGGGGCGAAACCCCACTCTTTCTCGTCTTCAACCCTCTGCATACTCTCTTTCATGATTTGTCGGACCATTCCAGAAAGATACTCCTCATCATGTCGAGTTCTAGATCCACCAACCTCAGGAAGTGTTTGTTCAAAGGGGCTAGCAGCCCTTTCAGGAGCATTCCTTTCTTCAGCATCATGAATGTTGCCAGCAAAGTTCCTTTCATTACATGCCGGTTGACGGTTTGCCCCAAGCAAATCGTTCAACCTATTCAGAATTAGGGCATTTTGGGCATTCTGAGCCTCGAATTGTGCATTTTGGGCATTTATCTGCTGGTTCAGCCCTAAGATTGCAGCATCCAGCTCTGCCTTTGTAACTCCGACAGCTGGAGTGGCTTGATTCGATACAGGGGAAGCGGAGGTTCCCTCTTGAACATTTCCAGATCTAACAGATCTACTCTTTCTCCCCGGAGCCATGATTTCGGATAAACTTCTAGTCTTCAGAGAGGTTACTTGAACAAACTTTCGTGGAGCAATGATGACGGTTTGCCTGAGTTCCATTCTCAGTTAAAGCACCAAAAATGTTAACGCTAAAATTTGAACGCTAACACCCCGGTGTATGAAGTGTAATTGTGAAAGCACCACCCGATAGCTCGGGAACAGATTATAAGCAGATAATAACGAAAAAGCAGTAAACAATAGCAATTTTATAGTGGTTCGGCTTAAGAGAGAGCCTACGTCCACTTTGAATATCTTTATTGACGATTTGATTACAAGTCGATGCAATTACACTTTGATTACAATATACTTTGAGTTACAAGTGACTTAGAACATGTAGCCTAAACTTCAATGTCGATCCAAATCTTTGAACTCATGTTGGACATGTATGATTTCTTCGTGAAGTTCCTTGAGGCATTCTATATATCTCAAAAGCTTTAAGTGTTGGAGTAGTTCAGAATGCAGCAGAGTAACGGCGCTTGGAATGAATGAGCAGAAAAAAGTCCTCTGAATGTTGGAGGTGGCCATGTATTTATAGGCAAATTTCTGGACTGGAATTCTTGATCAAGTCATGAGTCGTGACCGACTCAGGATGAACCGTGACCGACTCACCTATCACGAGTCAGCAAGCAGTGGCATAGATGAAATGGCATTGAGCTTGTTCCTCGTATGCTTAGGTCGCCAGCGACTTATGATAGGTCGTTAGTCACCTTGAGTCGTTGGAAACCCTGAGTCGTTGGAAACCCTGAGTCGGTCTGCCCCATAAACCACTAACTAGTTAAACCACTCTGCTCCTCTAAGGCATTAACTCGTTGAGTCGTTGATCCACTGAGTCGTTACGAACCTTGAGTAGATGAGTCGGTCCAGTCCTTGAGTAGATGAGTTGGTCCAGTCCTTGAGTCGTCTTATATGAGCCGTGAACTTCGTTGAGTTGGTAACTCACTGAGTCGGCCTGTCTCATGAACCGTTAACCTCCATGAGTCGTTCCATTCCTCTAAGTTGCCTTGAGCCTTAGCTCGTCAGCCAATTGAGTCGCTACCAGTTGATTCGGTCCTTTCCTTAAGTTGCTGAAGCCCCTTGAGTCGTAAATCCAATGAGTCGTTAAAGACCTTAAGTGGATGAGTCGGCCCAAGTTTCAACTCCTTGGTAGAACAGTGTTAACATTTGCCCCTCGAAGTACACGCCTAAGTCATAGGTCGTGTGCTTCGACTTATCTTAACTCGTGTGCCGACTCAAACTCTACTGCCCAAAGTTATAAAAACCTGAGTCGTTCCCTTTTTCTTCTCATTCCCAAACCCTTAAACCGTGTCTGCCATTAACGCACATTCAAGCTCTCAAAGGCGATTTCGACCAGATTCTCCATCGATCATCTCTATCATCATATTGCGTAAGCGATCTCGCTCTCCTTGTGATTTTCGATCATCCCTAGCTTATGCGCCCCATCTCCATCTTCGATTTTCCCCTTTGAGCCCTGCTAATTTGGTTGCTTTGGTCATCAATGGACTTAGGGTTATCTGTTCTGATGGTTTACGATTCGAGGCGGTTTAGTGGTGCGATAGAGCTAGGATTGTTGATTGAGAGCTTATTGGATTAATGGGTTAGGAATTAGAAGGTTCATGGGATAGGAGGGAGACGGTTCATGGGTTAACAGCTAGAAGGTAGACGGGTTTAGGAACTGTATGGTAAGTTGTCCAACCAGAGTGGAGCATTGCCTCAGATGCGACTCAATAATTCTGGACGACCTAATATCCTTTGCGACTCAACTCTGGACCGGCTTACCAGTCCTCACGACACAAGTCTTGAGTCGGGGCAGAGATAGGACTTGGAGAATTTTCTCATAACTTTGAACTGAAATCTATTCCCTCTTGAACGCCATACGACTTAAACGCTGCCGACTCAAAGTGTTGATAACTTAAAGCATAAACGACCTAAGCCGCCTTATAACTTTTAAATCGTGGGCGAGTTAACACGTTGAACTGCCTCGGGGCATAATTCTGACTTGAACTTTAACTTGGATTGCTGAAATATACTGCCTGAATATTGATTTGTTTGGACTCTAACCTGTTAAACTTTGTTGCATATTTTAGTTCTACAGATTACTTCAATTTGCAAGTATACAACCTGCTTAATACAATAATAACAGAAAATCGGGACGAATATACTGTCATTGATTGCCCACATCCAATGACAGATTAGTCAATAGAAGATAATTAACTTAAATAGATTGCCTGAATGAAGTGCTTTAAATCGACGAATTCAAGTAGAGTACTAAAGCAACATTGAACTAGTCAACTGAAATTGACTGGTTTGCACCAACACTATACCTGAATTTTTAAATTAACAAGTCTTGAAATTTAGTAATTGATCAATTGCCAACTAGCTTAACTTCAGTTATATTTACTTGTTTATTTTCATTAGTTCTGCACAACACTTCACACTTTTAGGAAACGTGCACCTTCGCATTTGAACATCCAATTGCTTGTGTAGAATGACTTCTCAACAAGAAGAACCGATGGGCCAGGCTGAAGATGTCTTCCCAATAGCTAACCCAGTGGATAACCCTCCGGAGAGAACTTCCACAACTCTGAATCAGCGGGTGTTTAACCAATTGCGCATCCAGTTTGGCATTGCCGAAGCTGATGCCTTACTGTCGGGGCCAAATGATACTGCAGATAGGCCCCCTCTTGGCTTTGTTGTTGTCAATAGCCAAATGTGCTTGAGCGGTGCCATCCCACCTTTTAATGACTTCCTTCAGCAGTTCCTGCTTCGGTTATCTATCTCTCCATTCCAATTGCACCCCAACGGCCATGCCATTCTGATGGGGTTATGTGTGCTATTTAGGAGAGTTTTGGACCGATTACCGAGCTTTGGGGAAATCTGCTACCTCTGCTCATTCACAAAAATTAAAGATCATCCCTCTATCGTAGTTATAAGGAGTGCTCGAAACCGCAAACTCATCACTGATCTTCCTGATAGCGCTCATGGATTTCTAAATCAGTATTTCTTCGTTCGCTGTCCTCTAGGGTTTTATGCCATCTGGAGAGTAGGAAGTAAGATTTCCTGTTTTAATTTCTCCATTCTTGAGCTTTTCGAAATCTGAGTTGCTAAATGCTAACTTCGCTTCTTTTTTTTTTGTTTCAGCACTTCCTCCTCCCTCTAGAGATCCATGCTATAAGCAAATTTTTGAAAGACTGAATGCCGTGGCGGCAGAAGAGAGGAGTATAAAGTTTTTGTTAAATGATGAATTTTTACATCTATTTGGACTCCTTCACCCTTCTCGTTCCACTCAGCTTTGTGAAGTTCCGGATTCTCCAGCGAAGGCTAAAAAGCTTATGCCAAAAGATCCCTCCACTAAAACTCTATTGGTGAAGTGCCCCACTCTCACTGATGTTGCGGGGCCGTCTAGCAATTTGACACTTGCCCCAGTTATCGAAGAGGAAGAACCTCCACGATCTTCCGGGAGATCTGCTGACGAAGGAGTTGAGAAAGCAAGTCCCAAAAAGCATGATGGTGATGATGTTTTTGAGGGGTTGAGCGACCTTATTGTGACTTCACAAGAACTTTTTAAAGATGATGTTTCCAAAACTATCTCTTCTGTAATCGAGGCGACATCTTCTCTACAACAAATGCCAACTCCTCCTACTCAAGTTATCACCTCCTCTACTCCACAGAGTGGTCTGTAGCTTGATGCGTGTAGTTTACACATTACACAACACTTAGGATTTTTCAGCACTTGTTTGTGTTTGACTTCTTTTTTCTAAAGGCTTTTAAGACTTGTCTTTTTGCCTTTCAGATCCTTCAATGGGGCGTAGCGGCAGCGGTTCTTACTATAAAGACTTTCAGCGCTATGGAGGGCGTGGCAACTATGATTACAGACGCTACCTTACTGGTCCCAAAGAAACCGACGAGCAGAGAGCTGCTCGAAAAGCTAGAGAGAGGAGAGAATATGAAGAACGTCACGAGAGGGTAGATGTGCGACATGAGACTTCTTCAAGAGGCGATGACTCCCACAAACGTAAAACACATGATGGTCGGGGGAAGAGCCACATTGTTGAGGACCCGAGCAAGCGGGCCAAGCCTAGTGAGAAACACGCATCTGCAATATCTGAAAAGTTTGACGCTCCCATCTCTATCGACATTCCTTCCAAATCCCCTGCTCTTGAAGGAAGCGCTATTCATACACTTCTTAATAGGCCTTCATACCGTGTTGAAAGGGGCCCACCGACCCTACAGAGCCGGTTCCCGAATTGGCGTTTAAAGGGAGTTCGCTTCGATCTTAATTTAGTTCCCATCGATAAAGAAGCCATGTACCAAAATCTTGATGCCGTTAGACTCGATATTGAAAGAATGTGTGGATGGCAAAAGCTCGTTGATGAACTCCAAAGGGTCAATCGGGCCAATATCGAGGCGATGCTAACCATGGAGAACGATAAGTCGGAATGGCAGAAGATTCTTGACCAGCACAACATTGAGATGAAAAACAAAACTGAGTATAACGAGAAACTTGAAGCTGAAGTCAAGCAGCTTAAAGACGATCTTGCCACCTCTTCTAACACTTATACTCAAAGAGAAGAGGTGCTACAAAAACAAGTGTGGGATGCACATGCTGGCCAAAGAGATGCCGAAGCTAAAGTTGAGAGGCTAGAAGAGGTTGTAGAGAATTACTGCACTGATGCCGCTCAGTTGCGAAGTAAAATGAGCGCCCAAGACATGGAGATTGAAGCATTAAAAGCTCAACTTGCTAAAACCGAAAAAGAACGAGATGAGGCCATGGCTGGTAAAATCGCAACTGAAGAATCTATTCAAGCCATGGAAGCCAACGTCAGTTCAACTTTATTCGACTTTTACTTGCATAGCGTCTTAGGGCATGGCAGTCTCTCTTTTCTCGGTCCTAAATACGAAATCACTTTGGCTGAAGTGTGGGAAGCTGCTCTCGACATGTTCAAAGGCGCTGGGTATACCGAGGAAGAGCTTGAGGCGCGCTACCTAGATGAGGAAACTCGCGCTGCTCTTGCGAAGGGAAAATAGCAACTCGCCAGAGTGCGGACTGGGATGGCGGAAGAGGAATGTTCTGAAAAAGAACTACCACCTACTACCTCCGAACGTCCTTTAGTTTCTCCTGAAGTTGACATCACAGGTTCCAGTGCTTATTCCCCGCCTCCTACAAGAACCGGGGTAATTACCCCTACTGATGATGAGGCTTTGGAGGATATTGGAGCTCAAAATTATGAGATTGAACTAACGAACCAAATATCTTCAGGTAATTTTGACATTGGTCCGATTCAGGTGGATTGCCTGCTTGCTCCTCAAAAGTTTGATGAGCTTCTCGATTACTTCTTGAATCTCGACGAACTCATATCTCCCTTCTTTTGGGGAGATACTAATATTTTTAATTTCTCTTCTTCTGCAGTTGAAACACCAAGTGCTGTGCAAACTTCGCCTCCTCCGGTTATCCCTCCTTCGTCTCTTCAGGTGGCTCCTCCTTCTGCTTCACAGCCCGGGTCACAAGAGGAGCAAATTAAGGCTCTTCATGGCTTAGATGACCCTATTGCTTCGCAAGAGCAGAAAGACGAGGGACTTGAAGGAGGCGAGATCTGTCTGGAGCGGACTCCTTCTGATGACGTAATTTTGTCTGCTCTTGTTACTCCAGGGAGTGAGTCTTCTTCGAAGAGGAGAAAGAAGCACGGAACATCGAAGAGGAGGGGGAAGAAAATCATTGCTACTAAAGAGGAACCGGAAATTGCACCAGTTGCACCTCCCTCTCCTTCTTCCCTTATGCCTTCAGACCATCCTGAAAAGCTAACCATTCGGCCGGGCAAAGGATCTAAAGGTGGCAAGAAGAAATGAAGATTCCATCTTTTAGCTTCTTGTCTTTTGCATGTACTGGTCGAGAACTGTGCGGGTACCGGCCCCTGCTTTTTATTTTGAAACTTGTATCTGCAATACAATTGAATAAAATGATCCTTTATTTGTAAAGACTCCTGTTTGAATTTGAGAATGCATTTATTATTCATTTTTGCACAAGTTTATTTATATGATATTGCAGCGGGCTTATGGCATGTTGTTTGAGCATTACTTTCGCCGATGTGGCTATACCATATTGTATATAACTATACCATGTTGCCCCCATACCATAAGCTTGCTGCAATATTTTATACTTCGAGGGGACTTGCACTCTTATTTTCTGAAGAATAATTATTTCATTCTTGAAGAAATTCTTCGTAGAGTACAACTCCCTTCATATAAGTTTTTACGCTTTGTCCTTCGAAGAAATCACTTTTTCTTTTGCTTATGTACATGTTTTACCAAGTGAATTCTTCTATGAGGTAAAGCGGGCCTCTGAAGGGTACTTTAACTTTCCTTTTTTTTTTTTTGAGGAAGGTTATTTTCCAGAATAGGTAAATCACTCTTCCTTTGAAATTTAAAGTGTGCTCTTGATGAGGATTTTTTTTTTACATAGAAAGTTGTACCTCTGAGGAGGGATTTTTTCACGTTTCAACACTTGGAAGTTTTATTTCAATCTTGGTGAAACGTGTACCTCCAAAGAGTTGTCCCTTTGAAGGAAGCCTTTTCACGTTTCAACACTTGGAAGTTTTATTTCAATCTCGGTGAAACGTGGGCTTCCGAAGAGGTCTTTCTTCTTGATTGTGTCTCCGGGAGGAGGTCTTTTTTTTTTTGCATTTCATCTCTGGTGAAGTGAAATTCCGAAGAGCGGCTGTTACACTTCAACTCCTGGTGAAATGTGCCTCCGAAGAGGTCTTTATTTTGTTTGCATTTCAACTCTGGTGAAGTGAAATTCCGAAGAGCGGCTGTTACACTTCAACTCCTGGTGAAATGTGCCTCCGAAGAGGGCTTTTATTTTGTTTTACATTTCAACTCTGGTGAAGTGAAATTCCGAAGAGCGGTTGTAACACTTCAACTCCTGGTGAAATGGGCCTCCGAAGAGGGCTTTTATTTTGTTTTACATTTCAACTCTGGTGAAGTGAAATCCGAAGAGCGGTTGTAACACTTCAACTCCTGGTGAAATGGGCCTCCGAAGAGGGCTTTTATTTTGTTTTACACTTCAACTCTGGTGAAGTGAAATTCCGAAGAGCGGTTGTAACACTTCAACTCCTGGTGAAATGGGCCTCCGAAGAAGGCTTTTATTTTGTTTTACATTTCAACTCTGGTGAAGTGAAATTCTGAAGAGCGGTTGTAACACATCAACTCCTGGTGAAATGGGCCTCCGAAGATTGCCTGGATGTTACTCTCTCATGGTTGGAGGGTCATGACTCCTCCAATCTTTTTTGGTTGAGTAGAGAACTTTCTTTTTTACGGCATATGCTTCGTTAGAGGTCTTTATCCTCCGAAGAGTTGTGCCTCCGAAGAGGACTTTAGTTGTTCCTTGTCCACTTGCTTACGCCTTTTCAGTGATCCTCTATTTATTTATTTTTAAGCTTGCACTCCCTTCTCTTACAAGTAGCTTGTTTAATCCAAAGAAGTGTACTTCATTGCTAGGCCAGTTCACGAGAACGGACATAAGCTTCTTAATTGGATGTTTGTTTGTTCAAACTTCTCAATTTATTAGCTAAAGCCCGTTTTCGGCGAAATCATTGACCGTTCAATTGAAGCACTTCTTATCTAGGATTTAAGCTCGGGAATTTTGCGACTTGGAATTTGTTTGTTGAATGATAACAAGGATCACTTGGCCTCGTAATGTGCAAGTTTTGTTTTCGTTGCCTACAAAAATTTAAATCGACATTTCAGTAATACATTCAATGTACTTTTCATATCGAAAATAAAGCAAACATGTAACAATAATAAGGAACACAAGATTTATAGTGGTTCGTTTAAGAATTTGGGCCTACATCCACTTTATAGTCTTTCATTATTCACTTGCATCAGTTTTACAATCGCTTTCAATTACAAGAATCATACATTCATAATTCTCTTTACAATATTTCAACAAAGCTATCAAGTAAAGTATGGACGCAAGTGATTGCTGTTCCAAGCTCTTGGAATTTGATCTCCTTCGACAGTAGTGAGTTTTTATGTGCCGTCCAGAAGCTTTTGACCTATGACATATGGTCCTTCCCAATTTGGCCCAAACACACCTGTTGCTGTCATAATTCTCTTTAGGACTAAATCTCCAATTTCAAAGCTGCGTTGGCGAACTTTGGAATTGAAATGTCTGGCTATCCTCTGCTGATGAGATGCGATTCTGAGCTCAGCCTCTTCTCTTTTTTCATCTAGGAGATCTAGTGCCTCAAGCTGTAGTTTCTCATTCTCCGTTTGATTGAAATGGATTCTTCTATGTGAAGTGACCTCTGTTTCTACCGGAATCATTGCCTCTGATCCGTATGCCAATGAAAACGGAGTATGCCCAGTCGCAGTTTTGTGGTTAGTTCTGTAGGCCCATAGTGCCAACGGTAGCTTATCGACCCAACCACCTTTTGCTCTTTCAAGTTGCTTCTTGATGGTTGACTTGATAATTTTATTTACGGCTTCCACTTGCCCATTTGCCTGCGGATGGGCTACTGCTGAGAAGCTCTTTCGGATTTTGAATCGTTTGCAAAAATCTTGGAATTCTTCACTTTCGAACTGAGTACCATTGTCTGTAATTATTTTTTGAGGCACACCGTATCTGCAAATGATACTTTTAGTCACAAAACTTATCATCTTTTTTGAGGTGATAGTAGCCAGTGGTTCAGCTTCTGCCCACTTAGTAAAATAATCTACAGCAACAATGGCATATTTAATTCCAGATTTGGCAGTTGGTAACGGTCCTACAAGGTCTATTCCCCATATCGCAAACGGCCATGGGCTAACCATCTGTGTGAGTTCAGTGGAAGGAGCTATAGGAATTTTGGCGCATCTTTGGCATCTGTCACATTTTCGTGAATAGTCTGCTGCATCTCGATTAATTTCTGGCCATAAATATCCGTATCGGAGAATCTTTTTCGCTAAAGTTTGACCACCTAAATGATCACCACATTCTCCCCCATGCACCTCAGCTAGGATTGTTTTGGACTCTTCCCTGGATACACATCGAAGTAACGGCATTGAGAATCCCCGTCTGTATAACTGGCCATCTTGGACTATATAGCGAGATGCTTTCCTCAGTAGCTTTTTTCGTTCTTTTGAATTTTCCGGTAAAGATCCATTGAGCAGATATTCTGTTATTGGAGTCATCCATGATTCTTGCTTTTGAGACACGCTCATGATCCAATCAATATCCATCTCATCAATGCTTGGGGTCGACAGGATCTCCACTGGAGTTAACCCCAGAAATTGAGCTTCGCCTGTGCTAGAATACTTTGCGAGAGAATCTGCTTTCATGTTTTCTTCTCGAGGAATGTGACTTATCATGTAATGATCGAAATCACCCAGGATTTCCCAAGCCTTTGACAAGTAGGCGGGCAGATTCCCCCCTTCTGCCTGGAATTCCTTTTTGACTTGGCATACAATAAGCTGAGAATCACTGAAGATCTGTAATGCTTAGTTCTTTAGCAATCCTTAAGCCAGCGATAAGGGCTTCGTATTCTGCTTCATTGTTTGTTGAAGGAAATTCCAATCTTATTGCATAGCATAATGATCGACCTTCATGGGTCTCAAGTCCGGCTCCAGAACAGTAGTCGTTTCTTGCGCCATCGACATATAACTTCCATTGGATTGGGGAATCGTCGATCGTTTCCTCCTCACTGTTACCCTTATCTGTGAATTCTGCGATGAAATCCGCTAAAGCTTGTCCATTGATCGCTTTTCGGGGATGATAAGTGATGTCATATTGACTGAGTTCAATATTCCACTTTAGAAGACGACCCGAAGTCTCAGGACGAAACAGTACTTGCTTTAAAGGTTGATCAGTGAGGACTCTGATAGGATGAGCTTGGAAATATTGCCTCAACTTCCTAGATGCAATTAGTAGGCAATAGGCGAGTTTTTCCAACTTAGAGTAATTCATCTCTGCCCCAGTGAGTCTTTTGCTGATATAGTAAACTGGATGTTGAATCCTCTTGTCGTCTCGTATCAGCGCTGCACTTAAAGCATGAGATGATACTGCCAAGTATATAAGAAGATCCTCGTCATCGCCAGGCCTAGAAAGTATTGGAGGCGTTTCCATATGGCGAATCAATTCATCAAAGGCTTTTTGGCATTCGGGAGTCCAATCGAAGTTTTTCTTTCCTTTCTTTAGGGCGTCAAAGAATGGGATGCATTTATCTGTGGCTTTGGAAATGAACCGACTCAAGGCGGCGACTTTTCCATTGAGACTCTGCAATTCCTTCTTTGTTCTAAGAGCTTTGACTTCCTTTAAGGCGGTAATTTGAGCTGGACTAGCCTCAATGCCCCTAGCGCTCACGATGAAACCTAAAAACTTGCCGGATTCCACTCCAAATGAACATTGTAAAGGATTGAGCTTCATTCCGTATTTTTGGAGGACAGCGAACATGTCTGCTAAGTGTTCTATGTGATCCACTGCTTTCTTAGACTTTACTAACATGTCATCGACGTAGACTTCCATAGTCTTGCCCAATTGCGGTTTGAACATAGCATTAACAAGCCTTTGGTATGTTGCCCCTGCATTCTTCAACCCGAAGGGCATAACTCTGTAGCAGTAAAGACCAATGTCAGTGATAAAGCTCGTGTCCTCCTGATCTGGCTCATGCATCATGATTTGGTTGTATCCGGAGTAAGCATCCAAGAAAGATAACAATTCGTGTCCCGCTGTTCCGTCTACCAGTTGATCGATTCTGGGTAATGGGAAGCAGTCTTTGGGGCAGGCCTTGTTTAGATCTAAAAAATCGATGCATACTCTCCATTTTCCATTGGCTTTCTTAACCAGAACTGGATTTGAAACCCAATTCGGATAGGTAGATTCTTTAATAAAATTATTCTCCATGAGCCGATCAACTTCTTCTTTTAACGCTGCTGACCTTTCTGGACCCTGAGTTCTCCTTTTCTGCTTTACAGGTGTAAATTTTGGATCAATATGTAGAGTGTGTACTGCAACTTCTGGGGATATTCCGCACATATCGGCATGAGTCCAAACAAAAACATCCAAATTTGCCTTTAAAAAAGATATTAAGATATTCTGAATTGACACATTAAGTTGTGAACCCACATTCAACATCTTGTTTGGGTCCTTTGGTTCAACAGGTACTGGTATTGTCGTTTCCACTGGTACCACTCTATTGTCCCCTGCAGTTACTTTTCTAGGATCCATCTCTTTCCTTGCTCCGCTGTGCTCGCCAGTGCAGGGTCCACCCTGTAATTGCTACAAGGCTGGTTCGTTGATGCGGACTGGGGTTGCCACATCCTTTCCCATTTCTCTTTTCCTCGTTTCTCGTAGCTCTGTTAGATAACATTCCCGCCCCGCATTTTGATCCCCTTTTATAACTCCTACTCCATTATCTGTGGGAAATTTAATGGTGAGGCACCATGGGGCCAGAACAACTTTGAATGCTGCGAGAGTTGGACGGCCAAGGAAAGCATTATAAGCAGAAAATTCGTCGACAATCACAAAAGTTTGCTTGCGGACCACTTTTCTCTCTCCTTCTCCAAGTTCCACAAACAAATCAACGGTTCCTATCGGCTGTTTTGGCTCCCCAGTGAAGCCAGCGATTTTCTGCGATGAGGCTTGCACATCAGCCATAGGGATCTTCATTTGGTCGAATGGTTTCTTGAAGAGGATATTGCAGGATGCGCCACAATCTATGATAACTATTCTGACAATAGCTGGCCCGATACCAGCCGAGATGACTAAGGGATCCAAGGTAGGAGCTTCAACACCTGCGGAATCCCTTGCTCTGAACACAATATCATCATTGAAAGTTCTTTGTTGCTTCAGGGGCATAGCACCTTCCAAAACAAATACATCTTCCTCAGTCGGTACATACTTCAAAGCTCGGGTATACCTTTCCATCTCACCCCAGCTCCTGCCTGTTGGGTGAGGTCCTCCCGTAATGACATTGATAACAGGCCTTCCGGATTCATGCCCTGTAGTCTTTTCACCTGTCCTGGGTTGATGAGCAGGAGCTCGTTGCCCCTGACTAGTTGAAGCGGGATTGCTGCTATTCTTTTCCACAAATTGCTGCAGCTTGTTTTCCCTTATCAATTCTTCAATCAAATTTTTCAATTGGCGGCATTCGTCGGTATCATGACCAGGTTGATTATGAAAGCGACAGAACTTCCCACTTTGCACAGCTTTCCTCCCGGTTCTCAGAACAGGAGGTTTAGGATATTCAACAGAATCTTAAGTGGTAAGGTATATATGCTCCGGCGTATCTGATAAAGGAGTATACTCTGATGGCTTGAAGGATCGAGGCTTCTTCAAATTACTCTGTTTCTTCCCATTGTTATTTTCCCTTTTTTGCCCTACAGATTCATTCTTGCGTGGAGCAACAGTGTTATCTTCAGCTTTTTCCAACACTTCCTTTACCGGTACGGGACGGCTATCCAGGCCTATGAATTCATCTGCTTTTTTATAGAATTTTTCAACGGAATTTGGTTCCTTCATATTTAGCCATTTCCCAAATTCGCTCGACTTGTCGATATCCCTCAACAGATAAGTCAATATCATTCGCGGTTCTGCATTGTCCACCTCAGCCAGTGCTATATTAAAGCGGTTTAAGAAAGATCTGATAGTCTCCCCTGGATTCTGTTCTAAACTTGACAACGACATGATGTCCTTGGATTTTGAAGCATATAGTCTGAACTGCTCCTTGAATTTCCGGGTCAAGTCCGAAAATTGATCTATAGATCGGATTGGTAGCTTGGTGAACCACAGTAGAGCCACACCTTCTAGATATACAGGAAAATATCGGCACTTTATCTCATCAGAGGCTCTGGCACCTGTCATGTGCCAATCATACTTGTATAAGAATTCGTTCGGATCGCTTGTCCCCTTGTAAGCTGGAATGGTTGGGGGGACAAACTTCCTTGGGAATTCAGCCTTTAAGATTTTCTCAGTAAATGGAGTTTTACTTGGGGCGAAACCCCACTCTTTCTCGTCTTCAACCCTCTGCATACTCTCTTTCATGATTTGTCGGACCATTCCAGAAAGATACTCCTCATCATGTCGAGTTCTAGATCCACCAACCTCAGGAAGTGTTTGTTCAAAGGGGCTAGCAGCCCTTTCAGGAGCATTCCTTTCTTCAGCATCATGAATGTTGCCAGCAAAGTTCCTTTCATTACCTGCCGGTTGACGGTTTTCCCCAAGCAAATCGTTTAACCTATTCAGAATTAGGGCATTTTGGGCAATCTGAGCCTCGAATTGTGCATTTTGGGCATTTATCTGCTGGTTCAGCCCTAAGATTGCAGCATCCAGCTCTGCCTTTGTAACTCCGACAGCTGGAGTGGCTTGATTCGATACAGGGGAAGCGGAGGTTCCCTCTTGAACATTTCCAGATCTAACAGATCTACTCTTTCTCCCTGGAGCCATGATTTCGGATAAACTTCTAGTCTTCAGAGAGGTTACTTCAATAAACTTTCGTGGAGCAATGATGACGGTTTGCCTGAGTTCAATTCTCAGTGAAAGCACCAAAAATGTTAATGCTAAAATTTGAACGCTAACACCCCGGTGTATGAAGTGTAATTGTGAAAGCACCACCCGATAGCTCGGGAAAAGATTATAAGCAGATAATAACGACAAAGCAGTAAACAACAGCAATTTTATAGTGGTTCGGCTTAAGAGAGAGCCTACGTCCACTTTGAATATCTTTATTGACGATTTGATTACAAGTCGATGCAATTACACTTTGATTATAACATATTTTGAGTTACAAGTGACTTAGAACATGTAGCCTAAACTTCAATGTCGATCCAAGTCTTTGAACTCATGTTGGACATGTATAATTTCTTCGTGAAGTTCCTTGAGGCGTTCTTTATATCTCAAAAGCTTTAAGTGTTGGAGTAGTTCAGAATGCAGCAGAGTAACGGCGCTTAGAATGAATGAGCGGAAAAAAGTCCTCTGAATGTTGGAGGTGGCCATGTATTTATAGGCAAATTTCTGGGCTGGAATTGTTGATCAAGTCATGAGTCGTGACCGACTCACCTATCACGAGTCAGCAAGCAGTGATATAGATGAAATGGCATTGAGCTTGTTCCTCGTATGCTTAGGTCGCCAGCGACTTATGATATGTCGTTAGTCACCTTGAGTCGTTGGAAACCTTGAGTCGTTGGAAACCCTGAGTCGGTCTGCCCTATAAACCACTAACTAGTTAAACCACTCTGCTCCTCTAAGGCATTAACTCGTTGAGTCGTTGATCCACTGAGTCGTTACGAACCTTGAGTAGATGAGTCGGTCCAGTCCTTGAGTAGATGAGTCGGTCCAGTCCTTGAGTCGTCTCATATGAGCCGTGAACTTCGTTGAGTCGGTAACTCACTGAGTCAGCCTGTCTCATGAACCGTTAACCTCCATGAGTCGTTCCATTCCTCTAAGTTGCCTTGAGCCTTAGCTCATCAGCCAATTGAGTCGCTACCAGTTGAGTCGGTCCTTTCCTTAAGTTGCTGAAGCCCCTTGAGTCGTAAATCCAATGAGTCGTTAAAGACCTTAAGTGGATGAGTCGGCCCAAGTTTCAACTCGTTGGTAGAACAGGGTTAACACCGTTTATCTTTTAAAAATATTTATCTTGGTTAGGCAGAAGTCATTGTTTCAAAATGTGTAAATATAAAAAGTTATCTTTTTAAAATTTCAAGCTTTTCCTATTTCAATGCCATGACAACAAGACGTACAGTTTGAACACATTCACCAAAAATAAATCTTAAAACATCAAAATATTTATTTAAAACAATCAGGTAGCATTGTCTTTGAATGAGATGCAAATATTGTTTGACTATAACTACAAAGACTAAATCACAATGAATTAGAAGATAAGCTTTGAGACACAAAATCAATTCGAAAATTCAAACTTAAACTAAAAAGAACTATATTTGAAAGATTATAATAATAAATGTTTTGTTTGACTAATGTTTGTTATATCATGGAACCAAAGTTATTAAAAAGGGCACTTGTATGGTAATGGTGTGATTTGTATGGATTTTTGTTGCTCCAGCAGTCTATAGCACATATTCTACCAAGCCATTCATGAAATATGTTTTATTTATGTCCTTTTCTATTTTTTTTCAAGGTTATAATGCCTGTAGAACCAAAATGGGATCCAATCCTCCTTAACTTTTATATGAGACAGAAAAAGAGGATGCATTTCCTCAAAACCACAATATTCATGATAATAATACAAAATCGATAAAATGAATGTTTATTGGAATAAAAAACCAATCAAAAACAATAATCTTTTCACCATATCTTTCATCACCTTAATCATAAACAAATTTAATGCCAACTTCGACTTAGATCGTGAATTACAATAACGACGTTTGCTATTATTAGAAAACGAATTCATTGTTTAAAAGACCTAAGCAGTGAATTATAGCAATTGGTTAAGAGAAAATGAATTTACCACCCACTGTCGGTCGTTACGCTATCCTTGCTGCCGCCTATATAATGGAGCTAGACGCAATGATGTTGTGTGTTGTGTGATTGTGCCTCCGAGGTTTGAACCGTGATTTCCTTTTGTTTTCGACTATGACGTAAACTTGTTGTGGCCCAAAATGATTAGGATTGTGAGGTACTGGGCCATGGACAAGGAGTTGTGATTTTAAAGAGGAGTTCAGGAGGAAAAGAAGACCGAGGAAATTTATCAAAAATACGAGGAGAAGAGGATGGAGGATATTTTGCAAAAATATGAGGAGGAGGAAATTTAACAATCGGGATTGTTTAGATTTCGTGTGAGATAGCAGTCGTTTTTGGCTTCAGACTAAATGGATTTGCCCTAACACCAAACAAATATTTTTGACGATCGGATTGGTAAAGTTTATATATATATTTAAACAACTCTACTGTTCATACTTCTAATTATCCATTGTTACATAAGTATGTTATAACATTAATCCACCCTATTGGAGGAGATAGTCTGAGAACTGTACGTATATTATGTGTTCCTTTTTGACCATGTCATGTCTAAACCCGCCTTTATCTAAACCATTATAATGCACTACTACGATATAATACTACTTTGTACTTTCTTTTATCTTACCATCTAGCTACTGCTCTTTTCATGTATCTTCGTCCTTTGAAATTATGTAATTTTCACCGTGTTATGCATAATGATATGCTACAGTAATAATGCAGTACTATCACACTACAGGTGAAGCTTGAGCAACGTGCTAACGACTAATGTAATTTTTGGCTTAATTGGAAACTATATTTTGGGAAATAGTGTAGTATAAATTATACTAGTGTGAACGGACTTTAAGGATATTTTAAGCCTAGAGAGGATGGATAACATTTTATAACTTATATAAAACTTTTCTAAATAATTTGAAGATTTAAATCAAAATATAGATATATATTAATAGACAATCACAAACTTATATAAGTATAGAAAAAATAAAGTAAAAGAAAGAGTGATGGAGGTAGGAGTTTTATACTAGTTAGAATTGACCAATCCTACATCTAGTCCTTTATATTGTTCGTATAGATTTCCTTTCAAACGCTAACTTTAATCAAGTAGCAAGCAAACCAGAATACAATCTTGATTACAAGGCAAAAAGATACACCCTTTCAGTTTTCGAGCTCAGGGTATACTCTCTTTATTTATCATGGCAAGAAGATAACCAACTTGATTAAAAAGGCAACAAGCACACCCATTTGGTTTGAATAGAAATCTAGCACACCACTTGGTTTGAATTGGCAACAAGTATACCCACACCCACACAAATAGTAATAGAGAATTGTTAATTCTAAATACAAATAATTTTACTTTGAATACATAATATCCTATAGCCCTTTTATACCAGTTCGACCTTTGAATTGAAAAGAGAATACTTGCAAAACAGTGAGTAGATTATAGAGAATGAGTGTAGTGGAGTAGAGGTTCAATTTGAGTGAATTTGAAGAGTATAGAAAATGGATATTTTGAAATATATAATGTGAATTTAGAGTAAGAAGCATAGAGAGAAAGTAGGTATAAAAATCCATTTTCGATCCTATTTATATACTATTTGAAGGGACATGTTTGTTCGAGAGATGAAGCCAAAGTCAAACTACTCAAAATTTAAAAAACTAATTTTCCAACAGTACATGTAGCAACTCGGTTGTTAATTACCTGATTAATTAAGTTTAATTATGGATGATAAATTCTAAATTTGTGGTTTGTGAAATTCAATGATGAAATTAAATTTAGTTTTTGAGAATAGTTGATTTAATTTAATTAAGAAATGATATCATTTCTTAATGAGAATTTCAATTTCAATTTGAAATATTAGTAAATCAATTATTTAAACTTGGCGTTTAAAGTAAAATGTAAATATTGAGATTTATCGTTTAAAATGAGACTTTATAATTAATAGTTTATTTTTATTAAATTAATGAGAATGACTTTTATTTCCAAAAGTAATATTAATTTATAAAATATCTTAATATTAATTAAAATGTGAATTGTAAGTAATTGATTGAATTTGGTAAAATTTAGAAATTAATTTGTGATTTTGTAAAAGAATAGTTAAGTGAAAGATATTATTTTAAAAGAGAAAATAAAAAGTAATTAGTAACACTTCCCTTAAGGATTTTGTAATACTTCGCTTATTAGATCTATATCATACCCATATGGCCCAAATATTAGTGTAATTTTGAAATGGTTAAAACACATATACATTCAATTTCTTCTACCTCTTTCTCATTTCAGCCTGAACCAAAAATCTAAAAACATCCTCTTCCAAATTGCAAACCCTAGAAAATGAAATCTTCCCTAAGTGCAAAACATAGGGCTTTTGGCTAATACTTGCAGAACTCATAATAAGGTAATCTCCTCCATCTTCTTGTATGCCTATTTAAATTGTTAATCTCAGTTTTTGGTCATGGGTTGAAATCTTCTTTTGCGAAATTCTAAAAGTGACTTAGGTGTTGTCAAGAGAAGCTAGCTTAGGAGAATCCGAGTTTTAATATGCAATTAAATTTTTAAGGTGGGTTAATCACTCATACTATAATGTCAAATACATATGTATGCAATTGTTAGTTGTTGTGACGACCCACCTTTTTAGTCGATTCAAGTCGACATTTAACCGCATATGCCTGACCCAAATCGTTCAGAAAGACGAATTATCAAGGGATTTAAAAGAAAAGGAGAAGAGAAAGAAAACAATATAGAATCTCTAGCGGAAGGAAGAAATATAATAATGACATAATTACAAAACTGTCTATCAATATGCATTTGATTCCATTTCAATATTACTAGAGTTATGCATTTTAACTAAACATGTGCCTATAATGCAGTGGAATAATAATAGTAAGCACGTTCTTTCAATCTCTGTCTTCGTCTTCAAGAATAACTATCTTCGATAATTGAAAAGCTTGGTCTGACCCGAGCGTAGTGAAAATACAGTACACTCGAGTCAGGACTAGATATTCTCATGCGAGTAAATTCGAATCAAACAATAACGTTACAGATGTTTAAGAGACAAAACAAATGGCATCAACTTCGTACAACAATCAATATTCAAGTTCGAATTCAATTCTCACACTTCGATTTATGAAATCATATTAAACTTATTTGTAATAAACTCATTCTCGGAGATAATTTCTACGTATGAGCTTCTGGATTTCATTTTATAGAACCATTTTATTTAAAAGATAAAAGATATTTTATTTCCAACATTTCATTTGTGAATACCGTCTTTCAATTAACCTTTCAAAATATATTTTTGTGAAATTCTATTTCACCATTACAAAATTGCCAAATTTCATTACCATTCGAATTGACATTGTTAATTAAATCATTAAACACAAGAGTTTTATTATTAAATATTAAATTTAATTAACTTCGGAATTAATTAGCTTAGTTTCTTAATTTAACACTTTTAATTGAACTTCAATTCAAAATAACTCAATTTAATCATTATATTTTAATTCAGTAAAATTATAAATCTCTCTTTAATTAAATCAAATATTTAATTAAAATTTGATTATTGTACAATATTAACAAATTTGATTTCATTTCAAATAATCAACTTAACGAGTTTAAAAATCGTCATCTTCAATATAACCACTTTAATTCATTTTCATAACTTTTTAACAGTTCAATTAATATTTCATTTTAAAATCTAAATTCACTTAACATATTTTCAAAATTAATTATTAACTTCAACGAAAATTTAAATTATAAATTCACATTAAATTTCAAAATTATCTCTTAATTTCAAATTTAAATATTAAATATTAAATATCTAAAATAAATTTCAACTGACAACTAGTGTTTATTATTAAACTTCAATCCTAGGCCAAGTGGTTTAATTTGGGTATTTATCATTTCAACTCATATTCCAGTTCAAATTTCAATGTCCAAATCAAAGCATACAACAACAATATAACAGTGATAGATATCAATAAATCAATCATCGTCCAATATTCAAACATTCCATAGTTAACGGGTTTTCATGCAATTTGGGTTCCGATCAATGGTTTCAACTATTTCGACCAAATCATATATCACAATGTTAACTATCACTGATTTTCAAATTTCAATATCGATTATAATTATCAATCAATAATTTATAACACAACAGGATAGTTGCATATGAAAATCTAACCGTGAGATTAAAATCGCTCACCTTCCGTGCGCGAAATTAAATTGGAGAATACTTCGACACTAGCAGCCACGCTTACACCAGACAATGGTTGCGATGACAATGCTCTATGAGACAGACTCGGTTTCTTTTTTTTCTTTTTATGTGGCACCCCACTTTGTTTTTTTAAACTAGTGCATGCAAGCAACAGTGGGGCGGAGTGACTTGGTGGTGGAGTGGCTAATGGGTCGGTGGGGAAAAGATCAATGCTTTTGGGCGGAGGGTGGCTGCGGTGGATGTTGGTTAAGGTGGGTGGTTGAGGAGACTTGGCTAATGGCTATAGTTTGTGGGCTTGCGAAGGTTGGTAGTGGGCCTCGGCAGCGCTAGAGGGCGTCTGGTGTAAGAGGGTGGCAGTGCGGAGGGGTTGCGAGCTAAGTGAAGACTGGGTGGCGAAGGGAGGTGCTCGGTTGTGGCGGGGAGTTGGTCGGCTGGACTGGGTAGGGATGGTACGGTTTGGCTGGGCTTGGGCGAAGTAGGTGGTCAAGGTGGTGATGGGCGGTTCATTTGGTGAAGGGTGTGGAAGCGGCTAAGGGAATGTGGAGGCTCGGGTGACGGACGACGAGGACAAGGTGACTCAGGAGGGTGGAGGTTGTTCGACGAGCCAGAGGAGGTTGTTGCGGCGTTTGTGGGTCTCGAAAAGGCAAGTTGGTAGTGGGTAGGCTATTGAATGGAAGTAAGGTAAAGGAAAGAGGAGAAGGAATATAAAGGGAAGAGGGGAAAGAAAGCTCACGTGGGTTATAAAAGTTTGTGTATATTTTTTCCGTCGACATATACTTTGCTTCACAGAGAAGAATGAAAATAAGCAATGAACTGTAGCATGCATATATATAAAGGGGAAGAATGTACGAGTTCATTAATGCAGCATTAAATTAGGTGTGAGGCGAACGTATAGATTGCGCAGGCTGAAAATTTAACAACCCGCAAATCCGCACCCCATGAGTCAACGCTATTCTACATCAATCAACTCAAGTTGAACAGAAATACGAACCATTAGGGTTAAAGGAGAAGAGGTAGAAGAAGAAAATAAAAAACAACATCAGAATCTAACCATCGCAGCGGAACAATATATAGTATATAATAACAGATCTTTACACAAAAGAAAACTGTAACTGTTTATACATACATCATCAGAGTACATCATCAGAGTTCCAAATTTCTTCTTTACTCTTTTCAATAAATTAAATCTTAAATATGAAATAAATGCTTTATTCTTTTAAATATTAACAAGGAAGTTTAAAATTCATTATTTCCCTGTTTATTCAAAATATCCTTTTCATATACGGAGTTTATTTATTAGAATTTTAAAACCACTAATTTTTTCAAATTCATTTTTAAATTCATTCAAATTTTCTATAATTATTTTACTTAAAAATGAACTCTTATTTCTTTTTCAAAAATCTAATTCTATATATTTTGATAACTCAATGTACCGAAATATATTCACGCAACTATAACATTCAATATTTCAATATAATTCATCACGGAATATCTAAATAATGATAACAGAGAATATTAAACAATTTAAATAAATGTTGAGGAATCCAGTCGGATCCCTCCAACCCGTTTCCCTGCATCCATAGATGTTAGCATAATATAATAATACCAATTCCACTTCAAGGTGGAATATCGCGATATATGAGATTTATATAAAATCATCCGCTATTATGTGGAGCATAGGGTCTCATCCGCTATATAATGCGGGAAATCAACATTCCAAGATATACTATATACTACTCTGTATAATATAACACACCAAATCCAAACAATCGATCAACCAATTATTTAAATTTAACCATTTAAATTTTAAATTAAAATTCAGCTTAGTGAGATTAACTCACCTTTGATTTAGTTTCGCAATCCACTCCAATATTGCCTTGGATTTCCAGATGTTTGACCTTAAATAAACAATTTACGATTTATTAATATTCGAAATATAAATCGAACCCTTAATCACCATTCAATTTAAATTTCGAACTAATTTTCCTTTATTAAATCTTTTAGTAACAAAAATGGTTTAGATAGGTCGATTTACACAATTTAATTCCTATAAAACGTTATTATAAAATAAATCAGTGAAATTATATTTATTTTACTTATGAACTATATATTAGTGAAATACCCTATATAGATTTCAAAGAAAAATCTAATTCATATAAGTTTTCAAACACATTTTCTTATCGTAAACATTAAGTTTATTTTCCTCCTACATGCATGTATATTTTAATAAGTTTAAATAGGAATAGGAAAATTCGAGAATACCTCACATGTCCAATGACAGAGCGAAATCAAATCGCCGAATCATCCTTAAACCTGCTAGCACGCGACAATACCGCCGGCTGTCCCATCGCAACCACCACTTCGCGCTGCTCGCGATCGAACCTTTAACTTTGCCTCCAGTTCGAAATCCAAATACTGACAACGCCACCACTTAAAACTGTCACGACCTTCCGCTCAATCATAAACTTCACCTAGTGTTATCGCGAATTAGGGTTCGTCAAACCCTAACGTCACGAAATACCATCGATCATCGGCCAAAATCCATCTTCATCGCCGTCCTGCTTCGTGCGCTGCTACCACCAGGTCGAGCTTACGCGATGCCTAATCTCCCAGCACCACGATATTCCCCCTTTCGGCCCAATAGAAGCCTGCCACAGCCCCCAACTCGAACTCAATTCAAGTTAACTCGATCTGCCTTGATGAATAGAATCTCGGCTTTGATTTCGAGATCTCCCCTACGAGCTTAATTTCATTTTGCTCTTTTTTTCTCATTTGATTGATTTTATTTATTTATTTATGAATCGACTCTCGGCCGAAATTGAAAACGAGGAAGAGGGGATCGACCCTTATTGTGTTTTGTTTGTTTTTTTATAAACGCGGCTGAAAGCTTCCCTTTGAAGCTTCTTCTTCTTGTTTTTTCTAGTTCAAGCATTTGTTTTTATTTACTGAAATGGGAATGGGTCTCATATCTAAAAGAAAGTAGGATAAACAATCGTATTTGGGAAGCCAAAGGAAGCGTGCTTTGGAGAGGACAGGAATTTTTTTTTTGATGTGAAATAAGTTTGACTAATCAAATAAAGTATTTACTTATTTTTAAATTCAAATTCGAATAGTCTCGAAAATGCAACTTGCAATTTTGAATTCTTATCGAGGCGTGCTGCTAGGCGTTCCTAATGTTATATCCCTATTCTGAACGCAATGGAAAAAGTTTCGAGTCCTAATTCGATCGTATGGGAAAGATATCTTTTCGAATCGATTATTATCAATTAAATTTTCAACGCGTTTATATATTGTACGCTCACAAAACAACTCCGATCAATACGAAATTTGAAATCCGACAATAATATAGAATTACGGATCCAATGGAACTAGTTTGGTCGAATTTCGAGACTGTCTCTTGGAAGGCTAGTTTTAAATATCGATTTAAACGATAAAATTTCAAAACTGAACAAAAATACTTTTAAATTAAATTTTAAAACTTCTATTACCCCCAACACTATCAATATAAATTTTATAAGCCTTCAAATTATTTTTAACAGGCTCAAAACTCAAGTTTTTATATTTTACCCAACTTCAAATTATTTAATTCAATAGTTTAATTATCAAATAAATGGTGATATTTGAACTCAAGTTAAAATTAACCTCTTAAGTATTTAAAATCAATTAAATATTCTACTTTCAAACACTCAAAAATTCCGGGTCGTCACATTTCTCCCCCCTTAAAAGAATTTCGTCCCGGAAATTATTAGTTAGGAAGAATGATCCAATACCCGTTTATTATTTTTCCGTAAAACCATACAGTTTCAAACGCTTCCCGAAACAATCTTTTTATTAAAGACACACTATTACTTCAACCAACTTCCCAAAACCTTCCATAGTTTTCGAATAACTTTACTTATTCAACCATTCAAACTTAAATTTAAATTCAAATTAGAGAGTTTCTCTCTAAATTTTCGAAAAATTTCGCCAGTGTCTCCTTTGCGTGGCTTGCTCGGTACAACTACAAAAGGCCTCTACGGGCTTCCAACTTCCAAAAGAAACCAAAAAGCCAAGTGGCTAGATCGAAAACCCAATCAAATTTCACGTAGAAATTTAAACACATACCTTTTGGTCGAACAATTCAAATTTAACTTTTGGAATCAAAACCAATTCTCCTTTCCTTTTATAATACCTGCATATCCTACATTGCAATAATATCCAATCACAACATTCAAAAACATTTTATCGACTTCCTTACAAAATGTCAATATTTATTCATTCAAATATTAACTTGGAATATATTTGTAGTATCAATTTCTAATTTAGAATTCACCATTCCTTTCTCAAATTGGTATAAGCATTTTATATGTTTCTTTATTTATTTTCTCTTCACCACTTTAGTTTATATCTACTTCTATTCAAATTGATTCTCCCATTTCCATATGAATTCAATTTATTCTTATCTCAGAATATGAAATTTCATCTTCCATTTATAACTGATTCGTATCATTATTTTAAATTAGTTTTATTCACTAAATTATTCCAATTTCCAGTTTGAAATCGTTTTGTCGCTAACAAAGTTTTCCAAAAATTTTCAAAAATTTTCTAACTCCCAAAATTTCTGAAAATTTTTGGCAGTGTCTCCTTTGTACGGGGGAGCTTTTGCAATTTGACAAAAGATATAAATATATTATACATCGACCCACCTGGTCAGAAAAACAAAAACAGTTCATATTTCCTATTTTTATTGCGTAGGCGTAACCTATTTATCATTTTTAAGCAAGCGACTTATTTAATTAGCAGTTAGCGAAATCAAATCCAGCCCAATGACTTCCCTGAACCTGTACTTACTCAACTAAAACATGTAAGCATGAAATGTATGCGATTTATTAACATTTCACCTTTACTTACATAGCTAAAACATGAATTCTATGAACAATGCATGCTATACAATTTTCATAAGCACATGTGATATTTCGCAACCAATTTTTAATTGCTTACAACCAAATCACACATCGTTTTACTTAATCCGAAAGGTTAACAACTCAGATGCTTACATTCAATTTATTTTTAACAAATCAAACTCATATTTAATTCAATTGATCTCAATATAAATTTATTTAACTTCTATCAACTCAGAGAATTTTAATTATTTTTGTTTACGTCAAACGGCAATTTATTCTATGCAATTTTATGATATCCATGTTAATAAATAATTACTTAAGGTTTATAACCAATTTACATCGATCCCAACTCAATTTATATTTAATTCCTTCCATTTTAATTCATTCATGACCATTTTATTTAGCTCGACACATTCCATTTCAATTTTATTCATGATCCATCCTTTTTCGTTTTATTTCTTATCCACATTCATTTAAAACCATTCTATTAAACTTGAAAACATTCTATTTTTCTTATGTCACTAAGTTATTTCAGTTCCTTAACAATTTGAATGGTTTACAATTATTTATTTAAGAATTTCATTCCATTAAATATTATCTATAACTCACCGACTTTTATTTCGATTCAAATTTACTTTCACTTGATTTATATCCAACCCAATATCATTAAACTTAGTTTAAGTTGACTTCAATTCAACTCTCCTCCATCTATTTAGCTTAAGTTAATTTACTTCAATTTATTCAAATTTTATACTTAAGCGCATTTTCATTTTACAAGTAAATTTTTCTATTCTATTCAACTTAATTCTATCTCAATCAAATATCATTTTAAATCTATAATTTTATTTGATTAGTTATTATAAAATTGAAATTTTCAGATTCAATTTGTCCGAAATTATTTTATTAATAACAAGGCCATTTCCAATGTATTTCTACTTATTTGGATTTTATTTGCAATACAAACCATTACCACTTTTATCCAATTTCTTTTTATTTGGCAACATTTTCAATTATATTTAATTTTTTAACACTTCAAGTCGAATTTTAATTAATAACTCAAGTTCTGATTCTACTATTCTCTTTTAATTTACCATCCATTTTATTAACTCACGATTCAATTACATTTACTTTAATAACGATCCAGGTCGAATTTGATTTATACTTGAGTTTTATTTCCAAACTGCATGATTTACTCACAAATCCAACTTCTTTTTGACTACATTAGGTTCCATTTACACATTTTATTAACTAATTTATTATCTAATTAGTTCTCCCCCGGTTAAAATTCAATACTTGATTTTTAATTTCAAATATCACTTCATTTAATTTTCTTATGTTTAATTTATTCTATAATTCAAGTTTTGGTTTTTGTTTTATTTTCTAATTCATCAAAAATATTAATTGTGGGTTTTCTATCCCACTTTTCAATTTTATACGTCATAACTTATTATTTTACACATTTCCATTAATTCTGGGCTTAAACATATTCTTCTTTTATTTTTAGCTCGAGTTTTATGCTTATTTATAACACAAGCGTATATTTATTCCATGGATTTTAATTCTTTTATAAGTTATTCTAATTTATTTATTCCAACTTTTTTCTTATCCAACTTACTTCCCTTTATTCAGGTAAGAATCTAATTCCATTCAATATTACCCATAACTCAACTGAATTTCACCCCAATTCAATCCTTTTTTAACCCAGATTTATGTAATTCAATTCGATTCAGTTTTCTTCATCACTCCAAGTTAATCTTATTTTTAACTTTCCACTTTAAATTTAAACTCCAATGTTCAAAGCTCATATTTACTTCCTGATTTAAAAATCATCTCAATTTATAAGCTTACAACCTATCTCATCAAGATTTTTCAACACTCGGCTTTTGGTTTCAAATCATAATGAAATCTCCAAAATCTCAAATCACACTTCTCAAAAATTTAAACCAATCCCGGTTTTTATCCCCGACAAATTTCCTTCGAAATTTTCAAAAACAACCAGCTTTTCTGAACAAATCAATTTGGCAGCAATCCATCACTTAAAAATACGAAAATGAATACTGATGATGCGGTCGTCGTCGTCAGAATTATTTCCCAATAATCCAAGTGATTTCAATGCTATATCACTTTCAAAATCCATTTAAAAAAAAATCCTTTCAGAAATACCTATAAAACAATAATGCTATTATTTATCTTCAAAACACTTCGACAAACACTTCCAAAATCTCCGGGTTTTTAAATTTCCAAATCCTGCTTAATTCAATTTTAACTATAATTCATTTGTATAAATTCCCATTTGATCATATTTCAATTTATAAATCACGTTGTTAATTTATATTTATAAATTTCTTTTTATAAATGAATTTATTTTCCTTAACCATTGGTTACATTTTCAATTTCTAGTTAAATTTCTCTCAACAATGATAATAATTCAATATTATTCTTCCTAACATCCAAACAACCATCTATTAGCTAAAATAGTTTACAAAAACATTTCTTCATATTAAAATATATTCTTGGGTAAAATTATTTCATTCACCAACATTTAAAACAATACCGTGTCAAATTGTTCTATTCAAGTGTTTAGAAACCCCTTCGATACAGTTGTCCAGACTGTGCCGACGAAGGTTCATATGCCACTCAATAAACCAATCAACACAATATAAAACCATTTTTACATCCACTAACAAGTACGCGCTCATATCTATTAATACGCTCAAACTCATTCTAGAGTACACGGACTCTAATTTAAATGAGTAATTCCCGCCAGAGCTAAGGTTATCACCAACCTAAGCTCTGATCCCAACTGTAATAGCCCGCAAATCCGCACCGCTTGAGTCAACACTATTCTACAACAATCAACTCAAGTTGAACAGAAATACGAACCATTATGGTTAAAGAAGAATAGGTAGAAGAAGAAAATAGAAAACAACATCAGAATCTAACCATCACAGCGGAATAAAATATAGTATATAATAACAAATCTTTACATAAAAGAACCTATAACTGTATATACATATATCATCAGAGTACATCTTCATAGTTACAAATTTCTTCTTTATTCTTTTCAATGATTTAAATCTTAAATTTAAAATAAATGCTTTATTCTTTTAAATAATAGCACGGAAGTTTAAAATTCATTATTTCCCTATTTATTCAAAATTTCCGTTTCATATACGGAGTTTATTTATTAGAATTTTAAAACCACTAATTCATTCTTAAATTCATTCAAATTTTCTATAATTATTTTACTTAAAGTGCACACTTATTTCTTTTTCAATAATCCAATTCTATATATTTTGATAACTCAGTGTACCGAAATATATTCAGGCAACTATAGCATTCAATATTTCAATATAATTCATCACAGAATATCCAAATAATCATAACAGAGAATATTAAACAATTTAAATAAATGTTGAGGAATCTAGTTGGATCCCTCCGAACTGTTTCCCTGCGTCCACAGATGTTCGCACAATATAATAATATCAATTACACTTCAAGGTGGAATATCGCGGTATATGGGATTTATATAAAATCATCCACTATTATGCGGCGCATAGGGTCTTATCCGCTAAATAATGCGGGAAATCAACATTCCAAGATATACTATATACTACTATATATAATATAACAAACCAAATCCAAACAATCAATCAACAAATTATTTAAATTTAACGATCCAAAGTTTAAATTAAAATTCAGCTGAGTGAGATTAACTCGCCTTTGATTTAGTTTTGCAATCCACTTCAATATTGCCCTGGATTTCCAAATGTTTGAACTTAAATAAACAATTTATGATTTATTAATATTCGAAATATAAATCGAACCCTTACTTACCATTCAATTTAAATTTCGAACTAATTTTCCTATATTAAATGTTTTAGCAACAAAAATGGTTTAAATAGGTCGGTTTGTACAATTTAATACCTACAATACGTTATTATAAAATAAATCAGTGAAATTATTTTTGTTTTACTTATGGACTATATATTAGTGAAATACCCTATATAGATTTCAAAAAAAAAATCTAATTCATATAAGTTTTCAAAAACATTTTTTTTGTAACCATTAAGTTTATTTTCCTCCTACATGCATATATATTTTATTAAGTTTAAATAGGAATAGGAAAATTTGAGAATACCTCACATGCCCAACGACAGAGCGAAATCAAATCGTCGAATCATCCTTAAACCTGCTAGCACGCGATCCTACCACCGGCTGTCCCATCGCGACCACAACTTCGTGCTGCTCGCGATCGAGCCTTCCACTTTGCGTCCAATTCGAAATCCAAATACAGACAAAGCCACCACTTAAAACGTTCATGACCTTTCGCTCACACCACAAACTTCACCCAGTGTTATCGCGAATTAGGGTTCGTCACACCCTAACGTCACGAAATACCATCGATCAACGGCCAAAATCCATCTTCAACGTCATCCCGCCTCGTGCGCTACTACCACCAGGTCGAGCTTACGTGATGCCTAATCACCCAGCGAAATGATATCCCCATTTCCGGCCCAATCGTAGCCTGCCACAGCCCCCAACTCGAACTTGATTTAACTTAACTCGGTCTGCCTTGATGAATAGAATCTCGGCTTCGATTTCGAGACTCCACTACGAGTTTAATTTCATTTTGCCCTTATTTTTGTTTGATTGATTTTTTTTATTTATGAATCGACTCTCGGACGAAATTGAAAACGAGGAAGAGGTGATCGGCCCTTATTGTGTTCTGTTTTTTTTATAAACGCGGCTGAAAGCTTCCCCTTGAAGCTTTTTTTTTTTAGTTCGAGCAGTTTTTTATTGAAAAGGGAATGGGTCTCATATGTAAAAGAAAGGAGGATAAACAATCGTGTTATGGAAGCAAAAGGAAGCGTGCTTTGGAGAGGACAAGAATTTTTTTTGATGTGAAATAAGTTTGAATAATCCAAAAAAAGTATATACTTATTTTTAAACTCAAATTCGAATAGTCTCGAAAATGCAACTTGCAATTTTGAATTCCTATCGAGGCATGCCGCTAGGTGTTCCTAATGTTATATCCCTATTCCGAACGCAATGGAAAAGGTTTCGGGTGCTAATTCGATCGTATGGGGAAGATAGCTTTTCGAATCGATTATTATCAATTAAATTTTCAACGCGTTTATATATCGTATGCTCAGACAACAACTTCGATCAATACGAAATTTGAAATCCAATAATAATACAATATTACAGATCCAATGGAACTGGTTTCGTCGAATTCCGAGACTATATCTCGGAAGGCATTTTTAAATATCTATTTAAACGATAAAATTTCAAAACTGGACAAAAATACTTTTAAATTAAATTTTAAAACTTCTATTAACCCCAGCACTATCAATATAAATTTTACACGCCTTCAAATTATTTTTAACAGGCTCAAAACTCAAGTTTTCATATTTTACCCAACTTTAAATTATTTAATTCAATAGTTCAATTATCAAATAAATAGTGATATTTGAATTCAAGTTAAAATTAACCTCTTAAGTATTTAAAATTAATTAAATATTCTACTTCCAAACGCTTAAAAATTCTGGGTCGTCACAAAAAATAAATAATGGCTGCGAAAAGATGCATGTAATAATAACACCAAGGTATGGTTGCTGACCATTATTTGAACCATTTAGCGTTTTACCACGGATGCCAAATTATGAAAATAAATATATGTGGAGATCAGTGTGACGAGATGATTCCAATGATGTATTCAAATATGTGCTACGGTGTTCGTAGCAAAATCTCATCTATCGCCGCTGTTAGCGCTTCGAAATTAGACGACAATGACAACTCTTGATAAATGAAGCTAACAAGATCAAAATTGGATGGAGAAAACTTTGTCATTCATACCAGAGAATATTTTAGATCATTTCTATGCAAAAATATTCACATGTCGAAAACTGATATTTTGTCCTTAAATTTTTTAACCGGGTTCTACTTAAATTTGAACGACATAAACTTCCACGAAATTTGAAATCTGAATTCATAGATTAGACTTACTAAAACATGTTTTAATTATACAATTTTAATTTATTGAAATATTAAGTTTACGTGTTAAAATAAATTCTATATCAAATTATGACTGTTTTCAACTACCGTAAAATATTGTCGCCAAACCCTTTTTTTTCTAAATTCTACTTACCTTTAGGATGGAAACGTACATTTCATTTTTCTCAAAAATTCTTTTATTTTCATCAAAACGTTTATTTCACTTCAACAAAAACGCACGATAAATTTTGTATTAGATGTAAACGTTTATTATCCTATTTCTATTACCATCATCTCTTGTCCTATCACACATTCGCTCACTTTTATTTGTTTTTGCAACATATTAAATTTTTGTTTCTAACCATTTTTATTCAAAACTTATATTAGATCTAATATTTTTAAATAGTCGAAAATTTTGGGTCGTTACAATCTCCCCCACTCTGAACTTTTCGTCCCTGAAATGGAATGATGTAAGAAATTTAACATATGATATATTTTTACTCACAATAAGAAATGTATAAAACAAAAGAATCATTAATACAACTATGTGCGACACGTAAATAATGCAACTAATAGGGATGACGTTAAACTATATGCAACCGAACAGCATAACAATCCTAAGCAAGAAAAAATCATAGCTAGGAACTATGGCATATAATTATTTATTGGAATCTATACGATATATATTTATATATATATATATATATATATATATATAGACACACCATTCGTACGTATAACCATTTCGATCTCTTATTTGAATATGCAATTTTTTTCCCCAAACTAGTATTGGTAACCCGATCAATCTAGTGCAGACTCTAATCCGACATCTTGACTTGAAACTTCCCTTCTCCTTACATAGTAATAAGCTACGATAGGTATTTAATATTCGTATCAAAAATTCGTATTAGTGTTCGCCGTCGAGAATCGAGTGAACAATCCTAAATCAGACAGGTATGAATCACCGTAAGATCGTGTATTCAAATCTAGATTAAAATTGAAAATCCAATTAGATTGGCATACAACGTATTTGTTTTATTGGTTTTTTAATTACACCAATAGATAATCGAGTGGATTTTATATTCAAATTTTAAATGCATGAAAAAAATTTCTTTTTTAAAATTTCTTTTATAACGAAATACTTTTATATCAAAAATACTTTTGATAACTCGATATTTCCACAAGTTTATCCTCGTTCTTTCAGAATCTAGTAATGCGTTGATCATAGGCAAGACTAGAAATTTCTATGTGCTTAGTAAACCCCTTTCAAAACCCATTAAAAATACATGGAAAACTTTAAAACAGATATGCAAAGTACAGTCCAATTACTGAAATCAATCGAACGGGATCGTCATGGAACCACTACAATAGAGAATGGCTATTCCAACAGCTCCAAGCCGTTGGTGGCCGTTGGAAAAGCCATTGGAATAGCGTTCACGCTTTCCAACGGCTTCCAACGGAAGCAGCGTGGTATTTCCAACGGTACTTCCAATGGCTACCAATGGAAAATAGCCAATGTAGGTCGTTGGAAGCCGTTGCAATAAAATGACCGAATAGCCGTTTGTAGCCGTTGCTAATCTGGGTGAATTTTTTCATAACGGCAAGCCATTCGCCTTCCAGCCACACATAATCAATATATATCAATTCCACTACATTTAACATATATATATCACATATCCAACACATTATACCACAAACAACATAAACAACCAAAAATTAACATCAAACATTACATTTTCAAACCAAACTACAGGTCAATATGTACATAAACAACAAAACACTCACCAACTCCAATCTATATTCAAGTCAAAACATACAATGCAAACACTTAAACATCACCACCTCAAAGTCAATATATACACAATAACCATCAAACACTATCCTCTCCACCTCAAAGTCAATATATACAATAACCAAACACAAAGACAATAATCATCATACCCCTCAAGCATCATCCTCACCTCCGGAAGCACCGGACGACAAAGGGAAGGAACCATGCCTATACGCTTACTCCGCTAAACGTTGATTCAGCTGCTCCATTTGTATAGCGCGAAGACGGTCCTTCTCTTGCAGCTGCTCAACCATGGCTCTAAGCTATTTTATTTCTGCTTTGTCACATGCCTTTTGAGCTGCCCGAACCTGCAAATAGAATGTGAGATGTTCACATTTGTATTATAATCATTTTCTTAAGCCGTGCATGTTTTAAAATATAGAAATGTAAATGACGTGATCTTAAGCAATGCATATACCACAAGGAAATGCATATTTATTAAATGAAAATGGTGCAATCTGTCATCCTGCTCATATATGATTGCTTGGAAATGCCAAGCACAACTTCTGAGGGCTCCAAATCAAATCCCCTGTGTTAAATATAAAACAAAGCTTTAGACAAGTATATATATATGTATGAAAAAATTTATATTGTTATCATTTTAATTTTGATACTTACGCTTCATTGGCCTTCGGTTGCAAATATACAGTGGTCGAGCCGGAGGGTCACCACTACTCTCGCCGGCCGAGTGAGAAGAGCAACGACGTTTGGAGCCTGACATGATACCCGTTGAAAGTTTCTTTTTTAATTATAGACATAGATAAAATGATGATGATATGTGGTGCATGTAATAAAGTCATTTTTAATTGGTAGTGCATGTAATAATCATGATGATATGTGATGCGTGTACATGAATAATTGTAAAAATTACCGGATATTACTCAGTCCTCGTAGTTTTCTAATTCAGGCTCGGTCTTGTGTTCTATATCGTTTTCCTCTACACTCTCAAATGCTTCGAATAATACATTTGTTTCATCATTTAATTGTCCAAGATCAGTTTGATCGTCTGTAATTGTGATTTCAACATTTTCCTTTATATCTGCTTGATAGGCTTGTTCTTCTGGAATATTCCTTCCATCAAATGTAAATCTCGCCTTGGTTCCGCTTTATCTCTTTTTAGAGATGGATAAGGGGCGTAATAAACTTGTAGGGCTTGTTTGGCTAGTACAAAAGGATCGTACTGCTAATAACGGGAGGTGTGTTTTATTTCTATAAGATTATAATTTAGATGCACGTTAATACCAGAACCTGGAACATTGCTGAACCAGTTCCATCTAAACAAAAAACTTCATCTGTGGGTCTTATAAAATATGTCAATTGCAAAATCTGGGTTAACACGCCATGAAAATCGTATATATGATTATTATGATCATCACTGCCTTTAATAAATACACCGGTATTGTTTCTTAATTTTTCATCACCGTGTTCTATGGTGTTGAATTTATATCCATTAACGAAAAATATTGGATACATTTTAACTTTCCTTTTCAGTCCCAACTCCAAATGTTTTAATCCTTCATCGACCACAATATTTGTAGGAACACAAACGTTGTTCAAAAACCAAGTAGTGAAATTTTTTCTTAAATCGTCGCTTGGATTTCGTGATTCATAAACACTACAAATAAAAACATAATATATTGCTTTATTATTAATTTACACATGCATATTAAATTAAATTTATCAAAACTTGTAATCTGATAATTACTTAATAAATGGTGCAACTTCTCGAAAATTAAGAAGGATATATGTATGTGCTACATGGTAATCTCTATCATCTAACCATACTTCTACACATTTTCCAGCATGTCGACCATGTTGCCTAAAAATAGATAACATTGCTTCAGAAGAAAAATCTTGTTCAACGGCCTCATCATTACGCGCAACACTTTGAAGTGATATATTCACATGATCATTGAAATAATGATAGGAAAAGAATGATGCTTCTCCTTCGATATATGATTTGCAAATCGAATCTTCAACTCGAGCTTTTTGTCTCACTTTTTTCTGTAAATGATTTAAGTACCTAATAAAAAATATTTCACATCAATATTGATTTTTATTTATAGTTAAATTAACATTTACATACTCAGTATTAATAACATACCTCTCGAATGGATACATCCATCCATATTGCACGGGTCCTTGAAGACGTGCTTCAAATGGAAGATGAACAGGTAAATGCTCCATTACATTGAAAAAAGTCGAAGGAAATATTTTCTCCAGTTTGTAGGGAAATATAGGGATTTCTGCGTCAAGATTACGAAGACGGTCAACTTTTAACATAGTTGAACAAAGCTCCTTATAAAATAAACTAAGTTCTGTTATAACCTACCAAACTTTTACGGGCAACAATTCTTTGAAAGCGACGGGTATTGAATTTTGCATCATTACATGACAGTCATGACTTTTCATCCCACTCAGTCTTCCGTTCTTATAGTCGACATATCTACGAAGATTAGATGAAATTTCATAAGGAGATAGTAGTCCTTCCACCCATTTTAACAGTACTTTAACTTGGTTGTTATCTATGTCATAACATGCTTTGGGTTTTAAAGTGTCATTTGGCTTCATATGAAGCTCAGGACGATTACATATTTCTTCTATATCACGTCTTGATTTCAGATCGTCCTTAGTGTCCTTTGTCTTGCACTTAACATTCAAAAGTTTATTAAACACATTATCGAATACGTTTTTCTCGTTATGCATCACGTCAATGTTATGGCGGATTAAGATATTCCAATAAGGAAACTCGCAGAATATACTCTGTTTGCGCCAATTATGAAACGCCGATTCACCTTGGATTTCAGTTTGCTGCCCATTTTCATGTTTCTTTGGATAATCTTTTACAAGTTCATATATATTTTCACTTGACCAAATCGTTGGTGGTTGTAAAGTCGTATGTCTATTAGCTATTGAAGTTTTTTTGTCCCTTCTAAAAGTATGCTTAATATGGAGAAAACGTCAATGAAAACAAAACCATGAGATTTTCTTCCCATGCCATAAAGAAAATGCTCGCGTTTCTTCCATATAGTAAGGACAAAGCAAAACAATCGGTCACACACCAACCCGAAAGCATTGCATATGCAGGAAAATCGCTAATAGTCCATAACAAAGAAGCAAACATCTGAAAAAAATTCGATACGTCGTATGTTTCAACTCCTTCATACCACAATGTTTTCAACTCTTCGATTAGTGGTTGTAAGTAAACATCAATACCATTTGTCGGATCTTTAGGACCCGGGACGACAATTGTGAGAAACATATACGGAGTTTTCATACACATCCACGGGGGTAGATTGTAAGTTGTAATTATTATAGGCCAAGATGAATATTTAGAACCAAACTGAGAAAATGGTGCAAAATCCATCAGTACACAAACATAGTCTTACGTTACGGCTCTCTGCTACGAAATCGAGATATTTCTTATCAAAATACTTTCATGCTTCTCCATTAGATGGGTGTGTTAACGTACCTTCTTCAGGTGTTCTCACATTGTGCCATCTCATATGATGCGCTGTTACAGATGATGCATATGTCCTTTGAAGTCTAAGAGTGATAGGTAAATAATGCATATGCTTGTATGGGACTTCTTTTCCCTTTTTTCCTTGGTTTGTATCTTTCTTGATTACAAATTTTACAATTCCGAAGACTGACATCATCTTTCCAAACAACATGCAACCATTTAGACATGTATCAATTTTTTGATATGGCAAATCGAGAGATGACATAAGTTTTTTCACTTCATAATAATTTTCGCACAGTAAATTATCCGATGGCATATGTCGTTTAGCAGCTTGTACAACAGCCGTAATTCCGGCTTTTGTGAGTTTGTACTTTGATTTCATTGCAATGTACTATGCAGTTGTCGATAATTGAATGTCGCTAGCACATCCTTTCCAAAGAGGTTTCTTAACAGCATCCAATAAATCATATATTTTTTCGCTCCAACATTTGGTTCCTCTTCGACATTAACATCGTCGTTATTAATTTCAACAGTAGGAAGCATTGATCGTGCTGCATCTTCAGCCATATGTTCTATGAGATTCGCCGTAATAACTTCAACACTAATGAACTGTATTAATTGTTCTTCGTTGCGTGTTATAATTTCTCCATGACGATCCCACACCAAATAACCGGTTACGAAACCATATTGGCGCAAATGAATCCTAATCATATTCGGCACTAAATGCTTCAACAATTTGCACCTATTACATGGATAATGAATTTCTACGTCGTTTCCAATATTACTTAAAGCAAATTCGACAAACATATTTACCCTGTTAAGAAAATGTTTACATATTGAGCCTCCCATTTCTCTTCTTTGATACATCCAACTCCGATCAATAAAATAATTGACTATTTTTCCTATTGTAAAACCTATGATCAGTAGTAGAAAAATTATTAATCAAATTCGATAAACACATTTAGATTTTACTGTCTTTTATAATCCATTTTCGTTTATATACAAAGTTATATTTCTTGATATTTTGTTCACATTTTTGTACCTTTTGTGATGGTCAGTCATCCTACTTCCCATTATAAACACAATGGTAATTACATTTCTTAAATCATACCATTATCAACGATTTTTCAAAATTTCGGCCGCACTTCCCCCGTGTTCCTTGTATCATACACATATGCATGTACACAATGAACGAAAAGGAAATGCCATCGAGATTTTATGAACCATTTATAACGATATGATTTATGAAACGTAATTACTTTATTGTGTTTGTAACTTGTCTAATACAGGGAAAATCCAACAAATATTGTATGAGATGAATATGAATATCCATTTTGCAATAAAAACCAATATTCATACAACAATTATATACAACACTCGTCAAACGGGGCCAAAAATTCACTAAGGGATTTAAATTTTCTTTATATGTTACCATTTTATTAAATATATAAAATAAAGCATATTATGCATTATTTTATTTATATTCTACTATTTTACTAAATATATAGTAAATTATATGATTTTTACTATTTCACAAAATATATAATTCTTGTGTATATATACACTAAATTATATACTTATTTATCCAATGCTAATATATTTTGTAAAATATATAATTCGTGTTCGTAAAATTGTCGACTAATTCATGTTTGTCTAATATTTTACAAAACATACACAAAATAATTTAAATCAATCCTTACTAATCTAGTGCTAACTCAAATATGCATTTACACTAAATTATAAACATATGTATATATGTGCATAATATATATATACACAAACAATTTGGACATTTGGATGGTAATAATTGTAATTAGCACTTAGTTTAGTATAATAAACAATCAATATGCCATTAGATACAACTGTAACAACACATTAAAACAAAATTAGGAAAATTTAAAATTTTAGGGTTTTAGGCAAAACCTGATTTTGGAGATGTCTGGGGATGGAGAGAGGGCGCTAGCGTTGATTAATGGCGTCGGAGCGGCTGCCTGTTGCGTGGGGAAGCTGGGAGCAAGAAAGGAGGAGGAGTGGAGGAGGGTTTTGGTGTATTTGGGGAAGAAGAGAATAATGAATCAGTCTCGGCCTCGCTGTAGGTTTACATGAATATTTCCAACGGTCGCAAACGGCTCTTTTTCCAACTGCTACTAACGACAAGTTAAAAAAATAAATAGCCGTTGGTAGCCATTGGAAAATCTCGTTGGCGGCCATTGGAAACCTGTCGTGGCTATATACTGTAGTTCTAGTAGTGAACGCAGTCCTTAAGGTCGCTATCTCGCTAAGTCGAGAGGACAGAGCGATGTGGCCTCAGGTGAGTTTAGGCAGCCACTGCCCCCCATCTTACTCCACGACATCCAAAACACCCATAGATCTTAGATACATAATGGTTTCGCCTGGGTCCCCCAGGAAACATCCATACCTGTTAGAAATCGTTGCTCTACAAATTTCGCTATGCAAAACACTCGCATGGATCGTAGTCTACTTAATAGTAACACTGGTGGTTACGTCGCTATCACCCATAGACTCAAGGAAATCATCTGCCCCTCTAATTATGCCATGTGCACTGCGGATACACATTTATTTTGCCTGGTTCCCCCAGGAAACATCCACACCTCAGGGCAATCGCTTTACCTAGACGGATTAAGCCAAAATCCACCATAGGTCGCAATTACACCTTGTTCCCGCAAGAAACATCCGTAACCATAAGCCTACACGGCCCTACGAATTTTTCTATACAACCGAGTCGTAAGACCATATGTTATGCTATGGAATTCGAAGGTACTCATGAGTTTATGTCCGGACGACCCAAATCAATCAATAGAATCATTAGAATATATCCACAATGTGGCCACAAAGCAGATAAACAAGCAGAAAGTACTTCCCAAACTTTCAATTTTGAAATGTATCATACTACACATAGTACCTTTACAAATCATCAATTTCGAATATTCAAAATGGTTGGAAAAATCCAAATTCCAATTCAAAATTGGAACTGACAATCAATTATTTCAATAAGATGCACTGTCAACCAATCCTCATGCATAGGATACATGCGTTCATAATATCATTCAATCTGAAACTCAAGAATTGATCACTGGGTTCATTTCCAATAGATATACATATATCCCTCGAATATCAAATCATGCTTCTGGGGTTCGAATAAAATCAATTTCACTAAAAAATCGAGTAGCAATGCTGCTTTAATGTTTTAATTTCTTCGAAATCATTTTTGAAAATCATTTTGAGGACGTTCCTTATTCGAAAAATACCTTTCAAACAGTGTAATATATTTTTCAAAAGCTGAAATCAATTTCAAGTATTCAGAATTCAGATTCTCAAATTTTCAGTTTGAATAACTTTTTGTTTATTTATTAACCATGTCTAGATAAACCATATTTCATATATCACTTTCAAATGGTATCTATTCCACTTTAAAATGATATAAGTGAAAACTCAAATATGGATTCACTTCAAAATCCATTAAAGATGCAGTTTCTCAATTGGTTAAATATTTTTCAAAAACCAAAATTTTCCAATCATAGTCAAATGCTCAAATCAACAGTCAATAGTCGATGGTCATAAACTGGCCGAGCATGACTCATCAATCAATAAGTGATAGTATGCACATCCATATTAATCAAACAATCAATTAACAAGAGAAAACATCCAATTCACCATCAAAAGTCACGAATGATTATATCGTTTTAGGGTTCATTCTTTTATATTCTATATAAAATCCAAGTTAAAACCGTTTCATTTGTTAATATCATAATATTTTTATATCACTAACAATTACGCTCTCCCTTATACGTATATACACTCAGACTCATTCTAGGGTAATACTGACCCTATCTCTAAAAAGTAATCCAAATCAAAGCTCAGGTTCTCGCTTAACATTCATATCTGATACCAGATATGACGACCTACCTTTTTGGTCAATTCAAGTCAACATTTAACAACATATGCCCAACCCGAATCGTTCAAAGAGACAAATTATCAAGGGGTTTAAAAGAAAAGGAGAAGAGAAAGAAAACCATATAGAATCTCATAGCGGAAGGATGAAATATAATAATTACATAATTAAAAAACCATCTATCAATATACATTTGATTCTATTTAAATATCATCAGAGTTATACATTTTAACCGAACATGTCCCTGTAATGACAATATAGGTACAGAAGTTTAAGACAATAAACAAATGGCACCAACTTCATGCGATAATAAATATTCAAGTTCGAATTCAATTTTCACACTTTGATTTATGTATTCATATAAAACTTATTAGTAATATACCGATTCTCAGAAATAATCTCTTCATATGAGCTTCTGGGTTTTATTTTACAGAACCATTTGATTTAAAAGATAAAATATCTTTTATTTTCCAACATTTCATTTGTGAATAACGTCTTTCAATTAACCTTTCAAAATATATTTTTTTGAAAATCCTATTTCATTGTTACAAAATTGCCAAATTTCATTACATTCGAATTAACAAAATTAATTAAATCTTTAAACACAAGAGTTTTGTCATTATATATTCAATTTAATTAACTTCGAAATTAATTTACTTAATTTCTTAATTATACACTTTCAGTTGAACTATAATTCAAAAAAATTCAATTTTATCATTATATTTTAATTCAATAAAATCAATAAAAATTCTCTCTTTAATTAAATCAAATATTTCATTAAAATTTGATTACCTGCGCAATATTAACAAATTTCATTTCATTTCAAATAATCAACTTAATGAGTTTAAAAATCATCAATCTTCAATATAACCATTTTAATTCAATTTCATACCTTTAAAATAGTTCGATTAATATTTCATTTTGAAATCTAAATTCGCTTAAAAGATTTCCAAAATTAAATATTAACTTAAAAGAAAATTCAAATTATAAATTCACAATAAGTTTTGAAATTATCCCTTAATTTCAAATTTAAATATTATATATACAAAATGTATTTCAAATGACCAATCGGTGTTTATCATTAAAATTCTATCCTAGGCCAATTGTTTTAATTTGGGTATTTATCATTTCAACCCATATTCCGGTTCAAATTTCATTGTCTAAATCAAAGCATACAACAACAATATAACAGTAACAGATATTAATAAATCAATCGTCGTCCAATATTCAAACTTTCCATAGTTAACGGAATTTCATGCAATTTGGGTTCTAATCAATAATTTCAACTTTTTCGACCAAATCATATATCGCAATGTTAACTATCAATGATTTTCAATTTTCAATATCGATTATAATTATCAATCAATAATTTTTAACACAACAGGATACTTGAACATGAAAATCTAAACATAAGCTTAAAATTGCTCACCTTCCATGCGCGAAACTAAACTGGAGAATACGTCGAGACTAGCGACCATGCTCACACCAGACAATGGTTGTGATGAAAATGCTCGATGAGACGGACTCTATTTCATTTTATTTTTCTTTTTACGTGGCACTCCACTTTGTTTTTTTCAAACTCACGCATGCAAGCAACAGTGGGGTGAAGTCACTGGGTGATGGAGTGGCTAATGGGTTGGTGGGGAAAAGGTCATGGTTGTTGGGCGGAGGGTGTCTGCAGTGGAAGTGTGTTAAGGTGGGTGGTTGAGGAGGCTCGGTTGGTGGCTATATTTTTAATGCTCGGGGAGCTTGGTGGCGGGCCTCGGTAGGGCTGGAGGGCGTACGGTGTAGAAGGGTGGCAGTGTGAAGGGGTTGCGAGCTGGATGAAGACAAAGTGGCGAAGGGAGGCGCTTAGTTGTGGTAGGGAGGCAGTCAATTGGAATGGGTAGGGATGAAGTGGTTTGGCTGGGCTAGGGCGAGGTAGGTGGTCAAGGTGGTGCCGGGTTGTCCGGTTGGTGAAGGATGCAGAGGTGGCTAAGGGAATATGGAGTCTAGGGTGACAAATGGTGAGGCCAAGGTGGCTTCGGCAGGTGGAGGTTATTCGGTGAGCCGGAGGATGTTTCTGCAGCATTTGTAGCTCTCGATGAGGCTGGTTGGTCGGGTAGGCTATTGAATGGAAGCAGGGTAAAGGAAGGAGGAAAACAAATATAATGGGAAGATGGGAAATAAAAACTCATGTGGGGTTACAAAAGCTTGTATATATTTTCTCCTTCAGCATATACTTTGCTTCACAAAGAAGAATGAAAATGAGCAAAGAGCAGGAGCACGCACATATATAAAGGGAAAGAACTTACGAGCTCATTAATGCAGCATTAAATTAATTTGGAGGTGCATGCAAAGATTGTGCAGGCTGAAAAGAAATAATGGCTATGAAAAGATGCATGCAATAATGACACAAAGGTATGGTCATGAACCACTATTTCAACCATCTAGCTTTTTGCCACGGAAGCCAAAGTACAAAAATAAATATACTATGGAGATCAGCGTGACAAGATGATTCCAACTATGTATTCAAATCCGTGCTACGATGTTCATAGCAAAATCTTATCTGTCGCCGCTATTACCGCTTCAAAATTGGATGACAATTGCAACTCTTGATAAATGAAGCTAAAAAGATCAAAATTGGATGGAACAAACTTCGCCATTCAAACCAGATAATTTTTTAGATCTTTTGTATGTATAAATATTTACATGTCGAAAAAAGATATTTTGCCATTAAATTCATTAACCGGGTTCTTCTTAAATTTGAACGACATAAATTTTCACAAAATTTGAAATCCGAATTCATTGATTAGACTTTCTAAAAACACGTTTTCATTATGCAACTTCAATTTGTAATGACCAATTTTTTCGACTTTTGAAAGTCAACATCGATACGTTCACTGTATCCAATGCCGCACAGTCGAATGCCAAAAAACCGAACCGTTAGGGTTAAAGAAGAAGAAGATAGAAGAAGAAAATAGAAAGCAATAACAGAATCTCACATTTCACAGCGGAATAAATATAATAGATAAATGAATAATCTTTAAAACGAAGAATCAACTCTGTTATTACAATACAATATCAGATTTTACAACGACACTATTCAACACTAGGCATTTACAACAACTAATTCGTATTAAAACTAAACTTACAACAATCCCAATGCACTGGATAATACATAGTATAATGATACGTCTCCCATCCAGCTTGTCTCCATATCTCTACAGCTCCTTCTTGACTTCGCTCCCGATTAACTGATAATCTAACTCTAGGCTGCCATGTGAAAAATTATGGGCACCTAGAGTTTAGAAAGGGAACAATAAACTCCAGGTCAATCATGGTACTTATGTGAGACCTTAATAACAGTTATTTTCTGTAACGACCCGATATTTTCAACCATTCGCATCCATTATAAGTGTATAGGTAGACACCCATGCCGGAATTGAATCGCTCAAAATACCACGTTGTAAATAAAAATTTGGCAAATCTCAGAATATACAGTAAATAAAAATCACAGATCACAGACACAGAGTAATAATAATGCAGTGGAAGTAAAAGAAATAGTAGTTGATAAAGCTACTATATAAAATATCAGAGTTACATAAAATACATCAGCAGAAATAAAGTACAAAGGAAGTATCACTACATAGAAGTTTACTAATACAAGAGCTGAACGGAACAACGGACTGCAAAAGATAAACTTGACAAGTAGATAATCTCCAGCGATTTCAATCTCCAGAAAGTGGAAATCCAAATCTGTGAATAACTCAAGCTGACCCGAGCGTAAATAAAAGTACAAACACTCGAGTCAGGACATACTTACTTATACAATGTAAACCAACTCAAGTGAACTATAGTAAAGGTACAAGTAACATAGAAGATGCTTGGGACCGCCCATCATCTAAGGATTCGTTGAACTATTTACTATGTATTATATTGCGCTATATATAGAAGTGTCTAATCAGTAAAGTATAATCATATAGAAAAGAACGTTAAGGGGATGGTGAACCTTAACGCGGTCGGATCTTTAAAACCAAAATCGTAGTGTGCTCGATATAAGGATATGACACGGCACACGAGGCAATGCCAGGGTGGATTCACCGTTCGCACTCCCGGACCGGTGGTGACGACAAGCCAGCAGCTTCCCCCCACCTCGAACAATACCCCCGAATCAAAGTGGTACCACGTATCGAATCACAAAAGTAATAGAATGGTTTCCGATGGAGCATGCTCGACGAAAGGGTGCAACCCTTTGTGTAGCCTGGTATAGCTCATGTTTTAGCCATATATGCCAAATCATGGGAGATAGGTCCACGTAATATACCTCGAGAACGTCGCCACCATCCTACTTCATTCTGGAATCTCCACCACGTACACAGTTGTTAAAGTGGTTTTCGGTATTGGCCGGCTATAAGACAATATCTGATCCCGGTCTCTTTAACAGCCAATCCTTATTATATCCGTAGTTATAACTTTAAAACAATATTTTATACTTCAAAATAAAATATCATTTCAACCCAATCTTTATCAAAATAAAGATTAAATCATTTCCAAACCATTTCAATACATCATCATACCATATCTTTCAATTCAAATATTTATCAAAATAAATATCAAGTCATTTCACCATTTCAATATATTAAATTATCATATCCTTTCAAAACTTCCTTTCAAATCATTTTAATATATCAAAAGATCATAACCTTTCAAAGCTTCATTTCCAAAATATCAGATCTTTAAGAACTTCTTTTCAAATCATTTTAATATCAAAATATCATATCTTTCAAAACCCCATTTTCAAATCATTTAATATCAAAATATCATATCTTTCAAAACTCCATTTCAAATCATTTTAATATATCCAAATATCATATCTTTTCGAAACCACGTTTCAATCGTTTTAATATATAAAAATATGATATCTTTCGAAACCACATTTCAATCATTTTAATATACCAAAATATCATATCTTCGAAACCACATTTCAAATCAATTTAATATATTAAAAGTTATATTTAAAAACAAATTACTACATTTTAAAACATAAAATTGAAGTTATTACATTTAATAATTAAGTTATTAAATGCTAAAAGTTTAAACTTTTCAATGTTCATTTATGCACTTAAATTTATTAAAACAATGAAAATTCAAGTTTCGCAGAATTTAGAAAATGCTACAGAAGGTACATTCAAAAAAACAATTAAATTTAACAAAAGACGGTATTAAAAATGTTGTTAATTAACTTCAAATATTCAATAGAATTTCACAATCACTTATATTTTTTATATAAATCATTTTTAACTTATAAAATCATACATTTTCTCATTTATAAGCATCATTTAATTTTTCTTAAATTCATGATTTTATAAAGTTAAGTTTCCTTTCAAAAATCAATAATTATTAATAATTCGCTTATTAAATTTCAACATTCAAATTTAAATTCATTACATTAAATTTCAACTTAACACTTAAGTTTAAAATTTCAAATATATCTTAATTCCATTTTATTTAGCTTAACTTAAAATTTCACTTTTAAACCAAATTCATAAATTGGAATTTAAGTTATATTTCCAAATTCAACTCGATATTCACTCATTAACATTTTAACTTTATTCAAAAATCATTAATATGTTATAAAATCATTTTAAATTAATTTAAATTCAAAATATCATAAATTTATCATATTTCAAAGTTAATTTAAATTCCATTAAAAATTAAATCAAAATTTCCAAAATAACTGACATTCAGATTTTCTAACTTTTCCATAATTTATTTAACTTATAGATTTCCAGAAAATCAACAATACTTTACAAAAATTATATTTTTATATAATTTTAAATCAAAATATTATAATAATTAAATTTCTAAAATATTTTAAAATTTCTAGAAAACATATTTTAACTACGGGCCTGTATATAATTTTCTACGCTAGGTAAAGTGATACGGGTAATATATCATTTCAACCCGTAATTTATAAAGAAAAATCCGGGTTTTATCATTTCAAACCCGCAGTCCTAAGTAAATAAAATAAATTGAAAATCGTTCAGGCCTATCATTTTAGCCCATAACAATTTTCCCCCATTCTAAAGTCCGTTCGGGTATGTATCATTTCAACCCATAGGGATTCTAATTTAAAGGGAACTTGCAGTGCGATAAACTGATAAAAATAGCAAAACAACGTAATATAAAAGTAATAGATGTTATAACAGGTGTTTAAGCATGGGTGAACATCATAAAATCATAATATAGCAGGTGTAACATGATAATGCATTTTACAGATTTAAAAGGGGTCAATTTACTAGTTATATATGTACATATTGTCTAGTGAGAATTACTCACATGTTCAAAGCTGGAGATCGCTGCCGAAGCACACATAATGACACTATGAAGGCACGACTACACGGATACAACAAGAGAGTGGAGAGCCAAAGCTAATAGCATTGTTCAAACATTTACACAAAACAATAGAATAGATATAAGCTTTCGACACAAATTATCACTAAACAATGCTAGAATTGGATGTACAGAACAAAGACAAAGTTTTTGCAATTGCTTTCTACCTCTTACGCTTCAGCTATGATCTGAAATGGCACGGCTACAGCATGTTTTTAGATCAGGTTTGGTTCCTAAAGGTCGTCCATAGCATGGGAAATGATGGAGCAAAGGTTTGTGACACATTAATTACAAGTCAATGCAAACTACATGGTTTTCTAAGCAATAAAAAGGCTCGGCCACAAGCTAGCATGGCCTGTCCAGGTCTGTGTAGGGTGGAGGATGACGTGGAAGAGGTGTCTTAGGTCAGCTAGGGTGGTGGTGGTGGTGTATGTGGCGGCCAAAGTGGAGTTTTGAGGTGGTGGTGCTAAGGTAGGCTCGGCTAGGTGCATATATGTGGTGTATGTTCATATTTTAGCGAATCTAGTCAACACAAAGGCATGACCATGGCTTGGCCATGGGCTGGAGGAAGTGCTGACCAGATGTGGTGGTGGTGGAGGAGGCCAAGGTGGAGGAGATGGAAGTAGCTTAGCCTTGAAGGTGAAGAAAGCAAGAGCAAAATCATAAGAAAACAAGAAGAAAATGAGTAGATGGAAGAAGAAGATTACCAACTTTTTGCCTAAGGAATGGCGGCCATGATTTTTGTGATTGAGAAGAGTTTGTATACGAGAATGAATGAGAAAAAAATGTGCAGCTGAAAGAATTAAGGTCGGCCAAGCAAAATGAACGCATGAGTTTGGAAAATGAAGAGGTGGAAAGCAAAGAGTCACAAGCAGCCAAAAAGTCACAAAACCTTTCATATTTATTATATATGTTTATATAACTTGATATTACTGGAAATAATAATAAACCCAGATAAAATTTCGAAAATTTATCAAAATATAAAAATATATATAATATTTATCAATTATATAAAGTTAAGTTAAGGAAAATAGCTAAAAATAGTAAACTAGTTTAGAAAATTTGAAATTACGTGAAATAAATTTTATAAAATTTATATGAGCACATAATTAATAGTAAAAAATAAAAGTACATTCACAGAAAAAAAATTAAATTCAAATATAATTATAATGAAGAAAATAGCAGAAAATAAGAAAACAGCCTTTTTTAAAAAAAGAAACCAACACAGTAAACTTTGGAAAAATTATAACATCACTTTAAAAAATATTAAAAGAAAAAATATACTTAAAATAACCCACTAACACACAAGAAAAAAAATTAAAGAAAATAGAAAAAGATTTAAAGAAATTTCTTAAAATTCCAAAACAGTGTCCAAAAATTATAAATAATTCACCATTGACTTTGGAAAATTGTTTACTTCATTTTAAAATTATTATAATACAAAAATATACATACAATAACATATTAAAATGAAATATGACAAAGAAAATAAGATTTATATAATTTAAAATAGACGAAATTGTTATATAAATCAAATTACACTCAAAATTGAAATGTACATAACTTTTACAGTTTAACTCCTTTTTCAACGAAACGAAAAGCAGTGTTCAAGTTATTTCATCTATTTTCATAATAAAAGATAAAATTTAAGATTTTAAATAATTTAAATTTGAAGTTCAAAAGTCACAGTTTGAAAAGCTTGATTAGAAATCCACTTTACAGTAAAATATTCAAATTATACTGGTTTGAACTATAAATCATTTAATAATCATCATTTATATTTAAAAATGAAATGTTTGAAATAAAACAAATTTAAAGTAATTTAAAAAGAAAGTCCAATTTAAATAATATACAAAAATCTAGGGTTGTTACATTTTCACAAAGAAAATAAAAAGAAATCCGCTATGCTTTTGGAAAATGAAACTACCATAAGGCCTCCCGCCACACACACAATGCAAACGCGGAATTGGAGGAGATTTCTCCTTATGATAGTCAAATATGCTTGATACGAAAAATATTTTTAATATCATTATTAGTGCATAGTGCAGAAAACATTTCGAAAGTATAATATTAATCTTAGCCAGCATGGACATTTCGAACTATGCCTACCATAGCTACCATCTAAGCAGTGGTGATCACCATAAATAAATGGCAGGTTATACATCTTAAACAATACAAGGCGCGTATTGGGGATTGGATTTCCAATAAATGGTCAGGCTATGGAACTACCTACTACCATATGGGTACGCCTCTGGAGGGATGTCCCGAGAACTTAACCAGCTCTCTACCAGCGCAAGGCCGGGTTACCTTTGTAACTAGGTAACTACTACACGAGTATGTCATCCTCCGGTCATTTGCAACCTTTATCCGAGGATCCTCAACCACAAAGAAGCAACCACAAAGTATATTAAATTTGCAGCATCAACATAGGAAAATATTTGCGCTCCATACCATGATACTACCCTTTTCTAGAAGGAAATGACATACCATCAAGGGGGCTACTCCCAAATAAACTTGCCGCATCCTTCTTGTTTCGACCATTTCCGAGTTGTGAGGTGCGACGAAGTCTCTTTCACAAAGCTACACTTATCAAAAAGTCATGCATCAATCAACAATTGATCAGCAGCACTCCGTATGCCATATTACCAAATTGGGAAAGTATCACTAGTAACCTTCTACTACAGAACGTCTGAGCTCGTACATCTCAGAGAAGGGTGCTAAGCTAAGAGAATAAATTCTCCGCCACCAACAGAAATGTATTTGACAGAAACCAGCTTTACATCTCAAAGTGTAACGTTAGACACAGATCCATACAAGTCCGTTCCAGGATCGAACGAAACCAAAGACACTCAAAAGATGCCCTTGCAATCCGGATATTCACTAATCACATCCGAAATCCCCATCAAAAAGGGTGATAAAGCCTCTATACCGAAGCTACCCGGTGCAGAAACATTCGATAGGTAATCCTATCGCTTTCGAAAATACCCAGTCTTCAACACCATCTTCAAATGCAATCTCATTTCGTCGTATCATTATTCGGAATGGATTTTATGGCATAAAGTCCTCTCTCGGCTAATCCGAATAACGAGCGCTTATTTTAAAAATAAGTGTTACATTCAGATTTCAAATAATCACAACAAATTTCCACTTTTATCTTTTAAACAAAAGATCCATCACAATCACAAAGGTTCGATGTGGATATCGAATATCCATTTGGAATTCGACCCACGGTCGCATCAAAATTGAAATGTCATTTAAGGCCAATATTGATAATCGGTTATTTAACTATCAATTAGTATTCACAATAATCACTGGATTTCAGATAATTTCCCCAATTATTATATTCAAAATATCTTCGCAAGATATAATTTTAACACTTCAACCATTTGAAAATAAATTTCAAATCACTTTTCACTTTTCAATACTTTGAAAACAAATTTCAAATCATTTTCCTTACGCGGAATATATTACTAAATATTTATTCATTTCCATTGAAAATCTGCCGAGTTCAGATATCTTAAAAATAAATTAAAATACTTATCAAAATTGTACTTGGAAACATTTAAAATAAAACTATTTTAAACCCCTGCTTAAATATTAGTTATAAAAATATTATACTAATATCTCATATAAACTTAAGTCCAAAATAATTTTAAAATAAAATATTAGATAGAATGCATTTATTTAAATAACCATTTTCTAATCAAATATCAATTAAATCTTTAAATAATCATTTCTATAATAAATCAAAATAAATCCTTACTTTAAAGATTTTCAAAATAATCGAAGTAAATAATTCTTTCCTTAAAACAATCTTTACAACTTCAATTTATATTTATAAACAATATTGAGAACATATTTGGCTTTCTAGGGAAAGTACACCTTTCATTCTAAAGTGGTTCATTCAAATAAATTTATAAATCTTTCTGGATTTATTTTAAATTTACATTCCATATCCGTAAATTCCTTTCCACACTTTTAAAAATAAAACAATATTTATTTTTAAAAGAAATTCCCCTTTCTTTTATAAAATTCAGATTGTGAATTTTAAATTTTCAGATATCCATAGATATACGATTTTCAAATATTCACTTTCAACACCAAACAAATTTTCAAATTGATTTCCAAATTTATTTCAAACACCAAATCAAATCCCAAATTTATTTCTAATTTATGTCAATCACCAAATCAAATTCCAAATTGATTTTCAAATTTATTTTAATCAGCAAATCAATTTTCATATCGATTTCCCATTTTATTTTTTAAACACCAAATTTATTTTCAAATTGATTTCTAAAATCTTTTCAAATACCAAATTTAATTCCAAATTTAATTTCTAAAATTTATTTCCCTTTAAAAACAAATCCCTTTATCTCTTCCAAACTTTTTAAAATCCATATTTCAAATAAATTCTTCAACTTTTGAATAATATTACCCGAAATCCATTTATTAAATTTTTTCCCCATATTTTGGAATTTATTTAATAGGATTACAAATAAAACTTTACCGTTTTAAAATTCCTTCTTTTAAATTTATCAAATTCTCAAAAATAAGTTTTACTATAAGCTTTCTACTTGAATTTCAAAAATCCAATTTTTATTTATTTCTGGTATCCTACGATACCAAAAATATGTTCGGCTAAAGTATAGCCTTCAACAATTTCAATCATAAATATAATCACATATAGATTATAAATAATCAACACAGAACATTGAAATAAATTCAAATATTTGAGAAATCCAGTTGGATCCCTCCAGCCTGTTTCTCTGCATCCATATATGTTAGTACAACAATTAAATATCAATTCCACTTCGAGGTGGAATATCGCGGTATATGGGATTAATATAATATCATCCTCTATTATGTGGCACATAAGGTCTCATCCGCTGTATAATGCGGAAAATCCATCACTCCAAATACATATATAATACAAATTCCACTTCGAGGTGGAATATCGCGGTATATGGGTTTAGTATAATATCCTCCGCTATTATGTGGCGCATAAGGTCTAATTCAATACAACTGATAATAATTTATCATCTAAGCTCATAATCAATAATTTAAAATTCAACTATTTAAAATTTAACTGGAAATTCCAATTGAGTGAGAAGATCTCACCCTCGACTACGCATGCAACCCATTTCCAATCTGGCTTGCTTCCTTTAAGAATTTGACCTTGTATAAACATTTATGTGATTTTATTAATATTCGAATAAATCGAACAATTTAATTCCCATTTAATATATTTAATTAATTAATGATTAAAAAATTTAACTACTTCTCTTTAAAAATCTTTTAGTAAATTAAACAATTTAATCACTAATCCACTATTTAAAATAATATTTAAAACACGTATATTTATTTTATTCTAATTTAAACTAAAGATTTGGTTTGAACTTATTAAATAAATCTTAAACTAACATTCCCAAGATAAATAGATTTTTTTCTCGGTAACTAAAATAATTAAATAGGTTAATTGAATAAATTGTTTACCTTAATAAATTATTTTTAACGTAAATTAATAAAACAAAATATATGCATGTAGTATTTTCTTCTAGAACTATATATGTATATACATATATATTAAAATAACTTATACAGATTTAAAAATCTAAATTTTTTTCGTAACTCTAAACATTTAAAAAAACATTTCTATATGTATATTTCTTGATTTACTATATAAATCCACATATATAAATAAATTATAAATAAAATGTGTATATATATACTTGTTGTAATTTCTTTTCTCTGTATATATTTTTTCTAACTTATATAAATATTTATAAATTATGAATAATTGGAAACAGAAACAAAATCAAGAATACCTCATTGCTTCGTGAACGGAACCCTGGGCTTGCGACTATCACCGCCAATCGCCTTGCTCGTGAGCCGAGCCACTACCACCTTCGCCGTGTTCGCGTGCCGCCCTGTCCCTGTTCGCTTGCCGTCCCATCGCGAACCCGAGGTCGAGTTCGAAACTGCATCGTGACAAACACCGCGATTGCCGCCGCGCGCTGACCTCCACCCTTCACGCTTTTTCCATCGCGATTTAATCATGCAACAACTCTCAATTGATTTTACTCAGCCCAGGCTCGATGCCCCCCTACGCGGCCATTATTTTTTGAAGTGGATCGGTTCTGTTTTCTCAAATTCGATTATTATTATATATTTTTTGGAACTACTTCATGCATACGAATCGAAGAAAGAAGAATAAAATTTGGAATTAATAAAGGAAGTGAGCATTGATTTTTATTCTTTTGATTTGAAAGAGAGATTTTTGTTCGTTCGTTCTTTTTTTTCTTTTGGTTTTTTCCTTTCTTTTGAATGAGATATGCATTATATTTTTTTCTAGTTTCCAAATGAACGTGTGTACACCATGAAGGACAAGTGTTAGATTAGGGAAACACATGTAGAGTTAACCTGAGAAAATATTAATATATATATACATTAATTATATTCAAAATGAAAATTCAAATTTTAAATTGTCTCGGTTTCCGCAATTCAAAAATTCAATCTCCAATCAATACGTGCCGTCAGGCGTTTATTATGTTATACGCCTATTTCGAATGCAATGGAAAATTTTCCGAGTCCAAATTCGATCGTATGGAGAAGATAGCATTTTGAACCCAGTTACTAAATTAAATTTCGATAAAATTTTCAATGCGTTTGCTTACGGTACGATCACATGATAACTCCGAATGCTATGAAAGTTGAAATTCGATAATAATATAATATTATGGATCCAATGGATCTGGTTTCATCGAATTCCAAGACTGTGTCTTTGAAGGCTATTTTTATATATCAATTTAAACGATAAATTTCCAAAACAGAACAAATCATTTCCAAATTCAATTCTAAAGCTTCCATTATCTTCAGCATTATTAATATAAATTTCTAAGCCTTTAAAATATTTTTAGCAAGCACAGCACTAAAGATTCAGATTTTTGCCCAACTTCAATAAATTAAATTCAATAATTTAATTGTCAGATCCATAGTTAAAATTGAAATTCAATTTTAAAATAACTTTCAAATATTTAAAATAAATTAAATATCTCAATTTCAAATATTCAAAATTCTGGGTCGTCGTACAATTTATCAAAATTTTGAGTTTACGTGTTAAAATCAATTCTACATCAAATTACGACCGTTTTCAACGTCTGTAAAATATTGTCGCCAAATCCAATTTTTTTTTTTAAATTCTATTTTCCTTTAGGATGAAAATGTACATTTCGTTTTTGTTAAAATATTCTTTATTTTCATTAAAACATTTATTTCACTTCAAAAAAACGCGCTATAAATTTCTTATTAGATGTAAACGTTTATTGTCCTATTTCTATTCCCATCATCTCTTATCCTATTACACATTCACTCACTTTTATTATTTTTTTGCAACATCTTAAATTTTTGTTTCTAACAATTTTTATTCAAATATTATATTAAATCTAATATTTTCAATTGGTTGAAAAATTCGGGTTGATATAGTTGTTGTTTGATGGAATTGGATTTATTTTTGTTGTATAGTTCATATTCTTTTGTTCAAGTTTTAAAACTGCTAAAACCCATGTCTTTGATCTAATTTAGTTGATTATTAGAGTTGTTTATATGAATGCATTTTAGTTTCTTAGATCATATGTAAGATATTAGTCGCCGGGATGAGCTAGGCTCGTGCCAGAGCTGATGAATGTCGTCGGAGTGGAGGAGGGAGAAGCCTGGAATTCACGTTCTAAGTCTATAGCTGGTGGACTGGTTGTGATTACCAGTGCAATGGTTGACACATGACCTCAGCCCTCCCCGAACCATTGCTTGAAATCCAAGTTTTGCTTGCTTTGTTGTGCTGCTCTTTTCTTGTGCTTTGAGTATTTTTTTGTAGTTTTTTTATATATATTTCCAATGATCTTCTAACTATAAATTTGATTTGCAATAAAATAAAGTTAGAACTCGATGTAATTAGTTAATGGCTATAATCTTGTAATGACATAATATTTTGTCGTAATGAATTCTAGTATGATTTATGAACTTTGAATCATTTTGATTCAAACCTTTGGAAATTTATAAACTTATATCTACTATTTTATAAATATAAAAAAATTAGTTTTGCATACAAACGCTTTTATAAACAGAGTTTATTTAAGCTATAAATATCAAACTTGTTTTCTAAATTGGACTGGTTCCTTTTATAAATGGTTTTAACAAATAGTTATCCTTGTATTAAGCATTCCTAAAATAAATGACTGTGGATTTTGGAAGATGGATTTGGAAATACAAACTTAATCTATTCCTAAATAAAATGGTCGTGGGATTTGGAAACATGGTTTTGGAAGCATAAAATTAAATTATTTTAAACGAATGTATTATATTCTAGTAATTGAATAATACAAATGATTTTATGGATTAGGAATTTATGGTTTTGGAAATACAAGCGTAAGAGGTTTTTAAATAAGTGAAAATTAGGTTGAAGGGCTTCTATTTGTAGGGTAATGAGTTTTAAGGACGACACTTCTGAATAATTAGTTTTAAGGACAATTTACAGCTTAAGGATAAATTCATTTATCTTTTCAAGTTATACAGGAAAATGATAAATCCTTTTATCATTATTTCTATATAACTGAAAATGATAAATTCTTTTATCTTTTTCCTGTAAAATGTCCTTAAAACTAATTTTTCAGAAGTAGTGTCTTAAAACTTATTATCCTACACAAATAAGCCCTTGAAGAAAAAATCCCCTTTAAATAATTGTTAGAGTACCAAATAGGCTTTTGAAAATGGATTTATGGATTCATAAATATAAGAATACTTTATAAGTGGCTTTTGGAGATTTGTTTGAGAACATATATCTTTATGGAATTCTAAGTATCATGTGGTTTTGGAGCACGGAAAATCTTAATTTCATAAAATAAGTACTTTTGGGGTAATTCAGATTAATGGAACATTTTAATATGTGATATATCAAATAAATGTTTTGAGAACCTTAATTTTATAATTTGGGGAAATACTAATAATCGACTTAGTGTTATCGATTCGTTTAAATGTTCTCATGTAACGATTTGTCGATTATGGTATAACTCATTGAATAGAATGTTTGAGTAAAACTTACTAGCCTATTAGTGAATACTTGAACATCACCAGGTAGCATGGGACGCCTTGGTTAAATTTGTGTGATTGCTATTAGGAAGTATTTAAAATTTTAGAGTTGTATTCTTTTTTGGTGTGCAACATGAGGCTGCTAGATCCTTAGGGAATGTAATATAGGTTTTCCAGTAGTATCCGTAACGAGTGAAATTTACTAGCTTCTAGTAAATACTGGAATTTCAGCATGCGGTATGGAATGTTTTGGTTAAGTTCTTGTGATTACTTAAAGCGATAGTATTTGGCACTTTAGAGCATATTCCTTTTAGGGTTCGGTGGGATCGATAAATCCTTAAGATGTGTACTGGATTTCTTTGCAAACTTAAATATCTAATAAACTAGACTTTTCGAGTCATGGTTTCCCAGTTGTTTTGATCAATTGAGATATAGGATTTCCTCGATCCTTGTGATCGGTCGAGATTCTATGTTATGGTATGAGTATGATCCTTGGTATCAAATTGATTCGAGTGATACCACATTGTTTGCATAGTACGAGTACAGTCTATATGATTGACATATATGATTAGATAAGTGATCGGTGTGGAATTGGTTCTGTGTGCTCGGAGATATTGTGCTTTATTCTATAATTCTACGTTTAGTGAATAATCTATGTTTGTAATCTAAATATATTCCTATGCCTTGTTAATACTGTGTTAAATTATTCGCGTGACCTGTTATTTGTTGGACATCTAGATTTATTTATCTGTTACTTATTCTTGTATTATATCTTATTCTCACTATATTGGATATCTAGAGATAGTCTGACTTGGGTGTTATTTTAACGCTTGGATCAAGCCGAAACTTTTTAGGTTACAGGACAAGTTGAACTTTGGATCGTTGTGCTAGCAAGTAAATAATATTTTGACTTTTAGTTTATCTCTTGTAGGATTTTTGTGTATTTATATTAAGTGTATATTTAAGCTAGAATTTGTACCATTTGTATATTATGTGAGTTTAGTGTTTTATTTTGTAGACTTACAATTATATATTGTATATGAGATCTATTATTCTGCTGTGATTCATGATTACTATTTCATATGATGTACTGTTCTGATTCTAAGAAACGATGTGTTTGTCACTTTGAACTGAGACCGTACATGTCAGATTTTATTTTAGAGATTCAGTGAAAAGGTAAGTATAATGTGTTAGTGTTAGTTTAAAGCCATATTCATATTTGATCGCCCTTAACAAGCCATATTCTCCATATTATTAGATGACATTATTTATAATAATATGGGTATCACGGTGGGACTGTTGCAGCAATATGTTGTTGTACATAAGAAAAGAATGTCGACATACCCTTGTATTGTGAGAAAAATATTAACACTTTAAAATGTTACAAATTTATGATATTTTACAAAATCATTTTTTAAAATACCTTTTTAAAATAATTTTTAATATACAAAATTTTATAAAGTATTTATAGAAATATATTTTGATAAATAAAATAAATATTTTAGTGAGAGAGCATTTAAAGAAAAGAATGTTATTCAAGAACTTTAACAAATTTGATTGATGTCTATAAATTATTTTATGTAGCAATGAACTCTTCATCTCTTTATCATTAAACTCATGAGTCTTTAGTTGTATATATCATCTCTAAATCTTGATCTCTAGTCTTTTTACTGGCCAGTCTTCAAACTCGATTACCCTGTACTTGTATAAACCTGTGTAATATCTTACAAAATATTCTATACAACTTAGGAGAACATTAATACCTATACTTATACGGTTGGTGCCGTCAAAATCAATATCCATGGTATTAGCAATCTCCCCATTTTTAATGACGATAGCCATGTAAATATTTTTATTATAAAATATAATGTAACTTCCCCTTAATTAGTTAACATCTCCCATTTTAAATAATCCCCCTTAATATATGCATATATTATATTTTATGATTTTCCCTCCATTTGCCATCAATAAAAATGAGTAAAGAAAAAATAAACTCCCCTTGACATATTATATACTGTGAATGTGATAATACGAAATCAAAGTCAACGACAATCACGAAACAATAATTTTAAGAAATAACTTTATATATATACACATTTATAATTACATCTATTTAAATCGTACATTCAAATCATATTATCCATATGAAACTAATTTATTTACAATAAAGCAAACCATACATCAAAAAATTTATACTCATACACACTTATTCACAATCAATTAAATAAAAAGTAGTTTTTAATTATATAGACTAGAATCTACAAATAATAAATACATATTTTAAATACAAATTAAAAATAGATTTTCTTGGAAAATTCAACCCATCCTTCGGATCCAAAGATTGAAATGGTGTTGATAACTTCTCAAACTTTATATTCCATTTTTTCTCTAGACTTTGAGCATCAGGGTGTTGCTTTGAACTTATTTACCAAACAAGAAATCAAATATCAAAGAGAATCGAATTGTTTTTCTTGTTCATTGATCATTTGCATTGGACTCAACTCCATATGTTGTTAATTACGAAGGATGAAGCAAAGAAAAGTCTTGAATGATTGAAGAATGTCTTCTAGATTGACACTTAGCTTTTGTTGTGAAATATTGATGATTGAATTTGTGACGGCCCACCTCTATACTCATGATAGCCAAGGACACTACGGAGTAATGTCGTCAACTAGCACGAAGAATAAGGCAGTTGATGAGCGATCATCCGTGTAATTGCTTTGTGCGAGCACCGATATGTCGGATCGTATACATGCATTTCATTTCAAGAGAAAATCCGACATACCGATACAAACTCTAAACTACTACATAGTGGCTATGTGGTCTTCGGAAACAAATATAGAAATAAGCATAACACAAATCAGTCATAGATATCCATATCACAAAGGCGGAAACAGATACAAATATAACACACAGAAATGTACATCAGAGTATTGGTCATACAAGATCCACAACATCACAAAAGAATAGATAAAATTGCTAGGCAAAAGAATAAGTACACATCAAGGAGTCTCTATCTCGAATGTATAAAAAAAAACTACTAATCTAAAGTAGTTAGACAAAAGTCAGATGATGGTCCAAGATAAGGAGTCAAGCAGAAGCACCTACAACGTCTCGGTCTGACCCGAGTACTATTTAATAAGAAAATAATAAACAGATTGTCTAGCTATAAATATCAGATAAAATGTGATAGAATAAGAGATATCACATAAATATATAATAACAATAATGCCATACTATGAAAAGTATACATTTAACAACAACAAAGGGCATACAATATCTCAATAATCTCAAAGCACCAAAAAGAATGTCATTTTCTTTACCATATTCACCAAACCACAAATGTTGATAAAACTTATCAATGTAAATCACTAAATTGGTGAAACACAAATTCTAAAAATCATCAACTTAGAAATCCAGGAATCACAAAGGGGGAGGCCTATCACGAACGGAAGCATGAAAACTCACTAACACGTGCATCACAAACGGAACGCTATTCCCTGGTCACTAACCATCAATTTGAGCTGAAGTCCACAAATGGCACGAAGACCTTTGAGCCAAAGCTCCACAAATGGCTCCAAGACCATGGGTCGCTGCCCCACCAATTTGAGCCGAAACTCCACAAACGGGGTACAGTCCCTCACTTGGACAAAGAGACATCGCACATCGCTAGTCTAATCCCTAAAATGATCTTCATCAACCATCATGAAGTGTCAATTACACTAAGCTAGTAAATAAATGAGTTTAGCTTTATGTCCCATAGCCACTGGCTTAACTTAAAAATTTACGAACAAATTCTAGATCTCCACTCGAAAGTTGTCACAAGAGTTTCTAGTCAAACAAGTCCAAAAATTAACCAACAAGGTAAAAACAAGCATTTCATACCACTAATTTTACTAAGCCGTTTAATTAGACTTCTCAAACGAATGAGGTAAAGGTTTGTGTATACCGATAGATTGGAAAACGTTTTTATAAACAAGCTTTGTATTAAAAATAGAGATGAAATCGTACTTCAGAAAGAGTTTGAATATTTACAATTGGTATAGAAACCTTTGTATTTTAAAGTGACAAATCACAAAATTGATTGACGATCAATCACCAAAAATTCACAATCGAAGACGTGATTAAATCCAAAGAAATCGATACCAAATCCCTCAAAATGAATATTTCCCAAAAATCCTGAGAAAGAAGTTATCAAAGTCAACAAAGGTGACAACAACAAATTAGAGACATAAGAATCGATTAAAAATTAGAAATTCAAACACAAAAGGTCAAATAGGCAGAGACAGCAGATTCAGTCGACTGGACCAGGGTGGCCGGTCAACTGACACAAATCGTGAAAACTTTTTGTTTCCAGGTTCAGTCGACTGAACCTGGGCGGTCAGTCGACTGAATAATGCGTGGAAACTTTTGGTTTCCAAGCTCAGTCGACTGACCTAAAGTGGTCAGTCGACTGATACTGGCCCAGGAAAATTTTTGGGTTCGGTTCAGTCGACTGACCTTCTAGTTCAGTAGACTGAACTGGAAATTCTAGTATTCTCAGCCTAGCACCCAAGGGGCAAAATCCCAAACAATTTTCCATCGGTCAAGCGATGTGTAACAACCCGCATATTTATCGAATTATTTAAATATTTTATTCAAATATTTTAGCGATACTCGAAATTTAGTCCGAAAAGTTACTTTTTGCATACGGTCGAATTAGGACTCGGGACCACTCCCATTGAGGTTAAAATGTCGTTTGCGACCTTTTTGAGTATAAGCTTCGATATGTTTGGAGTAAGTTGATTTTTGCTACTTTTCCACTTTGGGTTTGGGTTTGGGTTCAGCCCTATGTTTAACTTATGCTCAAATCTGAGCCACTCCTCCCCATTCACCCTCACTTTCTCCTCTTTTCAGTTCTAAAGCATTAATGGTGGGAGAGATGGGAAATTAAAACTCCAAAACCCTAGTTTTCTTTTGCAAATCAAACTCTAGCTCCAAACTAATTGAAGAACCCATTGGTAAGCTTCTCTTCTTCTTCTTCTCCAACTCATTCTCTTATCAATTTCAGAAATTCCTAAACCTAACTTTGGGAATGTTCTTCTGTTAAGCTTAGAATCAAGTTTCTTGAGTTGGATTTGAAGAGTGGTTGATTCTCCTTTGCTTTCAAGCTTTATCTTCATTTGTTTGGGTTCAAAGGTGAGATTTTTATCTCACATCTATGCTCATATTTATCTTCGATTGTTAGGTATGAATTACTAAAACTTATTCGTGTGCAATTGCTTTTGGTTTGGATTGATTTGGTGAATATTCCAATTTTTAGTGTTTTGGGTTCAAATCCTTAAAAATCATAGCTTTGATGTTCAAATGCATTTTTGGTGATGCATCGAGGAGCCAATAGGATCGGGTAGCCGTTGGGCATAATTCTCTATCATCCGTGCTCGTTCGGTTGCGAATTGGTGGAGTTTGCACATCAATTAAATGGGTTTCAATTTGCAAAACATCAGGGTCGGCCGACCGAACCCCTGGGTCGGTCGACCGACCTGCTACTAAGGTGCATAGGTACCTTTCTGTCTCTGCTCCGGTCGACTGGCTACAGGGCTCAGCCGACCGACCTGTTTCCCGAGAAAATTTCTGAAACAGGGTTCGGTCGACCGAGCTCTATAGCCGGCCGACCAACCTGATGCAATTTTGCCTATTTCGCCTAGTTGCTTGAATTTCCAACTTTAATCGATTCGTGTTGTTTCTTATTTGTTGTTATCATTTATTATGACTTTGTTGACTCCTTTTTAGGGATTATTGAACATCCATTTCGATGGATTCTTTATCGGTTTCGTTGGATTTTTATTCACATCTTCGTATGTGAATTTTAGTGGTTGATTGTTCCTACAATCTTCTTCGTGATTTGTCACTTTAAAAATATAAAGGTTTCTATACTAGTAGTAAATATCAAAACTCTTTCTTCAAATGATTTCGACACTATTTTGGTACAAAGCTCGTTTCTTAAACCGTTTTCCAATCTATTAGTATATACAAACTTTTACCTCACTCGTATGAGAAATCAAATTAAACGACTTAGTAAAACGAGTGGTATGAAACGCTTGTGTTTACTTCGTCGGTTAATTCGTGGACTTGTTCGATTGAATCTCTTGTGACAATCTGCTAGTGGAGATCTACAGTTTGTTCATAAATATTTGAGTTAAGCAAGTGGTTATGGGACATGAAGCTAAACTTTTATATTTACTAACTTAGTGTAATTGAAACTTCTTAATGATCAATGATGATCATTTTTGTGATTTAGACTAGCAATGTGCGATGTCTCTTTGTCTACGAGGGAGACTAAACCCCGTTTTGTGGAGTTTCGACTCAAATTGGTAGGGTAGCAACCCATGGTCTTCAGGCCGTTTGTGGAGCTTCGGCTCAATTTGTGATGGTTAGCAAACATGCAATTAGTGTTCCGTTTGTGATACACGTGTTGGTGAGCTTTATGCTCCCATTTGTGATAGGCCTCCCCCCCTTTTTTTGATTTTCGGATTTCTTGAGATGATTTCTAGAATTTGTGTTTCACCAATTTTCGTGATTTCCATTGATAAGTTTTATCAATATTTGTGCATTGGTGAATTTGTGTGTCATTGACTTTTGTGGTTGACATTGATATAATCGTCAATATTTATGGTTTGGTGAACGAAATAAGGAGTATGACATTTCTTTGATTCTTGTGTAGATTTTGTGATATTGATTAATCTCTTGTTGATTTTCAATTACTTATATATATCACCGCTTGGCAATGTGATTATTATGTGTTTAGTCATATCTCTTACTCTATATCGTTTCATCTGATATTTATAGTTAGACTGATCCGTTTATTATTTTCTTATTAAATAATACTCGGGTCAGACCGAGATGTTACAGGTGCTTCTGCTTGACTTTATATCCGGGATTACCTCCTTGACTTTTGGTTAACTACTTAGATTAGTAGTTTTTGTTGTATACATTTGAGATATAGAGTCCATAATGTATACTTATTCTTTTGTGTAGTTCGTGTAACTATTCTTTTGTGATATTGTGGATCTTTTTGACCACTACTCTGATATACACTTTCATGTGTTAGTTATATATTCATATTTTCTTCCGCCTTTGTGATATGAATTGTCTGTGACTGATTTATGTCATGTTTATTTCTATATTTGTTTCCGAAGATATTATAGCCGCTATGTAGAACTTTGAGATTGTGTCGGTAGGTCGGATTTCCCTCTTGATAAAGAAATGCATGTTATACTATCCGACATATCGATGCTCGCGCAAAGCAATTACACGGATGGTCGCTCCTCAACAGCCTTATTCTCCGTACTAGTTGACAGCATTCACCGTAATGTTCTTGGCTAGCGTAGGTATAGAGGTGGGGCGTCACAGCTTGGTATCAGAGCCAAACTTCAGAACAATGTAGAATAATTTAACGAGGATCATCGTCCTAAGTCCATCTTTGGAGTCGTGCTTTAGGACTTTATTCGGGTCTTCATACCGTGCTATCCTATTTTCATTTATGATTCCTTGTTTTATCTATCAAGATTGCTTGATATTCATTTGGTGAATAACCTTTTTCTCCTTCTTTCTTTTCTTAAGGAAGAGAAATGGTTAGACCTGGTTGTCTCAGCGCCGGTCAATCTAGTGCTACTCCCCAGGATGGAGTATTCATGTCTGCTCAGCAGCTTTTAGATCTCGTGAGGAATGCTCAAGCAGCTGGTTCTAATCCGGAACTTACTCACCCTAAATTTGGATTTGCACGCCTATGCAACGACTACACTAACTTGGGTGGGAAGCCATTTAAAGGTTCTGAAACTATTATTGAAGTCCAGGCTTGGTTAAGGACATGCGATCGAATCTTTTTGCATGAACCTCATTGATCTTCACCGAGTTCAGGTGGCTTCTAGTATGCTCCAAGAAAGAGCATTGGACTGGTACGAACTTCTTATTTCTGAGATTAATGAAGCGGGTCTCGCCTGGGAGAAATTCCAAGAGCGCTTCGAGTTAAAATTCGTACCAGAAGCTGAGAAGGTGACTTTGGCTCGTCGTTTTGTAAACCTTGTTCAAGGTGAATCTTCCGTGGCAGATTATGTCGCGTCTTTTGATTCTCTCTCCAAATACGGGGTTGAATATATCAACACCCCATTGAAGAAAAATTAGAGATTCGTCCATGGCTTAAACAAAAATCTCAAGAAGCCATTACTTCTACAATTAGAAGTTTCTCTCGACCAACTCATTTATATCGCTCTTCGTCTTGAAGAGGCGGATAGGGAGAATGATGTTGAAGTGGTGGGTTCCAAACCAAACTTCAACAACAAGAAGAGGCCTAATAAATTCAAAGGTCCTTATCCCAATAAGAAAGGGACGCAAGCAACCCTTGTGGCAAAGACTTCTTCCTTTGGCCATGGGGAATGCTATAATTGTGGTTCGAAGGACCATTACGCGAACAAGTGTCCAAAGTCTCTCTTTTGTCGCTACTGCAAAGGTCCCGGTCATGTTATATCTTCATGCCCCAAGCTTAGGGCAGGAAGGAGGGAAAGTTAAATGTTGCCCAAGCCCCTGGCAACACATCTCGTGCTCAAGGTATGCTTCATTCTATCCTTGATGGCATTATTGTGTTTCGTGATCATCCTATTCGAGTTCTTTTTGATACGGGAGTGTCACATTCTTTTATATCAAAAGAACTTGTTGATGCTTTTTCTTTGGATGTTTTGTGTTTAATGACTTCTTTGAGAATTGCGAATCCGGTTGGTGGATCCGCAACAATCAGTTTATTGTGTAAAGATGTCGAGATTATTTTGAGTGATTTTCCTTTCCTAGCGGATTTGCATGTCATGCGTTATTTATGCTTTGGAATGATTTTGGGAATGGATTGGCTTAACCGTTATGAAGTTCATAACCTATGTCCTGAGCGGACTATTCATCTTCGACATCCTCAATCTGTTAATCAGGTTTCTGTTATTCTTAAAGATTCGGATTCAGCTTTGGTTGCATCTTTATATTCTTTAAACCCTTGTGATGACGATGATGATGACGAGGGTGATTTTTTTCTCTTATTCACGTAGTTCGTGAATTTTCCGACATATTCGAGCCCGTTTTAGGATTACGCCCTAAGGAACCAATTGAGTTCATAATTAATCTTATCCCTGAAGCTCGACCTATTACTCGTCCTCCTTATCGTATGTCCAATAAAGAAAATGAGGAGATGCGTATACAATTATCCGAATTGGAGACGAAGCAATTTATTCGCTCTAGTTCCTCGCCTTGGGGAGCTTCAGCTATTTTTGTGAAGAAATCCGATGGAACACTTAGGCTTTGCGTTGACTACCGCAAGCTTAATGATCTTACTATCAAAAATAAATATCCTTTACCTCGGACTGATGATCTATTCGATCAACTTAGTGGTGCTAGAGTCTTTTCGCAATTAGACTTAGCTACTGGATTTCATCAGCTTCGTATTGCAGAGGATAGCATTCCTTTGACATCGTTACGTACTCGTTATGGATCTTATGAATGGCTTGTTATGCTATTTGGTCTTACGAATGCTCCTGCTTATTACGTTGACCTTATGAATAGAGTTTTCAAAGACCTCCTCGACCGGTTTGTTCTCATCTTTATTGATGATATTCTTGTGTAATCAAAAACCGAGGAGGAGCATGAAAAGCATCTTCAGATTGTGTTGAAAACTCTTAGGAGTAACCAATTAAAGGCAAAGTTTTCTAAATGCCATTTTTGGCAATCTCGTGTGAAGTTTCTCGGTCATATTATTTCCGAATCCGAAATTTCCATGGATCCTTCAAAGATTGAAGCGATTCAAGATTGGAAGAGACCAGAGAGTGTGACGGAGATTCATAGTTTTCTTGGGTTGGCGGGTTATTACCGCCATTTTATCAAAGACTTTTCTAAGATTGTCGTGCCTCTCACTAGCTTAACGAAGAAAGGTGTTAAAAACATTTGGTCAGACAAATGTGAAGCTTCTTTTCAGAAATTGAAGGAACTTCTTTCTGATGCTCCTATTCTTGTTATTCCCAAGGGGAATCAAGATTTCGTTGTTTATACCGATGCTAATCGTTGGTTTGGGTGCCGTTCTTATGCAAAGAGAACGTGTTATTGCTTATGCTTCTAGGCAATTGAAGCCTACTGAGACTAGATATGCCACTCATGATTCAGAGCTCGCGGCTATTGTTTTTGCTCTTCGGATTTGGCGTCATTATCTTTTAGGAGATAAATTTGTTCTTTATACCGATCATAAATCCTTGAAGTATTTATTCTCTCAAAAGGAACTTAATTTGCGTCAACAGCGTTGGCTCGAATTTCTTGCACCATATGATCTTGATATTCTTTATACTCCCGGTAAGGGTAATCGTGTCGCCGATGCTCTTAGCCGTAAACAACAAGCTGTTGTTTCTATGATAATATCTGAATGGAACGATTTCGAGATTTTATCCACTTGCGAAATTCGAGACCGTGTTTCCGATTTATGTTCATCTCTTGTTTTATGTAGCCTTGAGGCTCATCCTTCTCTTTTAGACCGCATTCTTGAAGCTCAAAGGCTAGATCCCGAATTGGCTCTTCTTGGCCAAAATATTAAAGGTAAGATTGATATTGAAAGTTTGAAAGACTTTGATATTGATTCTCGTGGCGGCATTCGGAGATTTGGTAGACTTATCGAACCAAATATTAGTGATCTTTGAAAAGATATTTTAGAAGATTCCCATCGTTCTAAATTTACCATTCATCCCGGTAGCAGTAAAATCTACGCGGATATGAAGCGACTTTATTATTGGGAGGGAATGAAACTTGACATCGCTAACTTCGTTAAGCGTTGCATGACTTGCCAACTCGTTAAGGCCGAGCATCAAAGGCCCGGTGAATTATTGCAACCTTTATAGATTCCAATTTGGAAGTGGGATCAGATTTCCATGGATTTTATTGACGGCCTTCCCCGTTCTCGTTCGGGTCATGATAGCTTATGGGTGATTGTTGATAGGCTTACTAAATCTGCCCATTTTATTCCCGTTCGGTCCAACCGGACCGTACCTATTTTGGCCAAACTTTTTATTAAAGAAATTGTTAAATTTCATGGAGTTCCTACTTCTGTTGTTAGTGATCGTGATCCATTGTTTACTAGTGGATTTTGGAAGAGTCTTCAAAAAGCTTTAGGAACGAAGCTTAATTTTAGCACCGCTTATCACCCCCAGTCCGATGGACAAACCGAGCGTGTGAATCAAACTCTTGAAGATCTTCTTCGTGCTTGTGTGCTCGATTTTGATGGAAGTTGGGAAGATCATATTTCACTTGTTGAGTTTTCTTATAATAATAGCTTCTAGTCTAGTATTGATATGGAACCTTTCGAGGCACTCTATAGAAGGCCATGTCGGTCTCCTTCTTGTTGGCTTGAGGCCGGTGAGAAGCTGGTTTTAGGTCCAGATTTTGTTTGGGATTCCACAGAGAAAATTGATCTTATTCGACATAGGATGAAAGAAGCTCAAAGTAGACAAAAATCCTATGCCGATAACCGGAGGAGGAAGTTAGAATTTTCTGTGGGAGATCTAGTGTTCATTCGTGTTTCACCTATAAAGGGTGTTGTACGTTTCAGTCGATGGGGGAAGTTAGCGCCTCGATATATTGGGCCATTTCCTATCACTGAACGTATTGGTTCAATAACTTATCGCCTTGCATTACCGGCTCAATTTTCTGCTACCCATGACGTGTTTCACGTTTTTCAACTTCGGAAATGTCTTAGAGATTCTGATTCTATTCTTGAGCCCGGTGTTGTGGAAGAGATTGAAGTTTCGCCTAATTTAACTTATGAGCAACATCCTATTCGTATCATTGTTTCGGAAGTCAAACGACTTCGAAATAAAGATGTTCCGCTTGTGAAAGTTCATTGGTCTTCAAATTCTAAGGATTGTTCTTGGGACTCTAGAGAGTTCATCGAGCGAACACATCCGGACTTACTTTCTCATGCTCTTTGAGGTGAACCTTTTATTTCAAATTTTTTTGTGTTAGATATACTTTTATGGTTGTTACTTTATATTTTCTTCTTAAATATTGCGAGGGCGCAATTTCTTTAAGGAGGGGAGTCTATGACAACCCACATATTTATCGATTTTTTTATATTTAAATATTTTATTTTAATATTTCATCGCTACTCGAAATTTAGTCTGAAAAGTTACTTTTTGCATACGGTCGAATTAGGAGTCGGGACCACTCCCATTGAGTTTAAAATGCCGTTTGCGACCTTTTTGAGTATAAGCTTCGATATGTTTGGTGTAAGTTGATTTTTGCTGCTTTTTCACTTTGGGTTTGGGTTTGGGTTCAGCCCTATGTTTAACTTATACTCAAATCTTAGCCACTCCTCCCCATTCATCCTCACTTTCTCCTCTTTTCAGTTCTTAAGCATCAATGGTGGGAGAGATGGGAAATTAAAACTCCAAAACCCTAGTTTTCTTTTGCAAATCAAACTCTAGCTCCAAACTAATTGAAGAACCCATTGGTAAGCTTCTCTTCTTCTTCTCCAACTCATTCTCTTATCAATTTCAGAAATTCCTAAACCTAACTTTGGGAATGTTCTTCTTTTAAGCTTAGAATCAAGCTTCTTGAGTTGGATTTGAAGGGTTGTTGATTCTCCTTTGCTTTCAAGCTTCATCTTCATTTGTTTAGGTTCAAAGGTGAGATTTTTATCTCACATCTATGCTTATATTTATCTTCGATTGTTAGGTATGAATTCCTAACACTTATTCGTGTGCAATTGCTTTTGGTTTGGATTGATTTGTTGAATATTCCAATTTTTAGTGTTTTGGGTTCAAATCGTTAAAAATCTTAGCTTTGATGTTCAAATGCGTTTTTTGTGATGCATCGTGGAGCCAATAGGATCGGGTAGCCATTGGGCATAATTCCCTATCGTCCATGCTCGTTCGGTTGCAAATTGGTGGAGTTTGCACATCAATTAAATGGGTATCAATTTGCAGAACATCAGGGTCGGCCGACCGAACCCCTGGGCCGGTCGACCAACCTGCTACTAAGGTTCTCTGGTCCGGTCGACTGGCTACCAGGCGCAGCCGACCGACCTGCTTCCCGAGAAAATTTCTGAAACAGGGTCCGGTCGACCGAGCTCTTTAGCCGGCCAACCGGCCTGATGTAATTTTGCCTATTTCGCCTAGTTGCTTGAATTTTCAACTTCAATCGATTCGTGTTGTTTCCTATTTGTTGTTATCATTTATTATGACTTTGATGACTTCTTTTTAGGGATTTTTTGAATATCCATTTCGATGGATTCTTTATCGGTTTCGTTGGATTTTTATTCACATCTTCGTATGTGAATTTTAGTGGTTGATTGTTCCTACAATCTTCTTCGTGATTTGTCACTTTAAAAATATAAAGGTTTCTATACTAGTAGTAAATATCAGAACTCTTTCTTCAAATGATTTCAGCACTATTTTGGTACAAAACTCGTTTCTTAAACCGTTTTCCAATCTATTAGTATATACCCACTCGTATGAGAAATCTAATTAAACGACTTAGTAAAACGAGTGGTATGAAACGCTTGCGTTTACTTCGTCGGTTAATTCTTGGACTTGCTCGATTAAATCTCTTGTGACAATCTTCTAGTGGAGATCTACAATTTGTTCGTAAATATTTGAGTTAAGCAAGTGGTTATGGGACATGAAGCTAAACTTTTATATTTACTAACTTAGTGTAATTGACACTTCTTAATGATCATTTTTGTGATTTAGACTAGCAATGTGCGATGTCTCTTTGTCTACGAGGGAGACTAAACCCCGTTTTGTGGAGTTTCGACTCAAATTGGTGGGGTAGCAACCCATGGTCTTCGGGCCGTTTGTGGAGCTTCGGCTCAATATGTGATGGTTAGCAACTGTTAGCGCCAAAATTGGTCATTAACACCCAAATCCAAGTGAAAGTACCAAACAACAATTACAGCTCACAGGTAGGATGTATGTAGAGAATATTTAATATGAAGAATAACATTGCCAAAATTGGTCACTAACACCCAAATCCAAGTGAAAGTACCAAACAACAATCACAGCTCACAGGTAGGATGTATGTAGAGGATATGTAATATGAAGAATAACAAAAATTAAAATGAAAGCGGTAAAGACACGGAATTTATAGTGGTTCGGCTAACTCTGGCCTACGTCCACTCCAGTAATTTCTTTTTTATTGCTGTAACAATCGATTACAGTTACAAAGTGATAGGCTAGCCTTAGCCTTAGGGGATAGAAAGTTAGAGAGCAGGAGAGAGAATCAGGATCCCCTTTCTGAACCCCCACATGTTGTATTTATAGGCAAATCCTGAGTTGTTGGGCCCTTGCGTGATTCAGGCCCACCGAGTTTATGGCCGGTCCACATATGCCGAGCCATCAATGCCGACCCGTTCCATGCCGAACGAAGCGTCTGGAGGAAGAATGCCGAACGAAGTCTGATAGAATAATGTTGGTTGAGGCATTTGAGTGATACATGCCGATCAATGCTGGGGTGAGGTGTGCCGAGCGCACCTTAATGCTGAGTTCAAATGCCGAGTGGAAGATGCCGAGTGAAAGAATGCCGGACGTACTTCAATGTCGAGTACAAATGCCGAGTGGAGGATGCCGAGTGATGGAATCCCGGTCGTACTTTAATGCCGAGTACAAATGCCGAACAAACTATCATGCCGAACATAACTAGGTGCCGAACAGACCTAAATGCCGAACACAAGCAAATGCCGAATATACTTAACATGCCGATCATACATAAATACCGGACCTATCTTCATGTCGAACATAGTTAGCATGCAGAGCATAATTAAGTGTCGAGCACACATAAATGCCGGACATATACAAATACCGAACATACTCTCCTTGCCCAATTTCATAACTGGTCTTCTGCCTAATCAATTTATGCCGAATGATTGCCAATGCCGAACCATATTTCCTAGACCCAAACCATAGTTGATTCATCTTTATCCAATCATATTTCCATCTCCTAAGAACGTTGCGTCATCCATCCATCCAGTCGACTGGATCCCTCGTACACCTGCCTTGGCGAACGTGCAACCAGTTATGTTAATCCCGCATGTCCATGGCCTGGTAAAAAGGCGGGTTAACACTTGCCCCCCAAAACATGCCTTGCTATTGGAAGGTGTGTTTTGAATAGCCTCAAATCTGATATCCAAAGTCCACATCCTTTTTGCAACCATATCATCAAATCCGCGACCTCTCCGGGCTTAATCTTGATTTTGTAGACCTCGCTGGGTCATGTTATCCTGTTCCAGCCTTGACTTTTCCATCACGTGCTTGTATGTTCTCCGGCCTCGACTCTCCGGTCAAAGACTTTAATATTCACCGGCCTCGACTCTCTGGTCAAGGACTTTTTATATTCTCCGGCTTCGACTCTCCGGTCAAGGACTTTTTGTATTCTCCGGCCTCGACTCTCCGGTCAAGGACTTTTTATATTCTCCGGCCTCGACACTCCGGTCAAGGATGTTTTATATTCTCCGGCCTCGACTCTCTGGTCAAGGACTTTTTATATTCTCCGGCCTCGACTCTCCGGTCAAGGACTTTTTATATTCTCCGGCCTCGACTCTCCGGTCAAGGACTTTTTATATTCTCCGACCTCGACTCTCCGGTCAAGGACTTTTTATATTCAACTCAAGTCCATTTCTTCGCTCTCCGGCGAAGGGACTCGTAACTTGTGATCATTGCCCCGTCTCTCTGGTCGGGACAGTAATTATAAAACCTGAACTATTTATTACATTGATCCAAAACCAAATATAAAACCAGAAATCCGTATCAAAAATCAAACATCCAAACCAGAATGGGAAACCAAGAAAAAACCAGCCAAATCGGGAGTTCAATCCAAACTCCAAAACCATACCAAAGAAAAATAAATGTCCGAAATACGAAAGAGAGAACCAAAGTTTGCAGAAAACTAGAAGGAAAGCAGAATTTCAAAGACTCAAGTAGTACGGTTTTCAGTTATCTCAGAGCACGTCTAGGGACCATCCTCAATCCCGTACATGTGTAAGTGACCTAGCCGTATTACTTTGAGTTCTATTACTTATTCAAAACCATGAACCTGTTTAGTTGATAGTAAACCGGCGTTGACCAGACCCAATGCCGCCATTGCTAGAGGTTGGTGGTGGCTGCTCTTGCTCCCCTGCCGTAGTTCGATTCCTGACATATTGCTCTAGGTGACCATTCCTTACATGCTCCTCAATGATATCCCTCAAATGCCTACAGTCGTTTGTGTTGTGCCCATCCAGCTCATGGAATAGGAAATGCTTTCCCGATGTCCTTTCGTATTTTGAAGGCTCTCTCTTTGCTGGCCTCGGTATTGGAGCCGCCCTCGAGTGTCCAAGTAAATCCTTTCTAGAGTCTCAGTTAAATCTGTCTAAGAAGAAAACTTTGAATCCCTCCGAGGTTTCTTCGAAGGGCCACCATTTCCATTCGTTTTCCTATTTCCTTTATCATCTTTACTTAGATCCTCCCTGGATGGACCTCCACCCCTCACCGCATAACCTTCAGCCCCTCACCTTACTCTCTCAGCCTGCGCATCCTCCTGTCTCAAGAACCTTTCCGCCTCATGATAGAACTCCCCGAGATCCCTCGGTGGGTCCCGTTGCAATGATATTTTGAAATCCGAGTTATCCGCGATTCCCGAGACGGCTGCCATCAAAACCATTGACGGATCAGGTCAATCCACTGAGGATACCGTTGCGTTGAATCTGGTTAAGAAGTCCCCGAGCGATTCCCCTTTCCATTGTTTCATAGATGTCAGAGTCATCACGTTCATGGGTCTAACTATGTGGACCCGAAACTGTCTCATAAACCTCTCAATTAGCTCCGTCCATGTGTCGATAGAACCACTCTCCAGCTGTCTAAACTACATAGCTGCGATATCTGTCAAATACAATGGGAAGCATCGAGCCATGACCTCATCCGATGCCCCCAGTACCTCCATATGCCTTATGTCGTCAGATGAACCGTTGGATCTGCTTTCCCATTATACATTTCCAAATTTGGTAGCTTAAATTCGGGTGGGTTCCTAGCTTGCCTGATAGTAGGAGTAAAGGGACTCCTATTTACATCCTCCAAGTCTCTATTTACCAATCCACCTCTCATAGCCCGTCTAACCATCTCCGCTAGTCTATCGTTGCCCCCAAGATGTAATCCTTGTCCATCGCCTCTGGTCTGCCCCCCGAGTTTATGAGGGAATTCTGGCACATACTCCTCATCTCGCACTCCTGCACTCCTGTTGGTGTCGGGTTGCACAACATCGTCTGTTATCCCTCCATGGGTTGGTCCAACATTTCCTGGTGGTATGCCCCCAAGTCTAGATCCATCTGGATTGATAGCTGTTTGCTGATTGGGGGTTGCCCCCTGCCGAGCTATTCCCTCTGCTTGCTGGTTGAGTGCTTCTGATCCAGCTCCATGGATCTGAGCTCCTGCATTTTCTGTTTGTGCAAATTGTCTGAGAAGAGTCTGCATCATCTCCTCTTGTCTTTTCATCATCGCCTCCATTTCCTCTCTAGTGATATAAATGGATGCTCCACCTGCTCCATCTCCAGAGGAAGCCTCTTGACTTCCCTCCTGATTGCTCCTTTCCATTACTTGTTTCCTTGCTGATGGTCTAGCCATTCCTCTTTTAAATCCAAGTTTCTAACTCCAAAATTCCTGAGTTCAATTCTCAGTGAAAGCACCAAAATGTTAGCGCCAAAATTGGTCACTAACACCCAAATCCAAGTGAAAGTACCAAACAACAATCACAACTCACGGGTAGGATGTATGTAGAGGATATTTAATATGAAGAATAACAGAAATTAAAATGAAAGCGGTAAAGACACGGAATTTATAGTGGTTCGGCTAACTCTGGCCTACGTCCACTCCAGTAATTTCCTTTTTACTGTTGTAACAATCGATTATAGTTACAAAGTTATAGGCTAGCCTTAGCCTTAGGGGATAGAAAGTTAGAGAGCAGGAGAGAGAATCAGGATCCCCTTTCTGAGCCCCCACATGCTGTATTTATAGGCAAATCCTGAGTTGTTGGGCCTTTGCATGATTCAGGCCCACCAAGTTTATGGCCGGTGCACATATGCCGAGCCATGTAATGCCGACCCGTTCCATGCCGAACGAAGCGTCTGGAGGAAGAATGCCGAACGAAGTCTGATAGAATAATGTTGGTCGAGGCATTTGAGTGATACATGCCGATCGATGCTGCGGTGAGGTGTCCCGAGCACACCTTAATGCTGAGTTCAAATGCCGAGTGGAAGATGCTGAGTGAAAGAATGCCGGACGTACTTCAATGCCGAGTACAAATGCCGAGTGGAGGATGCCGAGTGAAGGAATGCCGGTCGTACTTCAATGCCGAGTACAAATGCCGAACTAACTATCATGCCGAACATAACTAGGTGCCGAACAGACCTAAATGCCGAACACAAGCAAATGCCGAATATACTTAACATGCCGATCATACATAAATACCGGACCTATCTTCATGTTGAACATAGTTAGCATGTCGAGCATAATTAAGTGCCGAGCACACATAAATGCCGGACATATACAAATGCCGAACATACTCTCCTTGCCCAATTTCATAATTGGTCTTCTGCCTAATGAATTTATGTCGAATGATTGCCAATGCCGAACCATATTTCCTAGACCCAAACCATAGTTGATTCATCATTATCCAATCATATTTCCATCTCCTAAGCACGTTGCGTCATCCATCGATCCAGTCGACTGGATCCCTCGTACACCAGCCTTGGCGAACGTGCAACCGGTTATGTTAATCCCGCATGTCCATGGCCTGGTAAAAAGGCCGGTTAACAGCAACCATGGAATTAGCGTTCCGTTTGTGATACACGTGTTGGTGAGCTTTATGCTCCCGTTTGTGATAGGCCTCCCCCCTTTTTGTGATTTTCGGATTTCTTGAGATGATTTCTAGAATTTGTGTTTCACCAATTTTCGTGATTTTCATTGATAAGTTTTATCAATGTTTGTGCATTGGTGAATTTGTGTGTCATTGACTTTTGTGATTGACATTGATATAATCGTCAACATTCATGGTTTGGCGAACGAAATAAGGAGTATGACATTTCTTTGATTCTTGTGTAGATTTTGTGATATTGATTAATCTCCTGTTGATTTTCAATTACTTATATATATCACAGCTTGGCAATGTGATTATTATGTGTTTAGTCATATCTCTTACTCTATATCGTTTCATCTGATATTTATAGTTAGACTGATCCGTTTATTATTTTCTTATTAAGTAATACTCGGGTCAGACCGAGATGTTACAGGTGCTTCTGCTTGACTTTACATCCGGGATTACCTCCTTGACTTTTGTTTAACTACTTAGATTAGTAGTTTTTTTTGTATACATTTGAGATATAGACTCCATAATGTATACTTATTCTTTTGTGTAGTTCGTGTAACTATTCTTTGTGATATTGTGGATCTTTTTGACCACTGCTCTGATATACACTTTCATGTGTTAGTTATATATTCATATCTTCTTCCGCCTTTGTGATATGAATTGTCTGTGACTGATTTATGTTATGTTTATTTCTATATTTGTTTCCGAAGATATTATAGCCACTGTGTAGTAACTTTGAGATTGTGTCCGTAGGTCGGATTTCCCTCTTGATAAAGAAATGCATGTTATACTATCCAACATATCGATGCTCGCGCAAAGCAATTACACGGATGGTCGCTCCTCAACAACCTTATTCTCCGTGCTAGTTGACAACATTCACCGTAATGTTCTTGGCTAGCGTGGGTATAGAGGTGGGGCGTGACACGATGGGCGCTAGCGGTTTACGCCAATCGGCAACCCAGCATTATAGGCTTTATGATACGCCACAAAAAGCATGATCAAACATCAAAGCTAGAATTTTTAAAGATTTAACTTCAAAACACCAAAAATTGGAACATTTGTAAAACTAATTCAATCAAAAACAAAGGAACAAGGAATAGTTGTTAGGAAACGCTACCTAACAACTATCAAAGATATAGACATAAACGTGAGTTCAAAAACTCGCCTATAAACCCAAAAACACTGAAGGAGAAGCTTGAAAGCAAAGGAAGATCAACTACTCTTCAACTTCAACTCTAGTAACTCAAATCTAAGTCTAGAAGCAATAATTTCTCAAATTAGTTTATAGTAAATTTCTGAAATTAGAGAAAGATTGAGACGGAGAAGAAAAAGGAGATGCTTACCTAAGCTTCTCTTTGATTTTGGAGCTAGAACTTGAATTTGCAAAGAAACTAGGGCTTAGGATTTTCTAATCTATTTTCTCTTCCCTATTTTTCTAAAGCTTGAAGTGTTAGGAAATATTAGAATGAATGAAGAGGAGAGGGGTGGAGTTAGGATATATGATAAGTGAGGTTAGCGGGCTGAAACCCAAACCCAAAGCCCTAAGTGAAAAGGTCGAAATTCTAGCTATCTCCAAACTTATTGATGTTTATATTCAAAAAGGTCTCAAACGTCATTTTGAACTCAATGGAAGAGGTCTCGCGTCCTAATTCAGCTGTTTGCAAAAAGTAGCATTTCGGACTAAAATCCGACTAACGATGCTATATTTAAATAAAATATTTAAATATACAATTGTAAAATTTGCGGGTTGTTACAGACTCCCCTCCTTAAAGAAATTGCATCCTCATAATATCCAAGAAGAAAATAAAAAGTAACAACCAAAAAAGCATATCAACACAAAATAAATTTGAAATAAGAAGTTTACCTCAAAGAGCACGAGAAAGTAAGTCTGGATGCGTTCGCTTGATGAATTCTCTAGGTTCCCAAGAACAATCCTTAAGATTCGAGGACCATTGAAGTTTCACAGTAGGGACATCTTTATTTCGAAGGCGTTTTACCTCCGAAGCAATAATATGGTAGGATGTTGCTTATAAGTCAAATTAGGCGAAACTTCAATTTCTTCCACAACACCGGGCTCAAGAATAGAATCGGAAACTCGAAGGCATTTCCGTAACTGAGAGACGTGGAAGACGTCATGAATAGCAGAAAACTAAGCCGGTAATAAAAGGCGATAAGCCAAGAAACCAATACTTTCGGCGATGGGAAATGGGCCAATATATCGAGGTGCTAATTTTCCCAATCGACTGAAACACACAACAACCTTTATTGGTGAAACATAAATAAACACCAAATCTCCCACAGAAAATTCTAATTTCCTTCTTCAGTTATCGGCACAGGACTTTTGTCTACATTGAGCATCTTTCATCCTATGAGGAATAAGGTCAATCTTTTCTATGGAATCTCGAATAAAATCTACACCTAAAACCAGCTTCTCACCAGCCTCAAGCCAACAAGAAGGAGATCGGCATGGCCTTCCATAGAGTGCCTTTGAAAGGTGCCATACCAATACTAGATTGGAAGCTATTATTATAGGAAAACTCAATTAGAAAAATGTGATCTTCCCATCTTTTACCAAAATCAAGAACACATGCACGAAGAAGATCCTCAAGAGTTTGATTTACATGCTCGGTTTGCCAATCGAACTGAGGATGATAAGCGATGCTAAAATTAAGCTTCTTTCCCAATGCTTTTTGAAGACTCTTCCAAAATCAACTAGCAAACAATGGATCACCATCGCTAACAATAAAAGTAGGAACTCCATGCAATTTAACATTTTCTTTAATAAAGATCTTGGCCAGAAGAGGTATAGTCCGATTGGACCAAACGATAATAAAATAGGCGGATTTTGTAAGTCTATCAACTATCACCCATAGGCTATCATGACACAAAGGAGAAGGGGAACACCGTCAATAAAGCCCATGGAAATTTTGTCCCACTTCCAAATTGGAATTTCCAAACGTTTCAATAACCCACCGGGCCTTTGATGCTCGGCCTTAACGAGTTGGAAAGTCATGCAATGCTTAACAAAGTTACCAATATCGGATCTCATTCCGTCCCAATAATAACGGCAATTCATATCCGCGTCCAATTTACTACTACGGGGATGTATGGTGAATTTAGAACGATGAGAATCTTCGAAAATGTCTTTACGAAGATCACTAATATTTGGAACGATGAGTCTACCAAATTTTCGAATACCGCCATGAACATCAATATCAAAGTTTTTCAGTCCTTCAATATCAATTTTATCCCTACAACTTTGGCAAAGAAAGGCTAATTCGGGATCTAGCTTTTGAGCTTCAAGAATGCGGTCTAAAAGAGAAGGATGCGCCTCAAGGATAGACATAACAAGAGATGAACCTAAATCGGATATACGATCTCGAATCTCACAAGTGGAAAAAAGTCTCGAGATCATTCCATTCAGATATCATCATGGATAAAACCGCTCGTTACTTACGACTAAGGGCATCGGCAACATGATTTCCCTTTCCGAGAATATAAAGAATATCAAAATCATAAGATGCAAGGAAATTAAGCCAACATTGTTGACTTAAATTAAGTTCCTTTTGAGAAAATAAATACTTCAAAGATTTATGACCAGTGTAGAGAACAAATTTTTCTCCCAAAAGATAATGAAGCCAAGTTCGAAGGGCGAAAACAAAAGGCACGAGCTCTAAATCATGAGTGGCATATCTAATCTCGGCTGTCTTCAACTTCCTAGAAGCATAAGTAATAACATGTTCCCTTTGCATAAGAATGGCTTCCAAACCAACACGACTGGCATTGGTATAAACAATAAAATCTTGGTTCCCTTTGGGAATCACCAGGATAGGAGCATCAGAAAGGAGTTCTTTTAATTTCTGAAAAGAAGCTTGACATTTGTCTGACCAAATGTATTTAACTCCCTTCTTTGTCAAACTAGTAAGAGGCACGGAAATTTTTGAAAAGTCTTTTATGAAACAACGGTAACAACCCGCTAATTCGAGAAAACTATGGATTTTCGTCACACTCTCTGGTCTCTTTCAATTTTGAATCGCTTCAATCTTTGAACGACCTATGTAAATTTCGGATTCGTAAATAATATGACCGAGAAACTTCACACGAGATTACCAAAAGTGGCACTTAGAAAATTTTGCTTTTAATTGGTTGCTCCTAAGAGTTTCTAACACAATACAAAGAGGCTTTTCATGCTCTTCCTCGGTTTTAGAATAAACAAGAATATCATCTATAAAGATGAGAACAAATCAATTGAGGAAGTCTTTGAAAAATCAATTCATAAGATCAACGAAATTAGCTGGAGCATTCATTAAACCAAATGGCATAACAACCCGTTCATAAGATCCACAACGAGTATGGAACGATGTCAATAGAATGCTATCCTCTGCAATACGAAGCTGATGAAAACCAGTTGCTAAGTCTAACTGTGAAAAGACTGTAGCACCGCAAAGTTGGTCAAATAAATCATCAATCCTAGGTAAAGGATATTTATTCTTAATGGTAAGATCATTAAGCTTGTGGTAATCAACGCAAAGCCTAAGTGTACCATCGGATTTCTTCACAAAAATAGCTGAAGCTCCCCAAGGAGATGAACTAGAAAGAATAATCTACTTCGTCTCCAATTCGGATAATTGTTTACGCATCTGCTCATTTTCCTTATTAGACATACGATAAGGAGGACGAGTGATAGGTAGAGCTCTAGGAATTAGATTAATTCAGAACTCAATTGCTCGCTTAGGTGGTAATCCTAAAATGGACTCAAATATGTCGGAAAATTCACCAACAACGTGAATGAGAGAAATGACGTCTTCCTCATCATCATTATCGTCATCATGAGGATTTAAAGAATACAAGGATGATGCCAAATTGGAATCTGAATGTTTAAGAATAATAGAAATCTTCTTAACAGATAAAGGATTCCAAAGATGAATAGTCCGCTCAGAACAAAGGATATGGGCTTCATAACGGTTAAGCCTATCCATTCCCAAAATCATTCCGAAGCCTAAGCAACGGATGACATGCAAATCGGCTTAGAAAGAAAATTCACATAAAATAATCTCGACATCTTTACAAAGCAGACTGAGTGTTGCGGATCCACCAAACGGATTCACAATTCTCAAAGAAGTCATTAAAGCCATAACACTCAAAGAAAATTATCAACAAGCTCTGTTGATATAAAAGAATGGGATGCACCCGTATCAAAAAGTGCTCGAATAGGTTGATCACGGAACATAATAATAACATCAAGGATAGAATGAGAAATACCTTGACCACGAGAAGTGTTACTAGTGGCTTACACCACATTTAGCTTTCCCACCTTCTTGCTTTGAAGTTTGGGACATGAAGATATATAATGGCCCGAACTTTTGTAATAGCGACAATAAGGGGCATTAAACACTTATCTGCATAATAGTCCTTAAAACCACAATTGTGGCATTCTCCATGGCTAAATGTAGGAGTCTTTGCTACTTGTTTCCCTTTCTTGTTGTTGTTGAAGTCCAGTTTAGCACTCCCAACTTCGACATCACTCTCTTTATCTGCCTCTTCAAGTCGAAGAGCGAGATCAACAAATTGATCAAAAGAAACTTCCAGTTTCAGAAGTAAGGGCTTTTTAAGATTCTTATTCAAGCCATAGACGAACCTCTGATTTTTCTTTAATGGGGTATTTACACACTCGACCCCATATTTAGAGAGGGATTCAAAAGATGCGACATAATCTGCCACAGAAGATCCACCTTGAACAAGGTCAATAAAACGATGGACCACGGTCACTTTTTGGGCTTCTGGTACAAACTTTGATTCAAATCTTTCCCGAAATTGCTCCTAAGTAAGATCCGCTTCGATAATTTCAAAAATCAGAGGCTCATACTAATCTAATGATTTTTCTTGGAGCATACTAGAAGCCACTTGGACACAATGCAAATCAATAAGATCCATGCAAGAAAAGATGTGACCGCACGTTCTAAGCCATGCTTGGACTTCGATAACTCGCTCGAAACCCTTGAACGGCTTTCCACCCAAATTTGTATAATCGATGCATAGGCGTGCAAATCCGGATTTTGGTTGAGTAGGCTCTAGAATGGGTCCGACAGCTTGAGCATTCTTCACAAGATCTAGAAGCTATTGGGCAGACATAAATACTCCATTCTAAGGAGTAGCACTGGATTGACCGGCGCTGGCATGGTCTGGTCTAACCATTTATCTTCTTTAAGAAAGAAAGAAAGAAAGAAGAAGAAAAAGGTTGTTCACAAAATGAATGTCAAACAATCATGATTGATAAAACAAGACATCATAAAAGAAAATAGGACAGAACAGGTCCTATGACTCGGATAAAATCCTAAGGCACGACTCTTAAGAAGAACTTAGGACGATAATCCTTGCTAGATTATTCAACATTGTTCCGAAGTTTGGCTCCGATACCAAGCTGTGATGCCCCACCTCTATACTCACACTAGCAAAGGACACTACGGAGTAATGCCATCAACTAGCACGAAGATTAAGGCTGTTGAGGAGCGACCATTCGTGTAATTGCTTTGTGCGAGCACCAATATGTCAGATTGTATACATGCATTTCATTTCAAGAGGAAATCCGACATAATGATACAAACCCAAAGCTACTGCACAGTGGCTATGTGTTTTTCGAAAACAAATATAGAAATAAGAATAAAAAACTAGTCACAGATATCCATATCACAAAGGCGGAAACAGATATGAATATAACACATAGAAGTGTAAATTGGAGTAGTGGTCATACAAGATCCATAACATCCCAAAAGAATATATACAAATGCTAGACAAAAGAATAAGTACACATCAAGGAGTCTCTATCTCGAATGTATAAAAAAAAACTACTAATCTAAAGTAGTTAGAAAAAAGTCACATGATGGTCCTGGATAAGGAGTCAAGTAGAAGCACCTACAACGTCTCGGTCTGACCCGAGTATTATTTAATAAGAAAATAATAAACAGATCAGTCTATCTATCAATATCAGACATAGACGTATAATAACAATAATGACATACTAAGAAAACTATACATTTAACAACAACAAAGGTCATACAATATCTCAATAATCTCAAAGCACCCAAAAGAATGTCATATTCTTTACCATATTCACCAAACCACAAATATTGATAAAATATATCAATCTAAATCACTAAAGTTGGTGAAACACAAATTCTAGAAATCATCAGTTTAAAAACCCAGAAATCATAAAAGGGGGAGGCCTATCACAAAGGGGAGCATGAAAACACGTCAACATGTGCATCAAAAACGGAACGTTGTTCCACTGTTGCTAACAATCAATTTGAGCCGAAGCTCCACAAACGGCCCGAAGACCTTTGAGCCAAAGATCCACAAACGGCCCGAAGACCATGGGTCGCTACCCTACCAATTTGAGCTGAAACTCCACAAACGGGGTACAATCCCCCACAAAGACAAAGAAACATCGTATATCGCTAGTCTAATCCACAAAATGATCTTCATCGACCTTCATAAAGTGTCGATTAAAGTAAGCTAGTAAATAAATGAGTTTAGCTTCATGTCCCATAACCACTGGCTTAACTTAAATATTTACGAACAAATTATATATCTCCACTCGAAAGTCGTCACAAGAGTTTCAATCGAACAAGTCCAAAAATTAACAAACGAAGCAAACACAAGCGTTTCGTACCACTAGTTTTACTAACCCATTTAATTAGATTTCTCAAACGAATGAGGTAAAGGTTTGTGTATACTAATAGACTGGAAAATGGTTTTATAAACAAGTTTTGTATTAAAAATAGAGTTGAAATCATATTTAAGAGAGAGTATGAATATTTACTATTAGTATAGAAACCTATGTATTTTAATGTAAAAATCACAAAATTAATTGTAAAAACAATCAATCACCAAAAATTCACATTCGAAGACGTGAATTAATTCCAAAGAAATCGATAACAAATCCATCAAAATGAATATTTCCTAAAAATCCCAAGAAAGAAGTTATCAAAATTAACAAAGGTGATAACAACAAATTGGAGAAACAATAATCAATTAAAAACTGGAAATTCAAATATAAAAGGCCAAATTGGCAGAGACATCAGATTCGGTCGAATGGACCAGGTGGTCAGTCGACTGACACATATCCTGGAAACTTTCTGTTTCCAGGTTCAGTCGATTGAACCTGGGTGGTCAATCGACTGAATCATGCCTGGAAACTTTCGATTTCCAGGATTAGTCGACTGACCCAAAGTGGTTGGTCGACCGATACTGAACCAAGAAAATTCCTGGGTTCGTTTCAGTCGACTGACCTATTAGTTCAGTCGACAAAATTGGAAATTCCAGTATTCTCAGCCTAGCCTCCAAGTGGCAAAATCCCAAACAGTTTGCAATCGGTCGAGCGATGGGTGCTAAGGGTTTACGCCAATCGGCAACCCAGCCCCATAGGCTCTTTGATATGCCATCAAAAGCATGACCAAACATCAAAGCTAGGATTTTTAAAGATTTAACTTCAAAATATCAAAAATGGGAATATTCATAAAACCAATTCAATCGAAAACAAAGGGACAAGGAATAGATGTTAGGAATTACTACCTAACAACTATCAAAGATATAGACAAAGACGTGAGTTCAAAAACGCACTTTTAAACCCTAAAAATAATGAAGGAGAAGCTTGAAAGCAAAGGAAGATATACTACTCTTCAACTTCAACTCTAGAAACTCTAATCTAAGTCTACAAGCAATAAGCTACCAAATTAGGTTATAGGAAATTTCTGAAATCGGAGAGAGATTGAGATGGAGAAGAAGAAGGAGACGCTTACCTAAGTTTCTCTTTGATTTTGGAGCTAGAACTTGAATTTGCAAAGAAACTAGGGCTTAGGATTTTCTAATGTCTTTTCTCTTCCTCCATTTTTCTAAAGCTTGAAGTGTTAGGAAATATTCTAATGAATGAAGAGGAGAGGGGGTGGAGTTAGGATACAGGATGAGCTAGGTTAGTGGGCTGAAACCCAAACCCAAACCAAAAGTCCTAAGTGAAAAGGTCGAAATTCTAGTTAACTCCAAACATATCGATGTTTATACTCTAAAAGGTCGCAAATGTCATTTTGAACTCAATAGAAGAGGTCTCGAGTCCTAATTCGACTTTTTTGTAATGATCCAGAATTTCTGTCATTTGAAATTCAGATATTTAATTGATTTTAAATAACAAGTAAAATTTATAAGTCGAATGAATTATATTTCGAATATTTAGATTTAATTGGATAATTAAATCGATAACTTAATATTTGAAATTACAGAAATAGTTGGGAATTTGGTTTAATGTGATTAAAAATGATTTATAAAGTTGTATTAAATCATATTGGAGTTAGAACAATGTTTTTGAACTTTTAAAATTGAATTAAAAGTTAATTTGTGAAAATTGAATATTTTAATATTCAATTGACGAGTTAAAATAGTCATTTTTCAAACAGTCTCGGATTTCGACGAAACAAATTTCATCAGATCTGTAATGTTTTATTATTGTAAGGTTTCAAATTTCGTGTCAATCGGATTTACGGTTTGTCCGGGGCAAGCCAAAACGCATAGAAATTTGTTTAATCGATTTAATTTAAATTTGATCGTTTATTTCTATAACTCACACATGTGATCGAATTAGCCTGCGAAACACGTTCCACTGTGTCTGGAACGTGGGATAAACCATAGAAACGCCAGCCGGCATGCTTCATTTGGAGTACGGAAAATTTTGGACGAACAGCGTTTTCATAAATTTTCTATAAAAGCACCTCAATATTCAATTTTGCAAAATAAAACAAGCCCTGGGGTTTTAAGCAGCGGCCGCCTTCAACTATCAATGGCCGAAAATGTTCCCTTCTTCTTCCTTCGATTTCTCTTAATCCACAAACTTACAGAAAGTTGTTAACTACAACATTAAAGATCGTATCGAGATCTATGAAATCAACGGTAATGATTGGAAATAATGACGTGGATCATCGGAAAATGGGCCATGAAGTCGTCGCGTTCGACTTCAAAAATGAAGGCTATCGTGTGACTGGAATTCATGGCTCTTGGCACGAAAGTCGTGGCGGAGTAGGGGTTCGTTGCAGCATCACTTGATTGTCTTCAAGTTGCATGTATATGGTGCGAAAATACAAAGCAAGTGGCACGAGATAGGTTTATTTGCGTTTGAAATAACTAGAAGTAACGTGGGAGAAGATGCATGAAGCAACGAGCCAGATCTGGGTATTGAAATGCACGGCCTGGATTTTAAAATGGTATAGAATATAAAAAGAAATGTAAATTAATTTTATTAAAATTTGTGTAATCTTTGTAATGCTATAACTTGTTCATACGAGGTCGAAAACGCACGAAACGAATTGCGTTGCAATCGTGTTGACGAACACTATGCAATAGAGCTGGTTTGGAGTCATTTGGAGCTAGTTTGAATTTCGGGTAAAATTAAACATGCGTTTAATTTTATTCGAAATAAAATGGTACAACTATTATCGGAAACTCAAGGTGAGAACTCCTCACTCAATCGAAATTGTGTCGATTTAAATTTTAAATAGTTAGATTTAAAATTGCTTGATTGTGTGATTGAAAGATAAATTGTTATCTATTGTTTTGAAATAGACCCTATGCGCCGTATATTAAACGGATGTTATTTATTAAAAACAAATACCGCGATAATTCCATCTTGATATGGAATTGGTATTATATATGTACTTGGAATTGATTTCCCGCATTATATAGCGGATGAGACCCTATTGCGCCGCATAATAGCGGATAATATTTTATAAATCCCATATACTACGATATTCCATCTTGAAAAGGGATCGGTATTTCGCTAACATCTTTGGATGCAGGGAAACAGGTTGGAGGGATCCAATTGGATTCCTCACTCGTATTAATTTATTTATAGATATTGTTATATATTCTGTTATCATATGATATATGATGTTTTGGGTGCCGTGATTGTTATATTTAGTGTTGTTGCAGCATTGGGTCAATTTTTGGAGTTCTAAAAACGTTTAAGTATTGAATTTCAAATTTAAAAGGATTTTAAAGTGAATTTTGAAAGTACACGTTTTATTTAATTTTGGAATTATATCATTTTAAAATAAATAAACATTATGATTTTAATGTTATAAGAATTATGATTTTTGAGAAATATAGTTGAAAATTTTGAAATATGGAGTTAATGAATTTTATAAAATAGTTTGAATTGGGATTTTTGAATTTTTATAAACAATTCATATAAACGATTTATAAAATTGATATTTATAAATTAAAAATATTGGAATTTTAAAACAAATTTTTATAAGGGTTAAGAATGAAGTATAAATGGATTTCATAAGTGAATGAAATTTATTGATTTATAAACTGTGAAGTTATAAAATGAATAGATTTTATAAAATAAAAGAACTATAAGTAATTTGCTTATAATTTGGATTTTGGCATGAAAATAGGATATGGATAGAATTTGTTAATAAAGTGATTTTTATAAGTTTAAGTTTTTATAATATATAAATGTGAATTTATAACTATTGATTTATAAATATAAGATTGATTGAATTTGATATGTTAATTTTTATAGCTTATTAAAGGAGTATATTCACGATTTTGGGACAATGGATAATCCTTTAAATTGAATATGTAAAAGTGTTGAATTTGGTTAATGATTTATATTCACGATTTTGAACAGTGAATAATATATTTAAGAAATGTTTTAGGTTCTGGTCTTTTAGATAGAATTGAAACGATTTGAAATTCTTTTAAAATGTGTGAAGGATCGAAAACATAGATTTCAACATTCATTGTTGAAATAGACGTTGTCCAGAAATAAGGAAATGGTGGACTATAACACGGTTGTTATAGTAAATGATTTTGAAAGAAAATATTTTATATAGTATTGGGATTATATATCTATCTTAATTTTGAATCCCTATACTAGTGATTTTGGGTCGTCGTAACGATGTTTTACGCAACATTAGTTTTGACCCAAATAAATATGTTAAAGAGAACGTTTTCCTTAAAGAATGAAATATATACTTAATCGCCTTTTAAGTATATTGAATATTTTCTAAGTATTGAAAATGAATGGCCTTGTGAATTACTTATTGTTAAAAAAGTATTTGGAAATGTTTTCCAATGAAGAAATTGAAATGGTTTAGAGAATTTATCATTTTAACGATAAATGGAAGTGAATATCTGGCAAGTTATTTAATTTATGGAACATTATGAAAAGGGCCTAGTGATTGTTATGGTGATGGATATTGGTTGTTGTCCTTGATAGTTAGATAACTGACTATCAATTTTAACTTTAAACGGGTATTTGTTATGATTGCTTGAATGTGAATGCTACACTTATTTTGAAAATAAGCGCTCGTTATGCGTTTTAGCCGGGAGAGGACCTTTGTTTCATAAATCCCATCCGAATAATGATATGTCGTAATGGATAGCATTTGAAGACCGATGTTGAAGACCGGATATTTATAAAAAGGGAAGGATTACCGTCGAATGTTTCGGCATCGGCTGATCTCCGATATAGAGATTTTATCACCCTTTGTGATGGGAAGTCCGGTCGTTATTAGTGAATATCTGGATTGCAAGGGCTTCTTTGGAAGTGCCTTCGGTTCTGTTCAAATCCAGAATAGACTTGTATAGATGTGTGTCTGACATTACAATTTGAGATGAAAAGCTGGTTTCTATCAAATATATTTCTATTGGTGGCGGAGAATTTATTCTCTTAGCTTAACACCCTTCTGTGAGACGTACGAGCTCAGAGGTTATGTATTTGATGGTTACTAGTGATATATTCCCAAATTGGTAATGTGGTATACGAAGTGCTGTTGAGCATTTGTTGATCAAAGCGTGGCTTTTGTATAAAGCGTAGCTTTGTGGACGAGACTTCGTCGGACGTCACACCCCGAAAATGGTCAAAACAGGAAAGATGCAGCAAGGTTATTAGGGGATCGCGCCCCCTTAGTGTATGTCATTTCCTTCTGGATAGAGATAGCGTTATGGTATGTAGCCCTGATACTTAACCTATGTTGTTGTTGCAAACTTATTACTTTGTGGTTGTTGGTGAATCCCGATATTTAGGTCGATTACGACCGTAGGATGGCATATTTGTGTCAATAGTTACCCAGCTAGGGGTAACTCGGCCTTGTGTTGGCAGAGACCCGTTAGGTTCTTGGTGCGTCTTTCCAGAGGCGTACCCATGTGGCACTGGGAAGTTTCTTGGCCTTACCATGTGTTGGAAATCCAAAGAAACAATACGAGCTTTGTACGGTTTTAGTTGTATAACCAGCCGTGGAATGTAGCGGTAAGCTGCTACTAAACATGGTAGCTATAGTAGGCATACAATAATGGTCGTATGTTGGCTATGATTTATAGTATACTTTCGAAATGTTTTCCTACACTTTGCACTTATAATAATAATATCAAAGAAAATTTGTGTATCAAGCATATTTGACTATCATAAGGAGAAATCTCCTCCGATTCTGCGTTTGCATTGTGTGTGCGGAAGGCCTTATGGTAGTCTCATTTTCTAAAAAGCATTGCGAATCAAATTTAAAATATTTCTTTGTCCAATTTTTTTAAGACAAACTATTTTAAGTTCTCATACCAGTCCCATGACTGACCTGGAGTTTATTATTTCCTTCCTAAACTCTGGCTGCCCACCAATTTTAACGCGGGCAGTCTAGAGTTAGGTTATCAGGTCATTCTGGAATTCAGGAATTGGCGTAGAGATTAGGAGCAGGCTGGATGACTTTGTGTATCAACTAGTTTATAGTATTTCTTTTCCGTTGTTTGTTGTTGTACACTCTGATAATGTAATGTAATGTGATGTGATGAATGATATGATTCTTTGTTTTTTTAAAGATATTCATTTATCTATTATATGTTGTTCCTCTGCGATTGTGAGATTCCGATATTATTTCTGTTGCTTTTTCTTTCTTCTTCTCTCTTCTACCTCTTCTTAAGCCCTAACGGTACGGTTTTCCGGCCTTCGATTGCTCGAAAGTTGATACAGTGGACGTATTAATGTCGACTTTTGGAAGTCGAAGAATCGGTTCCTCACATTTGGTATCAGAGCATATAGTTAAGTGACAACCTTGGCTCTGTTGGGAATTACTCATTAGAGATAGAGTCAGTAGTACTTTAGAATGAGTTTGAGTGTAATAATAGCTATGAGAGCGTAATTTTTAGTGAATATAAAATTGTTTTATGTTGTGATGATTGGTTTGTTGAGTGGTATATGGATTCTGGTCGGTATAGTCTGTACAACTCTATCAATAGGGATCTCTAAACACTTGTTCTGAACAATTCGGCATGATATTGTTTTAAATTGGGTAAATGAAATAATTTTACCTCGATTATATTTTATATATAAAGGAATAATTTTTCATAATTATTAGAGTGTATGTAAAATTGAATTGTTTGAATTGTTGAAAATGTAAGAAAATATATAAGTGAATCAAAGTTGTTCGAATGATCTGAATAAAAAAACAATTATGAAAGAAGAAATTATATAAGCAAATGAATTATAAAGATGGAATTATAATTGAAATGATTTTCAATTGTGGAACAATCTTGTATAAGTAAAGGGAAATAGTGAAATTCTATAAGCAAGAAATATAAATGGGATTTATAAATAAAAGGAAAATTTTTGAAAGAATTTAAAGCACTGAATTCTCTACTGTTGCTGAGGAGTAATAAGGGTGATGACTACAGCATCATCAATATCATTTTCGAGTTTCTGTGTGATGGATTTGCTACCGTAGTAAACTGAAATAGAATTTTGTTGTGATAAACAAATTTGAAATTAAAATTCAAATTTTCATTCTTGGATGTAAGTGAAATGAGTTTTGAATTTATAATATGAGACAATAAAGATTTAACTTTGGTAAAGTTGAAATGAAATTTGAGTTAGCATTATAAATATATGATGCGAAATTTAACTAAAGGAAGTTAAATAAATTAAATTAGATTTGGAAGTTGAATAATAAGTTGTATAACTTATTAAATGTGATGATGTAAGTAAAACCAATTATTAAAATGGTTAAACAACTTTGTTAAGCAAAACGAGGTATGAATTTGAATAAGTGATAAAATTGACTTTGGTAAAAGTTAAATAGAATTTAATTTGGAGTTGGAATTTGAATTTGGTTTTAACTGGACTAGATATGTTGTTGAAATGGAAATTTAAGTTAAGTTAAACAAATGATGTTTAAAAGGAATATGACTTATGTAATGTTGAATAAGGTTGATTTTGGTATCAAAATGAATTAATGAAATGAAGTCATTAAATAAATATAAACTTGAATTATATAAATGAGATTCAACTTTATTTGTAAATTAAATTGGTAATTGAACTAATGAATTGAATATTAATCAATCGAATGTAATGAATTGATACGAAATAATGGATATAAGTGTTGTTTCATTTAAGACTAATTGAATGTTAAACCAAATTGAAGGTAAACAAAGTGAATATGAATGTTGAATGTAAAGAGAATAAATTCGGTTGTATTGGATATACATTGGTTGTTAGATTATTGTTAATTGATTGAATAGAAATTCATATGCAATTGAATGAATAAAATTGAAAGCTAAAGCAATTAAACTCAAATTGGAAGTTAAGTAAATTTAAATTGAATAGAAATTGATTGGAATTGAAAGTGAACAAATGTGAATGTAAATTAGTGAATGTAAACTAATTGAGAATGAATAATTGAATGTCGTTGTGTGTAAATTGGTTGTAAACAATTACAAAAAAGGTTGAAATCATATAATTTGCTTATAAACCTTGATTAGTATGCATTTCTTTTAATATGCATGTGTTGGAGTAGTTTAAAAGAGTAAAATGTTAATAACTTCTTATATATGTCACTTACGTGTTTATATTGAGTAAGTACTGGTACCGGGGCTACCGTTAGCGGGATTTGTTTGTGCAAAATGCTAAATAAATAACTACTTTGCTTAAAATTGCTGAAAAGGTGCGCCTACGCAATAAAAATAGAAAATATGAACTGTTTTTCTATTTTCAAACCGTGTGGGTCGATGTATATATATTTATATCTATTGTGATATTGTAAAAGCTCCTCCGTACAAAAGAGGATATGGCGAAGTTTTCTGAAAATTTAAGACGTTAGAAAATTTTGGGGAAATTTTGGAATTTTTTTTTTGTGAACACTAAGATTTGATTTGAAGTTAAAGGTTAAACGATATAGTTGATTTTGAAAAGATAACTATATATGGATTTGAAAACTTAGTAAACATTTTATAAGAAGTTTAACTATTGAATTTAGGAAAAGATAAACACTTACGAGATTCGTAAATAAATTTTAAACGGTTTGTTTTGAAAAGTTAATGGATTTCAAAACTTTTTCTTACTTGGTAATTTCGAGGACGAAATTCTTTTAAGGGGGAAGATTGTAACGACCCAGAATTTCTGTCATTTGAAATTCAGATATTTAATTGATTTTAAATATCAGCAAGTAAAATTTGTAAGTCGAATGAATTATATTTCGATTATATATATTTAATTGGATAATTAAATCGATAACTTAATATTTGAAATTACAGAAATAATTGGAAATTTGGTATAATGTGATTAAAAATGATTTATAAAGTTATATTCAATCATATTGGAGTTAGAACAATGTTTGCGAACTTTTAAAATTGAACTAAAAGTTAATTTGTGAAAATTGAATATTTTAATATTTAATTGATGAGTTAAAATAGTCAGTTTTCAAACCGTCTCGGATTTCGACGAAACCAGTTTCATCGGATCTTTAATGTTATATTATTGTAAGGTTTCAAATTTCGTGTCAATCGGATTTACGGTTTGTCCGAGGCAAGCCAAAACGCATAGAAGCTTGTTTAATCGATTTAATTTAAATTTGATCGTTTATTCCCATGACTCACACATATGATCGAATTAGCCTCCGAAACATGTTCCATTGTGTCTGGAACGCGAGATAAACCCTAGAAATGCCAGCCGGCACGCTTCGTTTGGAGTTCGGAAAATTTTGGATGAATAGTGTTTTCGTAAATTTCCTATAAAAGCGCTTCAATAGCTCACTTTTGCAAAATAAAACAAGCCCTAGGGTTTTAAGCAGCGGCCACCTTCTACTTTCAATGGCTGAAAATGTTCCCTTCTTCTTCCTTCGATTTCACTTAATCCACAAACAATTACAGAAAGTTGTTAACTACAACATTAATGATCGTAACGAGATCTATGAAATCAACGGTGATGATTGGGAATAATGCCGTGGATCATCGGCAAATAGGCCACGAAGTCGTCGCGTTCGAGTTCAAAAATGGAGGCTATCGTGCGACTGGAATTCATAGCTCTTGGCACAGAAGTCGAGGCGGAGTAGGGGTTCGTTGCAGCAACACTTGATTGTCTTCAAGTTGCATGTATATGGTGCGAAAATTCAAAGCAAGTGGCGGCCGAGATAGGTTTATTTGCGTTCGAAATAACTGGAAGTAACATGGGAGAAGAAGCATTAAGCAATGGGCCAGATCTTGGTATTCTAATGCATAGCCTGGATTTGAAAATGGTATAAAATATAAAAAGAAATGTAAATTAATTTTATCAAAATTTGTGTAATCTTTGTAATGCTATAACTTGTTCATACGAGGTCGAAAATGCACGAAACGAATTGCGTTGCAATCGTATTGACGAACACTACGCAACAGAGCTTGTTTGGAGTCGTTTGGAGCTAGTTTGAATTTCGGGTAAAATTAAACACGCGTTTAATTTTATTCGAAATAAAAGGTACAACTGTTATCGGAAACTCAAGGCGAGAACTCCCCACTCAATTGAAATTGTTTCGATTTAAATTTTAAATTGTTAGATTTAAAATTGCTTGATTGTGTGATTGAATGATAAATTGTTATCTATTTTTTTGAAGTAGACCCTATGTGCCGTATATTAAGCGGATGTTATTTATTAAAACGTATACCACGATAATTCCATCTTGATATGGAATTGGTATTATATATATATGTACCTGGAGTTGATTTCCCGCATTATATAGCGGATGAGACCCTATTGCGCCACATAATGGCGGATAATATTTTATAAATCCCATATACAATGATATTCCGTCTTGAAACGGGATTGGTATTGCGCTAACATATGTGGATGTAGAGAAACATGTTGGAGGGATCCAACTGGATTCCTCGCCCATATTGATTTATTTACAGATATTGTGATATATTCTGTTATCATATGATATATGATGTTTTGGGTGCCGTGATTGTTATATTTAGTGCTGTTGCAGCATTGGGCCTATTTTTGGAGTTTTAAGAATGTTAAAGTAATGATTTTCAAATTTTAAAGGATTTTAAAGTGGTTTTTGAAAGTTTACGTTTTATTTAATTTTGGAATTGATGCATTTTAGAATAGATAAACGTTATTATTTTAATGTTATAAAAATTATGATTTTTGAGAAATATAGCTGAAAAATTGATTTTTGAAATATGGAGTTAATGAATTTTATAAAATAGCTTGAATTGGGATTTTTAATTTTTATAAACGATTCATATAAAAGATTTATAAAATTGATATTCATAAATTAAAAATATTGGAATTTTAAAACGAATTTTTATAAGGGTAAAGAATGAAGTGTAAATGGATTTCATTAGTGAATGAAATTTATAGATTTATAAACCGTGAAGTTATAAAATGAATAGATTTTGTAAAATAAAAGGATTGTAAGTAATTTGCTTATAATTTGGATTTTGGCGTGAAAATGGGATATGGGTAGAATTTGTTAATAAAGTGATTTTATAAGTTGAAGTTTTTATAATATATTAATGTGAATTTATAAACATTGTTTAAAAATTCAAGATTGATTGAATTTGATAAGTTAATTTTTATAGCTTATTAAAGGAGTATATTCACAATTTTGGGGCAGTGGATAATCCTTTAAATTGAATATGTAAAAGTGTTGAATTTGATTAATGATTTATATTAACGATTTTGAACAGTGAATAATATATTTAAGAAATGTTTCAGTTTCTGGTGTTTTTAATAGAATTAAAATGATTTGAAGTTGTTTTAAAATGTGTTAAGGATCGAAACCACAGATTTCAACATTCATTGTTGAAATAGAAATTTTCGAGAAATAAGAAAATGGTGGACTATAACACTGTTGTTATAGCAAATGATTTTCGAAAGAGAATGTTTTATATAGTATTGGGATTATATATCTATCTTAATTTCGAATCCATATACTAGTGATTTTGGGTCGTCGTAACGATGTGTTACGTTACATTCATTTTGACCCAAATAAATATGTTAAAGAGAACGTTTTCCTTAAATAATGAAATATATACTTAAATGCCTTTTAAGTAAATTGAATCTAAGTGTTGAAAATAAAAGGACTTGTAAATTACTTATTGTTAAATAAGTATTTGGAAATGTTTTCCAATGAAGAAATTGAAATGGTTTAGAGAATATATCTTTTTAAAGATAAATCGAAGTGAATATCTGGCAAGTTATTTAATTTATGGAAGATTAATGAAAAGGGCCTAGTGATTGTTATGGTGCTAGATATTGGTTGTTGGCCTTGATAATTAAATAACCGACTATCAATTTTTACATTTAAACGTTTATTTGTTATGATTGCTTGAATTTTAATGCTACACTTATTTCAAAAATAAGCGCTCGTTATTCAGTTTAGCCGGGAGAGGACCTCTGTGTCATAAATCCTATTACGAATAATGATATGTCATAATGGATAGCATTTGAAGACCGATGTTGATGACCGGATATTTATGAAAACGGAAGGATTACCGTCGAATGTTTCCGCATCGGCTGATCTCCGATATAGAGATTTTATCACCCTTTGTGATGGGAAGTCCGGTCGTGATTAGTGAATATCCAGATTGCAAGGGATTCTTTGGAAGTACCTTCGGTTCTGTTCGAGCCCAAAATGGACTTGTATAGATGTGTGTCTAACATTAAAATTTGAGATGTAAAGCTGGTTTCTATCAAATATATTTTTGTTGGTGGCGGAGAATTTATTCTCTTAGCTTAACACCCTTCTCTTAGACGTACGAGCTCAGAGGTTATGTAGTTGATGGTTACTAGTGACATATTCCCAAATTGGTAATGTGGCATACGAAGTGCTGTTGAGCATTTGTTGATCAAAGCGTGGCTTTTGTATAACGCGTAGCTTTGTGGATGAGACTTCGTCGGACCTCACACCCCGAAAATGGTTAAAACAGGAAAGATGCAGCAAAGTTATTAGGGGATCGCGCCCCCTTAGTGTACGTCATTTCCTTCTGGATAGAGGTGGTATTATGGTATGGAGCCCTGATACTTAACCTATGTTGCTGCTGCAAACTTATTACTTTGTGGCTGCTGGTGAATCCCGGGATTTAGGTCAGTTACGACTGGAGGATGGCATATTCGTGTCAGTAGTTACCCAGCTTGGGGTAACCCGGCCTTGTGTTGGCAGAGATCCGGTTAGTTTCTCGGTGCGTCTTTCCAGAAGCATACCCATTGACAATGGGAAGTTCCCTGTCCGGACTATTTGTTGGAAATTCAAAGAAGTAATATGAGCTTTGTATGGTTTTAGTTGTATAACCTGCCATGGAATGTGGCAGTAAGCTGCTATTGAACATGGTAGCTATAGTAGGCATACGATAATGGTCATATGTTGGCTAAGATTTATATTATACTTTCGAAATGTTTTCCTACACTTTGCACTTATAATAATAATATCAAAGAAAATTTGTGCATCAAGCATATTCGACTATCATAAGGGGAAATCTCCTCCGATTCTACGTTTGCATTGTGTGTGTGCAGGAGGCATTATGGTAGTCTCATTTTCTAGAAAGCATTGCGAATCAAATTTAAAATATTTTTTAATTTATTTTTTTAAGATAAACTGTTTGAAGTTCTCACACCAGTCCCATGACTGACCTGGAGTTTATTGTTTCCTTCCTAAACTCTGGGTGCCCGCCAATTTTAACACAGGCAGTCTAGAGTTAGGTTATCAGGTCATTCTGGAATTCAGGAGTCGTTGTGGAGATCAGGAGCAGGCTGAACGGCTTGGCGTATCAACTGGTATAGAGTATTTCTTTTCCGCTATTTGTTGTTGTACACTATGATAATGTAATGTAATGTGATGTGATGTAATGACCGATATGATTCTTTGTTTTTTTAAAGATATTCATTGATCTATTATATGTTGTTCCGCTGCGATTGTGAGATTCTGATATTGTTTCTGTTGCTTCTTCTTTCTTCTTCTATCTTCTACCTCTTCTTTAACCCTAACGGTATGGTTTTCCGGCCTTCGATTGCTCGACAGTTGATACAGTGGACGTATTAATGACGACTTTCGAAAGTCGAAGAATCGTTTCCTCACTGTTTTCAAAAAGTAGCATTTTGGACTAAAATCTGACTAATGATGCTATATTTAGATAACATATTTAAATATACAATCAAAAAATATGCTGGTTGTTACAGAATTCATTTTTATGAAAAAGGATGTGTAGAAAAGAATAAAATAGGAAGATGGATTAATTTTTGATTTTTTCTGGATGTGATATTGTTTTGCAAAAGCGAAGATTTGGATTAGTAACTAACTCTTCAAAAATAATCAATCATTTTGAATATCGAATTCCGAAGATATCAGAGTATGTCGACATATACGGGTCGGCTACATTGACATATATGCAGTAAATTGCGTATTTTGTTTTTTACACTATTTTTGTTTATGGTTCCATAGAAAAAAAAAACATTATTGAAAAAACCGAAGTCTCTAGGAAGACTTCAGTAATAAAACAGAGAGATACAAAATAATGATGAAAAATACAAGAAAATGACATGAATAAAAATAGGAAACATAAAGCTAGCTAAGTTTATCTAGAATAATGATGAAGAAAAAGAATTTCCGCCAAGATTTCTAATTATCTTACCAAAGTTGGTTTGAGAGCTAGTGATTTATTATTTTAAAAGTGTGATTCAGCTTCTTTTGATTATTTAGAAGCTCCTCTTGGTTTCTAAGAATCTCGTTGTTTGAATAGCGACACGGTTTGTCATAGCTTTCAAGAGATGTATCCATATCCTCCTCCTTTTCTTTCCATATCATTAGTTTCATCTTCTTAAAAATCTCTTCCTCTTCTTCTCTTGCAAAAGTTTCTTCTTTTTTGGTAAGAGACTCATAGGGTTCCAATTCAAGAGGAATTTGCATGAGAGAAAGGATTGTTTTGTCAAACAATTTATGAGGCAAAATATTTTTACCTCTTAGATCAAAATCATTGAAAATTCTAATAAGGTACACACCATGTAAAGTGTGTTTTCAGGTCTAGAAATTATATTTTGAATAAAGTCAATCAAAATCAACTGAGCCTTATTTATATCGTATTTTTCGAGCATTGAAAACTTTGTAAGTGGGGTTATTATAATTTCCCGTCCTTGGTGTGATACTTTGTTGTAAAATAAGACCCATTAGTCTTTCTTCTGGCTTAAGGTTTTTCCACTAAAATCATACTCTTCATCATTTGAAAACAAATCATGCTTAACTTCTCTATTTCCATAATAAATTTCAAAAGTGAAGAGGTCATTTTCACTATTTTGAATCAAGAATTTAGACAAGAATTTCACAACATGAAACAATAATAGTATCTTTGATACCACACCAAATTTGACCTTTTTTTCTTTGATAAAACTTTCTATTCAAATTATTATAAAACAATTTGACAAAATCGGGATAGAAATCAAAATAATTTTGTGAACAATAGGTAAAAGAAAAAAATTACCATTTTCTAAAGCAAGATCTTGTAAACCATAAAAATAAAATTAATTAAAACTGGCAATTCTTCCCGAAATGACTTTACATAAGTTGATACTCAATATATGTTTCAATGGACTCTTGAACATTAAAAAGTTGACTTTTTTTGGTAAGCCTAATGGCTTTGGATGAAGAGGGCAGGTTTGAAGAAGACTTTTTGAGTTTGTTTTGAAAGAAGGAGAGTGAAGGGTTTGTTTGAATTTTGAAATAAAGTGTATGTTGAAGATGATCTAAGAATGAGTGAATAAATAGAATTTGAATGAACATATGATAGATAAAAAGGTGTCTTTTCAAATTTCGAACATTAATGCAATAGGGAGAGAATTTCAAAAGTTCAAAATTTTGAAAAGTTTCTTCAGATTCTTTCTGATACGTCCTAGGTGTCATATGTCGACATATATGTAGAACTTTGAATGTTCAAAAATTTCATATAATAATATATTTATATTTTCTTATTATTATCATTATATATTATTCCTATATTAAATAAATTCTAAAAAGAAAAAAAATGGAAGGTAAAAAATATCGATGTTATTGTTTCCTTTGTTTAACTTGATTTGTTTTCCATCACCGTGAAACGCATGTTGAGATTTTCAATGTTAGGTTCGTTGTCACTTTATCTTGTATCTGAATCATCCAAGGTTGTGTTGAAAGCCCTTTTCCTCCTTCTAAATGAATCGGTGTTCGATGAATTCATTTCTTTGACGCAGACGGTCTCTTTGTAGATAGTTAGATTCACCATAGTCATAACACTCGAAAACATTTCCGTTTATGTAACTTTTTAATTTTTATGAAAAGTTGTTCATTATTCTGTATTTTAGAAACGTTTTTGAAATTTCGAGTCATATGATCTCCTCACCATCATCTGAATCATGATCGTCAGATTTTGCATTGAATACAATTAATTTCTTTTAGAACGCTGTAATACCCCTTCGAAATGGGAATAATGGTCCCACATCATGAAAAAACACTATGAAGTGGGTGCTTATATACCAAAGCCTTCACCTTATAATAACGTCGAGGCCTATTGAGGAGTAAAACCCCACACCTTGGCTTGGCACATGAGGCGGAGTTAACGAGATAATATCTGCGTTAGGTGAGGTGTGGGCTGTTACAATGGTATCAGAGCCATACCTAGCTGAAATTGTGGACTGTACGTATTACAACAACGACGCCTGGGTTTTGCTGGGTTCATGAGCCAACGAGGTCATTGGGCTCTAAAGGAGGGGAGATTGTAATACCCCTTCAAAATGGGAATAATAGTCCCACATCATGGGAAAATGGTGTGAAGTGGGTGCTTAAATACCAAAGCCTTCACCTTATAATAACGTCGAGGCATTTTGAGGAACAAAACCCCACACCTTGGCTTGAGAAATTTTTACCTAATGATGCATATTTGAAATCAAGATTACATGTCGAAAGTAGACTTATTTTCTTTTATTTTAAGAAGTTAAAATTAGTTGGTTAGCATGAAAATCCTAGTTTGTTTGGCTTTACTAGTGCCCACAAACGTGACTTGCAATGTTCTCCAAATTTCATTGACATACTAAAAAATAGAAACTCGATTATACTCATTTTTGTTTAAGGAGAAAAAAATAAAATATTCATGCCCTTTGAATTATTGACTGCTTGTGTCTTTTGATGCGCAGTCCATTGTGAATACTTAGTTTAGGGTTTAATGTATTCACTTTGTGTAATATTCTAAATATCTAACCCGTTGGATTGTAAATAAATTTTCAATCTACGTGACCAACGAGGATAATTACTACTATTAAATAATATAGGTTTACCGGCTAATTTTTCTTTTACAAAAGTGATATAAAGTGTAATATCGGTGTTACTTGCCAATTATAATTTTCAAAAATCAAATAACGAGTTTGTGGAAACTAAAGTCGTGATTCCAAATGCGGGATACGGTGTAGTATTATTTATAATAGTATGAACGGATCTTAAAGCCACTTCAACATTAGAAGGGGTGAATATTGTTTTATAACTTATATAGGACTTTTCTAGATAGTACGAATATTTAGATCAAAATACATTTAATCGATAAAGATATATATTAAAACGAAGTCACAAATATATGTAAATGCAATAAAAATAAAGTAAAAGTAAGAATATGTCTGTTTACAAAGTCATATAGCCAAAACTCACAACTGTTCAAAATTTAAAAAATAACTTTTTAATGATACATATATTGACATACTAAGAAATGTATGTCGAGATACCCTTGTATTTTGTGAAAAACGATAACATTTTTAAAGTATTACAAAATTCTAATATTTTGTAAAATCATTTTAAAAATAGTTTTTCGAATACTTTTTAACATATAAAACTTTTATAAATTATTTATAGGAATATATTTTGAAAAATGAATTAATATTTTGGTGAAAGCGTATTCAAAGAAAAGAAAATTGCTATTCAAGGAATTTAAAAAATTTACCTGATATTCGTTAACAATTATCTATAGTCTTGAACTCTTTATGTCTTTGTCTTTAAACTCATGAGTCTTAAGTTATCTTGATTATCTTTGAATCATGATCTCTAGTCTTTTTGTTGACCAGTCTTCAAACTCGATTATCTTGTACCAGTATAAACCTATGTAATATCTTTCATAATATTATATATAAACCGGGAAATTATTAGTACCTATATTTATATGGCTATTGTCATCAAAATCAATCTATGTGGTATTAATATATATATATATATATATATATATATATTCATTTTATAATCAGCTATTGGTAACACTTCTTGCAAAAGGACAAATGAAAAGGATTGTGTACGAAATAAAACACTGGATAACAATAAATGCAAATGGGGAAAAAAGAAAGAATTAAGAGATCTAGGACTGAAGAGATTGGTGCTGAAGAATGGGAATTTCTTATAGAAAAAATGAACAAAAAGTAGAATTGTTTGAAAATGTATTTTTATCCCTTCACTAGAGATTCTGAAATGTTCATGGTCTTGAACTACATCATATCCTGGACCCTTTTAAGCATGGTGATGTGTTTTTAAATTATATCAAAATCTTCAAATCCAAATAATAGCCAAAGGGAATGCATATATCATCTCATATTTCTTATCCAAAAAGGATGCCTCCATCATTACTATCGTCATTTACACCTCTTCCTTGGTCAGATAGCTGACTGGTTGATTCTAAACGGAAGTTGCTTCTTGGCTACTTCTATGTGTCGATTGCTCTCCTTCGAATAATCTTTTCAGGTCCATTCATTCTAGTTAATATAAATTGAGTTTTCAATGAAAGCATCAAAAGTTCTTATTTTGAAAAAGATCATGAAAGAGACATTGAAGTAGGATCGTATGGTATAGAAATGTGTAGATAGCAGAGTATCAACAATAAATAAAAGTGACACCGGAGATTTATACTGGTTCGGACCATTGTCCTACATCCAGTCCCTAAGCTTGTCTTAAGAATTTCACTAGCACAAACAACCCTCACTTTACCCGGAGGAAAGGTTTACAACTACTCGAACAGCCGAACGGGATTTCTTGCCTCGACTGCTGAAGAGGACTTTCACAATACAAAAGAGTTCATTGACTACTTGTGTTCTTAATAACACGGATATGTCAAATCAATGTACACCCATCCTATAATCTTTCCTTGATGATAATAGTGTAGTTCGTGAAAAAGTATGGATATTTGAGAAGATTTGTTATCTTTGAAATATGAAAATAGAGAGCTTTTGTGAATATGAATGCTATAGATAAGATAGACAGAATTAGAGTAAGATTCAAAGAAAAACATATTTGATTAAGCCTCTTTTTATAGTATACAAATAGTTGCAATTATTCACGAAGACATTCGATGATTAGAAGTGAATCAAGAGTCGTGTCTCTTTGCTGAATAGTTGCATCTATTCATTTTTAGATGTACGAAATAAAATTTCAGAAGTCTGTTTATAGTTAAATATATATAAAACAAGAAAATAGGAAAATTCGGCCTATATTCGGATGTCGGAATATTTCAGAACAGACGTATGAATATTTTGCTGAGTAAATTTTTGTTTCAGCAGACAGACGTCTGAATTAAAAATTTCAGACGTCTGTTTGCTGTGCCTTGTGCATGTTTTACAATTGGCATGTGTGTGTGTCACCAAGGAAGATTCTACAAATACTAATACACATAGACTCTTTAACTAAGCCATTGAAATGCATGTGTGTCTGTCACCAAGGAAGATTTTAACAAATAGTAATACACATATACTCTTTAACTAAGCCCTTGAAATTTTCCTATTGTAGAGTTTCCTCCTGCAAAACAAGGTTAATCGATACTAATATATATAGTTGTCAAAATCAAAACGCTATAAAGCAAGATTCAACATTCTCCCCCTTTTTGATAATGACAACTATATATGTGACTTCCCCTGTCGATATGCACATATTTTCTCCCCCATTGTCACTGATAAAAAGGAGATAAATAAGTGAACTTAAATATGCACAATAATATTTATAATATACAATAATATACACAATATTTTCATACATACGAGTTCACTACCAAAGCAGACACTTAGTAGAGTTTTGTGCCAAATAAAGCAGAGTACCAAAAAATATTACAAACCATAGTAGAGTTTTAGTTGCAAAAATTATTATGAAGATCATACCGAGATTACCCACTTTCCATGACCGTTAAGCAAGGGTCAATAATTACATCACCTCCTTTAGATCCACCATGTCTAGAGCTTGATTCTGGGGCTTCTTCATCGTTAGAACTCGAAGGACATTGGAATGGAGCCGGATCATAAGCTTGAGAAGATTGAGGTCCGATGCATGAAATTTTGTCCCAAATTTTGTTAAGAAAGTTTCTTAAAGAATCAAACTTTTTATTGGGTCTTATGCTCAAAACGCTTCAAATCTTTGTGAATTTTTGATTGATTGCGAGAGAGTACAGCCAATGCTTGCTTAGGGGAAGATCGGGAGAAACAATTTTAATATCTTCTTTCTCTTCTTCTTCTTGAAGAAAATGACGCCGACGAGAAGATGATTCCGCTATTGGAGTTTCTGGCTATGATGCGATATGTTCTTGCCAAGCTTGGAAAGACATATGTTCTAATGTTGATGGGTTCGGGTCAATATCCATAAGCTTCAATGTTTTTGGTCCAATCTCTTTGACCCTTAAGGTAGAAGTATCGGGTATATCAATTTGACACTCAAGAAGAATGCGTGTAATGTAAGCACCATAATGAATTGTCTTATACTTCCACTTATATGTAATATCCGCCCATTCGTCAAGTATGATCTTAGCCTAATTGACTTGCTTATTAGAATAAATAGCATATAAAGCTTGAAAATCCCGTTTATATACATTTTCATAACTTCCTTACCTTGGTTGAATTGTTCAGACTAAGATGCGATTTAGGAGACATGCTTGTGGACGTAGATGTGTGGAGGAAAGATTTTTCAAGTTAACTAAATTGTCGGAAAAAAACTTACGAGAAACTTCATTACGTTCTTCCATGTTAACTTCTATAGTGTCAATATCTTGACCTTGCCATGGACAACACAAAATTTACCATAGACGTTGAATCAGAAGAAAAATACGCTTACCGCAAAATATATACCATACGCAATCAGTTGTATTCCTTGGTGTATGATGATCCAAGTTCAAATTAGCCAAGAAAAGTTCGGCGAGAAAAGGGTAAATTTTGACATTGTTCATATTAAAATCTACTAAAGATTCGAAATTGAAGTTCCTAGCATATTGTTGAAGACGATATTTGTGAAAAGCCTCAAATTTTATAAAAGCCCCTTCAAAGAATTTCGAATTTTCAATAGCTTTATACCTTTCCTTTGCAATGTCATTCTATAGCCATCTTTGGATTTGATCTTCGGATGGAAGCTCGGATTCTTGTTGTCTTGAACGTTTTGGTCTATTTAACATTGATTTTTGTTGGATGGAAGTGTTGATTTTTGAATTTAAAAGAAAAAATGGAGGTTAGGTTTTTGTGTGGTAAAAATGGGAAAGTAAAAAATGAGTGGAGAAGATGAATTGTTGGGTAAAGAGAGGACGTGGCTTTTATTAATAAAAATAACTTAGCAGAATTCAGACGTCTGAAAATTTCAAAACAAACGTTTTTTTTGGTAAACTTTGAACCCGAGGGAAATTAATTCATTTTTACCCTTTTTCAGATGTCTGTTTTTGGAAACCAGACATCTGAATTATCTTTAGAATTTTGTTGGCTTCAGCGTTCAGTCGTTTGTTTTAGTGAAACAGACGTCTGTTTCCTAAAATTTTACAATGCTTTGATTTTAGCAAATTTTATTAAAATAAATGGATATATATATTTATTAATACATATATATAAAAAATAAGTAGTATTACAAATAGTACAACATTAATTCTTTTGTGACCGTGTCTTCTTTGGTGTTAATTCTCTGCATCACTCATCGGCTATATAGTTCTTGTCCCATGAATTTGGGCTATATTGAGGTCTTTGTGGCGAGACCCAAGGATTTATTGGATCATTTGGTGTCCGATACGAGGAAGATGGACCAAATGGATTAACTTGTCGATTTAATGGTTCACTCACATCCTTTTTCTTTGAGCTACAAAATTTCAAACCAATTTGTTCAAGAAAGCTAAAGCGTTTATACTTTCTGTTCAATATATAATTCACGTTGAAGGCCTATTTGCTGCTGTTGATAATGATGAATTTCATCGATCTTTTTATTCGTATCTCGAGAGATAAATAGCGCACATTTGGCCTTCTTGGAATCTGGTGTATACCCGGTTCGATAATTTTCCCATTTATAAACAGGCTTGTGTTTTTGTGTTGGCATCAGAAGATGAGGTGATGCAGTTGAGCTATTAGTTGAGAAAGTTACGATGATGGGTAAGTTTGATTTGTTGGAGGACATTTTTCTATAGAGTTTGAACTTTTTGTTTTGAAAAAGAATATGTTGTAATTTGTTTTAGTTTTTAACAATGTATATATAGGCTTAGAGTTATAAGGAAAGTGTGGTGTAGAATCAATAGGAGTTTAGAGACAGAAATTGAATTACCAGTTAATAATTGATTTTTAAATGAATGGTCTTAGAAGGATGTTTTAGATTATGTAATATTATGTAGCTAATTCAAGTGTATAGCTTAAATGGTTAAGTTATCAAACTTATAGTCAAGTGACCTAAGTTCAACTCTGACCTTTGTTGTGATGATAATTTTGATTTTAAAATTTTGTAATTTATTTTTATATTCTTCATTAAAAATTTAAATATCTTTTACTGACATTAAACCTAATTCTTGACATAGTTTAACAAATGAATTTTCTAAAAGTGGTTTGGTAAATATATCAGCTATTTGATTTTCAGTTGAAATATGTTCTAGGTTGATAATTTCTTTTTCGATATTGTCTCGTAGGAAATGATGATGAATATCAATATGTTTTGTATGTGAGTGATTTACAGGATTTTTTGACTGATTTATTGCACTTGTATTGTCGCAGTAAATTATTGATTTTGATAAATTTATTCCAAAATCTTTGATTGTCTGTTGCATATAAATAACCGGTGCACAAACTAAAGCTACAGATATATATTTTGCTTCACACGTTGAGAGTGATACACAATTCTCTTTCTTACTAAACCATGAAACAAGTGATTTTCCAATGAAATGGAACGTACCACTTATACTTTTTCTATCTATCCGAGATCCACCAAAATCAGCATCATTGAAATATACTAATTCAAATGGACATTCTTTTTGATAGAAAAGGCCAAAGTCCTTAGTATTATTAAGGTATCGCAGAATCCGTTTCACTGCTCTTAAAGGCGATTCTTTAGGATCTGCTTGGAATCTAGCGCATAAACATACATTCATCATAATGTCTAGTCTACTCGCAGTAAAATAAAGTAGCGACCCTATCATACTTTTGTATAATTTTTGGTCAACATTTTTACCATTTTCATTTCGATCAAGATGAGTTGTAGTACTAATAGGGGTAGGTTTTCCAGAAGTGTTTTCCATTCCAAATCGTTTAACTAAATTATTACTATTTTTCTCGAATTAAAAAAATACCATTGGACAATTGTTTAATTTGAAGTCCGATAAAATATGATAGTTCTCCCATATGTGATATTTCGAATTCTTTAGTCATTATATTTGAAAATTCTTTACATAATTTTTCATTAGTTGAACCAAATATAATGTCATCTACATATATTTGTGTAATTAAAATATCTTTATTTTTAATAAACAAAGCGTGATCAGCTTTTTCGACTCAAAATCCTGAGTTAATTAAATAATTTTTAAGTCTGTCATACCAAGCACAAGGTGCTTGTTTTTGACCATATAAGGCTTTCTTTAGTTTATATACATAATCTGGATATTTTTCATGAATAAATAATGGTGGTTGTTCAACATATACATTTTCCTTAATAAATCCATTAAGAAAGCACTTTAAACATCCATTTGATAAAGTTTAAAATTATGAAAACAAGCGTAAGCTATTAGAATACGTATTGCTTCTAATCTTGCAACAAGTGCAAACGTTTCTTTGTAATCGATTTCTTCTTCTTGATTATAGCCTTGTGCTACTAATCTTACTTTATTTCAAGTAGTATTTCCTAATTTGTCTGCTTTATTTTTATACACCCATTTAGTTCCAATAACTGATTGGTCATCAGGACGAGGAACTAACTCCCAAACATTATTTCGTTCGAACTGATTTAACTCTTCTTGCATGGCAATAATCCAGTATTGATCTATTGAAGCTTCTTTTGGATTTTTATGCTCAAAAGTTGAAAGAAAAGCATCATGACCCATTTGGTTTTGTTGACTTCTTCTTTGAACTTGCGAATCAATCTCTCCAATTATATTTTGGTAGGATGATCTCATAGAATTCTAGGAGGAGATCTAATTTGATTGTTATTGTTTTGATTAATATTTTTAGTATTTTCAAAACTTATATTTTCAGTGTTAGATATAATTTCTTCATCATCTTTAATGATTGTATTTTTATTAAAGTTTTCATCAAAAGATACATGTAAAGTTTCTTCTATTACATTTGTTCGTTTATTGAAAACACGATATGCCTTACTTCGTTCTGAGTAACCTACGAAAATTCCATGATATGCTTTTGGATCAAATTTTCCAAGCTGGTCTTTTGTGTTAAGAATAAAACATTTTGACCCAAAGATTTTAAAGTACGAAATATTAGGTTTTCTTCCATTACAATGTTCATATGATGTGTTTTTAGTTAAAGGTCGTATGGAAATACGATTGAATACATAACACGCAGTTGCTACAGCTTCTGCCCAAAAATGCTTTAGTAATGTACTTCCATTTAATAACGTTCTTGCACAATCTTGTAGAGTTCTATTTTTCCTATCTACAACTCCATTTTGTTGTGGAGTTCTAGGAAATGAAAAATTATGATTGATTCCTTTCTTTTTACAAATAATTCAAATGATTCATTTCCGAATTCGCCTCCATAATCACTCCTTATATTTTTGACTTTTAAATTGTTGATATTTTGAATTCTTTTAACAATTTTTTTGAAATAATCAAACGTATCACTTTTTTTTTCATAAATATCGTCCATGTATATCTTGAGAAGTCATCAACTATTACAAAAACATATCGATTATGATTAATGGATTGAACCTGTGTTGGTTCGAATAAATCCATATGTAATAATTCTAATGGTTGTAATGTTGAAATGACTTTCTTACACTTAAAAGATGATTTAGTTAATTTTCCTAATTGACAATCATCGCAAAGATTATTTATTTTAAAATTTATTTTTGGTAAGCCTTTCACTAATTCATTTTTTGGAAGTTTTCGAATAGATTTAAAATTTATATGACAAAACCTTTTGTGCCATAGCCAAGGATCATTATTTTGACCGTTAAAGACATATCTTTATTATTATTAATTTTCATGTTTAAAACATAAATATTTCTGTCTCTTTTTCCTTCAAAGATAAGATTTCTATTTACAACATTTACTTTCAGAAAAAGTAATTTTAAAACCTTTGTCACATAGTTGACTTATGCTTAATAAATTATGTTTTAAGTTTTTAACCAAATAGGCAATATTAATGAGGGGTAGATTTGATATACTGTAGTTGCACACATCTCCTTTGCCAATGATGAAACCTTTTGAGTTATCTCCAAAGGTAACAGAGCCACCATCAAAGTATAAAATATTTGTGAGCATTTCTTTGTCTCCGGTCATGCGTTATGAGCAACCACTATCTAGAATCCATTTTCTTTTCTTAAGTGGGACCTATAAAAAATATTAATAAATATATTGGTACACACCTTTTAATAGGGTCCTAAGAGTCAAATCTTAGGAAACCAAACCCAAGTGGGTTCAGTATCCCTTTTATAAAGATAATTACTACTTTTGTGAACTGTTTCTATAAAAGATTTTATATATTTGTTCTGAATTAAATTATTGTTTATTTTGGGGACCCATATTTTGATTTCCTTTTTCTTTTTAGTGAATCTTGGTTTGTTATTTTTCAATACTATATTATTTTTTGAATTATCTTCCTTCTTAAAATTAGTATTTTTCTTTCAAGAAATTTTAGATTCCATTTTAAAACCTAATCCATTTTTATTTGAAGAGGATTGAGAATTTTCGATAATTCTAGATAAATTTTCTCTTCCCTATTAAAATTAGAAACATTTTTAGTAATATTATCTAATTTAATTTGAAGACTAGTGTGACGACCCGGAATTTTGAGCAATATCAATTTAATAATCTTTGATAATAATTAAATTGATTTGATCATTTTATATTATAAATTGATAAGTTAAAATTCTTTTAAAGGTTAATAATAATAATTTGTCAATATCTATCAACATTTTTCTTAAACAATTTAAATAGGGAAGATTTATTCTTTTGAAAGTTTATAATAAATTGATTTGGGAATATTTATTTTGGCAATGTTTAATGTAATAAAAACTTTATATTCAAATTGTAATATATATGAATGTATATATTGTGATTTGAGATTTGTTTTAAAATTTAAAATGATAATTATCAAATCTAATGATAAAATGTTTTCTATTCGAAATGTGTATATATATATATATATATATATTTGTATATATATTTGAAATAGGAATTATATTGATTTGAATTTAATAAATATTTGCAAACTTTAATGAGCATATGATTTGTAATTTGAAAAGTTAATTTGATTTAATGCTTTTAAAAATGATATTTGAAATCTAAATTTTTAATAACAATAACAACTTCTTATTTATTATAAACATATACTTTAAGTTTTTGTTTAAATAAGATTTAAATTAAAGATTCAATTGTTTTCAATATTCTTCCATTTCAATTTTTAACATAAGATAAATTGTTTTAAAAATATTTATATAAAGAGATAAACTAAGTTTTTCAATTTATAAACAAGTGATAAAATTAAATTGATTAGAATATAATTTATTTAAAAATGCCTATATGAATTTGCTTTTAGGATAATGAAAATCTAAAGTTTATTTTTATATGATAAAAACATTCTATAATATTACATAAATACATTGTATATAGCTTAAATAGTTTATTTAAAAGAAAATAACATTTTTAAACATTTATAAACATAAGAAAATAACATTTAAAAATATTAATTAGATATTAAAACACTTGTAAACATTTAGTATACATGCTAAGACACTTGTAAACTTAAGAGTATATGTGTAAGTTAACTAAGAACTTGAAGTGACAAATGTAATTCTCTTGTAAACTTAATTTAAAATTTAATTGTAAAAGCAAAATAAGTTTTCTTTCAGTTAAGATTTCTTTCTTCTCCTCAACAGAATTTCGATGCTAAACAAATGATCAAAATGAATACAAATCTGAAACCTGTAAAATCAAAACAAAGATGAGAAAGAGGAAAAAAAGACTGTAAAATCTGAAAGAAAGAAAAGAAGCAAAATATGCAACAAAGAAGAAGTCTGGAAATTTAACATCAGAGGCAAGATTTCAAAGACAATCAACATCAGGATGTAAATCATCAACATGCAATTCAGGTTCATCAAACAAACAATTCAGATTCAACAGCAACAGGATTATATTCAACATGCAAATAAAATTAAAGAACCTAGAATGCAGTTTCTGTTCTCTGCAATAATAAGGTGAGTAAACGAATTTTTTAAAAGTAGTTTAAAACTTGATTTCAACTGGGTATTGTGATAGATATCATGATGATTTTTGGAATATCTTAAATTAGATTGAATGCATGTTGAATTAAATTTATGTGAATGCCTGTATTGTTCATATGGTCTCTGTGTATATTACAGTCACCAAATTTTAGATGATAAAATCAAAAACCCAGTATTGGTTTTGAATTGGACTTTGATGTGCATAGCGAAGTTGTTCGAAATCAAGTAATCTATCAGTTAGAAATAGGTATGAAATTTTAAATTGAATAATCAGCTCATATCTTTCATATTTACAGTAAAACATTGATTTGGAACAAAAATTTTTGTGTTCAAATTTAAGTTTCGATTTTATAATCGAATTTCAAATAAGTAATCAAGATTTTAGAAGCCGGAACCATGAATTTTAGAGCAGTAATTGGTGAGAATTTGAATTTTTATTGTTTTGAGCATTTCTTCCAAATTGGGACAAACGACGGCAAAGATGTCGTCGTGGTTGTGCAGGGAGGTCGAGGGGATGTGGGAAACCATCTGAAAAGTAGAATTAGAATTTATTAATGATTGTAATGGCCGTAGTACGATCGAATAGGGTTTTTGTACCTGTTTTGGGTCGAAAGGGTACTAATGGTTTCACAATGCATAGAGGCGTTCAGAAGCGATCGCGAATTGTTCAGGGAATGCAGGGGATCGAGGCGGAGTTATAGTGACGATGGAGAGAGGACTGGAGCCAAGATTCGTCGGCGATGTGGATTTTTCCGATGATGTTTGTTGCAGGTTTAATGGGTTCGAAAGTCAAATTTTCGATTCTCGATCAAAAAGGGTTTCTGGGTTTTGAGTGATGATGTCGTGGTCGTGTGCGACATAACGAAGGCCGGAGAGTGGTTCATCGTTGGCCAGGTTGGTTGTGCACGTGGATGTGCAGGGTTGTGTATCAGGAGGTTTGGGTTTTGGGAGAAGAAAGGTTGGGCTCGAAGATGGCATCGGGTGATTGAGGCGTTGACTGGAAGAACGCATAGGGTAGGGAAGACTCGGGATTAACGTGGGTTTTGCTCGGGGTTTTTGTTGATTTACTCGGAGATGTCGTGTGAGTATCTGCAGATGTTTCGTGTTGGTTGAGTCGTATTGATTGTTCAGGTTTTTTTTAAAATTTGTACAGTGTTGTTTTTTTAAAGTTTTGAACCAAAAGAAGATTATATTTTGATTGTGATAAAAGATAAACAAGTTTAATTTGTAAAACTAAAATTTGTTTAAAGGTTAAGTTCTTATATTTTGAAATATAAAAGTTAAAATATAAACATGTGAAATTTAATAATAGGTTTGTATTAAATTTTATTTAATAATTTGGTAAGTTCAAAGTTATATTTGAATGATTAAAAATATTTTAATTATAACTGATTTCAAATATAATTTATTTTAAATAAGTTTAAAGATTAAGAATTTGATAATCAATTATAATAAAGATTTAACTTATGTAAATTAGACTTTTGATTTTTTTTTAAAGATAAGCAATTATGAGAATAATTGTGATAGTTCAATAATTATTTATAATTCAGTGTTATTGATTAATATAAATGATTTAATTAAGATGATGTTTTCTTAATTAGGAATTTTTATAATATATGAATTTAAGAATCATTAATTTAAACTTAAATGATTAAGTTAAATAATTTATTAAATAATTAATTAGTGATTAATTACGATGAGCATTCTAAGTGATATGTCCTATAAAGGTAATCGCAGCCTCAAGCCTCATCAACCGGGAATGGCTAAAACAAGGGAGGTGCACCAAGGCTTCGTGGGTAGCCCCCACTGGACAGTGAGATTCATCCCTGTCTAGAAGTCCCTTTATATTCGGCTGTGTGGGGCAGTTGATTGCAACAACTGCCGGGGTGGTCTTATTCGGGACCGTTCAGTAAGGAAGGGTCCCGGCCTTGTGTTGCAGGGGATGAAGGGAGTAATCCTCGGTACGGTGATCTAGGCCACGTACTGTGACGGGCGGTACCCCAGTAGCCCTGCCAATGATGGAAACCCATTTTCCCTACGAGACCCTACGGTTTTGTTTTGTATTACCCACTTTTGAGGCTAGTAGCTGGAATTTAATCATGTAACAATTTCGGCTATTTCATATTTACTTGAAAACCCTAGACACTATTATAATATCACTGGATTTCCTATCAAATGTTTGGTTAGCGTAAGGTAAAAACTTTTCCATGTTTATGTGTGGGAAGTCTTACGTGATACCTTTCTTTCCAAAGGTTTTTCTAAAATTAAGCAATCTTAAACCGTTTACTCACACCAGACCCCTGTCTGACCCGAGTGTTTATTTTCTGTTTTATTAAACTCTTGGGTACTCATATTTTGTATGAGTAGTCAAGTGATTCAGGTTATCTCTTGACGATTTATGGAGGAGCTTTGGAGCAGGAGGCTTCAGCGTGTAGATATAGTTAGAGTTTCCGCTGTGTGTTATTCTGTGGATGTTCTTGTATTGTATGAGACCGAAATGTTATAACTGTCTAAATTGAGATGCATAGTTGTGTACACTAATGTAAATGATACTATGTATATGTTATATATTATATTTCATTCGTTCCGCTATGAGATTCTGATGTGTTGTTCTTCTTTCTTTTCTTTCTTTTCTTCTTTTATCCCTTTCTTTCTTAATTAGCGATGCGACTTCCTGGTGGGTGGAAGCCGGATCGTTAGAGTTGGTATCAAAGCCCTAGGTTGAGCGAATACCTAGGCTCTGGAGTGGTATCTATCTTGAGAAAGCGTACTTGTAATTTTTATATATATATATAGATATATTTATAAATCTACCTAATCTGTTGGGTTATCTGTTCGGATCTTCCAATATATGTTATAAAGGTAGGTAAGGTAGAAGTGTGTGGAACACGACTACCACTAATGGAAGAGGCTCATATGTTGTGGTTGGAGGTGAGTCTATCGAGATTGTAGACCTATTACCATCTCGAATAAGAATTATAGATTGGTGAAAGGATTTCTTTGAGCCCAGAGGAAGTCTTTTTCAAGAATTGGAGTATATTCTTGAAGTGTGAGGTTGATTTGCTCTCAAGTGAGCAGGATTTCCAAGAGTTGAATCTGTCGGCTGAGTAGAAGAAGGCGATGGTATCTTGGTGACTTCAAGAAGGAATAGTTGTGTGATGAGAGGCAGTATCCATAGATGGTTCTGAAGATGTTCTTTTAGAGCCAGATTTAGATGGTGTTGGAAGAACATTGATGCCTATTGCAGTAAAGATTCAGATGTTTAGAGATTTTCTGGATCTCAAGTAAGAGTGTCTTATCTCTATTGAGTTTGAGACTAAGGTCGATGAGTTACCTCATTTCAGGCATGGTCTCATTGTTTTTCCTTAAGAAGAACAAGTGGTTGGTGTTTGATTTGGAGCTAAGTTTCTTGAGAAGATGTCTACCCGTCTCAAGAATGTTTTAGTGGAATTGGGTGATAGTTTTGAGTTTCAAGAAGCTTTTCGTGAAGGAAGATCTTTTAGCTTAGCTGTATCATTGAAGTGAAGTTTGGAAGCAGCAGCATGGGTCCGTTTCTTGGATGATTTATATATCTTTGGGATTCTACTATCGACAGACTAGGCGGATAGCGAAGGCTTATCCATTTTTTTGGGAAGCTCAGCAGAGCAGGATATTTGTTGGAAGTGATTTATCAGTTTTCTAGTAGGTGAGCCAGTTTGGAAAGATTGATCTCGATTAAGAAAGCTATTCTGGTTGGTGAAGAGGGAACAGTTCTTTGGAATCTGAAACTGAGTGGGATCGCAAAAGTGACTTGCGATTAGTTTGGAAATCTTGTAGTACTCTTTGATTTGAGATTGAGGCATATCAAGTAGAGGTGAAAGCTAAGGAAGTTACGAAATGGTCGGAGGTTCTCCAGATGTTTTTGAGGAATCAGAAGTCTACCCGCATCGGAGATTGAGTTTTCTTATCGACTTGGATTTTCAGGAGCAATATTGATGGTTCAACCATGTATAAAGATGACTCCTAGAGCAAGAAGAGTTTGGTGAAGCAGCCCAAGATTCTTGGAGAAGGATTGACCATCTAGTTTCCTAGTTGAGATTCTGTTGGGTGTTTTGGCCAAGTGTAAGGGTCACTTAAATTTTATGGATTGGATAAACTGGGTATGGAGAAGTTTGTGCTAGAGTGCTTCGATAGCATTCTCATCTACTCTAGATCAGAGTTGTGCAGCGGAAGCAAGATAGCAGTTATTCTAGTGTGGAAGCAACCGGGAGTTGCAGTAGTGGATTTCTACTGGAAATTTAAGTATAAAGTAATTTTCTAGATTTGGATGGTGAGTTGTCAAGTGCAACTGTTTGGCTATTCCAGATAGGAGATGTAGGTTTGAAGTCCACTAATGCTTGTGGAGTAGAATTATGTTTTGGATTTCGGCAAATTTTTGGAGAGTCATTTTGTTGAGTAGGATCAGGTGATTGGTTTGATTTTTGTCCAGATTGTTCATGAAGCAATCAGCAAGGGCTAAGCTGATCAGAAAGATGGAAGTGACTCAGGAGCATCGGAAGAGTTATGCGGTTAAAAATTGAGGAGATTTGGATATTGCTTTAGTTTTATCCGATTAAAGGAGTTATAAGACTGGGTAAAAACTGGAGAGCTAGTTCCGAAAGAGTTGAGATTTTTCCTGTGTTCTCTGGAGATTAGATTTTGAACTACATGATTGAATTGCCAGGTCGGATAACTGGAATTTATTGTATTTCACATATCTCTGAGGAATATGGTATGATTCTTCGAGTGATAAAATCAGAAGTTAAGAAGGATTTGGTAGTTGAGTTGGTTTTGAGTTTAGTCTGATATCTTGTTCAGATTTGTAAGATCAGATGAGGGAGTTCTTGGTTATAGTAGTATAATTAATTAAGACTGTAGAGCGAGTATTCCAGTATAGGTACCTGGAAAACTCTTGGTAATATTACGAGGTTCTATTCAGAATTTTGTTTGGATAGATAAAATTGTTTGTTTGCATTGGTTGCTTTGGTTGCTATGATTGATAGTGTTTGATTTCTGATTGAAAAATTAAATTCTTTAGCTGGGATATTAAATTATCTTTTCTTTTAAATTTCGAGGACGAAATTCTTTTAAGAGGGGAGGAATGTGACGACCCGGAATTTTGAGCAATATCAATTTAATAATCTTTGATAATAATTAAATTGATTTGATCATTTTATATTATAAATTGATAAGTTAAAATTCTTTTAAAGGTTAATAATAATAATTTGTCAATATCTATCAACATTTTTCTTAAACAATTTAAATAGGGAAGATTTATTCTTTTGAAAGTTTATAATAAATTGATTTGGGAATATTTATTTTGGCAAATAAGAAGTTTAATGTAATAAAAACTTTATATTCAAATTGTAATATATATGAATGTATATATTGTGATTTGAGATTTGTTTTAAAATTTAAAATGATAATTATCAAATCTAATGATAAAATGTTTTCTATTTGAAATGTGTATATATATATTTATATATACATATTTGAAGTAGGAATTATATTGATTTTAATTTAATAAATATTTGCAAACTTTAATGAGCATATGATTTGTAATTTGAAAAGTTAATTTGATTTAATGCTTTTAAAAATGATATTTGAAATATAACAACTTCTTATTTATTATAAACATATACTTTAAGTTTTTGTTTAAATAAGATTTAAATTAAAGATTCAATTATTTTCAATATTCTTCCATCTCAATTTTTAACATAAGATAAATTGTTTTAAAAATATTTATATAAAGAGATAAACTAAGTTTTTCAATTTATAAACAAGTGATAGAATTAAATTGATTAAAATATAATTTATTTAAAAATGCCTATATGAATTTTCTTTTAAGATAATGAAAATGTAAAGTTTATTTTTATATGATAAAAACATTTTATAATATTACATAAATACATTGTACATAGCTTAAATAGTTTATTTAAAAGAAAATAACATTTTTAAACATTTTTAAACATAAGAAAATAACATTTAAAAATATTAATTAGATATTAAAACACTTGTAAACATTTAGTATACATGCTAAGACACTTGTAAGCTTAAGAGTATATGTGTAAGTTAACTAAGAACTTGAAGTGACAAATGTAATTCTCTTGTAAACTTAATTTAAAATTTAATTGTAAAAGCAAAATAAGTTTTCTTTTAGCTAAGATTTCTTTCTTCTCCTCAACAGAATTTCGATGCCAAACAAATGATCAAAATGAATACAAAATGAAACCTGTAAAATCAAAACAAAGATGAGAAAGAGAGAAAAAAAAGACTGTAAAATCTGAAAGAAAGAAAAGAAGAAAAATATGCAACAAAGAAGAAGTCTGGAAATTTAACATCAGAGGCAAGATTTCAAAGACAATCAACATCAGGATGTAAATCATCAACATGCAATTCAGGTTCATCAAACAAACAGTTCAGATTCAAGAGCAACAGGATTGTATTCAACATGCAAATAAAATTAAAGAACCTGGAATGCAGTTTCTGTTCTCTGCAATAATAAGGTGAGTAAACGACTTTTTTAAAAGCAATTTAAAACTTGATTTCAACTTGGTATTGTGATAGATATCATGATGATTTTTGGAATATCTTAAATTAGATTGAATGCATGTTGAATTAAATTTATGTGAATGCTTGTATTGTTCATATGGTCTCTGTGTATATTACAGTCACCAAATTTTAGTCACCAAATTTTAGCTGATAAAATCAATAACCCAGTATTGGTTTTGAATTGGACTTTGATGTGTATAGGGAAGTTGCTCGAAATCAAGTAATGTATCAGTTAGAAATAGTTATGAAATTTTAAATTGAGTAATCAGCTCATATCTTTCATATTTACAGTAAAACATTGATTTGGAACAAAAAAATTGTGTTCAAATTTAAGTTTCGATTTTATAATCGAATTTCAAATAAGTAATCAAGATTTTAGAAGTTGGAACCATGAATTTTAGAACAGTAATTGGTGAGAATTTGAATTTTTATTGTTTTGAGCATTTCTTCCAAATTGGGACAAACGACGGCAAAGATGTCGTCGTGGTTGTGCAGGGAGGTCGAGGGGACGTGGGAAACCATCAAAAAATAGAATTGGAATTTAATAATAATTGTAATGGCCGTAGTACGATCAAATAGGGTTTTTGTACCTATTTTGGGTCGAGAGGGTACTGATGGTTTCGCAATGCATAGAGGCGATCAGAAGCGATCGCGAGTTGTTCGGGGAATGCAGGGGATCGTGGCGGAGTTATAGTGAGGATGGAGAGAGGAATGGAGCCAAGATTCTTCGGCGATGTGGATTTTTCCGATGATGTTTGTTGCAGGTTTAATGGGTTCGAAAGTCAAATTTTCGATTCTCGATCAAAAAGGGTTTCTGGGTTTTGAGTGATGATGTCGTGGTCGTGTGCGACGTAACGAAGGCCGAAGAGTGGTTCGTCGTTGGCCAGGTTGGTTGTGCACGTGGATGTGCAGGGTTGTGTATCAGGAGGTTTGGGTTTTGGGAGAAGAAAGGTTGGGCTCGAAGATGGCATCGGGTGATTGAGGCTTTGACTCGAAGAACGCATAGGGTAGGGAAGATTCGGGATTAACGTGGGTTTTGCTCGGGGTTTTTGTTGATTTACTCGGAGATGTCGCGTGAGTATCTCCAGATGTTTCGTGTTGGTTGAGTCGTATTGATTGTTCAGGTTTTTTTAAAAATTTGTATAGTGTTGTTTTTTTAAAGTTTTGAACCAAAAGAAGATTAGATTTTGATTGTGATAAAAGATAAACAAGTTTAATTTGTAAAACTAAAATTTGTTTAAAAGTTAAGTTCTTATATTTTGAAATATAAAAGTTAAAATATTAACATGTGAAATTTAATAATAGGTTTGTATTAAATTTTATTTAATAATTTGGTAAGTTCAAAGTTTTATTTGAATAATTAAAATTATTTTAATTATAATTGATTTCAAATATAATTTATTTTAAATAAGTTTAAAGATTAATAATTTGATAATCAATTATAATAAAGATTTAACTTATGTAAATTAGAATTTTGATTTTTTTTTTAAAGATAAGCAATTATGAGAATAATTGTGATAGTTCAATAATTATTTATAATTCAGTGTTATTGATTAATATAAATGATTTAATTAAGATGATGTTTACTTAATTAGGAATTTTTATAATATAAGAATTTAAGAATCATTAATTTAAACTTAATGATTAAGTTAAATAATTTATTAAATAATTAATTAGTGATTAATTAAGATAATCACTTATAGGTTAATCTAATATAATTACTTCGTGAAGTAATTAGGTAACTAAGTGAATAATTACTGGAAGTAATTAAGTAAAAGATATTTACTTTGTAAAAGTAATTAAGTAATGTAATTAAGAGTTAATCACTTGTGTATTAATTAAAGAACTAATTAACATTGATTAAAGGTTTAAATTATTTAATTAATGGTTAATTAATAAAAGTATTAAGAGTAATTAATTAAGTAATTAATTATATGTTAATGTAATTAAGTAACAAAAAAATTTAATTAATGGAAGTAATCATTAATTAATGGAAATAATTAATTAATTGTTAATTAATAATTTAAAGAATAATTAATTTATAATTAAGTTTTAATTACTAAATGTAATTAAAGTAATTAATCAAAGGTGATTAATTAAAAGTAATTAATTAAATGAGATTAATTAAAAGTAATTAATTAAGTAGGTTTAATTAAAAGTAATTAATCAAGTGAGATTAATTAAAGGTTATTAATCAAGTGTAATTGAAGGATAATTAAGGAATAATTATCAAGGTAATTAATAATAATTAATCAAATGTGATTAATTTAAAAGAGTAATTAGGGATAATTACTTGGTATAACTAAGAAGTAATTAATCAAGATGATTAATTAAAATTGCAACTAAGGAATAATTACTAAAGTAATTAAGTAGTAATTAATCAAGGGAGATTAATTAAAGTGGTTAATTAAGTGATGTTTAAATTAATTAATTTGTAATTAATTAATGAATAAGTAGGTTGGATTGATTATAATCCAAGTGTTTAAGTAAGAAATTAATTTAATTAAGGATGAATTAAATTAATTAAAGTTGGATCAACCTTATGGATGATGAATGATTGATTGATAAGTATCATTGGATAAGTTAATGATACTGGATGTTATTGTATGTCTTTGGTTGATATGTGATGATATGAATGTGATATATATGCTGCTTTGTGATATGTATGGATAAATGTGATAATAGTAGATTATCTATCTGTGTAATGTAAATCATCCATTTATGTTAACTGACATTCTAAATATACTATTTAAATCCCTTAAGTATAACTTGGACATTAAAATGGCGTTTGGATTCGGTGAGACCGGGATCGGGTTTCCATATTTGGATATCCGAAAACCACACCGTTTCCAATTAAACGTTAAGTCGTTAATCCAAGTGGAGCAAGAGAAGACTCGAGGTGTAAGGCTATACGTCAATATAACTCTGTGGGTGATTCCGTAATGAGTTGACGGAATAGTGCTTATAGGTTCGAGATGGTGATTTAGAGTGCAAGGGCTATGGTCGTTGACTCTGAGGGTGATTCCAATAATGAGTGCAACGAGATAGTGCATTCGGTTTCGTTCGAACCCGGAACGAACTTGTATGGATTGAATGCTTTCAGAACATCGTCAGGTGGACGATGAACATTCTAAGTGATATGTCCTATAAAGGTAATCGCAGCCTCAAGCCTCATCAACCGGGAATGGCTAAAACAGGGGAGGTGCACCAAGGCTTCGTGGGTAGCCCCCACTGGAGAGTGAGATTCATCCCTGTCTAGAAGTCCCTTTATATTCGGCTGTGTGGGGCACTTGATTGCAACAACTGCCGGGGTGGTCTTATTCGGGACCATTCAGTAAGGAAGGGTCCCGGCCTTGTGTTGCAGGGGATAAAGGGAGGAATCCTAGGTACGGTGATCTAGGCCACGTACTGTGACGGGTGGTACCCTTGTAGCCCTGCCATTGATGGAAACCCATTTTCCCTACGAGACCCTACAGTTTTGTTTTGTATTACCCACTTTTGTGGCTAGTAGTTGGAATTTAATCATGTAACAATTTCGGCTATTTCATATTTACTTGAAAACCCTAGGCACTATTATAATATCACTGGATTTCCTATCAAATGTTTGGTTAGCGTAAGGTAAAAACTTTTCCATGTTTATGTGTGGGAAGTCTTACGTGATACCTTTCTTTCCAAAGGTTTTTCTAAAATTAAGCAATCTTAAACCCTTTACTCACACCAGACCCCTGTCTGACCCGAGTGTTTATTTTCTGTTTTATTAAACTCTTGGTTACTCATATTTTGTATGAGTAGTCAAGTGATTCAGGTTATCTCTTGACGATTTCTGGAGGAGCTTTGGAGCAGGAGGCTTCAGCGTGTAGATATAGTTAGAGTTTCCGCTGTGTGTTATTCTGTGGATGTTCTTGTATTGTATGAGACCGAAATGTTATAACTGTCTAAATTAAGATGCATAGTTGTGTACTCTGATGTAAATGATACTATGTATATGTTATATATTATATTTCATTCGTTCCGCTGTGAGATTCTGATGTGTTGTTCTTCTTTCTTTTCTTTCTTTTCTTCTTCTATCCCTTTCTTTCTTAATTAGCGATGCGACTTCCTTGTGGGTGGAAGCCGGGTCGTTAAAACTAGTATTTTCTAATTCAACTTGTTTTATTTTATTTTTTAAATTTTGATTGTCAGAAATAATTTCATCATTCTTTGCTTTTTGAGTTTCAATTTCTTGGCTCAAAAGTAAAGGTTGACTATCTGAATTTGATTGAGATTCTTAAATTTTTTAAAGTTCTTCTTCCAATATTTTTTTCTCGTCTTTTAACATATCTCTTTCAAATTCAGCCTTGTTATGATTTTCACGTTTCTTTAAGTTTCTTTTTGATAAATTTTATAGTATTTAAAAATTCAGTGTTTACTTCTATTAATCATCATAAGATAAATCACTAACCTCAAATTCTTGAGCCATGAAGCGCACATTTGCTTGTTCATTGTTTCTATCACTATCACCATATGATGAATCTGAATCTGAATCGTCCCATCTGATAGAAAAAGCCTTATTTTTAAATTTCTCTTTCTTATTCTTGTTGTTGAAGCTTTTCTGATTCTCCTTCTTAAATATCTCTTTCTTATTCTTGTTGTTGAAGCTTGTTCATTGTTAGCTTGAAGATTTACTTCATAAGACATAAGGTTACCTATTAGTCCTTCAGGTTTCATTGTTGATAAATCGTTGGCTTCCTCAATGGCTAACACCTTTCTCTCCCATTCGCTGGTTAAGGAGTTTACGTAACTACCCGGAAATTTCGATCCCGAAATTTCTAGATAGTTAGAGAAAAGAAGAAAAGATAGAAGAAGAAGAACAAAAAAAGAATCACACAATCTCACATTCGCAGTGGATAAAATATAATATCTATAATAATAGTTATACCATAGAAAACTGTATTTATCAATTTACATCGACATATCAGAGTTACAACAATTTTATACATCATTGGATAGATACAATTTAACATGTCTCAGATATATACGATATCATAGTGGAAACTCTCCATACGTCCCTGCCATCCAGCTCGCCTCTTGAGCTCCAGAACGTCCTTACCTGAAAAATCTGTAATATCGGTCTGACCTGAGCATTACATCAAAGTAACACCCGGGTCAGGCTGGAAACCAGCTTGAGTAAACCCATCCAACATGAATACCAAAGCATACAACTGATATTAACCCGGGTAACTTATATCAATTTACAAGTTCACAAGTCGATAAAGACATTACTCATTTCATCATCAATTTCTAAGTACCTAAACCTTAGATTAAATGGTTGAATTCTCTTACATCATTTTATTTCAGCATATTGATTTCACATAGCAATTTATAAAGAATCGAAGTGGTTTCGGGTATTAACTAATACCCGACTTCGGCCTCTTCGAATTCCATGCTATTTTATTCAGATGTCCAGGTGAAACACAATCCAAATTCAAAACACAGAATGTCACCCACATTAATTCATCATCAATAGAAATGTAAAACATTTCGGTTAAATCTAAATGTTTCATACCACATAGCATCTAAATCACCTATTCTATATATCAATCAGTCTAAGTCATGCAATATTATTCAATTATTTATAAGCAAGTTTCATCACTTCCAAAAGTTAATTTATTTTAACTCTAATTAAATTAACTATAATTCTTAATTACTTAGATTATCATTTACTTAATATTAATTGATTATAACCAATTAATAAATCACCTTTTATTATTCTCATTAATTAAATAATTAATTCTCAACTGATTACTCAAAGTAATTATCCTTAACCTTTCAACAGTAATTAATCTTTAATTAATTACCTCCATTAAATTACAATTTTAATTAATCACTTTCATTACTCAGCCTTAATCAATTTTAAAACAGTAATTAACCCTATTTAATCACAAATCCCTGATTAATTAATTCCTTAATTAATTATATTAATTCTTTAAAAACTACACAAAGTAATTTAACCTTGAATTACTTCTCCTAAGTAATTAACCTTTAATTTCTTTCTATTAAGTAATTTTCCTTATATTAATTTCAACTTGTAATTTATCCATCCATTACTTCACTGAGAAGTTCCTCTTATTAATTTCATTAGGTAATCATCAACTACCAAAAGTCTTGATAAATTTCACCAGGTATTTAATCTTTAGTTACTTCTACTAAGTAATTATTCTATTATCAATTTTCTAATCACCTGAATTAAAACATTATTACTTAAATTAATACTTAATTTTATTTACAAAAATTAAGTTATAATTTGTCTTAAAGTTTAACTTAACAACAAGTAGAACCATCAACATTTTCGTCGAAACATGGTTTTCTATAAAACCTTTTTTTTTTAAAACATGATTTAAATCCTTGATTATAACCAGATCGGTGCTACTTCGGGTAAGACGCGGATTCAACTCGAATCCGACCTCGAGATCTTCTCTTCTTCCCCTATATACTTTTACTGTTAGACAACAAACACAGGCAAGCATCTGGATAAAAACACCCTAGTAAAACCATTCCCTCTTCGAGTTGAACCAGAGGAAAACACGTGAACTTCCCGAGTAGAACCCCATCTTCTCAAAATAGAAACTCACGCAACACGGCCGTGCACGGTGCACATGCACCGACGCCACTGTCCAGCGACGATCATCGCAACCCCAAAGAACCATCACACACGAACTCAATAACTCGATCCTCAACCCAGATTTCAAATAATTTTCGCGAATCAAAAATTCAACCTTCAACTCGAAGCTTGTTGGAACAACATGCACCAAAATTTCCCCACGGCAATCAAACCCGACGCCGATGAACCTCTCCTTCCCCACCACAGAACCGCTATGTCACGAACCTCCTTATCCACCCGTCGCGATCACCACCTGCCTCTCCTTCGTGTCACAAAAGACAAGAAAGCAATGCCAAACAAAAACCCACACAAACCCTAGTTGAGCCAATTCCCCTCGATACAACCATCAAAAAAATTCAAGGGTATTTTTCCCTTCATCTCCAACACCCAAACAAGCTTCACCCACAATCTCAACCCCAAACACGACGCCGATCAACGGCAATTGCCAAAAACCCCCAAAATGATTATCTCAGAAATTCCCGTAATTTATCAATCTAAAAATCATGAAATGCATATTAAAAATCATGATTTTCCTTCACTAATTCATTCATGTCATTCCAAACAGAAATTGTATTGGTTGGTTTTTATCATATATATACTTTTCCCACTGCTATTTCATTTTAAAAATAATTTATTAAATTTTAAACCCTCAACCTATTTTTAATATTATCATCATACATTAGCAAACGATTTTCATTTAGATATCAAAGTTTAACATTGCCTTGATAAAGAGATTTGGATTTTAGTAGGAAATAGGGACTGTACAACACAGAGAACAGGATCTTGAATATAAATAAGCTGATGTACCCACATTAGACACATAAATTTTCAGATACTTTCCAGAATGAAGTACTTCTACATAAACCAATATCTCCACATGCATTCAAGTTCGAATTTTTTTTTTCCCATTTCTGATTTACACTGTAGTTCTTAAACTTACAGCATGTTTTTCAAATAACATCACTTAGAACATTATTTTTTTAAAACAAAAAAAAAAGAACCTACTGTTATTAACATTTTTCTTTCAAGTATTCCATCATAAAATGATCAGGTGAAGAGATTTACAAAATTTGAACTTGTTTAGGATTGTTGAAATTTATAACAGAGATATACACATATTCACACAAACATGCAAACTATGAATAAATTTATATATATATCTGAACAATATCTATTCATTCATGCAATCATAAATTTTGAGTTAGTAACTTCAATTGTTGCAGGCTCAATATTCAAATGATTTAACAGATAAGGTTCAAACAAATCTGCCATCAGATTAAGGAAGAACAGAGGAAATTAAACAATCAGGCATCAATTAACCATACTTGTTTCATATATAGGTTGCATGCATCATATTTCTCAATAGATTTTAAACCTAGTATCAGTTTAATCTCACCTGTTCTTGTAAAAGCATAGAACATAGGATATTCTGGAACAGGTTTTGATATCTGAAAATCTCTAATTGAATTTTATATTGCATGCTGAATCTCCTGAAATGCTTGTTGAAGTTTTTACATCTAGCATTGCTGCTTAATTCCCCTTTGCCTCCGATTTCTTGGATAATCTATCTCCAGATCTCAGATTTCAGGTCTCATTTGCTTCTTCTAAAACTCATTTTTTTCTTTAGATTTTCCCAGATTTTGTTTCTTTCTTTAGATCCTTGATTTGTTTCACTATGTTTGAAGAAAAGTGAGATTTTTGGCTGATGATAAATCTCTTCTTCATATATCTTTACCAATTTTGATTTTAAATTAAATTGCCAAGGGAAATGCCACTTGTCCCTTCGTGTTTTTAATTAACTTACACACATGCATATTGATTTACAATTGTCTCTAGCATGTATCAAAATGTTTATAAGTATTTTAAATGCTTAATTAATGATTTACAAATATTACTTTTCTTTTTAATAATTTATTTAAGCTATGTATGTAATTATGTAATATTCGCATGAATATATTGTGTATTTATTTTATATAAATCAGATTTAGATTTTTTTCTTTTACATATGAATTTATGTAAACATTCATTTATACATAACTTATGTTTTTGATCAAATCAATATAACATATATTTAAGATATATTATTTTATTTTTCTTTCTAGCTCTATTTATCATAAAATAACACGTAATACTATTGGTTTTAAAATTAACAATTTTGTCTAATTTAAATAATTTACTTATATAAAGCATCATCATTACTTATTTTAAAAGAATACTTTGTCAATTTTAAGTGATTATATTAAGATATGATCAAATAAATATTTATCCAAACATAAATATTTACGATTAGATTCATTTTTTAAATTTACAATTCAGTATTTTTATTAATTGACCCAATTATTATCAACTAATAGAAGCTCCAAAATCCGGGTTATCACATTCCTTCCCCCTTTGAATCTTTTCGCCCTTGAAAAGGAATGAAGCCAGAATTTATTAAATATTTTAAAATCAGTTAGAATATTCTTAAAACAATTTAAAATCTGTATAATATTACAAAACAATTTTATAAAAATACTTTTATAACTCGATGTTTTCACAAGTCCAACTTCGTTCTTACAGAAATTCGGTCATACGTTGATCAGGCGTAAGAGTGAAAATCTATAAGTACCTAACAGACCCGTTTCCAACATCAAGTGAAAATACTTGGAAAATAATTTTATTGAAAATATTGAAAGCAGTTTTTGAAAATAGAGGATATATCTTTGGTGAGAATGCTTTGGAAATCATCATCCCCATCCATGGTCATAGTTACATTCCAGGGTTACGTTGTCGTCACAGCAAAAGTCCTTGTAACTGCAGGCTCTCAGCGGCCTCTCGATTATGCCATGGATCCCCACACAACAGATCACAGTTACACTTAGGGTTACATTGCCATCGCAGCAAAAGTCCATGTAACTGCAGGCTCTCAGCGGCCTCTGATTTTCGCTGTCAAAATGAAACTTCTCCACTCCTACATAGGTCGCAGTCTGCCGATATAAAATCAAACGCAGATTGTTGGCTCTCAACGGCACACACGACTTTCGCTACGTTATACCATAGGTCGCAGTCTAACGATATAAAATCAAACGTAGACCTTGGCTCTCAGCGACACACACGACTTCCGCTATGGTAACCTCTACTCAAAATCTCCATGAACTAGTTTTGTCCGGACTCCTCACAGGATCAGCTTTAGAACCCCCCTCTTGGGGCTCAAGGCAGCACCACCCCGTGGTACTCCTGAGAAGTTCACTTCAAGGGAGCGCCTTTTTCCCCAGAGCCATGATCAAAACATTTTATACTATACATATATAGTATCTTCAAATCATACACATAGTATGATCTCATACAAAGCTCCTTTACACAAAATCGATTATCCCAAAATCGATAATTCTCAAACTAGGCTTTCCAAATTCACTATTGATTTTACCTAAAAATCAAAAGCCTTTCCAAAACCAAAGGTTCCCAAAATATTTTCCAAAATCCTCATATGATCCTTTATATATAGAGATATATATAAAATCCTTGATAAAAATCTTTGGATCGTTATAAACTCGTATAAAAATCCTTTTATACCTCAAACACTTTCAAAACAAATCCATTTTCTTTTGGCAAAAGATTCATCAAGGGGAGTTTTATCTTATAAAACAAAGATATTTACTTTGTTTACTCAAAATCAGATATTCAAATTTGATTATTCCTTTGAATATCATTTTCATTCAAATCCGTACGATGTACACATATCATCCGTACGCTTTACCAATCCGATCACTCACTCGATCACACAATTTCATTTCCAAACTAGTATCGTCCAACCGACTTCCTAGTGTGGACACAGATCTGGTTTCTTGATCAGAAACCGCCATTCTCCTTGCATAGTCATAACTATGATAGAGAGCATCCAGAACCATTCAACAATCCATATCCAGGTTCGCCTTCAAAAGTCGAGTGGAAAATCCCAACTCGGATCGATATAACTATCTCGAAATTCTGTGCTCGAATCTGGATCAAATCATTATGCGAATAGAATAAAATACGTACACCCTACGTATTTATCTTTATTGGTTATTAGCCAAATGAATTCTATTTCTATTCACATTCACTTTGATTTTCATTCACTTACTCACAATTGCTTCCATCCATTTAGATTACCACCTCTATTCTTATCTCGATTGGGTATTTAACCAATAACAGTTTGGACTCCGACTAGTTCATTTAGAAAATAGCTTGAAAAATTTGAAAATAGATAAGTAGTTGGAAAATAATTACTAGTTTGTAAAATAGGTGGAAAATAGGTAGAAAATAGTTAAAATAATTATAGAAATTTTAGATAATTGCAAAATAATAGTAAGATAATAATTAGTTTTGTAAAATAGATGGAATATGGTAATAAGTTTATAAAACATTTGGAAAATTGCTGAACAATTCAAAAATAATTGTAAACAAATATAAGATAGTTTGGCTTTTAAAAGAGAAGTTGTATATATATGATAAATAGCTTGGAAAAATATGTTTAAATTAAAACAATTTATATTAAAAATAGTCCAGAGTCATAACTACTCACTTCCCAATCTCCATTCTCATCAATTCAATTTAAATTCCACATTCATTTAAACTAACCCAATTCCAATTTTTAAATAACTTCAATTTCCATTGAAATTGATCCAATCCCAATTCAAGTTGAATTAGCCTCAGTTTCTTTCCAAATTTAACTTCATTCAATCTTGATCTCAAAATTTACTAATTCAAATAAATTTTAATTGAACTAGTTCCAATTTCAATTCATTTCAACCCCAGGTTGAATTAATCCCAACTTTAAACTCCATTTCCAAATCAAGTTGAACTATTCTTGATTTCTTCCCAAATTCAATTCCAATTCCATTTGAATTTAAACATTATTCAACTTTAGTTACAATTTCAAATTATTCAAATCAATCCTGTTCAAATTTTCCATTTGAATCTTATACTCATACATCTTCAATTACCATTTTAATTAATTCAAATCAAATTCAATTTGAACCAACTTCAAATTCCAGTTCACTATAAACCATCTCGAATTACATAAATTCGAGTTAATACTTCAATTGTTGATTTAATTCCTTTAGATCAATTTACCTTTTTGTCCCAACAATGGATTACCATACACCATTTCTCATTTATTTAAAAAAATCCAATTCACATTTTAAAGATTATTAATAACAATAGGATGATATCATCCGATTATTTCAAAACATCCATCCATTTCCAATTTTCGGGTCTCAAATCCAATTTGAGATCACTCAAACTCTCAAATAAAATCAAATTTAACTTTCAAGATAAACTTAATTTCATCTGGAAATTTCCAAATCAGGTTGATCATTTCAACTTATTTAACCTTTCCCAAGTTAAACTCAATTCACTTAATCCAGTCAACCTTACCCAGTTTGAACTTCCATTTCAAATTCTAAACTTCACATTAATAATCTTTCCATTTATAAGTTCAAAAACTTATCAACGTGGGTATCACATCTTATTCCAAATTCAAAACTCACCATTTAGAGTTTATTTCCAATCACCTTTGATATTATGTATATCCACATGCATACATATTAATTTCTTTTACATACCAAGTTATACTTTAAAATTTTAAACCACCTTTGGTTTTAATTCAAAAAAAATTCCTTTAAATTTCAAACTACTCTTGTTTGATATAGGACCATCTCATTCAAATGCATTAAATAATATTATTTGTTATTTCTTTAAATTAATTACATTATTAATTAATCACATTCGGTAATTAACTTATTTCTTAATTATCTTCATTAAGTAATTGTCCCTTAAATTACTTACCTCTAGTTACTTCATTAAGTAACTCCCTCTTTATTTATCATTTCCAATTATTATCCATTAATTAATCTCATTAAATAAACTTTAATTAATTACATAAATTAATTGATTATCCTGAACCCTTTCTCAATTTTAAGATTTAATTCCAGTTTGAATCCATTTCAAACTTGTCTTTAATTTAATTTCAATTTGATTGTAATTTTATTACCACTTAATTCTTACTATTACTTTTAGTTTAATTAACACTACAACCAATTTCCTTAATATAATAGATAATCTATTTCTTATATGAGATTTGTTTATTTTTGAAATCATTTAAAAACCTTTGTATAAGAAAATAACATGTACGCTCTCTCATATTTATATACTCAACTCATTATAGGGTACCACTTACCCTATCCTTAATGAGTAATCCCTCGCCAGAGCCAAGGTTCTCGCTTAACCTTCAGCTCTGATACCAAATGTAACGACCCGGAAATTTCGATCCCGAAATTTCCAAATAGTTAGAGAAAATAAGAAAAGATAGAAGAAGAAGAAGAACAAAAAAAGAATCACACAATCTCACATTCGCAGCGGATAAAATATAATATCAATAATAATAGTTATACCAAAGAAAACTATATCTATCAATTTACATCGACATATCAGAGTTACAACAATTTTACACAACATTGGACAGATACAATTTAACATGTCTCGGATATATACGATATCATAGTGGAAACTCTCCATAAGTCCCTGCCATCCAGCTCGCCTCCTGAGCTCCAGAACATCCTTACCAGAAAATCTGTAATACTCGGTCTGACTCGAGCATTACATCAAAGTAACACCCGGGTCAGGCTAGAAACCAGCATGAGTAAACCCATCCAACATCAATACCAAAGCATACAACTGATATGAACCCGGGTAACTTATATCAATTTACAAGTTCACAAGTCGATAAAGACATTACTCATTTCATCATCAATTTCTAAGTACCTGAACCTTAGATTAAATGGTTCAATTCTCTTACATCATTTTATTTCAGCATTGTGACGATACGGATTTTTCACGCTCGAAAATAAACATTCATACTTTACATCGTATTCGAATGCCGTAGATTTGACCGTTCAAATCCGATTCGCCGGAGCTTATAACAACATTAAGTAAACAACACAGCGGAATAAAAGAATAATACATTGATATGCAGCTTTGATACAATATCTAATACAACAAATGATCCAGTAGATATCAATATACATCAGAGATATGATAGAATAAAATAGCAGCGGAAAAGAAAACAATAACCCCAGCAGCGGATAATCTCCAAAATAGTCTTCAAAACAGAATCCCAAAACTTCAACTCCACTTCCATCCGTATCGTCACATTTGGCATAAGAGCTAAGGTTGAACTTTAGCTCAAGAGTATAATACATTAAGTAGCTCATTAGAGATAGGGTGAAGTATCCCTAAAATGAGTATATACCTAAGATATCTGTTTAAATGCCTCGGTAAATTCTCTTATTATCCCCTGATAGTAAGTATGGGTGCAAGAAGAGAACGAGATAGAGGATAGGGGAATACGACTATAATTGGTCCATGCTCTATAACAACAGTGGAAACAATCTTTCTCTGTCAATCTCCTTTGATTCGATTTCAATTCTTTTGATTGCTTCGTGACAGCTCCAGAAGAAGTTTCGGTGTGATGGCCCTACGAATCGTTGTTGGAAATTCTTACTTCGTATCTTCATCGGTTTTTATCAATTTTCGATTTAAACTTTAATGAATATGAATTGGAAATTTGGATTGAAAATTTTAAATAAATTGGAAAATTTATTTGAGTTAAATTGGTTAATGGAATATAAAGGATAATTTGAATTATCTTGATAAAACGATTTTATTTAAAACCAAAATTGAAATTCTATTATAATTTCTTGTATCTATTGTTGATATTTTGATTTGGTAAGCCAAATGTAGAATTGATATCCAGTTTGATCTAAAAAGATATTTCTCTATCTTTCATCTATCTTCGTTATCTCTCTCTGGCGAATTTCGAGGACGAAATTCTTTTTAAGGGGGGAAGTCTTTAACGATCTCGAATTTTATTAAGTTTAAATCGATAATTAAATTTTGTTTTTGAATAAAATTTGTGAAAATAATTGGTAATTAATATAAAATTTTAGTTAAATTTTAAATAATCGAGAATTAGTTGGGATATTTAAAAATGAACATGTTTATAAAATAGATTGAAAAATTGAATTGGGATTTTGGATATGATTAAATTTGATATTAGATAATTAAACTGTAACAACCCGCATATTTATCAATTTTTTATATTTAAATATTTTATTTAAATATTTTATCGTTAATCGGATTTTGGTCCGAAGCTACTTTTTGCAAACGGTCAAATTAGGACTCGAGACCACTTCCATTGAGTTCGAAACGTCGTTTGCAATGTTCTAAGTATAAACATTGATATGTTTGGGGTTAGTGGAATTTCACCACTTTTTCACTCGAGCCTTTGGTTTGGACTTTTAGCCCATTAGGCCCAAGTTCCACCCCCCTTTTTCTTCATTGCTTCATTTCATTTCCTAACACTAAAGCTTCAACAAAAATGGTGAATGGAATGAGAAATTAAAACTCCAAAGTCTTTGTTTTATTGCAACTCCAACATTCAACTCCAAATTCAAGAAGAAGACATCGGATTCAAGCTTGTGGTTTCTTATCCATTTGCCTTCAAGCTTTGTTCTTCATTTTCATTGGGTTTTGGAGCAAAGGTGAGATTTTTATCTCACAATTCTAGTCTATAACTATATTGGACTGTTGGGAATGATTCCCTATCACTTTTGCATGCACATTTGCATTTGGTTAGGATTGGATTGGCGAAAAACTCCAATTCTTAGTGTTTTTGGTGAAAAACTGCTCTTAGGTCGTTCTGTCTTCATTAGGTCGCTCGGGGTGGAAAAGTCACGACCTTCGTATTTGACTCACTCGGTTTTAGGTCGTAGGTCGCAAGCCTTTTAGGTCGTAGGTCGTATGGTCGTTAGGTCGCTCTGCTTTGACTCTGGCCATTTTTGCTCACTCGCAGTTAGGTCGCTCACGACCTAGGACTTAGGTCGCTCGTGAGTTAGTGGCTTAGGTCGTTGGGTCATATAACCCACTAAGTCGCGCTCTTTTAAGTCGCGCCTCTTTTAAGTCGCCCTTCTCTGGACCATGTTAGGTCGCTCAACATTGACCTCGTTAGGTCGCTCAACACTCCGTGTCGCTAGGTCGCTCGACTCTGGACCTCATTAGCTCGCTCAACCGTCTACCTTTATAGGTCGTAGGTCGTCTCCGACCTTAACCACTCGGCCGCATTAGGTCGCGTACCTTTTAGGTCGCGTGTTGCACTAGGTCGTATGACCTTAGGTCGTTAGGTCGTATGGCTTTAGGTCGCTAGGTCGTATGACCTTAGGTCGTTAGGTCGTTTGGCTTTTAGGCCGCTTCCACGCTAGGTCGTCGACTCTTAGGCCGTAACACTTAGGTCGCTCGCCTCTTAAGTCGCTAGGTCGCGTGCCTTTAGGTCGCGTTTCTTTATTAGGTCGCATGTCTTTGTTAGGTCGCTGACCTTCTTAACTCGCATGACCTAACCCCTAGGTCGTTGGGCCTCGTTTCTTCTTAGGTCGCTGCTTCTTATAGGTCGCTCGGCTCCTTAATTTCTTTAGGTCGTTTGAGTGTTAGGTCGCGAACCCATTTTAGGTCGCATGACCTATACCCTTTAGGTCGCTGGACCACTAGGTCGTGCCCCTTTGACCCCTAGGTCGCAACCATTAGGTCGCTCGACCCTATCCCTCTTAGGTCGTTAGACCTCATTTTGTCTTCACTAAGTCGTACCGTTTTGGATGGGGCGCTGCCCCGCACCCCGCCGGGGGCGCTGCCCCCTGGACCCCCGCGACCTGACCGGGCAGGTCGAACCCCGTAAGCGGTGGCGTTGCCCCCGCACCCCCACATGTGGGGGGTTGCCACCCCCCCTGGACCCCCCCTCCGTAGGGGATCTTATATGAAAAATATACAACAGAACTTATTGAGCTGATTTCCTTGGATTTTTATCACATCTTCGAATGTGACCTTTGTGATTGATTGTTTCTACAATCGCTTCTGTGATTTGTCACTTTAAAATATAAAGGTTTCAAAACTAGTAGTAAATATCAAAACACTTTCAACAAAATGATTTCAACTCTATTTTTAATAACAAAGCTCTTTTCTTAAACCGTTTTCCAATCTATTAGTATATACAAGCCTTTACCTCACTCGGATGAGAAATCTATTTAAACGACTTAGTAAAACAAGTGGTATGAAACGCTTGCGTTCACTTCGTCGGTTAATTCTTGGACTTGTTCGATTGAACCTCTTGTGACAATTTTATTAGTGAAGATTTACAGTTTGTTCGTAAATATTTAAGTTAAGCAAGTGGTTATGGGACATGAAGCTAAACTTCTATATTTACTAGCTTAGTGTAATTGACACTTCTCGTTGATCTTGATGATCGCTTCATGAATTAGACTAGCAATTGCGCGATGTCTCTTTCATTGCAAGGTTAGACTAGACACCACTTGTGTGATTCCATTCACACATACCTTACTGCTTTTTGGTTAGTCTTGACCTCAATCTGTGTGATTCCACTCACACATGTGGGGTAGCTCCCCATGGTCTTCGGACCGTCATGTGATAGGCCTCTTTCCCTTTTTATGATTTCTGGATTTCTTGTGTTGATTTCTGTAATTTATCTCTTTGACTTGTCATGAGTACAAGTTTAGGGTATGATGCCCTCTTTGGATCTTTGAGAAGATTCTTGTGATATTGATTTATCTCTTATCGGTTGATCTCCTGTTGATCATTATTTGCATACTTATAGTAGTATGTCAGTATGGATATTTTATGTTTATGCCATATCTTTTATTTTATATCATCTCATCTGATATTTATAGCTAGACTGATCCATTTATTATTTTCTTATAAATAATACTCGGGTCAGACCGAGATGTTACAGGTGCTACTGCTTGACTCCTCCCCCAGTGATTCACTACTCAGATTTTTGGCTACTTGTTTAGATTAGCAGCTTTTGTTGTTTACACTTGAGATATAGACTCACAGTTGTATTCTTTTGTATAGCACGCGTTGTTATTCTTTTGTATTATCGTGGATCTTTTTAGACCACTACTCTGATGTAGGCTTTTATGTGATATATATTCATATCTCTTTCGGCCTTTGTGATATGGATATCTGTGATTGATTCGCATGTTATGCTTACTTCTATATTTGTTTCCGAAGATCATTTTATAGCCATCGTGTGATAAGAAATTACATGGATGGTCGCTCCTCAACAGCCTTATTCTCCGCGCTAGTTGACAGCACTACACCGTAGTGTTCTTGGCTAGCGTGGGTATAGAGGTGGGGCGTCACATAAACTTTAAAAGGAAATATGTATAAAATAAAGAAATGAAATAAATACATATAGTTAGAATTCAAAACAACACTTAAAGATGAAACAAAGTAAAAATACAAACAAATAAAAAAAATAGGTCCTAGCACAATATAGTATTATCAGCTGAAACAAATTGATAAAGTATGAACAAACAAAACAAGAAACAAAAAAAGTAAAAATAACGAACAAAGACATAGATGGTGCTGGATTGGTTCTTGGAAATGGAGTTGAAGTTTGGAATTCTCTTTTGAAGATTATTTTGGAGATTATGCGCTGCTGGGGTTATCGTTTTCTTTTCCGCTGCTATTTTATTGTATCATATCTCCGATGTATATTGGTATCTACTGGATCATCTGTTGTATCAGATATTGTATCAATGCTGCATATCAATGTATTATTCTTTTATTCCGCTGTGTTGTTTACTTATTGTTGTTATAAGCTCCGACGAATCGGATTTGAACGGTCAAATCTACGGCATTCGAATACGATGTAAAGTATGAATGTTTATTTTCGAGCGTGAAAAATCCGTATCATCACAAGCATATTGATTTCACATAGCAATTTATAAAGAATCGAAGTGGTTTCGGGCATTAACTAATACCCGACTTCGGTCTCTTCGAATTCCATACTATTTTATTCAGATATCCAGGTGAAACACAATCCAAATTCCAAACACAGAATGTCACCCACATTAATTCATCATCAATAGAAATGTAAAACATTTAAGTTAAATCTAAATGTCTCATACCACATAGCATCCAAATCACCTATTCTATATATCAATCAGTCTATGTCATGCAATATTATTCAATTATTTATAAGCAAGTTTCATCACTTCCAAAAGTTAATTTATTTTATCTCTATTTAAATTAACTACAATTCTTAATTAATTAGATTATCATTTACTTAATATTAATTGATTATAACCATTTAATAAATCACCTTTTATTATTCTCCTTAATTAAGTAATTAATCCTCAATTAATTACTAAAAGTAATTATCCTTAACCTTTTTACAGTAATTAATCTTTAATTAATTACCTCCATTAAATTACAATTTTAATTAATCACCTTCATTACTCGGCCTCAATCAATTTTAAAACAGTAATTAACCCTATTGAATCACAAATCCCTGATTAATTAATTCCTTAATTAATTATATTAATTCTTTAAAAATTACACAAAGTAATTTAATCTTGAATTACTTCTCCTAAGTAATTAACCTTTAATGATTTTCTATTAAGTAATTTTCCTTATATTAATTTCAACTTGTAATTTATCCATCCATTACTTCACCGAGAAGTTCCTCTTATCAATTTCATTAGGTAATCATCAATAACCAAAAGTCTTGATAAATTTCACAAGGTATTTAATCTCTAATTACTTCTACTAAGTATTCTATTATCAATTTTCTAATCACCTGAATTAAAACATTATTACTTAAATTAATACTTAATTTTATTTACAAAAATTAAGTCTTAGTTTGTCTTAAAGTTTAACTTAACAACAAGTAGAACCATCATCGCTTTCCTCGAAACATGGTTTTCTATAAAACCCCTTTTTTTTTAAAAACATGATTTAAATCCTTGATTATAACCTGATCAGTGCGACTTCGGGTAAGACACGGATTCAACTCGAATCCGACCTCGAGTTCTTATCTTCTTCCCCTATAAACTTTTACTGTTAGACAACAAATAAAGGCAAGCATTCGGATAAAACCCCGAGTAAAACCATTCCCTCTTCGAGTTGAACCAGAGGAAAACACGAGAATTTCCCGAGCAGAACCCCATCTTCTCAAAATAGAAACTCATGCAACAGGGCCGTGCACGGTGCACATGCACCGACGCCACTGGCCAGCGACGATCATCGCAACCCCCAACAACCATCACACGCGACCTCAATAACTTGATCCTCAACCCAGATTTCAAATTATTTTCGCGAATCAAAAATTCATGCTTCAACTCGAAGCCTGTTGGAACAACATCCACCAAAATTTCCCCACGACAATCAAACCCGACGCGGATGAACCTCTCCTTCCCTACCAAAGAACCACTACGTCAGAACCTCCTTATCCACCCGTCACGATCACCGCCTGCCTCTCCTTCGCATCACAAAAGACAAGACAGCAATGCCAAACAAAAACCCACACAAACCCTAGTTGAGCCAATTCCCCTTGATAAAACCATTAGAAAAATTCAAGGGTATTTTTCCCTTCATCTCCAACACCCAAGAAAGCTTCACCTACAATCTCAACCCCAAACACCACACCGATCAACGACAATTGCCAAATACCCCCAAAATGATTGTCTCATAAATTCCTATAATTTATCAATCTAAAAATAATGAAATGCATATTAAAAATCATGATTTTCCTTCACTAATTCATTCATGTCATTCCAAACAGAAATTGTATTGGTTTGGTTTAAATCATATATATACTTTCCCCACTGCTATTTCATTTTAAAAATAATTTATTAAATTTTAAGCCCTCAAACTATTTTTAATACTATCATCATACATTAGCAAACGATTTTCATTTAGATATCAAAGTTTAACATTGCCTTGATAGAGAGATTTGCATTTTAGACGGAAAAACAGGGACTGCACAACACAGAGAACAGGTGAATATAAATAAACTGATGTACCCACATTACACACATAAATTTTCAAATACTTTCCAGAATGAAGTACTTCTATATAAACCAATATCTCCACATGCATTCAAGTTCGAATTTTTTTTCCCTTTTCTGATTTACACTTTAGTTCTTAAACTTACACCATGTTTTTCAAATAACATCACTTAGAACAATATTTTTTTAAAACAAAAAAAAAACAAGAACCTACTGTTATTAACATTTTTCTTTCAAGTATTCCATGATAAAATGATCAGTTGAAGAGATTTACAAAATTTGAACTTGTTTAGGATTGTTGAAATTTAGAACAGAGATATACACATATTCACACAAACATGCAAACTGTTAATAAATTTATATATATCTGAACAATATCTATTCATTCATGCAATCATAAATTTTGAGTTAGTAACTTCAATTGTTGCAGGCTCAATATTCAAATGATTTAACAGATAAGGTTCAAACAAATCTGCCCTCATGAGACGACCCGACTTTCCACTCCCGGAAAATCGCATCATCTTTAAGAAAGAAAGAAAGGGATAGAAAAGAGAATATAAAGAAGAGAAGAAAGAAACAACACATCAGAATCTAACAGCGGAACGAATAAATTATATTAATAACATAAATATTACATAGTTTACAACAATTATCAGAGTACACAGATATACAACACATACTAGACAGTTATAAACACCTGTCTAGTTATACAACTCAATACAACAACTCAGAGAACACACAGCGGAATACTAGATATATATCTACGCACGGAAGCCACCTGCTCCATTGCTACTCCATAATTCGTCAAAGCTAATCCTGAATCCTAACCGGAATTCCCTTGGCTACTCGTAAAAATTTGAGCACCCAAGAGTTTATGAAAAACAAAAATAAACTCCGGGTCAGACATGGGTCTGGTGTGAGTAACAGGTTAAAGTTGCTTAACTTTCAAAAACCTTTTGAAAAGAAAGGTATCACTTAAGACTTTCCACACATACACATGGAAAAGTTTTTACCTTACGCTAATCAAATCATTTGATAGGAAATCCGACGATTTATAATAGTATCTAGGGTTTCCAAATAAATAACAAATAGCCGAAATTGTTACATTATTAAATTCCAGCTACTAGCCACAAAAGTGGGTGATATAATCAAAACCGTTGGCACTTATTGGATTTTGGATTCCATATAATGGCAGGGCTACTGGGGTACCACCCGTCACAGTATATGGCCTAGATCAACGTACCGAGAATCACTCCCGACCCCCTGCAACACAAAGCCGGACCCATTCCTTATTGAACAGTTCCAAACAAGACAACCCCAATGTTGTAGCTAGCAACCACCCACACAGCCGAATATAAAGGGACTTCTAGACAGGGATCAATCTTGCTCTACAGTGGGCGCGACCCACGAAACTTTGCTGCACCTCCCCTATTTTAGCCATTCCCGGTTGATGAGGCTTGAGGCTAGGATTACCTTTATAGGACATATCACTTAGAATGCCCATCGTCCACCTGACGATGTTCTGAAAGCATTCAATCCATACAAGTTCGTTCCGGGTTCGAACGAAACCGAAGGCATTATCTCGTTACACTCATTTTGGAATCACCCTCAGAGTTAACGACAATAACCCTTGCACTCTGAACCACCATCTCGAATCAATAAGAACTAATTCCGTCAACTCATTATGGAATCACCCACAGAGTTATACTGACTCATAGTTCTTACACCTCGAGTCTTCACAAAGCTCCACTTTGATTCACGACCTAACGTTATTTGGAATCGATGTGGTTTTCGGATATCCAAATATGGAAGCCCGATCCAGGTCTCATCGAAAACCAAGCGTGTTTAAGGTCCAATTTGTTTTAAAGGTTTAAAACAATTCAATTACAGTATCTATATACACACAGATAGATAACTCACAATCACAATTGATTATCAACATTATCACATAACAGGTAATTCACATCATCAATATCATATAGATATACCATATATCATCATCACAATACAATCAAACATCCATACCACACAATATCTTTTATCTCATTATTGAGATCACAAAGCATCCAAGACAATCAATGACATCATTCATACATAAGCAAAGATTTACTCATCACAATATAATTAATTTAAAATAAATTAAATTAACTATCTCTACCTTTAATTAATTTAAAATAAATTAAATTGATTACTCCAACTATATAAACCTTGCTTATCCAATCATTTAATTGATTACAATCAATTAATCAATCATTCAAAATAAATTACCTTAATTAACCACTCTTGATTAATTACCCTTAATTACATTCACGTAATTATCCTAAATTAATTTCACAAATTAATTATCCTCAACTAAACAGTAATTAACCTTTAATTACTTCAATTAATTAATTAATCATAATTAATTATCCTAATCCTTAATTAATTACATTAATTAATTTCCTTTAATTACCTATTATTGATTAATTAATCATAATTAATCAACTTTAATTACATCATTAATTAAATAATTAATGATCCTTAATTATTAATTACCTTAAGTAATTAACTTGTTAATCATCATCACAGATTAATTACATTTAGTAATTAACTAACTTAATTACTATATTTAAACCAAATTAATTATCCTTAATTAATTTCTAAATTAATCCCTTGATTAATTGTTAAATAATTAAACCAAACTACCTCATACTTAAACAACTCCACTTAATTACAATCTATAATTATTAAACAATTACTTAACCGAGCAATTCCCAAATCATTAATTACATAAAGTAATTATTTTAAAAAAAACCAAGTGTTTATAATTAATTAAACTTAATTAATTAAAAATAAACCATCATATTAAATTAAATTAATTACATTACGTAATTAATTCCTTAATTACTTTATCAAGTAATTATACTCGACCCATTTATAAATGATTATTATTAAATTAATTAATCTAATTATTTATAAAAATTAACCACATTAATATATTGTTAAATAATCATGGTTAATGACCTTCATTAACCATCCTTAAATTATTTTATAAAGTAATTAACTTTAATTAACTACCAATTAAGTTATCTTTAATCATTTATTAATTAAAGTTAATTATTAAATTATTAACCTTAATTTAAAACTTAATTATATAATTAATAATATTTATTCATCACTAGTTAATTATTTAATTAATGATCTTAATTCTAAATTGATAAATCATTAATCAATCATTAATTCCAAATTCAATTAATTAGTTAAATTAATTAATTAAACTTAATTACCTTATTAATTAAATCTAAAACATAAATGTTAATTTAAATTTTGAAGATGAAACATAACTAATTATGTTTAAAACAATTTAATTCAAAACTAAGTACTTTTGAACTTACCCTTGAATTTCAATATAAATTCAAGTTTAAAATAGAATAAATTTTAAACTTATCAAAGTTTTAAATAATTTAAAACTTTTCAAGTTGCAAATCAAACAAATGTTATATAAAAAATATAAAGTTAAATTCATTCCAAAACTTTTGATAACATAAATTAACTTTTAATTTAAAACTTCAAATTTAAACCTTGTTTAAAATTTAAACTGAAATTCAAATTTATATTTTGAATTCCCAGATTTTAAACCAACTACAAATCCATTCATATTATTTTAAAAAAAAATCTTATTATTAAAAATGTTTAAAATATTTTATCGAACCAAATGGTTAATTAAATTTAAATTTCTGAAACTTTAATTTTATTAATAGAAACTAGAATTTGAATTCAAATCAAAATTCAAACTTGAATTTGAATTTTAACTTAAACCTTAATTTAATCCTAACTACAGATTTTAAAAAGTTTAAATCCAGATTTTTAAAAAAAAAACAGGTCTGTAAACTTAAGCCTGTCAATTACAGTTCAACCCGAGACTTCCTATATTTTACTTCGGGTTTTATGCTTTCCAACTTCGAGGTACTAACCTACTTACTTCGAGTATAACACAAACCTACCCTAACCTTTCCCCTGAAACATCCCAAACCCAACAGTTTGCCAGAAACATGTCGCCGCCACCTCTGCCGATCATCTTAGGTTATCAAACCACAACCAACAACCCCTCAATACCCTAACACAATCACCAGTTCGAACAAAATCCAAGAATCAAACTTCACTCCCAAATTTCAAAACCTGGAATTTTTTTTACAGGTTTTTATTCAAAACATGTCAACAATGAACACTCTCCCCTCCGACCACCTGACATCCAACCTCTCCGTCCACGAACACTTCTACACACCGTCTACCCATATCCCAAACACCAAAGCACTCGGTCCACTCTTCACCTCCGCACTGTTCCAAATTTTAACCCCTATTCAAAACTTAGGGTTCATACCAAGATTTTCCCACAACAACCAATCTAACAATTATTATTCTCATTTCAGATTTTTCTATGGATATAAGATCTTTACTTAATAACTCAGAAGAGTTTTGAGTTTTCTTAAACTACAGAATGCAAGTAATTGCTCAAAATCATATTTTTGCTCAAGAAGAGACAGTAAATGAAACAATACTCTAAAATTCCTATTACTTGATTTAAAAATCAAGTTCTAGTAAATGCTTTTAGTTTATAAAACTGGATTTCAATGTTAATATGACTGGATTTAATCAAGATCAACATAAAGTGGTATTACTTATTTTTATAGAGATATCACTCTGTAATTTTACTTCTTCTAATATTTTTTTTTTAAACCTTATCTTAAGGAAATAAACACATTACTAATAAGTTTGAATACTAATCCAAAATCATCAAACACTTTTTATTATTTTAAAACCCAGATGTTATCTCAATTTAGATCAATTGTAGGAATTCTTTTCATAGGAAGATAATCTGGGTATACTCTGCAGAACCAAAATCAAACATGCATACACAACCACATTTACATCAGGCACACAAACATGTTTAATCTCAAGCAACCTAAATTATAGTTTTAAAATTAAATGTTACTCACCATTTGATGAATGTAGAAAACAAATGCAGAGCTCTTGTTGATCATTTGAATTTGCAGAAATAAAATATGCAGAGCTTGCTCCTCTCTGCTGCTCATTTATGCAGAAACAAGCATATGCAGGTAGAAGATGCTATTTCCAATTTCCCAAATGCATGCTAATGCCTTATTTCCAGGTCTTAAACATAATGCAGAAAATAAAAGTGTGCAGGCTCTTCTTGAATTTTGCAGATTTGATTTTTATGAAGAGGAACATGCAGCTGTTTGGATTTAAGGATATGCAAGTCTTACTTTGATTGGAAATGCAGATTTGTGGATTTTTATATGCATTTGTGAATGCAGATTTGATCTTTGATGAGTTACAGGGATTTGCATATTTGATTTTTAATATGCAGGTTTTTATGATAAATATGAAGATGAGTTTGTGTATGCAGATTTTTGATTGTGGATATGAAAAATGAATTTTTGGTCTTCATTTGATTAAGGAAATGAAAATGTAATATGAAATGAAGATGCATACTAAACTCAATGTTTTTTCAGATTTTAATTAAAAGAAAAGAAATATAAAACTAATTTTTAACACTTGTACAAATGTTAGACACATGTCAACTTGTTATATTAATTTTTAAACACATGTAAAAAAAATGTTAAAGAATGAAACACTTGTTTTCTTTTAAAGGTAATTAGCATTAAATTTACAAAGAAAAGTGTGTGTTAGCTTAAATTAAGTTGTTAATTTATTTAAAAATAGGTGTATAAATTTATAAATGAAAATAGAAACAAATCATATTTATAAATAAGCTTATACATATTAAAGAACTAAAACAATTAAACAATTCAAGATTGATACTTTGGAATTTAAATTCAAACTAAATTCAAAACCAAACAATTTCAAATCAAGTTACAAATAAAAATTCAATTTGAAATAAAAATTACAAATCTTATTCAAAATTTATTTAGAAAGATAATACAATACTAATATTATTTTTATAACTCTCTTATTATTAAATAAAAATCATTTTTCAAGAAATTATATTTTTATTAAATAAATAATCCATTTTATTAAGTCATGAAACCTTTTTGTTTGTTTATTCTAAATTTAAAACTCAAGCCAATTTAATTTAAAAACATTCCAATATTTTTCTTATTAATTTTAAAATCATATATTTATTTATGAAATAGTTATTAAAACTCAATACTAATTAAAAATCAAAACTTCCAATTTATAATGTATATCTTAGAATTTTAAAACATGATTTAATATTAAATTTAAAAAAATTCATTTCTTTAACTTTGAAAAGCTTAAATATAAAATAAAACAAAATTTTCGAAAATTACTATAAATAATAAACCAGAAAATATGCTTTACTTATTGAAATTAAAACAATACCAATCTATTTAAAATATAAACCATATATTTATATTGTAAATAGAAATCAATTTATTATTTTTAAAAGATAAAATAACCAATTTAAATATTTATTGAAGGAGATTATTAAATTTATTTGAATAATTATTAACAGAATATCAATATCAATTTAATTTTAACTACAGATTATTAAATTGATATTGTCAAAAATTCTGGGATATTACAATCCTTCCCCCTTAAAAGAATTTCGTCCTCGAAATTTTAAAACAAAGGTAATTTAATAATCTCATTAAATTTTTATTTTAAAAACACAAGCATATATTAAATATATGCTAACAACCAATTCAACCAATCAAACAAATCTAATTATCCAGACAAATTCTGGATAAAATTTCATCAAGTTTCCCCAGATATATATCCATATATATCGGGATACTCGCTCCAGAGAATCTAAACAATCAATACTATGAAGCTATAAAAGCTCCTATACTACTATATCTATAACACTAGACAAGATATCAGACTACAAACGAGTCTGACACAACAACCAAAACTCCATAACTGCTGGTTCCACAACCAGAGATAGATCATACACGTACTCCCTCAGAGATACGTGTAGCTCATCGAATCCCAGTTATCCGAACTGGCAATCCAATCTTGTAGATCAATAACTCTCTCCTAAATCGCAAAAAAGATCCAAAACACTTCAGAGCTAACTTCTCAAACTTACCCAATCTTATAGCTCTCTTTTGATTAGAGAAAACTTATCCAAAATTAAATCTCCGACTTCAGAGTCCAAATCCCTCCGACTCTTATCCACAAAACTCTTCAGACAGTCCTGGGCTACCCACAAACTTGCCGATCAGCTCAACCTTCGCTGATGCTTCTAGGAACAAACTAGACCAATCAACTCAACAAAATGATCTCCTCAATATCAACCAAACCAAGAACTCAAACTCAACTTCTCAACATCAGAGGACAACAACTTCTCCTATCCGGGAAAAGAAAAACAGATACACTTCCAAACTGCTTCCGCTGCACAACTCTGATCCAAAGTAGAAGAAAATGCTTGAAGAAGAACACAAGCACAAACTGGACAACACACCCTAGAGATATGATTCTACAAATCCATAAGAACTTTCAGAAGTTCCTCCAAAACTTCAAGATGCTACACCAACTCAAACTCTTGGAACCATTCTACTATAAAGCAGAACCACCGGTACCACTCCTGGAATTCCAGTCGATACGAAAGCTCAATCTCCCGATGCGAACAAAACTCAGACATCCTAAAGACATCCAGAAAAACTCAGATAACCCAAGAGAACACTCAAACAATCGCAAGTCACTTTTGCGAACCACCCAAACCAAATCCAAGGAAAAACTGTTCTTCCTTAACCAAATAGAACAGCTTACACTTAACTGGCCAACCCATCAAAGAAACGGGTCCACTTAACTACTTCTGAACTCCACTTCAGAAAACTGCTAAGCCAGAAGATCTCTTCCCAACACCGACAACACTCCAAGCTACACTGCTGCCACAGATGCCAAAGAATTCCAAAACAAAGCTCTTCGAGAAACCCGGACTTCAAAGCAAACAGAAACACCGGCTGAACACAGCCACAACACTGAAGCAGACTCACCTCCATAACTTGTTCCAAAGAAAATATCTTCGGGAACATCCATAGTCACTGCATCTCATCACGCAGCTACTACTTCTTGAGGTATTCAAAATACCATCACTCGCTTCAGCTCAACCAACAGATCCAAATTCTACTCATCCAACTTCAGAAATGAACTCCGAACCTTAACAGGTTTCCTTCAGAGATTAATAAAGTTCTTCGTCACTGCAGAACTCACTCGAGATGGTATTAGGTCTACAGTCTCAAAAATACACTTCCAACCTCAAACATTCAAACTTCAACCAATGGTAGTCATCGTGTTACACACACTACTATCCCATCTACCTTTATAACTTATATTGGAAAAACCTGGACAGGTAACCCAACAGATTGGTAGAAATAAATAAATATATATATATATATATATATATATATATATATATTAAAAATTACAAATACGCTCTCTCAAGAAAGACAGCACTACAGAGCCTAGGTACTCACTCAACCTAACGCACCCTAAGAAAGACAGACTTCAGAGCCTAGGTATTCACTCAGCCTAATGCTCTGATACCAAGTGAGACGACCCGACTTTCCACTCCCAGAAAATCGCATCACCTTTAAGAAAGAAAGAAAGGGATAGAAAAGAGAATAGAAAGAAGATAAGAAAGAAACAACACATCAGAATCTAACAACGGAACGAATAAATTATATTAATAACATAAATATTACATAGTTCACAACAATTATCAGAGTACACAGATATACAACACATACTAGACAGTTATAAACACCTGTCAAGTTATACAACTCAATACAACAACTTAGTGAACACACAGCGGAATACTAGATATATATCTACACGCGGAAGCCTCCTGCTCCATTGCTCCTCCACAATTTGTCAAAGCTAATTCCGAATCCTAACCTCAATTCCCTTGGCTACTAGTAAAAATTTGAGTACCCAAGAGTTTATGAAAAACAAAAATAAACTCCGGGTCAGGCATGGGTCTGGTGTGAGTAATAGGTTAAAGTTGCTTAACTTTCAAAAACATTTTGAAAAGAAAGGTATCACGTAAGATTCCCACACATAAACATGGAAAAGTTTTTACCTTACGCTAACCAAATCATTTGGTAGGAAATCCGATGATATTATAATAGTGTCCAGGGTTTGAAATAAATAAGAAATAGCCGAAATTGTTACATTATTAAATTCCATCTACTAGCCACAAAAGTGGGTAGTACAATCAAAATCGTTGGCACTTATTGGATTTTGGATTCCATACAATGGCAGGGCTACTGGGGTAACGCCCGTCACAGTACGTGTCCTAGATCAACGAACCAAGGATCACTCCCGACCCCCTGCAACAAAAAGCCGGACCCATTCCTTACTAAACAGTTCCAAACAAGACAACCCCGTGGCTGTAGCTAGCAACCACCCACACAGCCGAATATAAAGGGACTTCTAGACAGGGATCAATCTTGCTCTCTAGTGGGCGTGACCCACGAAACTCTGCTACACCTCCCCTGTTTTAGCCATTCCCGGTTGATGAGGCTTCAGGCTACGATTGCCTTTATAGGACATATCACTTAGAATGCTCATCGTCCACCTGACGATGTTCTGAAAGCATTCCATCCATACAAGTTCATTCCGGGTTCGTACGAAACCGAAGGTATTATCTCGTTACACTCATTTTGGAATCACCCTCAGAGTTAATGACAATAACCCTTGCACTCTGAACCACCATCTCGAATCAATAAGAACTAATTCCATCAACTCATTACGGAATCACCCACAGAGTTATACCGACTCATAGTTCTTACACCTCGAGTCTTCACAAGGCTCCACTTTGATTCATGACCTAACGTTATTTGGAATCGATGTGGTTTTCGGATATCCAAATATGGAAACCCAATCCCGGTCTCGTCGAAAACCAAGCGTGTCTTTTAAGGTCCAATTTGTTTTAAAGGTTTAAAACAATTCAATTACAGTATCTATATACACACAGATAGATAACTCACAATCACAATTGATAATCAACATTGTCACATAACAGGTAATTCACATCATCAATATCATATAGATATACCATATATCATCATCACAATACAATCAAACATCCATACCACACAGTATCTTTTATCTCATTACTGAGATCACAAAGCATCCAAGACAATCAATGACATCATTCATACATAAGCAAAGATTTACTCATCACAATATATTTAATTTAAAATAAATTAAATTAACTATCTCTATCTTTAATTAATTTAGAATAAATTAAATTAATTACTCCATCTATATAAACCTTGCTTATCCAATCATTTAGTTGATTACAATCAATTAAATGATCATTCAAAATAAATTACCTTAATTAACCACTCTTGATTAATTACCCTTAATTACATTCATGTAATTATCCTAAATTAATTTCACAAATTAATTATCCTCAACTAAACAGTAATTAACCTTTAATTACTTCAATTAATTAATTAATCATAATTAATTATCCTAATCCTTAATTAATTACATTAATTAATTTCCTTTAATTACCTATTATTGATTAATTAATAATAATTAATCAACTTTAATTACATCATTAATTAAATAATTAATGATCCTTAATTATTAATTACCTTAAGTAATTAACTTATTAATCATCATCACAGATTAATTACATTTAGTAATTAACTAACTTAATTACTATATTTAAACCAAATCAATTATCCTTAATTAATTTCTAAATTAATCCCTTGATTAATTGTTAAATAATTAAACCAAACTACCTCATACTTAAACAACTCCACTTAATTACAATCTGTAATTATTAAACAATTACTTAACTGAGTAATTCCCAAATCATTAATTACATAAAGTAATTATTTTTAAAAAAACCAAATGTTTTATAATTAATTAAACTTAATTAATTAAAAATAAACCATCATATTAAATTAAATTAATTACATTAAGTAATTAATTCCTTAATTACTTTATTAAGTAATTATACTCGACCCATTTATAAATGATTATTATTAAATTAATTAATCTAATTAATTATAAAAATTAACTACGTTAATTAATTGTTAAATAATCATGGTTAATCACCTTCATTAACTATCCTTAAATTATTTTATAAAGTAATTAACTTAAATTAATTACCAATTAGTTATCTTTAATCATTTATTAATTAAAGTTAATTATTAAATTATTAACCTTAATTTAAAACTTAATTATATAATTAATAATATTTATTCATCATTAATTAATTATTTAATTAATGATCTTAATTCTAAATTGATTAATCATTAATCAATCATTAATTCTAAATTCAATTAATTAGTTAAATTAATCAATTGAACTTAATTACCTTATTAATTAAATCTAAAACATAAATCTTAATTTAAATTTTTAAGATGAAACATAAGTAATTATGTTTAAAACAATTTAATTCAAAACTAAGTACTTTTGAACTTACCCTTAAATTTCAATTTAAATTCAAGTTTAAAATAGAATAAATTTTAAACTTATCAAAGTTTTAAATAATCTAAAACTTTTCAAGTTGCAAATCAAACAAATGTTATATAAAAATTTTAAAGTTAAATTCATTCCAAAACTTTTGATAACTTAAATTTACTTTTAATTTAAAACTTCAAATTTAAAGCTTGTTTAAAATTTAAACTGAAATTCAAATTTATCTTTTGAATTCCCAGATTTTAAACCAACTACAAATCCATTCATATTATTTTTTTTAAAAAAATCTTCTTATTAAAAATGTTTAAAATATTTTATCAAACCAAATGGTTAATTAAATTTAAATTTCAGAAACTTTAATTTATCAATAAAAACTGGAATTTGAATTCAAATCAAAATTCAATTTTGAATTTGAATTTTAACCTAAACCTTAATTTAATCCTAACTACAGATTTTAAAATGTTTAAATCCAGAATTTTTAAAAAAAAAACAGGTCTGTAAACTTAAGCCTGTCAATTACTGTTCAACCCGAGACTTCCCTAATTTTTCTTCGGGTTTTATGCTTTCCCACTTCGAGTTACTAACCTACTTACTTCGAGTATAACACAAACCTACCCTAACCTTTCCCCTGAAACATCCCAAACCCAACAGTTTACCAGAAACATGTCGCCGCCACCTCTGCCGATCATCTCTGGTGATTAAACCATAACCAACAACCCCTCAATACACTAACACAATCACCAGTTCGAACAAAATCCAAGAATCAAACTTCATCCCAAAATTTCAAAACCTGGAATTTTTTTTACAGGTTTTTATTCAAAACCTGTCAACAGTGAACACTCTCCCCTCCGACAACCTGACATCCAACCTCTCCGGCCACGAACACTTCTACACACCCTCTACCCATATCCCAAACACCAAAGCACTCGGTCTACTCTTCACTTCCTCACTGTTCCAAACTTTAACCCCTATTCAAAACTTAGGGTTCATACCAAGATTTTCCCACAACAACCAATCTAACAATTATTATTCTCATTTGAGATTTTTCTATGGATCTAAGATCTTTACTTAATAACTCAGAAGAGTTTTGAGTTTTCTTAAACTACAGAATGCAAGTAATTTCTCAAAATCATATTTTTGCTCAAGAACAGACAGTAAATGAAACAATACTCTAAAATTCCTATTACTTGATTTAAAAATCAAGTTCTAGTAAATGCTTTTAGTTTATAAAACCGGATTTCAATGTTAATATGACTGGATTTAATCAAGATCAACATAAAGTGGTATTACTTATTTTTACAGAGATATCACTCTGTAATTTTACTTCTTCTAATATCTTTTTTTTAAACCTTATCTTAAGGAAATAAACACATTACTTATAAGTTTGAATACTAATCCAAAATCATCAAAACTCTTTTTATTATTTTAAAACCCAGATGTTATCTCAATTTAGATCAATTGTAGGAATTCTTTTCATAGGAAGATAATCTGGGTATACTCTGCAGAACCAAAATGAAACATGCATACACAACCACATTTACATCAGGCACACAAACATGTTTAATCTCAAGCAACCTAAATTATAGTTTTAAGATTAAATGTTACTCACCATTTGATGAATGCAGAAAACAAATGTAGAGCTCCTGTTGATCATTTGAATTTGCAGAAATAAAATATGCAGAGCTTGCTCCTCTCTGTTGCTCATATATGTAGAAACAAGCATATGCAGGTAGAAGATGCTATTTCCAATTTCCCAAATGCATGCTAATGCCTTATTTCCAGGTCTTAAACAGAATGCAGAAAATAGAAGTGTGCAGGCTCTTCTTGAATTTTGCAGATTTGATTTTTATGAAGAGGAACATGCAGATGTTTGGATTTGAGGATATGCAGATTTTACTTTGATTGGAAATGCAGATTTGTGGATTTTTATATACATTTGTGAATGCAGATTTGATCTTTGATGAGTTACAGGGATTTGCATATTTGATCTTTTAATATGCAGATTTTTATGATAAATATGAAGATGAGTTTGTGTATGCAGAATTTTGATTGTGGATATGAAAAATGAATTTTTGGTCTTCATTTGATTAAGGAAATGAAAATGTAATATGAAATGAAGATGCATACTAAGCTCAATGTATTTTCAGATTTTGATTAAAAGAAAAGAAATATAAAACTAATTTTTAACACTTGTACAAATGTTAGACACATGTCAACTTGTTATATTAATTTTTAAAAACATGTAAAAAAATGTTAAAGAATGAAACACTTGTTTTCTTTTAAAGGTAATTAGCATTAAATTTACAAAGGAAAGTGTGTGTTAGCTTAAATTAAGTTGTTAATTTATTTAAAAATATGTGTATAAATTTATAAATGAAAATAGAAACAAATCATGTTTATAAATAAGCTTATACATATTAAAGATTAAAACAACTAAACAATTCAAGATTGATACTTTGGAATTTAAATTCAAACTAAATTCAAAACCAAACAATTTCAAATCAAGTTACAAATAAAAATTCAATTTGAAATAAAAATTACAAATCTTATTAAAAATTTATTAAGAAAGATAATACAATATTAATATTTTTTTATAACTCTCTTATTATTAAGTAAAAATCACTATTCAAGAAATTATATTTTTATTAAATAAATAATCCATTTTATTAAGTCATAAAACCTTTTTGTTTGTTTATTCTAAATTTAAAACTCAAGCCAATTTAATTTAAAAACATTCCAATATTTTTCTTATTAATTTTAAAATCATATTTTTATTTATGAAATAGTTAGTAAAACTCAATACTAATTAAAAATCAAATTTTCCAATTTATAATGTATATCTTAGAATTTTAAAACATGATTTAATATTAAATTTAAAACAAATTCATTTCTTTAACTTTGAAAAGCTTAAATATAAAATAACACAAAATTTTCCAAATTTACTATAAATAATAAACCAAAAAATATGCTTTACTTATTGAAATTAAAACAATACCAATCTATTTAAAATATAAACCATATATTTGTATTATAAATAGAAATCAATTTATTATTTTTAAAAGATAAAATAACCAATTTAAATATTTATTGTAGGAGATTATTAAATTTATTTGAATAATTATTAACAGAATATCAATATCTGTTTAATTTTAACTACAGATTATTTAATTGATATTGTTAAAAATTCCGGGATATTACAATCCTTCCCCCTTAAAAGAATTTCGTCCTCGAAATTTTAAAACAAAGGTAATTTAATAATCTCATTAAATTTTTATTTTAAAAACACAAGCATATATTAAACATATGCTAACAACCAAAACAACCAATTCAACCAATCAAACAAATCTAATTATCCAGACAAATTTTGGATAAAATTTCATCAAGTTTCCCCAAATATATATCCATATATATCGGGATACTCGCTCCAGAGAATCCAAACAATCAATACTATGACGCTATAAAAGCTCCTATACTACTATATCTATAACACTAGACAAGATATCAGACTACAAACGAGTCTGACACAACAACCAAAACTCCAGAACTGCTGGTTCCACAACCAGACATAGATCATACACGTACTCCCTCAGAGATACCTGAAGCTCATCGAATCCCAGTTATCCGAACTGGCAATCCAATCTTGTAAATCAATCACTCTCTCCTAAATCACAAAAAAGATCCAAAACACTTCAGAGCTAACCTCTCAAACTTACCCAATCTTATAGCTCTCTTTTGATCAGAGAAAACTTATCCAAAATTAAATCTCCGACTTCAGAGTCCAAATCCCTCCGACTCTTATCCACAAAACTCTTCAGACAGTCCTGGGCTACCCACAAACTTACCGATCAGCTCTACTGTGACGCCCCACCTCTATACCCACGCTAGCCAAGGACATTACGGTGAATGCTATCAACTAGCACGGAGAATAAGGCTGTTGAGGAGCGACCATCCGTGTAATTGCTTTGTGCGAGCATCGATATGTCAGATAGTATAGCATGCAATTCTTTTCAAGTGGAAATCCGACATGCCAACACAAACTCAAAGCTACTACACAGTGGCAATAATATCTTCGGAAACAAATATAGAAGTAAACATAACATAAATCAGTCACAGACAATTCATATCACAAAGGCGGAAATAGATATGAATATAACACATGAATGTGTTGATCAAAGTAGTGGTCTAAAAAGGTCCACAATATCACAAAAGAATAGTTACATGAACTACACAAAAGAATAAGTATACATTATGAAGTCTGTATCTCAAATGTATACAACAAAAACTACTAATCTAAGTAGTAAGCAAAAGGTCAGAGAAATGGATCCCCGGAGAGAAGTCAAGTCGAAGCACCTGCAACATCTCGGTCTGACCCGAGTATTATTTATAAGAAAATAATAAACGGATCAGTCTAACTATAAATATCAGATAACATGATATAGAATAGGAAATATGACTAAACACATAACAATCACAATGCCAAGCTGTGATATATATAAGTAATTGAAAATCAACAAGAGATTAATCAGTATCACGATAATCTACTCAAGATAAAAAGGAATGTCATACTCCTAATTTCATTCACCAAGCCACAATAAATGACATATAAGATATGGCATAGACGTATAATATCCATAATGGCATACTACTATAAGTATGTAAACGATAATCAACAAACGATTAATCAATATCAAAGAATCTTCTCAAAGATTCAAAAAGGGTATCATACCCAAAACTTGTATTCACAACAAGTTAATGACACACGATTTCACCTATGCACAAGAATTGATAAATCATATCAATAGAAATCACAAAGTTGGTGAAACATAAATTCCAGAAATCAACACAAGAAATCCAGTCAATGACACAAAAATTCACCTATGCACAAGAATTGATAAATCATATCAATAGAAATCACAAAAATAGGTGAAGAAGAAAATTCCAGAATTCGACACACGAAATCCAGAAATCACACAGAATAAGGGGGGAGGCCTATCACATGAACGGGAGCATGAAAACTCACCAACAGCTATAACACATGAACGAGAAGCTATCTCATGGTAGCTAGCCATTAATTTGACACACGAACGGTCCGAAGACCTGACACACGAATGGTCCGAAGATCGTGGGTTTCTACCCCACCAAATTTGAGTCGAAACTCCACAAAACGGGGTTTAGTCTCCCGCGCAGTCAAAGAGACATCGCACATTGCTAGTCTAAATCATAAAAATGATCGTCATGATCATCGAGAAGTGTCGATTACAGTAAGCTAGTAAATATATGAGCTTAGCATCATGTCCCATAACCACTAGCTTAACTTAAATATTTACGAACAAATTGTAGATCTCCACTAGAAAATTGTCACAAGAGTTTCAATCGAACAAGTCCAAGAATTAACCAACAAAGTGAACGCAGGCGTTTCATACCACTTGTTTTACCAAGTTGTTTAATTAGATTTCTCATACGAGTGAGGTAAAGGTTTGTATATACTAATAGATTGGAAAATGGTTTAAGAAAACGAGCTTTGTAATAAAATAGTGTTGAAATCGTTTGAGGAAAGAGTCTTGATATTTACTACTAGTATAGAAAACCTTTATATTTTTAAAGTGACAAATCACAAAGAAGATTGTAGGAACAATCAATCACTAAAACTCACATACGAAGATGTGAATAAAAATCCAACGAAACCGATAAAGAATCCATCAAAATGGACACTCAAGAAAATCCCTAAAAAGGAGTCATCAAAGTCATAATAATGGATAACAATAAATAGGAAACAACACGAATCGATTTAAGTTGGAAATTTAAGCAACAAGGCAAAGCAGGCAAAAATCATCAGGTCGGTCGGCCGGACTCCCTGAGTCGGTCGACCGAACCTAAAACAGAAAGTGCTTATGCACTTGGAAGCAGGTCGGTCGACCGGACCAAAGGGGTCGGTGGGCCGAACCAGAAACAAAAGTGCAACTGCACATTTGGAAGCAGGTCGGTCGACCGAACCAGGGGGGTCGGTCGGTCGGACCTGTTTCCAGCCTCTTCCCTGCCTACTACAAATGAGGTTCAATCTTGACTAAATTGCATTTTCTCGAGCAACGACGCTAAGGGATTATGCAAATCGACTACCCGACCCTATATGCTCCTCGATGCGTCACCAAAAACATGTTCAAACATCAAAGTTAGGATTTTTAACGAATTGAACTCAAAACACTAAAAATTGGAATATACACCAATTCAATCCAATCCAAAAGCAAATGCACACGAATAAGTGTTAGGAATTCATACCTGACATTCGAAGATAATTCATAGACTTAGATGTGAGATTAAAAATCTCACTTTTTCACAAAATCGAACAAGAAGAAGCTTAAAAGCAAATGGAGAATCAACCTCTCTTCAACACAACCCAATTGAGCTTCAATCTAAGCTCAAAAACAAGAACATTCCCGAAATTAGGTTTAGGAATTTCTGAAATTGGTAAGAGAATAAGTTGGAGAAGAAGGAGAGAAGCTTACCAATGGGTTCTTCTTGAGTTTGGAGCTAGGAATTTGATTTGCAAGAGAAACTAGGGTATTGGAGTTTTAATTTCCAATCTCCCCCACCATTAATGCTAATAAAACTGAAAAGAGAAAGAAGTGCGGGAGAATGGGGAGAGTGGTTCAGTTTTGGAGTATAAGTTAAAACATAGGGCTGAGCCCAAAACCAAACCCAAAGTGAAAAGTAGCAAAAATCAACTTTCTCCAAACATATCGAAGCTTATACTCAAAAAGGTCGCAAACGGCATTTTAAACTCAATGGGAGTGGTCCCGAGTCCTAATTCGACCGTATGCAAAAAGTAGCTTTTCGGACTAAAATCCGACTAATGATGAAATATTTAAATAAAATATTTAAATATAAAAATCGATAAATATGCGGGTTGTTACAGACTCCCCTCCTTAAAGAAATTGCGTCCTCGCAATATTACAAGAAGAAGATATATAGTAACAACCATAAAAGCATATTCAACACAAGAGAAGTTTGAAATAAGAAGTTCACCTCAAAGAGCATGAGAAAGTAAGTCCGGATGTGTTCGCTCGATGTACTCTCAAGATTCCCAAGAACAATCCTTAGGATTTGAAGACCATTGAACTTTAACAAGCGGAACATCTTTATTTCGAAGTCGTTTGACTTCCGAAGCAATGATACGAATAGGATGTTGCCCATAAGTTAAACTAGGCGAAACTTCAATCTCTCCCGCAACACCGGGCTCAAGAATAGAATCGGAATCTCGAAGGCATTTCCGTAATTGAGAAACATGAAACACGTCATGAATAGCAGAAAATTGAGCCGGCAATAAAAGGTGATAAGCCATGGAACCAATACGTTCAATGATAGGAAATGGCCCAATATATCGAGGCGCCAATTTTCCCGATCGACTGAAACGTACAACACCTCTCATAGGTGAAACACAAATGAACACAAGATCTCCCGCAGAAAATTCTAACTTCCTTCTCCGGTTATCGGCATAGAATTTTTGTCTACTCTGGGCTTCTTTCATTCTATGTCGAATAAGTTCAATTTTCTCTGTGAAATCATGAATAAAATCTGGACCTAAAACCAGCTTCTCACCGGTCTCAAGCCAACAAGAAGGAGATCGGCATGGCCTTCCGTAGAGTGCCTCAAAAGGTGTCATACCAATACTAGATTGGAAGCTATTATTGTAGGAAAATTCAACAAGTGAAATGTGATCTTCCCAACTTCCACCAAAATCAAGAACACAAGCATGAAGAAGATCTTCAAGAGTTTGATTCACACGCTCGGTTTGTCCGTCGGACTGGGGATGATAAGCGGTGCTAAAATTAAGCTTCGTTCCTAAAGCTTTTTGAAGACTCTTCCAAAATCCACTAGTAAACAATGGATCATGATCACTAACAATTGAAGTAGGAACCCCATGCAATTTAACAATCTCTTTAATAAAGAGTTTGGCCAAAAGAGGAACGGTTCGGTTAGACCGAACGGGAGTAAAATGGGCGGATTTAGTAAGTCTATCAACAATTACCCATAAGCTATCATAACCCGATCGATAACGGGGAAGGCCATCTATAAAATCCATGGAAATTTGATCCCACTTCCAAACTGGAATTTCTAAAGGTTGCAATAACCCACCGGGCCTTTGATGTTCGGCCTTAACGAGTTGGCAAGTCATGCAACATTTAATGAAGTTAGCGAATTCAAGTTTCATTCCCTCCCAATAATAAAGTCGCTTCATATCCGCGTACATTTTACTACTACCGGGATGAATGGTAAATTTAGAGTGATGAGAATCTTCTAAAATATCTTTACGAAGATCCCTAATATTTGGCACGATAAGTCTACCAAATTTCTGAATGCCGCCACGAGAATCGATATCAAAGTCTTTTAAACCTTCAATATCAATTTTATCCTTAATATTTTGGCCAAGAAGAACCAATTCAGGATCTAGCCTTTGAGCTTCAAGAGTGCGGTCTAAAAGAGATGGATGAGCCTCAAGGCTACATAAAACAAATGATGAGCATAAATCGGAAACACGGTCTCGAATTTCGCAAGTGGATAAAATCTCGAGATCGTTCCATTCGGATATCATCATAGAAACAGCAGCTTGTTGTTTACGGCTAAGAGCATCGGCGACACGATTACCCTTACCAGGCGTATAAAGAATATCAAGATCATAAGGAGCAAGGAACTCGAGCCAACGTTGTTGACGCAAATTAAGTTCCTTTTGAGAAAATAAATATTTCAAAGACTTATGATCTGTGTAAAGAACAAATTTCTCTCCTAAGAGATAATGACCCCAAATACGAAGGGGAAAACAATAGCCGCGAGCTCTAAATCATGAGTGGCATATCTAGTCTCAGCCGGCTTCAATTGCCTAGAAGCATAAGCAATAACACGTTCTCTTTGCATAAGAACGGCACCCAAACCAACGCGACTAGCATCGGTATAAACAACGAAATCTTGATTCCCCTCGGGAATAACAAGAATAGGAGCATTAGATAGGAGTTCTTTTAATTTCTGAAAAGAAGCTTCACATTTGTCCGACCAAATGTATTTAACACCTTTCTTCGTCAAGCTAGTGAGAGGCACGACAATCTTAGAAAAGTCTTTGATAAAACGACGGTAATAGCCCGCCAATCCGAGAAAACTACGAATCTCTGTCACACTCTCCGGCCTCTTTCAATCTTGAATCGCTTCAATCTTTGAAGGATCCATGGAAATTCCGAATTCGGAAATAATATGACCGAGAAACTTCACACGAGATTGCCAAAAGTGGCACTTAGAAAATTTTGCCTTTAATTGATTACTCCTAAGAGTTTCCAATACAATCCGAAGATGTTTTTCATGCTCCTCCTCGGTTTTAGAATGCACAAGAATATCATCAATAAAGATGAGAACAAATCGATCGAGGAAGTCTTTAAAAACTCGATCCATTAAGTCAACGAAATAAGCTGGGGCATTCGTTAATCCAAATGGCATCACATGCCATTCATAAGATCCATAACGAGTACGGAACGATGTCAAAGGAATGCTATCCTCTGCAATACGAAGCTGATGAAAACCGGTAGCCAAGTCCAATTGTGAAAAGACTCTAGCACCACTAAGTTGGTCAAATAAATCATCAATCCGAGGTAAAGGATATTTATTTTTAATAGTAAGATCATTAAGCTTGCGGTAGTCAACGCAAAGCCTAAGTGTACCATCGGATTTCTTCACGAAAATAGCCGAAGCTCCCCAAGGCGAGGAACTAGAGCGAATAAATTGCTTCGTCTCCAATTCGGATAATTGTTTACGCATCGCCTCGTTTTTTTATTGGACATACGATAAGGAGGACGGGTAATAGGTTGAGCTCCAGGGATAAGATTGATTTTGAACTCAATTGATCGCTTAGGTGGTAATCCTAAAACGAGCTCGAATATGTCGGAAAATTCACGAACGACATGAATAACAGAAATAATATCACCCTCATCATCATCATCGTCATCACGAGGATTTAAAGAATATAAAGATGCGACCAAGCTGGAAACTGAATCTTGAAGATTAATAGAAATCTGCTTAACAGATTGAGGATGTCGAAGATGAATAGTCCACTCAGGACATAGGATATGGGCTTCATAACGGTTAAGCCAATCCATTCCCAAAATCATGCCAAAGCCTAAATAACGCATGACATGCAAATCGGCTACGAAAGAAAAATCACACAAAATAATCTCGACATCTTTACACAATAAACTGATTGTTGCGGATCCACCAACCGGATTCGCAATTCTCAAAGAAGTCATTAAACACAAAACATCCAAGGAGAAAGTATCAACAAGTTCTTTTGATATAGAAGAATGGGACGCACCCGTATCAAAAAGAACTCGAATAGGATGATCACGAAATAAAATAATTCCATCAAGGATAGAATGAGGCATACCTTGACCACGAGATTTGTTGCCAGGGGCTTGTGCAACATTAAGCTTTCCCTCCCTCCTATTTTGAAGTTTGGGACACACATGCATAAAATGGTCCGGGCTCTTGCAATAGCGACAAGTACGAGGCTTTGAACACTTGTTCGCAAAATGGTCTTTCGAACCACAATTATAACATTTCCCTTGAGTAGAGGAAAAGGTCTTTTCAGTAGGAGTTGCTTGCCTCCCTTTCTTATTGGAATAAGGACCTTTGAATTTGCTTTGCCTCTTCTTGTTGTTGAAGTTTGGTTTGGGACCCACCACTTCAACATCATTCTCCCTATCCGCCTCTTCAAGACGAAGAGCGATATCAACGAGCTGGTCGAAAGAAACTTCTAATTTTAGAAGTAATGGCTTCTTGAGATTTTTGTTTAAGCCATAGACGAATCTCTGATTCTTCTTCAGAGGGGTGTTGATGTATTCAACCCCATATTTGGAAGGTGATTCAAAAGAAGCAACATAGTCCGTCACGGAAGAATCGCCTTGAACAAGGTCAATGAAACGACGAGCCAATGTCACTTTCTCAGCTTCTGGTACAAATTTCAACTCGACGCATTCTCAGAATTTCTCCCAGGTGAGATCTGCTTCATTAATCTCAAAAATAAGAAGCTCATACCAGTCCAATGCTCTTTCTCGGAGCATACTAGAGGCCACCTGAACTCGGTGAAGGTCAATAAGACTCATGCGAGAAAAGATTCGATCGCATGACCTTAGCCAGGCCTGTACTTCAATAACAGTTTCGGAACCTCTGAATGGATCCCCACACAAATTAGTGTAATCGCTACACAAGCGTGCAAAACTGTGACGACCGCCCATGACTCCCGCACCAAAACAAGGAAATAATGCGCTGAAAGGTGTGCCAGGCAGCCATGGACGATAGTCAGGGTAAAACAAAACAAAAGAATCTCTATCGCATAACTCACAGCGCATGGATAAAATACAATAGAGAAATATAATATAGTGAAGCTCCATAGAACAGAAACATCATCATATAAGCATCACAGTAGTTTTATACAATCATCTACACAAATCCATACATGAAAGCCTCACTACAAATCACTCAACCAAATGCAGCAGCGGATACCCAGTACATATAGTAAGAAAACTAATATGCAAAGCCTCCTGCTCGTCTTCGTCATCTTCAGCGTAGAACTCCTAGCACAGCACCTGTCACCTGCTACCTAGTCTGCCCATCCCAAACATGGATGAACAGCCCAAGGTAATAAGAGGAGACATAAAACCTTGAGTCAGACAAAGTCTTAGTGAGCAGTAAATTAACTATCAAACATACCAAAAGAGCATAAAGGATAAAAGGAATAGGAACCAAACCATCCCACTCCACCTCTTTCTACAGTGATAGCCCCCAGACACACACTAAGGAGAAGCAGGCATAACACAGCAGGCAATTAAAGTAAAGTAATTATCACTCGAGTCAAGGTCGATGTTTTCCAAATACAAACCCCCAAGGCCTAAACCAAGATCAGATAAGCACCCAGAAAACACCGCTCTTGAAGCCGAATGATAATACAACCAAACATCCATGACTCTGGCTATCACTGTTATCCTTGCCTCGATTTCACCGTTAGTTGAATGACCATCTGTCAAGGGCTAATGGTAACCCCGGTTCTAACCATAACTCCGCACACTGCCTTGTGCCTAGGACTTATCTACTTTGCCCAGAGTACTCAACTACCTACCTGTAGTCTTTTGGGTGTCCCGACTACCTACCTGTAGTCGTTATGGGCGCCCCATGTACTCTTGCTTTTGAGCATGCTAGAACCTTCAACAACGACGAGATCCAAGCCTCCTAGCCATCCTTCTTGACGACTATCCTCATACAAGCTCAAGCTACCTCTTGAACAATCCATTATCAACCAACTTGAACTACTCTTCAAGTTATCAACATGCTTGGAATGATCCCTGCTTGGATTAAGCCAAGACTCACATCATACTTCGCTTCATCGCATCAAAGCAAAGTCTCAACTCAACAACATGGTTTGCCTCATCAAATCATGGCAAAGTCCCATCTCAACATCATCCAATCTATACATATGAGCTTCAACATCCGCTACATATGCCTTAAGCAGCTTTCACCATTCAAGAGCCTTCTTCCATAGCTTTTGAATCCTCTTCCATCCTCTTGTTCCAAATCAACTACTAGCTAACTTGGAAACAATCAAATCAATCATACATTCAAATATCAATCATTCAAACAAGATCTAACAAGCAATATAAGCAATATCAACTATAATGGCAATTTCGTAAATAAGTGAGCAAAAGTCCAACATATGTGAAACCATAGTTTTTAGCATAGATCTATCAAATATAAAACATGGGTTTTGTCTCTAATACTTGTTAAACTAACTTGCATAAGTAAACATCTTCAAAAACCATGGATCTAGACTTCGATCTAAGAAAAATGCATGAAATCTCTAACTTTAACACTCAAACAAGCCACCAATCCAATATACTCCCTTGGATCCGCGTGAGAGATAACTACCACTCACCAAATCACCCAAACACTACAAAAACTACACACTTCAGATCTGGACAGCGAAGATCAAGGTTTGATCCGGCAATATCTCGCTCCAATCGATGAATTCTAGCTCGAACGGATGAAGATCTTCAACTTTGGCACTTGGATCTTCGATCTCGATCTTCGATCTTGGATGGATGTTAGAATTAGATTGGAATGGAGAAAAGAAGATGAAGAAATGTTGTAGTCGAGTTTCCAAAATGGCAGCACTTCGTCGCTTCGAAATCTGGTGCCAAAAAGTGAGCCGAACCCCTCTATTTATAGGCTGGAACCTCCCTGAGTCGTCGCCCCATGAGTCGGTCCCGACTCATCATGAGTCGTCCACGACTCATCTCCTGCCGACTCACGACCTAGCACAGCCGACCCTGCGACTTAACTATACAACATATACTGCCGACTTAACACTAACCCAGATGCCGACTTAAATTCTACCGACTCAAAGACCTAACGACTCAACACAGCAAGAAGGTCACACGACTTAAGACACATACGACTTATCCCGGCCGACCTAAGCCTAATCCTTATCCCACGAGACACGACTCAACAACCCTGCCGACCTACGACTTAATACCAGAGCCGACCTAACTAATCAACGACTCAACACCAAGCTGCCTAACGACTTACGACTCATCGTTAAGTCGTGCCTACCGACTCAGTTGCAAACGACCTAACAACACAGCCTTATGGCCGACCTAAGTCCTAGCCGACTCAACATAAGTCGGTCACGATTTAACTATGACACAAACGACTCAACCTATCCCTAACTCGGTCAAACGACTCACGACCCATGGCCTCACCGACTCAACTACCCACGACCTAAGCCCTAAGTCGGTTTTTCTTAAGTCGGTCACCAACCCTTAAACCGCTATCTCGTGAGTCGGTCACCATCTTATGAAGCTAACTCCAATTAGGTCGGTCATTATGAGTCGGTCATATCCTTAAGTCGCCTAAACCCCTTGAGTCGGTCCCTATGAGTCGGTCACGACTCATCACCTAACTTAGCTATGCCTATGAGTCGGTCACGACTCATCACTTGCACTCGGGTCAACTCCTAAACGACTCAAGCTAGAAGCAACACAAACAACACTAACAACCTGTAAATTCTACGATTTATCGACACGTAAAAATACGGGTCGTTACATTCTCTCCCCCTTAGGAATTTCGCCCCCGAAATTCCAAGCAAACAACAGCAATCAAAATTATTCCGCATGCCTACCATCCATAGCAATCAACAAACCATGCATCCAATTCTAACCTAGCATGCAGAATTCTATGACTTAGAACAAGCTACAAATTCATGAGATGTCACGACACTTTAGGGCCATACCTCGAAGAGTCCGGGATGAGCTGCCTTCATCCTCTCTTCCTCCTCCCATGTACAGTCGTTAACATCATCACTCCATTGTACCTTGAGCAACGTAATCGTCTTCCTCCTAAGCTGTTTCGTATCGGTTTCAACAATACGAAGCGGCTTACGAGGTCTCGAAACAACAGGATCAACCTCCAAGTCTTCACAGCTATCAGCAGAAACCACCGTAGTTGGGTCGTGCACATACTTCCGTAGATAAGATACATGAAAAACATTGTGCACACCCGCCATCTTTTCCGGTAACTCCAATCTATAAGCGAGCTTTCCAATTCGCTCGATAATCGGGAATGGTCCAACAAATCTCGGAGTTAACTTTCCTTTCTTCCCGAATCTAATGACACTCTTCAGAGGAGAAATCTTCACAAAAACCATATCACCTACGTCGAATTCCAAATCCTTACGACGATTATCGGCATAACTTTTCTGACGATCTTGGGCTGCCTTCATTCGTTGCCGAATGATCTCTATACAATCTGAAGTCTGTCGAATCATCTCTGGCCCAAGTATCAGCTTTTCTCCAGTTTCCAACCAACATGTCGGGGAGTTACACGGTCTTCCATATAATGCCTCATATGGTGCCATACCAATACTCGACTGATAACTGTTATTATAAGCAAACTCCACCAAATGAAGGTGATCTTCCCATGATCCTCCGAAGTCCAAAACACATGCTCTAAGAAGATCTTCCAAAACTCGGTTGACTCTCTCAGTCTGACCATCTGTTTGAGGGTGATAAGCTGTACTCAAACACAACTCAGTTCCCAAAACTTCCTGGAAGCTCTTCCAAAATCTACTAGTGAACAATGGATCTCGATCGCTCACTATACTCTTCGGAACACCATGGAAACGAACTATCCACTTCACATATAGCTCAGCCAACTTCGATGCAGTCCTAGTCGATCGAACAGGAATGAACCTTGCACTCTTGGTCAAACGATCTACTGTGACCCAAATCCCTTCATTTCCTGCCCTAGTTCTAGGTAGACCATCGATAAAATCCATCGACACTTGCTCCCACTTCCATGCAGGAACCTCTAATGGCTGAAGTAATCCACTGGGCTTCTTCTGCTCAGCTTTCACCAACTGGCAATTCATACACTTGGAAATAAAATTTCCAACATCCTTCTTCATACCTTCCCAGTAGTAGGTTCTCTTCATATCCCGATACATCTTATTTCCACCTGGATGAATTGTCAACTTCGAGTGATGACTCTCCCTCAGAACTTCATCTCTCAATCCATCTACATCGGGAACAACTAGTCGCCCTTGCTTTCGAAGCCAACCCTCTCGATCGACCTCGAATCCCTTATCCTTCTCCGGGTCCAATCCAGATTCCAAATCACAGATAATCTTGACAAGCTTATCATCTCCCTTTTGGCTCTCGCCAACCCTTTCCACAAGAGTAGGCCTTATCGATAAGTTTGCCAACATCTTAGGTTCCAATCACTACAAGGGGAGGGGGGATTTCCGACGGCTGAAAACCGTCGGCGGCCGTCGGAAGCCGTCGGCGGCCGTCGGAAAAAGCCGTCGGAAATGAAGGCGTCGGGGAGCAGTATTTCCGACGGCTACCGACGGGTGATGCCGTATACATTATCGACGGTTTTCGGCGGTTTCCGGCGGTTTCCGACGGCTTCCGACGGCCGTCGGAAACCGTCGGAAACCGTCGGAAATCAGGCCAATAAGCCGTCGGAACCCGTCGGAAACCGCCGGAAAATTTCGACCAATAAGCCGTCGAGAGCCGTCGGAAGCCGTCGGAAACCTGTTGTTTTTTTTTAAAATCTGCTGCAAATAGAGCCTTCCAACCACATTTCTCTTCCAAACACTACAATATCAATACTGCACAATCAAATAAACAATAATCCAACCAAACATGCAAACCAATACTCCAAAATATTCAATAGACACAGAAATAAACTAAATTAGAATAAAAATAAAATACAAAATATACATAACATTCCAACATTAACAATAATACTAACAATAACTGTTCTAATCATGCATATCCTGATACAGCTACAGAACCAAGTGTATTATACATAATTATACATATCAACAATTAATTGTTCCTTCTACCAAATCATTGTAAACTAAAACTAAACATACCTGCACGAACGAATTAGAAAGCAATGAATCAATCTGCCCCAGATCCAGAGCCAGCCGATGAAGGGAAGCGGCCACCAAACTGCTGCATGTACTCAAATAACTGTGCCGTCTGCATGGCCTGTTGGCGGTTCTGCTCCTCCAACTGCTGAACTCTAGTCTGTAATTCTTCTATACTTGCTAGCTCGCTCTGAGGTCTACTCCGCCGTCTCCTACTCTGACTACTGGACTGCAATAATTGAAAAATAAATAAAATCAAAGTTTATTGTTTTGAAAAGGTAAGAATATCATATTTTAAGTATTTTAAGAAAAATTAAATTATTTACCGCTAAATTGCCAAATCCGTATCGTCGACCATGCTCTGGTGGACTCATAACGGACTCAAAAATAATGTCCTCTTCATCGGTCGTCAGCTGCTCTCGACCCGTATCAGAAAGGAGTTTCTGTCGCTGCTCCATAAACATCTCCTGCATTGACAAATTAATAATATCATATCTTATTTCATAATAATTTGACAACTAAAACAATTACTAATACTGAATAAAATGAAATATGCTTACATGGCTTTTACTGGATTTATCGTCCTGCCATGTGTACGAAACAGTCCCGTCTGGATTAACATGCTCAACAGCATGCGTACGGGTGAACACGTCCATATAGCTGACAGGACCATGTGCCTCGGCTTCCTGAAGTTGATTGTTACATACAATTATTATACATTTAAAATCATATAGCATAAACTATTTACATTTATTATTCAGTAATTAAATTTACCAACTCCTGCCGATACTGCTGAAACGACTTCGATCCTCCGCGATGAGTAACGGGACTCTTATTTCTATTTGCAGAGTTTCTATCTGACTCTGCCTGTACATTCAAAATTTGATACATTATTTTTCAATCACGTTAAATTAATAATTGAAAAAAAATTAGTATACTTGCCTTCGCCTCGTCCGTCTCCCAGTAGCTCAACCAAGCTTGCCACACGCTCTCCCCCATCCACCGTGGTCTCTTCCCGGATTTCTTAACCTCAGATATCGTGTCTCTGTAGTTCTTTCGCATCTTCCTCATCCAGTATGCTCGTGCCAGCTGCATATCATCTGTCTGGATGTCTATCTCAGCCTGTGTTAAAAAAAGATTACACTTTAAACGATAAACGGTAGAAAAACGACAAAAACGAATTAAAAATGGAAAACATAAAAATTACACATACTAGGACATCCTGCCATATGCACTCTATGATGTGCGGAGGGATGGTATCCCACTTTGGCCAGCACGCACTCATCCTACTACGATATGCTGCTCTGGAGACGTCCAACACTACCTTAGTGGGTAGTAGCTCGAACCCCCTGTTTTTAAGTACGATACAGATAAGTACATACGTATAGTATAGAAAAAATAAGATGATGAATAAGATTTAATTTTTACCCATCTGCTTTGGGGGCTAACGTAACAACTGGACGGTGTGGCGCTTGCGATGGGCCACTGCCATCGCCTCCTGAAGAACGGGAAGAGCTCCTCCCTCTATGTGACATAATGATAAACCTGTGACGTTTACACATCATTATATAAGAGAATAAAAACATGATAATGAAATATATTTCATATGAACATGACATCAATGGTATAAATTGCTTAATTATAATGACTGAAATGTAAATAGACATGTAAGTTTGTTATACCTGATTCATGATGGGTGTACTCTTCCTACGATAAGCAGAGTTCATTGCATTTTTAATAAAAATTGCTAAATAAATGACAAATTGAAATAACATAAAACAATAGTAAACGGATTTAGTTTCATAGTTACATCAATTTCATAATACATCAAGAATTCAACATAGTTACATCAATTGCAAAAAAACAGATTCAAATTTATATCAGTCATCATCGTCTTCTGATTCAGATTCGGTCTCGTTTTCGACGATATTTTCCTCTGCACTGTCAAACGCTTCTACCAAAACATTTGATTCATCGATCAAAGGACCAAAATCTGTATGATCGTCTGTAATTATTATTTCGTTATTTTGCTCAAGATCTGCCTGATAAGCTTGTTCGTCCGGAATATTCTTCCCATCGAATGTGAATCTGGCCTTTGTTTTAAAAACTGCAGACCAATCTGCTTTATCTCTTTTTAGAGACGGATAAGGAGCGTAATAAACTTGCAATGCTTGTTTGGCTAGTACAAAAGGATCATACTTGTGATAGTCTTGGAGTTATGGGTAAGTAGTGCATACGCTTGTACGGAACTTCCTTACCCTTCTTTTTTCTTGGTTTGTATCTCTCCTGGTTACAAACTTTACAATTTCTAAGGTTTGCGTCTTCTTTCCAAAACAACATGCATCCTTTTAAACATGTATCTATTTTCTGATACGGTAAACCAAAAGCCGACATAAGTTTTTTAACTTCGTAGTGATTTTCACACATTAGATTATCGGGCGGCATATGTCTTTTTGCAGCTTGTACAACAGCCGTAAACCCAGCTTCAGTGATGTTGTATTTTGACTTCATCGCAATGTATTCTGCGATTACTGACAGCTGCGTGCCGCTTTTACAACCATCCCAAATAGGTTTTTTAGCTGCATCTAGTAAATCATAAATTTTCTTAGCTTCAATATTTGGTTCTTCAACATTTACATCATCGTCGTCAACTTCAACCATAGGAAACATTGATCGTGCTGCATCTTCGACCATATTTTCTATACGGGTCGTTGAAACTATTTCGTTAACGACACTTTCAGACTCTACAGAAGTATTTGCTACAACTTCTCCATGCCGATCCCAAACATAATATTCGGGTGTGAAACCGTGTTGGCACAAATGAACTTTCACAATATCTGGTAACAAAAACTTCAAATGTCTACACCTACTACACGGACAACGAATTTCTGGATCGTTTCCGTTATTACTTAAGGCGAATTCAACAAACACGTTTATACCGTTATAAAAATCTTCTTTTATTGAGCCCCTCATTCCTTTTCTTTGGTACATCCATCTCCTTCGATCAACAAAATAATCAATCATTTTTCCTATTTGACAAAATGAGAAGTTCAAAATTTAATATTTATTTTGAAGAATACACATTCGAAAAAGATTATTTTCATGTTCGTATAATATTTTGAATTTAAAGAACAACTTCACAAATTTAAAAATATTTTCAAATAGGGCACATTTCATTTTTTAACGTACGTAACGATTAAAAATATATAATTTTTTTTCATTGGTCAGACATCCTACCTCCCATTACAAACACAGTAAGCATTTACATTTCGTATATTACTTCGTCCCAAACGATTCAATAAAATTTCGGCAGCATTTCCCTTTTGTTCCCTGCATTGTACACAAATGCGTGTACGCAGGAAACAAAAAAGAAAAGTTAGGGCGAAATTTTATGAACCGTTTGAGACGAAGTAGTATACAAAATGTAAATTCTTACTGTGTTCATAACTTGTCCAATACAGGGACAAATCCGACAAACATTGTACCAGATGAATATAAATGGTCGTTTTTCGAAAAAAACGACTATTTATACAACGATCATGTACAACACTCGTCAGACGGGGCCAAAAACTCTCTAAGGGACATTTGTCGGTTAACATGCGCGCATTTTACTCAAAAATACAGTTTTACTCACTGTTCACATTTATATATTAATTTCACACATTTATTCGACGTATTACGCATCAACTTAGGGCTGGTTTAACATTTTGTCATTTTTCAATACACACAATTATAATTTAGAGTAATGCATTTTTTTTGTGTCATAAGTAAAAACGTGCACAATATAATACTCCTAGTTCATTCAATCATTTTATCTTATTCCAAATAACGTATACAATCGTCGAATCAAGGCATACACAACAAAATACATATACATGAACATGCACAAATTATACGTGTTTATCACAATTTCACGATAAAAGATGAAATTGGTATACCATGTGATGCTATAAACCGTTATTACGCTAGTGGAAACAATTGCAATCATTAATTCGCCCTAATTTATCAATTTATGCAAATCTATAATTAGGGTAAAAACTGAATTTTTCATAAAAATAAGAGATTATACCTGAGATTAAGAGTACTGAAGCTTGATTAGAGTGCGTTGGAAGATCCGGAAGCTAAAAATTAGGGATTGGAAGCTTAGGGGTTGAATTTGGGGGGTTTTTTGGGTTTTTTTCGTATGAAATGGAGGAGGAAGAAAGGGGTCGGCTGGCTGGTATAATCGCAAATTTGCGACGGCTTCCGACGGCCGCCGACGGCCCGTCGAAAGCCGTCGGAAAATGGCCGTCGGAAGCCGTCGGTCTTGGCTGTCGGTATTCTGCCTTTTTCTTGTAGTGAATTCACATCTAGGCCTGAAGTCAAATCCAGCCAAATACTCAAGACTCTTCCATTCCGAAAACATGGCTCCCAAACCTGCATGTCTTCGACTTAACGCATCTGCCACTACGTTACCTTTTCCTGGAGTATAGGCTATACCAAAATCATAAGATGCTAGGAACTCTAGCCATCGTTGCTGTCGAAGATTTAAATCCTTTTGGGAGAACAGATACTTCAACGACTTATGATCTGTAAACAACTCGAATCTAACTCCCAATAGATAATGTCTCCACATCTTCAAAGCAAACACAATTGCCGCTAACTCCAAATCATGAGTCGGATAGTTCCTCTCATGCGGCTTCAGTTGTCGACTTGCATATGCAACAACTTTATCCTTCTGCATTAGCACTGCTCCAAGTCCAGTACCACATGCATCGGTGTAAACCACCATCTCATCATTCCCACTTGGAATAGTCAAAACAGGAGCACTCGTCAGTCGCTCTTTCAGGATTATGAAAGCTTGTTCACACTTATCATTCCATCTGAACACTTGATTCTTCTTCGTCAATCCTGTCAACGGTGCAGCTATCTTGGAAAAGTCTTTGATAAACCGACGATAATATCCTGCTAATCCAAGAAAACTTCTCACATCAGATGCATTCTTAGGCCTAACCCAATCCTGGATCGCTGCCACCTTAGCGGGGTCAACCGCTATTCCATTTCCAGAGATAACATGGCCTAAGAACCTCACTTCACTCTTCCAGAAGTGACACTTCGAAAACTTAGCCTTCAGCTGATGTTTCCGTAAGATTCCTAAAACAATCCTCAAGTGCGTCTTGTGCTCTTCCTCAGTTCTGGAATAAACCAAAATATCATCCACGAACACAAGCACGAACTTATTCAACTGATCTCTGAACACTCTATTCATAAGATCCACAAAATATGCTGGCGCGTTAGTCAACCCAAACGGCATTACCAGCCACTCATAAAACCCGGATGGTGTTCTGAAAGCAGTCTTCGGCACACTATCCTTTGCCACTCTCAACTGGTGAAATCCCGTTGCCAAATCCATCTGAGAAAACACCTTAGCCTCGTGAAGCTGATCAAACAAGTCATCTATTCTCGGCAATGGATACTTGTTCTTCTTAGTCACCTTATTCAGCTCACGATAATCAACACACAACCTCAACGATCCATCCGCTTTGGTTGCGAACACAACGGGCGCACCCCATTCGGACACACTTCTCCGAATGAATCCTTTCCGCAAAAGGTCATCAACTTGCACCTTCAGCTCTTGCTGCTCCCTCGGTGCCATTCGCCTAAGAGGCATCACAACAGGTCTGGCTCCCTCAATTAGATCGATACGAAACTCGATCTCCCTATGCGGCGGTAACCCTTTGACTTCCTCAAAGACATCACCAAACTCATTCACAATAGGCACTGATGACAGTCCATCCCGTGGAACAACCAGCGAATACATGAAGCTCATGAAGACGCCTTCCTCATGCTTACATCGTATCACAACCTTTCGCCCTTCCACATTTCCGACTGTCACCTCAAGCCTCTCACAATCAATCCTAGCCGCATACTTCCTAAGCCAGTCCATACCCAAAATAATTCCGAACCCCGCAAAGTTCAGAACAAAGCAATCACAAACAAACGAGCAATCATGACTCGACACAACTAGACCACGGCGTATCATACACAAACATGACGAACCCCCAACCGGATTAGTCACAACCAATGGCCTATCAACAATATCCGGTTTCATACCTAACCGGCATACCAACTCATCACAAACAAAAGAATGCGACGCTCCAGTATCAAACAACACTCTAACTGGAACACCACAAATAGAAAGAGTACCTTGAACCACCACACTCTTCCCCTTCTCCTCAGCAGTAGGAGCTTTCGAAGACGATGGAACAGCCCCCAAAGCATAGGCTTGCACAACCTGCCTATCTTTCCTCGGTTCTGGACAGTCCTTCTTGATATGTCCCAGCTTATCACAGTTGTAACACTTTCCCGGCACCTTGGGATTCTTACAATCTTTGTAAAGATGGCCCTTCTGCTGGCAGTTATAGCAAGTCATTTCGCTCTTCGGCTTCTTCTGGCCATCCTTACCCTTCTGTTGCTGTTGTTTCCTCTTCTTATTGCCACTCTGCTGTGGTTTAGATCCTTCCCTGGTTACAGAAACGACAGAACTTTCCCTAGGAAACAAACTCTCATGCCTAAGAGCTTTTTCCACAAGCTTCTCAAATGGATCGTCCAGATGATCCACTAACTGCCTCCCAAGATAAGCATCCAGACCAGTCACAAACTTTTCATTCTTCTGGTAGGGAGAATCAATATATGATCTGGCATACTTAGACAAAGCTTCAAACTCCGAAATATACTCAAGAACAGGCCTTCCCCCTTGCTTGAGCTCCACAAACCTCTTAAACAAGACAGATTTCTGGGAAGTAGAGATAAACTTAGCTTCAAATCTAACTTGGAATTGCTCCCAAGTAATCTCTTCTTCTGGTGTATCTATGGTGATAGAATTCCACCAATCAGCAGCTCTTCCCTGAAGCTGTCTCGATGCAAGCTTCCTCTTAGTTGCATCCTCAATCCCTAAGTCACCAAAGATTCTTTTGCAAGCATCAATCCATCTCTGCACCTCAATAGTCGACTCCGTCCCCAAGAAAACTTTCCCTCCAAGAGCAGTATAATCCTTGCAAAGCTTGGCAAAATCCACCGATCTCGGAGCTTGGACTTGAACTCCAACATCAACAGTAGGCCCTGGAACGGGCATCCTCCTCATGATCGAAGTCATCATTGCTTCGAACATAGCCCCATAATCTGCAGATCCTTCTGTAGCACGGCCTTCCCTAGCAGCTGGTCTTCCTCTTTGACTCATCCTTAATATCTGTAAAAAGAATGATTAGAACACCTTAAGAAACAACTGCATAAGGAGTTCAAATCCATCTTAACTACTATATTATATATAGTAATCATCCATCAAATTACAATTACGTCTCTCTTACGTAGTTACATCAGCGAGCGTTGGCTAAAATCGATTAACCAAAGCTTTGATACCAAATGTGACGACCGCCCATGACTCCCGCACCAAAACAAGGAAATAATGCGCTGAAAGGTGTGTCAGGCAGCCATGGACGATAGTCAGGGTAAAACAAAACAAAAGAATCTCTATCGCATAACTCACAGCGCATGGATAAAATACAATAGAGAAATATAATATAGTGAAGCTCCATAGAACAGAAACATCATCATATAAGCATCACAGTAGTTTTATACAATCATCTACACAAATCCATACATGAAAGCCTCACTACAAATCACTCAACCAAATGCAGCAGCGGATACCCAGTACATATAGTAAGAAAACTAATATGCAAAGCCTCCTGCTCGTCTTCGTCATCTTCAGCGTAGAACTCCTAGCACAGCACCTGTCACCTGCTACCTAGTCTGCCCATCCCAAACATGGATGAACAGCCCAAGGTAATAAGAGGAGACATAAAACCTTGAGTCAGACAAAGTCTTAGTGAGCAGTAAATTAACTATCAAACATACCAAAAGAGCATAAAGGATAAAAGGAATAGGAACCAAACCATCCCACTCCACCTCTTTCTACAGTGATAGCCCCCAGACACACACTAAGGAGAAGCAGGCATAACACAGCAGGCAATTAAAGTAAAGTAATTATCACTCGAGTCAAGGTCGATGTTTTCCAAATACAAACCCCCAAGGCCTAAACCAAGATCAGATAAGCACCCAGAAAACACCGCTCTTGAAGCCGAATGATAATACAACCAAACATCCATGACTCTGGCTATCACTGTTATCCTTGCCTCGATTTCACCGTTAGTTGAATGACCATCTGTCAAGGGCTAATGGTAACCCCGGTTCTAACCATAACTCCGCACACTGCCTTGTGCCTAGGACTTATCTACTTTGCCCAGAGTACTCAACTACCTACCTGTAGTCTTTTGGGTGTCCCGACTACCTACCTGTAGTCGTTATGGGCGCCCCATGTACTCTTGCTTTTGAGCATGCTAGAACCTTCAACAACGACGAGATCCAAGCCTCCTAGCCATCCTTCTTGACGACTATCCTCATACAAGCTCAAGCTACCTCTTGAACAATCCATTATCAACCAACTTGAACTACTCTTCAAGTTATCAACATGCTTGGAATGATCCCTGCTTGGATTAAGCCAAGACTCACATCATACTTCGCTTCATCGCATCAAAGCAAAGTCTCAACTCAACAACATGGTTTGCCTCATCAAATCATGGCAAAGTCCCATCTCAACATCATCCAATCTATACATATGAGCTTCAACATCCGCTACATATGCCTTAAGCAGCTTTCACCATTCAAGAGCCTTCTTCCATAGCTTTTGAATCCTCTTCCATCCTCTTGTTCCAAATCAACTACTAGCTAACTTGGAAACAATCAAATCAATCATACATTCAAATATCAATCATTCAAACAAGATCTAACAAGCAATATAAGCAATATCAACTATAATGGCAATTTCGTAAATAAGTGAGCAAAAGTCCAACATATGTGAAACCATAGTTTTTAGCATAGATCTATCAAATATAAAACATGGGTTTTGTCTCTAATACTTGTTAAACTAACTTGCATAAGTAAACATCTTCAAAAACCATGGATCTAGACTTCGATCTAAGAAAAATGCATGAAATCTCTAACTTTAACACTCAAACAAGCCACCAATCCAATATACTCCCTTGGATCCGCGTGAGAGATAACTACCACTCACCAAATCACCCAAACACTACAAAAACTACACACTTCAGATCTGGACAGCGAAGATCAAGGTTTGATCCGGCAATATCTCGCTCCAATCGATGAATTCTAGCTCGAACGGATGAAGATCTTCAACTTTGGCACTTGGATCTTCGATCTCGATCTTCGATCTTGGATGGATGTTAGAATTAGATTGGAATGGAGAAAAGAAGATGAAGAAATGTTGTAGTCGAGTTTCCAAAATGGCAGCACTTCGTCGCTTCGAAATCTGGTGCCAAAAAGTGAGCCGAACCCCTCTATTTATAGGCTGGAACCTCCCTGAGTCGTCGCCCCATGAGTCGGTCCCGACTCATCATGAGTCGTCCACGACTCATCTCCTGCCGACTCACGACCTAGCACAGCCGACCCTGCGACTTAACTATACAACATATACTGCCGACTTAACACTAACCCAGATGCCGACTTAAATTCTACCGACTCAAAGACCTAACGACTCAACACAGCAAGAAGGTCACACGACTTAAGACACATACGACTTATCCCGGCCGACCTAAGCCTAATCCTTATCCCACGAGACACGACTCAACAACCCTGCCGACCTACGACTTAATACCAGAGCCGACCTAACTAATCAACGACTCAACACCAAGCTGCCTAACGACTTACGACTCATCGTTAAGTCGTGCCTACCGACTCAGTTGCAAACGACCTAACAACACAGCCTTATGGCCGACCTAAGTCCTAGCCGACTCAACATAAGTCGGTCACGATTTAACTATGACACAAACGACTCAACCTATCCCTAACTCGGTCAAACGACTCACGACCCATGGCCTCACCGACTCAACTACCCACGACCTAAGCCCTAAGTCGGTTTTTCTTAAGTCGGTCACCAACCCTTAAACCGCTATCTCGTGAGTCGGTCACCATCTTATGAAGCTAACTCCAATTAGGTCGGTCATTATGAGTCGGTCATATCCTTAAGTCGCCTAAACCCCTTGAGTCGGTCCCTATGAGTCGGTCACGACTCATCACCTAACTTAGCTATGCCTATGAGTCGGTCACGACTCATCACTTGCACTCGGGTCAACTCCTAAACGACTCAAGCTAGAAGCAACACAAACAACACTAACAACCTGTAAATTCTACGATTTATCGACACGTAAAAATACGGGTCGTTACAAAAACCCGACTTTGGGTGAGTAGGTTGCGGGTTAGTTCCAGCTGCTTGAGCATTCGTCACTAAATCAAGAAGCTGTTGAGCAGTCATAAAAACTCCATCCTGGGTCGGAGTGCTAGATGGCACGGCTCTAGGGCGGCCTGGTCTAGACATTTTTCTCCCTTTAGAAAAAGGAAGAAAAAGAAAAAGGTTATTCACCAAATTGAATATCAAGCAATCTTGATAGATAAACAAGGAATCATAAGGAAAATAGGATGAATCGGTACGAAGACTCGAATTAAATCCTAAAGCACGACTACTAAGATGGACTTAGGACGATGATCCAATCTTGTAAATCAATCACTCTCTCCTAAATCACAAAAAAGATCCAAAACACTTCAGAGCTAACCTCTCAAACTTACCCAATCTTACAGCTCTCTTTTGATCAGAGAAAACTTATCCAAAATTAAATCTCCGACTTCAGAGTCCAAATCCCTCCGACTCTTATCCACAAAACTCTTCAGACAGTCCTAGGCTGCCCACAAACTTACCGATCAGCTCTACTGTGACGCCCCACCTCTATACCCACGCTAGCCAAGGACATTACGGTGAATGCTGTCAACTAGCACGGAGAATAAGGCTGTTGAGGAGCGACCATCCGTGTAATTGCTTTGTGCGAGCATCGATATGTCAGATAGTATAGCATGCAATTCTTTTCAAGTGGAAATCCGACATGCCGACACAAACTCAAAGCTACTACACAGTGGCAATAATATATTCGGAAACAAATATAGAAGTAAACATAACATAAATCAGTCACAGACAATTCAAATCACAAAGGCGGAAATATATATGAATATGACACATGAAAGTGTTCATCAAAGTAGTGGTCTAAAAAGGTCCACAATATCACAAAAGAATAGTTACATGAACTACACAAAAGAATAAGTATATATTATGGAGTCTGTATCTCAAATGTATACAACAAAAACTACTAATCTAAGTAGTAAGCAAAAGGTCAGAGAAATGGATCCCCGGAGAGAAGTCAAGTCGAAGCACCTGCAACATCTCGGTCTGACCCGAGTATTATTTATAAGAAAATAATAAACGGATCAGTCTAACTATAAATATCAGATAACATGATATAGAATAGGAGATATGACTAAACACATAATAATCACAATGCCAAGCTGTGATATATATAAGTAATTGAAAATCAACAAGAGATTAATCAATATCACGATAATCTACTCAAGATAAAAAGGAATGTCATACTCCTAATTTCATTCACCAATCCATAATAAATGACATATAAGATATGGCATAGACGTATAATATCCATAATGGCATACTACTATAAGTATGTAAATGATAATCAACAAACGATTAATCAATATCAAAGAATCTTCTCAAAGATTCAAAAAGGGTATCATACCCAAAACTTGTATTCACAACAAGTTAATGACACACGATTTCACCTATGCGCAAGAATTGATAAATCATATCAATAGAAATCACAAAGTTGTGAAACATAAATTCCAGAAATCAACACAAAAAATCCAGTCAATGACACACAAATTCACCTATGCACAAGAATTGATAAATCATATCAATAGAAATCACAAAGTTGGTGAAACATGAATTTCATAAATCAACACAAGAAATCCCGTCAATGACACACAAATTCACCTATGCACAAGAATTGATAAATCATATCAATAGAAATCACAAAAATAGGTGAAGAAGAAAATTCCAGAATTCGACACACGAAATCAAGAAATCACACAGAATAAGGGGGGGAGGCATATCACATGAACGGGAGCATGAAAACTCACCAACAGCTATAACACACGAACGAGAAGCTATCTCATGGTAGCTAGACATTAATTTGACACACGAACGGTCCGAAGACCTGACACACGAATGGTCCGAAGACCGTGGGTTGCTACCCCACCAAATTTGAGTCGAAACTCCACAAAACGGGGTTTAGTCTCCCGCACAGTCAAAGAGACATCGCACATTGCTAGTCTAAATCACAAAAATGATCGTCATGATCATCGAGAAGTGTCGATTACAGTAAGCTAGTAAATATATGAGCTTAGCATCATGTCCCATAACCACTAGCTTAACTTAAATATTTACGAACAAATTGTAGATCTCCACTAGAAAATTGTCACAAGAGTTTCAATCGAACAAGTCCAAGAATTAACCAACTAAGTGAACGCAGGCGTTTCATACCACTTGTTTTACTAAGTTGTTTAATTAGATTTCTCATACGAGTGAGGTAAAGGTTTGTATATACTAATAGATTGGAAAATGGTTTAAGAAAACGAGCTTTGTAATAAAATAGTGTTGAAATCGTTTGAGGAAAGAGTCTTGATATTTACTACTAGTATAGAAAACCTTTATATTTTTAAAGTGACAAATCACAAAGAAGATTGTAGGAACAATCAATCACTAAAATTCACATACGAAGATGTGAATAAAAATCCAACGAAACCGATAAAGAATCCATCAAAATGGATACTTAAGAAAATCCCTAAAAAGGAGTCATCAAAGTCATAATAATTGATAACAATAAATAGGAAACAACACGAATTGATTTAAGTTGGAAATTTAAGCAACAAGGCAAAGCAGGCAAAAATCATCAGGTCGGTCGGCCGGACTCCCTGAGTCGGTCGACCGAACCTAAAACAGAAAGTGCTTATGCACTTGGAAGCAGGTCGGTCGACCGGACCAGAGGGGTCGGTCGACCGAACCAGAAACAAAAGTGCAACTGCACATTTGGAAGCAGGTCGGTCGACCGAACCAGGGGGGTCGGTCGGCCGGACCTGTTTCCAGCCTCTTCCCTGCCTATTACAAATGAGGTTCAATCTTGACTAAATTGCATTTTCTCGAGCAACGGCGCTAAGGGATTATGCAAATCGACTACCCGGCCCTATATGCTCCTCGATGCATCACCAAAAACATGTTCAAACATCAAAGTTAGGATTTTTAACGAATTGAACTCAAAACACTAAAAATTGTAATATACACCAATTCAATCCAATCCAAAAGCAAATGCACACGAATAAGTGTTAGGAATTCATACCTAACATTCGAAGATAATTTATAGACTTAGATGTGAGATTAAAAATCTCACCTTTTCACAAAATCGAACAAGAAGAAGCTTAAAAGAAAATGGAGAATCAACCTCTCTTCAACACAACCCAATTGAGCTTGAATCTAAGCTCAAAAACAAGAACATTCCCGAAATGAGGTTTAGGAATTTCTGAAATTGGTAAGAGAATAAGTTGGAGAAGAAGGAGAGAATCTTACCAATGGGTTCTTCTTGAGTTTGGAGCTAGGAATTTGATTTGCAAGAGAAACTAGGGTTTTGGAGTTTTAATTTCCAATCTCTCCCACCATTAATGCTAAGAAAACTGAAAAGAGAAAGAAGTGAGGGAGAATGGGGAGAGTGGTTCAGTTTTGGAGTATAAGTTAAACCATAGGGCTGAGCCCAAAACCAAACCCAAAGTGAAAAGTAGCAAAAATCAACTTTCTCCAAACATATCGAAGCTTATACTCAAAAAGGTCGAAAACGACATTTTAAACTCAATGGGAGTGGTCCCGAGTCCTAATTCGACCGTATGCAAAAAGTAGCTTTTCGGACTAAAATCCGACTAATGATGAAATATTTAAATAAAATATTTAAATATAAAAATCGATAAATATGCGGGTTGTTACATCAACCTTCGCCGATGCTTCTAGGAACAAACTAGACCAATCAACTCAACAAAATGATCTCCTCAAGATCAATCAAACCAAGAACTCAAACTCAACTTCTCAACATCAGAAGACAACAACTTCTCCTATCCGGGAAAAGAAAAACAGATACACTTCCAATCTGGTTCCGCTACACAACTCTGATCCAAAGTAGAAGAAAATGCTTGAAGAAGAACACAAGCATAAACTGGACAACACACCCCAGAGATATGATTCTACAAATCCATAAGAACTTTCAGAAGTTCCTCCAAAACTCCAAGCTGCTACACCAACTCAAACTCTTGGAACCATTCTACTATAAAGCAGAACCACCGGTACCACTCCTGGAATTCCAGTAGACAAGAAAGCTCAATCTCCCGATGCGAACAAAACTCAGACTTCCTGAAGACATCCAGAAAAACTCAGATAACCAAAGAGAACACTCAAACAATCACAAGTCACTTTTGCGAACCACCCAAACCAAATCCAAGGAAAAACTGTTCTTCCTTAACCAAATAGAATAGCTTACACTTAACTGGCCAACCCATCGAAGAAACGGGTCCACTTAACTGCTTCTGAACTCCACTTCAGAAAATTGCTAAGCCAGAAGATCTCTTCCCAACACCGAGAACACTCCAAGCTACAATGCTGCCACAGATGCCAAAGAATTCCAAAACAAAGCTCTTCGAGAAACTCGGACTTCAAAGCAAACAGAAACACCGGCTGAACACAGCCACAACACTGAAGCAGACTCACCTCCTTAACTTGTTCGAAAGAAAATATCTTCGGGAACATTCATAGTCACTGCATCTCATCACGCAGCTACTACTTCTTGAGGTATTCAAAATACCATCACTTGCTTCAGCTCAACCAACAGATCCAAGTTATACTCATCCAACTTCAGAAATGAACTCCGAACCTTAACAGGTTTCCTTCAGAGATTAATAAAGTTCTTCGTCACTACAGAACTCACTCGAGACGATATTAGGTCTAAAGTCTCAAAAATACCCTTCCAACCTCAAACATTCAAACTTCAACCAATGGTAGTCATCGTGTTACACACACTACTACCCCATCTACCTTTATAACTTATATTGGAAAAATCTGGACAAGTAACCCAACAGATAGGTAGAAATAAATATATATATTAAAAATTACAAATACGCTCTCTCAAGAAAGACACCACTACAGAGCCTAGGTATTCACTCAACCTAACGCCCCCTACGAAAGACACTTCAGAGCCTAGGTATTCACTCAGCCTAATGCTCTGATACCAAGTGAGACGATCCGACTTTCCACTCCCGGAAAATCGCATCATCTTTAAGAAAGAAAGGAAGGGATAGAAAAGAGAATAGAAAGAAGAGAAGAAAGAAACAACACATCAGAATCTAACAGCGGAACGAATAAATTATATTAACTACATAAATATTACATAGTTTACAACAATTATCAGAGTACAAAGATATACAACACATACTAGACAGTTATAAACACTTGTCTAGTTATACAACTCAATACAACAACTTAGATAACACACAGCGGAATACTAGATATATATCTACACGCGGAAGCCTCCTGCTCCATTGCTCCTCCACAATTCATCAAAGCTAATCCTAAATCCTAACCTGAATTCCCTTGGCTACTCATAAAATTTGAGTACCCAAGAGTTTATGAAAAACAAAAATAAACTCCGGGTCAGACATGGGTCTGGTGTGAGTAACAGGTTAAAGTTGCTAAACTTTCAAAATCCTTTTGAATAGAAAGGTATCACGTAAGACTTCCCACACATAAACATGGAAAAGTTTTTACCTTACGCTAACCAAATCATTTGATAGGAAATCTGATGATATTATAATAGTGTCTAGGGTTTCAAATAAATAAGAAATAGCCGAAATTGTTACATTATTAAATTCCAGCTACTAGCCACAAAAGTGGGTAATACAATCAAAATCGTTGGCAATTATTGGATTTTGGATTCCATACAATGGCAGGGCTACTGGGGTACCGCCCGTCACTGTACGTGACCTAGATAAACGTACCGAGGATCACTCCCGACCCCCTACAACACAAAGCCGGACCCATTCCTTACTGAACAGTTCCAAACAAGACAACCCCGTGGTTGTAGCTAGCAACCACCCACACAGCCGAATATAAAGGGACTTCTAGGAAGGGATCAATCTTGCTCTCCAATGGGCACGACCCACGAAACTTTGCTGCACCTCCCCTGTTTTAGCCATTCCCGGTTGATGAGGCTTGAGGCTACGATTACCTTTATAGGACATATCACTTAGAAAGCTCATCGTCCACCTGACGATGTTCTGAAAGCATTCAATCCATACAAGTTCGTTCTGGGTTCAACCGAAACCAAAGGCATTATCTCGTTACACTCATTTTAGAATCACCCTCAGAGTTAACGACAATAACCCTTGCACTCTGAACCACCATCTCGAATCAATAAGAACTAATTGCGTCAACACATTACGGAATCACCCACAGAGTTATACTGACTCATAGCTCTTACACCTCGAGTCTTCACAAAGCTCCACTTTGATTCACGACCTAACTTTATTTGGAATCGATGTGGTTTTCGGATATCCAAATATGGAAACCCGATCTCGGTCTCATCGAAAACCAAGCGTGTGTTTTAAGGTCCAATTTGTTTTAAAGGTTTAAAACAATTCAATTACAGTATCTATATACACACAGATAGATAACTCACAATCACAATTGATAATCAACATTATCACATAACAGGTAATTCACATCATCAATATCATATAGATATACCATATATCATCATCACAATACAATCAAACATCCATACCACACAATATCTTTTATCTCATTACTGAGATCACAAAGCATCCAAGACAATCAATGACATCAGTCATACATAAGCAAAGATTCACTCATCACAATATAACTAATTTAAAATAAATTAAATTAACTATCTCTATCTTTAATTAATTTAAAATAAATTAAATTAATTACTCCATCTATATAAACCTTGCTTATCCAATCATTTAATTGATTACAATCAATTAATCAATCATTCAAAATAAATTACCTTATTTAACTCTTGATTAATTCGCCTTAATTACATTCATGTAATTATCCTAAATTAATTTCACAAATTAATTATCCTCAACTAAACAGTAATTAACCTTTAATTACTTCAATTAATTAATTAATCATAATTAATTATCCTAATCCTTAATTAATTACATTAATTAATTTCCTTTAATTACCTATTATTGATTAATTAATCATAATTAATCAACTTTAATTACATCATTAATTAAATAATTAATGATCCTTAATTATTAATTACCTTAAGTAATTAACTTATTAATCATCATCACAGATTAATTACATTTAGTAATTAACTAACTTAATTACTATATTTAAACCAAATTAATTATCCTTAATTAGTTTCTAAATTAATCCCTTGATTAATTGTTAAATAATTAAACCAAACTACCTCATACTTAAACAACTCCACTTAATTACAATCTGTAATTATTAAACAATTACTAAACTGAGTAATTCCCAAGTCATTAATTACATAAGTAATTATTTTTAAAAAAACCAAGTGTTTATAATTAATTAAACTTAATTAATTAAAAATAAACCATCATATTAAATTAAACTAATTACATTAAGTAATTAATTTCTTAATTACTTTATGAAGTAATTATACTCGACCCATTTACAAATGATTATTATTAAATTAATTAATCTAATTAATTATAAAAATTAACTACATTAATTAATTGTTAAATAATCGTGGTTAATGACCTTCATTAACCATCCTTAAATTATTTTATAAAGTAATTAACTTTAATTAATTACCAATTAAGTTATCTTTAATCATTTATTAATTAAAGTTAATTATTAAATTATTAACCTTGATTTAAAACTTAATTATATAATTAATAATATTTATTCATCATTAATTAATTATTTAATTAATGATCGTAATTCTAAATTGATTAATCATTAATCAATCATTAATTCCAAATTCAATTAATTAGTTAAATTAATTAATTAAACTTAATTACCTTATTATTTAAATATAAAACATAAATCTTAATTTAAATTTTCAAGATGAAACATAACTAATTATGTTTAAAACAATTTAATTCAAAACTAAGTACTTTTGAACTTACCCTTAAATTTCAATTTAAATTCAAGTTTAAAATAGAATAAATTTTAAACTTATCAAAGTTTTAAATAATTTAAAACTTTTCAAGATGCTAATCAAACAAATGTTATATAAAAATTTTAAAGTTAAATTCATTCCAAAACTTTTGATAACTTAAATTTACTTTTAATTTAAGACTTAAAATTTAAACCTTGTTCAAAATTTAAACTGAAATTCAAATTTAACTTTTGAATTCCCAGATTTTAAACCAACTACAAATCCATTCATATTTTTCTTAAAAAAAAATCTTATTATTATAAATGTTTAAACTATTTTATCAAACCAAATAGTTAATTAAATTTAAATTTCTGAAACTTTAATTTCATTAATAAAAACTGGAATTTGAATTCAAATCAAAATTCAAACTTCAATTTGAATTTTAACCTAAACCTTAATTTAATCCTAACTACAGATTTTAAAAAAGTTTAAATCCAGATTTTTTAAAAAAAAAACAGGTCTGTAAACTTAAGCCTGTCAATTACAGTTCAACCCGAGACTTCCCTAATTTTACTTCGCGTTTTGTGCTTTCCCACTTCGAGTTACTAACCTACTTACTTCGAGTATAACACAAACCTACCCTAACCTTTCCCCTGAAACATCCCAAACCCAACAGTTTGCCACAAACATGTCGCCGCCACCTCTGCCGATCATCTCAGGTGATCAAACCACAACCAACAACCCCTCAATACCATAACACAATCACCAGTTCGAACAAAATCCAAGAATCAAACTTCACCCCCAAATTTCAAAACCTTGAAATTTTTTTACAATTTTTTATTCAAAACCTGTCAACAGTGAACACTCTCCCCTCCGACCACCTGACATCCAACCTCTCCGGCCACGAACACTTCTACACACCCTCTACCCATATCCCAAACACCAAAGCACTCGGTCCACTCTTCACCTCCTCACCGTTCCAAACTTTAAACCCTATTCAAAACTTAGGGTTCATACCAAGATTTTCCCATAACAACTAATCTAAAAATTATTATTCTCATTTCAGATTTTTCTATGGATTTAAGATCTTTACTTAATAACTCACAAGAGTTTTGAGTTTTCGTAAACTACAGAATGCAAGTAATTGCTCAAAATCATAATTTTTGCTCAAGAACAGACAGTAAATGAAACAATACTCTAAAATTCCTATTACTTGATTTAAAAATCAAGTTCCAGTAAATGCTTTTAGTTTACAAATACAGATTTCAATGTTAATATGACTGGATTTAGTCAAGATCAACATATAGTGGTATTACTTATTTTTACAGAGATATCACTCTGTAATTTTGCTTCTTCTATTATATATCTTTTTAAACCTTATCTTAAGGAAATAAACACATTACTTATAAGTTTGAATACTAATCCAAAATCAGCAAACTCTTTTTATTATTTTAAAACCCATATGTTATCTCAATTTAGATCAATTGTAGGAATTCTTTTCATAGGAAGATAATCTGGGTATACTCTACAGAACCAAAATTAAACATGCATACACAACCACATTTAAATCACGCACACAAACATCTTTAATCTCAAGCAACCTAAATTATTGTTTTAAGATTAAATGTTACTCACCATTTGATGAATGCAAAAAACAAATGCAGAGCTCCTGTTAATCATTTGAATTTGGAGAAATAAAATATGCAGAGCTTGCTCCTCTCTATTGCTCATTTATGCATAAACAAGCATATGCAGGTAGAAGATGCTATTTCCAATTCCCCAAATGCATGCTAATGCCTTATTTCCAGGTCTTAAACAGAATGCAGAAAATAAAAGTGTGTAGGATCTTCTTGAATTTTGCAGATTTGATTTTTATGAAGAGGAACATGCAGATGTTTGGATTTGAGGATATGTAGATTTTACTTTGATTGGAAATGCAGATTTGTGGATTTTTATATGCATTTGTGAATGCAGATTTGATCTTTGATGAGTTACAGGGATTTGCAGATTTGATCTTTGATGAGTTACAGAGATTTGCAGATTTGATCTTTTAATATGCATGTTTTTATGATAAATATGAAGATGAGTTTGTGTATGCAGAATTTTGATTGTGGATATGAAAAATGAATTTTTGGTCTTCATTTGATTAAGGAAATGAAAATGTAATATGAAATGAAGATGCATACTAAACTCAATGTATTTTCAGATTTTAATTAAAAGAAAAGAAAAATAAAACTAATTTTTAACACTTGTACAAATGTTAGACACATGTCAACTTGTTATATTAATTTTTAAATACATGTAAAAAAAATGTTAATGAATGAAACACTTGCTTTCTTTTAAAGGTAATTAGCATTAAATTTACAAAGAAAAGTGTGTGTTAGCTTAAATTAAGTTGTTAATTTATTTAAAAGTATGTGTATAAATTTATAAATGAAAATAGAAACAAATCATGTTTATAAATAAGCTTATACATACTAAAGATTAAAACAATTAAACAATTAAAGATTGATACTTTGGAATTTAAATTCAAACTAAATTCAAAACCAAACAATTTCAAATCAAGTTACAAATAAAAATTCAATTTGAAATAAAAATTACAAATCTTATTCAAAATTTATTTAGAAAGATAATACAATATTAACATTATTTTTATAACTCTCTTATTATTAAATAAAAATCATTTTTCAAGAAATTATATTTTTATTAAATAAATAATCCATTTTATTAAGTCATAAAACCTTTTTGTTTGTTTATTCTAAATTGAAAACTCAAGCCAATTTAATTTAAAAACATTCCAATATTTTTCTTATTAATTTTAAAATCATACTTTTATTTATGAAATAGTTACTAAAACTCAATACTAATTAAAAATCAAATTTTCCAATTTATAATGTATATCTTAGAATTTTAAAACATGATTTAATATTAAATTTAAAACAAAATCATTTCTTTAACTTTGAAAAGCTTAAATATAAAATAAAACAAAATTTTCCAAAATTACTATAAATAATAAACCAGAAAATATGCTTTGCTTATTGAAATTAAAACAATACCAATCTATATAAAATATAAACCATATATTTATATTGTAAATAGAAATCAATTTATTATTTTTAAAAGATAAAATAACCAATTTAAATATTTATTGAAGGAGGTTATTAAATTTATTTGAATAATTATTAACAGAATATCAATATCAATTTAATTTTAACTACAGATTATTAAATTGATATTGTCAACAATTCGGGGATATTACACCTCAGATTAAGGAAGAACAGAGGAAATTAAACAATCAGGCATCAATTAATCATACTTGTTTCATATATAGGTTGCATGCATCAGATTGTTCAATAAATTTTAAAACAAGTATCAGTTTAATCTCACCTGTTCTTGTAAAAGCATAGAACAGAGGATAATCCGGAACAGGTTTTGATATCTGAAAATCTCTAATTGAATTTTATTTTGCATGCTGAATCTTCTGAAATGCTTGTTGAAGTTTTTACATCTAGCATTGTTGTTGAATTCCCCTTTGCCTTTGATTTCTTGGATTATCTATCTCTAGATCTCAGATTTCAGGTCTCACTTGCTTCTTCTTAAACTCTTTTTTTTTTTAGATTTTCCTAGATTTTGTTTCCTTCTTTAGATCCTTGATTTGTTTCATTATGGTTGAAGAAAAGTGAGATTTTTGGCTGATGATAAATCTCTTCTTCATATATCTTTACAAATTTTGATTTTAAATTAAATTACCAAGGGAAATGCCACTTGTCCCTTCATGTTTTTAATTAACTTACACATATGCATATTGATTTACAATTGTCTCTAGCATGTATCAAAATGTTTTTAAGTAATTTAAATGCATAATTAATGATTTACAAATATTACTTTTCTTTTTAATAATTTATTTAAGCTATGTATGTAATTATGTAATATTCACATGAATATATTGTGTATTTATTTTATATAAATGAGATTTAGATTTTTTTTTTTACATATGAATTTATATATACATAATTTATGTTTTTGATCAAATCAGTATAACATATATTTAAGATATATTATTTTATTTTTCTTTCTAACTCTATTTATCTTAGAATAACACATAATATTATTGGTTTGAAAATTAACAATTTTGTCTAACTTAAATAATTTACTTGTATAAACTATCATCATTACTTATTTTAAAAGAATACTTTGTCAATTTTAAGTGATTATATTAGGATATGATCTAATAAATATTTATCCAAGCATAAATATTTACGATTAGATTCATTTGTTAAATTTACAATTCAGTATTTTTATTAATTGATCCAATTATTTTCAACTAATAGATACTCCAAAATCCGGGTTATCACAGTTTAGTACCTTTGAAATAATATCAAAGTCACTATATTTTTCTCCTAACCCTATTAAGGCAGGAAGTATGTCTTGAAATATCGAGTACATGTCATTGACGGTTTCATTTTGTCTCATCCTGAAATTTTGGAACTGGTTTTTAAGCATTGAGATTTTTGTTTGTTTGACCTTGTTTGTACCCTCATGAATTGTTTTGAGTGTATCCCATATCTGATGTGTAGTAGTACAGATACTAACTCAATTGAACTCATTTCTATCCAAAGCACAAAATAACATATTCATAGCTTTGACATTTGCACTTGTTTCATTTTTCTGAGCTATTGTCCATGCAGATTAATTAGTTGTAGGTGCTGTGAATTCAGTTCGAGTTGCATTCCAGGCATCAAAACAGGTTGTTGGCATATATATCCTCATTCTTGTTGCACAATAACTATAATGTATAACATTGAACAATGGCGGTCTTTGAGTAGATTGTCCTTCGGCAAATGTAGAGACAGTGATTTTGTTGGTACTTGCGTTACTTTCCATATTATCAAAATATAAAATGACGGTGTTACGGTTATTGGATGTCCTGCTTTGATACCAATTGAAAGAGACGTTGCAGCAGGATCGTATGGAATAGATATGTGTAGATAGCAGAGTATCAATAATAAATAAAAGTGACACTAGAGTTTTATACTGGTTCGGACCACTGTCCTACGTCCAGTCCCTAAGCTTCTCTTAGGAGTTTCACTAACAAAAACAACCCTCACTTTACTTGGAGGAATAGGTTTATAACTACCCAAACAGCTGAACGGGATTTCTTTCCTCGACTACTGAAGAGGACTTTCACAATACAAAAGAGTTTGTTGACTACTTGTGTTCTAACATGGATATGTAAAATCAATGTACACCCTTCCTACAATCTTTCCTTGATGATAATAGCGTTGTTGGTGAAAGAACATGGTAGATTTGAGAAGATTTGTTATCTTTGAAATATGAAAATAGAGAGCTTTTGTGAATATGAATGCTATTGATAAGATAGAAAGAATTAGAGTAAGATTCAATGAAAACATATTTGATTAAGCCTCTATTTATAGTATACAATAGTTGCAATTATTCACGAAGAGATTCGATGATTAGATGTTAATGAAGAGTCATGTCTCCTTGTTGAATAGTTGCATCTATTCGTTTTCAGAAGTCTGAAATAAATTTTCAGAAGTCTGTTTATATATATATATATATATATGTATGTATGTATGTATGTGTGTATATATATATACACAGCAAGGAAATAGGCAAATTCAGCCTATATTTAGATGTCTGAATATTTCAGAACAGACATCTGAATATTTTGCTGAGTAAATTTTTGTTTCAGCAGACAGACATCCGAATTACAAATTTCAGACGTCTGTTTGCTGTGTCTTGTGCATGTTTTACAATTGTTCATGTTTATGTGTCACCAAGGAAGATTTTAAAAAATACTAATACACATGACTCTTTAACTAAACCCTCGAAATTTGCCTGTTGTAGGGTTTCTTCTTGGAAAACAAGGTTAATTGATACTAATTATATAGTTATCATAATCAAAACGCTACAAAGAGATATTCAACAGATCAAACGCTTCAAAACAAAGATATCATAAAGTATAGGATCGTGAGTTTTTAGGGGAATGTGATCTCTATTTGTTAGATATTTTAAGTTCTTACTCTTATTCATGTCATAAGTCGTAGATAAATAAATTAAAAAGCAGCAAATAAAACGCTGAAAAGGTGATTTTATATAGTGGTTTATTAAGAATGATATCATTCCACTGCTTATGTAACGACCTGTAAATTTCGATAATTAAACTGGTTAATTTAATAAGATTTTTGTAATTAAATTTAAGAAGAAAAAAAAAGAAAAAAACCTTTATAATTTATAATGAAGTGAGTGTTTAAAATGAAATGAAAATAAAAAGGATATAGTAACAGTTGTAAGTTACTATTTAATTGGTCTATTAATGTAGTTATAACTGTTACATTTGGTTATTAAATTGAATATATGCAAATAAACGTATGGTAATGGAGTAAATTCAACATTATATAAGCAATTCAACATTATATAAGCAATTCTGATAATTAGTGGAAATAATAAACTTGAGTGTAATATAAAGTTAGTGACAACATTTATTCAAGTCACCTTTTTATTTAGGGCTGCTAAATTCAGAGTAGGAAGTCAATTACATTTAAATGTAGGTAAATGTTCATTAATGTGAGATAGGACTGTAACCGTAATGTGTGAATGTAAATGAAATAACATAAATAGAAATTTATATTTTATTCATAAGATGAAATAAAGGAATGAAACCATGTTGAATAAATTGATTTAGGTTTTATTTATGATAAATGTATATATTTGGGAAATTCAATATAATTGAAAATAACAAGTTATTACAAGAGAAATATGAAAATTTGAATATATATTTTTGTAAGGAAAGATAAACAAATAATAACTAGGTTTATAGAGTGATAACAGATTTAATAAAAGAGTAGAATGGAAGCATGGTAGTTATTGGAAAGTAATTAATTGAAATTTGGATGAATTGGGAATTTTTATTTTTTTTGTATTGGTATATAAACCAATTTTAATATTACCCATAAGAGGATAAGTTAATAGTTGATTCAATAACATGATTGAGAAATCAAATATATGGATTTATTGGTAAAACTTATACTTTTTTTTGATAAAGTACAGCGTTTTACACGCAATAAAATTTTCTACTTTTATTACATATTATATATATATATATATTTATGTATGTATGTATGTTCTTCTTATTATTATTTTCTTATATCCACCTCTATTTTTATTTTGTCTAGACAGTCATGTTTAGTTATTGGATTGTTGCTTATTTATATCTTTTATTTATGGCTTGGAAGAAACTAAAAGGGTATGTGTTATATTGTCTTAATTGCTTGCCTTTTTAATTGCCTACTCTTTATTTCTTTTAGCTGTTCATTTTCTTTTAGCCATGTATTGTACATGCTATTCACGTACAAAGCAAATCATTCTCGTCTCTCATGTAATTCTAGAAAGAAAGAAAATTTAATACATCAAGTTATTCGTTTATACCCTCTTTCTTTCTTACCTTAGCCCTCCACCTCATTCATAACGGTGTATTTCTTTTTTCCATTAAAATAAAAAGATTTATTTCCCACTTCTCATTTTTATTTGCCTAGTCTCTGTATTATTTTCCTATGTCTATCTCTTGACATTTATTTCTTTATTTATTTGTGTAGACCTTATTTTATCTATTAAATATTTCTTATGTGTATCCTTATTTAATAGCTTGAAAAAAAATTCAATTATACATACGTTACTTTGTTTTAAATTACGCATACGCTAAATTGTTTATTTCTTACCTTTTTATTTACCTATCTATTTAATTACCATACTTTAGTTATGTATTACTCTTCCTAATCACTCCAAGATCTTCTCCTTATCTCATTGCTTTTTCATTTGCATATAACATTAAATATATATGTTTCTTTTACCTTAACTAATGACCTTTTCAATTCTAGTCTCTTTATTTCTTGCCAATCTTGTAGCCATTCATTTTCCATAACCTTAGCCCTCCACCTCATTGATAACTGTGTATTTCTTTTTGCCATTCAAATAAAAAGATTTATTTCCCACTTCTCTTTTTTATTTGCCTAGTCTCTGTATTATTTTTCTATGTCTATCTCTTGACACTTATTTCTTTATTTATTTGTGTAGACCTTATTTTATCTATTAAATATTTCTTATGTGTATCTTTTATTTAATAGCTTGAAGAAAAAAAATTCAATTATACATACGTTACTTTGTTTTAAATTACGCATATGCTAAATTGTTTATTTCTGACCTTTTTATCTACCTATCTATTTAATTACCATACTTTAGTTATGTATTACTCTTCCTAATCACTCGAAAATCTTCTCCTTATCTCATTCCTTTTTCATTTGCATATAAGATTAAATATATATGTTTCTTTTACCTTAACTCATGACCTTTTAAATTCTAGCCTCTTTATTTCTTGCCATTCTTGTAGCCATTCATTCTCCATAACCCTAGCCGCCACTTTTATTATTATTTCATGTGAAAAGTTCTCACCTCACATATTTCATTGGGATGAAAAAAAAAATAGGAAGCTCTAATCCCATGGCTTCTTCCAGTTTCTTCCCCTTCTTCCATCTTGTTTTTGTTTTTGTTTTTCAGGCTATTGCCCGGCCTCCACCACCATGACCACCTCCATAACCTCCTCACTTCCTCCACCGTATGGCCATGACCACCTAGTGGCCATACATTGCCAAAAGTTAATACAAACCCTAACCAAGCCACGTATTGATCACCTTGCGTTGATTTATCAAGGTTATGTCATTTTAATCCCTATCTTTCATTGTTTTTATCTATATTCCTTTGTATTGAATCAAGTTCTTATGTTGTGATATTTGTTTTCTATATTTTTTTATGTACAAGATGTGGATCTGGGCTCTCTTTTCACTCAAGTTTGCATCTTCCCTTGTTTTATCAAAAGGTTATGTCCCTTGATTCACGTTGTTCATGGTTTGATTCATAATCTTGTATGTTGCATTATACACGTATGTTTGTATAATTGTTTGTATACAAGATTTGGATCTGACTCTTCATCCACTCAAAAGAATATAGTTGTGCTTTGTCGTGACTTTTCGTGCTTTGCGGAGTTTAGATTTGGGTTTGAATTTCAATTCTAGCCGTTAAAGGTGAGTATTCCTCACCAGACAAACATACTTGTATATTTATAAATTAATCACAAGTGTAATTGTAAACTTATTTTATTTAATTTTATCTGCCTGTGATATTAACTTATGATGTTAAACCCCATTATTTAATTGACACATCATCAGTTGTATTATCTATTGTTATATTTTGCAGTTATACTATTTATTATTATTTACTGTTTAAAAATCACACGGCAAGTTCCCTGGAAAAAAAAGAGATCATTACAGGCTGAAATGATAGGCCTAAACGATACTTGCTTATTTATGCATTCATTTATTTATTTAGTGATTTATTTAACTTGGGATTATGGGTTTGAAATGATAGAACCTGGGTTTTCTTTGTAAATTGCGGATTGAAATGATATATATCCGTATCACTTGACCTAGGCGAGAAAACTATATACAGACCCGTGGTTTATATAATATTTTTATGAAATGTTTTAAAAACATTTTAAATTGAAAATTTATAATATTCCGGTTTAAAATGTATTTAAATGAATTTTATAAAATTTATATTGATTTTTGAATGAGTCAAATGTTAAATAAATGAATGTTTAAGCAAAATTTTGAAATAAAACTTATTTTGGGAAATTCTGAATTTTTGTTAAAAGTTAGATTTTATAAAGTAAAATAATTGATAATAAGATATATTCTGGGAATTTAAAACTTAATTGTTAAGTTAATAATTTAATTAAAGAAATGGGAATTTAATACTTGGATTTAAATAAGAGATTCATAATAAAATTTGATTTTTTGTATGAAATTTACTTATAAATTCATAAAAATATGAGTATTGAAATTATGACTTCATCATGTGAAATTATATGATTTGTAAGTTAAATATGATTTAAATAAAAATTTACTTAGTTATGAAATTATAGTTAAACCTTGAAATTTTAAATATAAAGGATATTACAACATTTGTGAATGTTGTAGTTAAATTTAAATGAAATTAAAGGCTAATTTGAACTAAAAGCTATTATAGCACTTCGTAAGTGCTATAGTTGATAAAGATAACTAAAGTTTAGTTGGAAATAAAGAAATCTATTACGGCACTTAAATGCTATCTTTTGTAAATGAACTATTTAACCTATAACTTTAGGTAGCACTTTATAAGTTCTACGGAAACTCAATTTTTGATTGTTTTAATAAAATTTAATAATCTTTGGGAAAAAGGCTTAAATTTTGGAATTTAATATGTAATTAATAAAATTAAGGAATTGACTTTAAATGGTTTTAAATGGAAGAATTTAACTTTTAAATGTGAGTTGAAAGGCAATTAATTCCTAAATAAACTGAATAGATTTAAATGGTATTTTACATTAAATAAAATGACTGATGTTTAAATAAATGATATTTGAAATGATATTATGATATTGAAATGTATTTGAAATTTATTTTGATTTTTAAAGTATAAATACCATTTTTAAAGGTTGTAACCACGGGTTATAGTAACGTTTGGTTGTTAAAGAGACCGGGATCAGATATCTGGCATACTCTCTGTCGATACCGAAAACTACTTTGACAACCGTGTACGCGGTGGAGATTCCAGAATGAAGTAGGATGGTGGAGATGTTTTCTGTGAGGTAAATACGTTGACCCGACTCCCGTGAGTTGGCATAAGGTGGCTAAAACAGTAGCGATCGGTGGATTAATGAGATAGCACCTCTGATCGGACGCACTTCTTCATATGTCACTCTATTACTTTTGTGATTGTATTGGTGCGCACCTTTGATTTGGGAGTGTTGTTCGAGGTGGGCGGTAGCTGCGCGCTACGCGATACCATCGGTCCGGAAGCATAATTGGTATATCTACCCTGGCATTGCCTAGTTGTGCCGGGTCACCTACCATAGCGAGCCTTGTACGAGTTTGGCTTTCTCCCGTAGCACGTTCGGTATCCTCTGGTGGCTTCCCGATCATGAGGGACTATGATATTGGATGGACTACTGGGATTATTACGTGTTAAGATGGAAAATGTAAAGCCTTAACGCTTTTTAAAAGTAAGTTTATTTTACTAACAGACACTATTATAATAGCGAAGTATTACTACATAGTAAATAGTTTAACTGATCCTTAGAGGATGGGCGGTCCCAAGAAACCTTTAAGTTACTTGTTCTTTAATACAGTTCACTTGAATTAACTTACTCTATATAAGTATGTATGTCCTGACTCGAGTGTTTATGTTTTATTTTACGCTCGGATCAGCCTGAGTTGCAGTTCAGATTCATCCCGGAGCTAGGATTTCTGTAGATCACTTTCAAGCTGCTGGCAAACTTCCCTTCCCGTTCTGTATCTAAATTTTTAAAATCAAGACTACTGGACATTTGGATTGTTCTACTGATGATTTAAAACTATATTTGGATTAGACTATGTAATTTTTATTTGATTGAACTATTTATAGTGGCTTCATGAACTACTAAGTATTTTTAAAATTCCGCTGCGAGTTTTCTCATATCTGTGTCTGTGATTCTGTGATTATTTATTTACTGTATATTTTGAGATTTGCCAAATTTTATTTATAACGTGGCATTTTGAACACTTCAAGTCCGACATGTGCGAATGCGAATGGTTGAAAATATCGGGTCCTTACATTTGGTATCAGAGCTTTGGCTCTAGGCAAAACTTAGAATGTATGGTAAATTTGATTTACAGAATCACTTTCATTTGAGCTTGAATCTCTTCCTTTTCGAATTTTGGAACGTCCCTTGCGGTTCAGAAGTTCATTCGTGTCCCTCACTATTCATCTTCTTTCGATGATGGAGTATCCCATAACCCCACTTCGGATGATCTTTATTGTGAATTGGCGGTCTCCCCAAGATTCTAATAAAGGGGTGAAGCTCCTTTACAATTAGCATTGATTCACCAGAGATTTATATTTATCCTCGGTTTAGATGCAAGTATCTTTGGTTATTCTGAACTCTATCTCTTCAGATCGAATGTAGATTTACCCTAGAAAATCCACATCGATCTTATTCTTTATGTCATGGTTGACCCGGTTAAGGTTGCCCGCGATTTATATAAACTTATCTGGTTCCTTATTCTGTTATTTAATCATCGGATCTTCTGATTCCAACTTATCTTTAAATCAAAATTCTCTTTGATTTGAGTCCTTCAAATTTGAATCTCTATACTTGTTTTGAAAAATTTATTCCCATATTTGAGAAAAATCTAATATTATATATATAAATGTAATTTTCAGAATTTAACTAGTTGTTTAGAGATAATAATGTTTGATTTTATTTATGGTTTTGTAAACCATTGGTTTTGTCTTATATAAATAATTGAACTATAAAACATGGTTGTAAATTTATTTGGAAATAGAAATGAATTTAAAACAAGAATTTAAGAATTTAAGAATTTAATTTCTGATAGTTTCAAACCTTGTTTTTAATGTTTTAAAGGGTTATATTATTATTTAAATTATTTTGGAATATAAATTTGTTTCTAAAGAATTTTAAAGTTTTAAAAATTAGTGCTCTTCTCTTTGTCGCTGGAAAATAATTTCGGTGATGACTACAACATCATCGACTGTGACGCCCCACCTCTATACCCATGCTAGCCAAGAACACTACGGTGTAGTGCTGTCAACTAGCACGAAGAATAAGGCTGTTGAGGAGCGACCATCCATGTAATTGCTTATCACACGGTGGCTATAAATAATCTTCGAAAACAAACATAGAAATAAGCATAACACAAATCAGTCTCATACATCCATATCACAAAGGCGGAAGAAGATATGAATATATAACTAACACATGCAAGTGTACATCAGAGTAGTGGTCAAAAAGATCCACAATAATACAAAAGAATAGCAACACATGCTATACAAAAGAAAACAACTATGAGTCTATATCTCAAGTGTATGTAACAAAAGCTTCTAATCTAAATAGTTAGCAAAAAGTCAGAGTAGCAAATCCCGGGAAGAAGTCAAGCAGAAGAACCTGTAACATCTCGGCCTGACCCGAGTACTATTTAAGAAAATAATAAACGGGTCAGTCTAGCTATAAATATCAGATGACATGATATAAAATAAAAGATATGGCATAAACATAAAATATCCATACTGACATGCTACTATAAATATGCAAATTATGATCAACAGAAGATCAATCAATAAGAGATAAATCAATATCACAAGAGTCTTCTCAAAGATCCAAAGAGGGCATCATACCCTAAACTTGTACTGATAACAAGTCAATGACATAAATTCCAAAAATCACAGCAAAAGGGAAAGAGGCCTATCACAGGACGGTCCGAAGACCATGGGGAGCTACCCCACATGGATGAGTTGGAATCACCCAGATGAGGTCTAGGCTAACCAAAAAGCAAAAATGTATGTGTGAATGGAATCACACAAATGGTGTCTAGCCTAACCAGGAAGCAAACAAAGAGACATCGCACAATTGCTAGCCTAAATCACAAAATGATCGTCATGATCAACGAGAAGTGTCAATTACACTAAATTAGTAAATATAAAAATTTAGTTTCATGTCCCATAACCACTTGCTTAACTCAAATATTTATGAACAAACTGTAGATCGTCACTAGAAAATTGTCACAAAAGGTTCAATCGAACAAGTCCAAGAGTTAACCGACGAAGCAAACGCAAGCGTTTCATTCCACTTGTTTTACTAAGCTATTTAATTCAATTTCTCATAGGAGTGAGGTAAAGGTTTGTATATACTAGTGGATTGGAAAATGGTTTAAGAAAAGAGCTTTGTTATTGAAAATAGAGTTGAAATCATTTTGTCGAAAGAGTTTTGATATTTACTACTAGTACTGAAACCTTCATATTTTAAAGTGACAAATCATAGAAGTGATTATAGAAACAATCAATCATAAAAATTCACATATGAAGACGTGAATAAAATCCAAAGAAACCGATAAAGAATCCACCGAAATAGATATTCAAAAATCCATAAAATCGACGGAGAAGCCCAAGATAGTTTGTCTCGAAGAATGGTCAACTCAGCATCTCAACAAAGCAAGTTCTATTGCATGTTTTTTCAGATAAGATCCCTTACGGAGGGGGGTCCAAGGGGGTGGCAACGCCCTGCTACGGGTTCGACCTGAAGGTCATGCGACATAAAGGTTTTAAGGTCTAATGACCTAACACAAGACAAGTCCGAACGACTCAAGAGGTCAAAAGGGAGTGCGTCCTATCAAGTCATCAGGATGAGCGGCCTAACGTAAGTAGCCAAGCGACCTAACTGGAGCGACCTAGTGGTACTACGACCTAACATAAGTAGCCAAGCGACCTAACTGGAGCGACCTAGAGGAATAAGGGTCATGCGACCTAAAAGGGAGCGGTCTATCTAGGTGAGTGAGGTCGAGCGACCTACGACCTAACGAGGTAAAGGCCTAACGACCTTGTGAAACAGACGACCTAAAGCCATCGTGTTACGGCCTAAAACCCACGAGTTATGACCTAACTCCGAAGACGTTAGAAATGGCCAGAACGACCTATGACCTAAGGTCCATACGACCTACGACCTAAGGTCCATATGACCTACGACCTAACGAGGTAAAGGCCTAACGACCTAGTGAAACACGCGACCTAAAGCCATCGTGTTACGGCCTAAAACCCACGAGTTATGTAACGACCCGTTAAATTTGATAATATTAAATGGATTAACTTAATATAATTTTTAATCTAATTTATAATAAATGTAGGAGTTGGATATAGTAACTGAGATTAAAGATTTAACAATTGAAATGTTATATGGCAATAGGTAGAATAACGAAAATTTGTGTTTGTGGTTATAAGTCATAATTAGTTGATTAAAATGGTATTAATGAAATAATAACTGAATTGAATTGCAATATATAAACATCAGAAAAATTTAATTGGTGGATTAAATTTGTTAAAGTTCATAAGTTTTGTAATTTAGTTTAGGAGAACTTTAAATTATAAACGAAGATTGAAATAAACGATAAATTTAATTATGTAAATGGTGACTCAAGACCTAGGTTATAGGAATTGGAACATAATCCAATTTGAATTAAGTAGAAGAAGGATTTGGTTAATATGTAAGTTATTGTTCAAGGTATTGAATAAAAACTTGGAATCCAATCATAATTTAATGATAATAACGATAGTATTAGAGAATAAATATATTTCAATGCAGTACCCGAATGAACGGAATAAAATGAATATATATTGAATAGAAATGAAATGTAAATTGGCACATTTGGTTGAAAGTTAATTTTAAGAAACATATAAATGTTGAATTTGTGAATATTAATATAAATATTAACTTGAATGGGATTCATTAATACAAAGATGTAATAAGTGTAGATAGTAAAAATTTAATGGCTGTAGTGGATTAAAAAAATCTAGTAGTAACATAAAATTTATTTATATGGAAAAAGAGTATAGATTTGAACAAATTTATGAAAATTTGATAAGAACAGTGGTTGTAATCAGTTTGGTTATTTAATATTTGGAAGATAGAGATTTGTAAATCCGTTAATGAATTTATAATGGGAAGGAATGGTAAGAATGTAAAAATTATAAGCATTTGATTCAATTAAGGGAATTAAATTATAAATAAATGGTCATTTAATTAATTCAACGTTCTGTGAGAAATCATAATAGTTGTGTAAAATGTGTACAAACTTCGATTTGGAAATTTATTGGATTTATAACGGTTTTGGTATTACATTTATGAGTTTAAAAGTTATTCCATTTTGTAAAGTAATAAAAGCTTATTTATGTGACTAGAATTTAGCGTAACGACTATTGTGTGTTACCTATTCTTGTTGCTTGTTAATTTAAATTTTGGGAATCAAATTTAATTTATCCGCCAATTTACCGTAGTTAAAGTGAAATAAATTGGTGAATGAGTAAGGTTAAATACAAATAAGATGTAACCAAGAAAATCCCATTTATAATAATTTACGTAGAATAAAGTAAAGAAACCAGGAAATGAAAATGTGAAAATGTGGATGCAATGAGATCTTAAATAATAATAACTTTGTTAGTTAAGTGATAACGGATTTTTTTTGTATAACCAAATAAGGATCCAAATTTATTTGGAAATTAATTGCAATCAATTGAATTTATTGCAATTAAGCGGATTTAATATTTAATAGTTATGTAATTATTATTTGGAAGAAATTAGAGTTATTTTTAATAAGTATGAACCTAATGTTAATTTTTCTTATAGGATTGACAATTAATATGGAATGAAAAGAAGAAAATTTGGGTCAGTAAAATTTGGAATTTATGCACAATAAAATGGATTCTAACGTTAAATACTACGTTATTGAGATTTAAATTAGACTTAAAGAATAATGATGTAAATCAGGAACTAATGTTTATGGCATCTTTATTTTAGGTGAAAGTTGAGAATATAAAGATTAAAAATCTAAAGTATGGGTTTTGAGAATATAATTTATAAAATTCTTAAATATAAGAAAGTGTAGAAATTAACATTGCAATTAATATACTGTCAACTTTTAATTCACAGCTAAGCCTGTTAGGTCTTTTCATATGATGTGAATCCGCCCTTTGGGAGTCGCTGAGTGTATATATATGAGAGAGCGTATTTGTTAGTGTTATAAAAAGATTTTGATATTGTGTTAATCTGTTCCATTTTGTATTTATAAATTCTGGTTGATGCATGGGATGCTATGTCATCAATAGGGATTTCTAAACACTTAATAGGACAGACCGACATAATATTTGTTTTTAATATAGGTGAATGAAATAACTTTGCCTATTATATTTTCTATATATAAAAATATTTCTATAAAGATATATTTTGGTTGCTATAGTTGGGTGTTAGGTAATAAAAATATTTGTAATGAATTAAAGCTAAGTTGAATTTTAATAAATCAAATTGGAGATTTTAGAACTTAAGTCCGGGATTTTTGAAATCTTCTTTCAAAGGATTTATGAAATATAATGATTTGGTTTATAAATATTTTCTTATATAAATATTTAGTATAATTCGAAAGAATTGGTTTAAAGAGGATTTTGAAGAAAATAAGTTCGTACTTTCCTCTCTGTCGCTGGAAAATAATTTCGGTGATGACGGCCGCATCATCGACTTTCATTTTCGAGTTTCGAAGGGAAAGGCCACTGTAGTAAATTCTACTGCAGATTTATGTTGGAAATATCTGAATTTGTTTGTTTTAAATATAATTGAGATATTAAGTTGTAGGAAACTAATTATCTATTATTTCAAAATAAATTGAAATCTGACCTGGAATTTAATTCTAAAATTTTCCATTAATTAATTGTTAAATTTTAATGGGAAAAAAAAGTAAGTAATAAATGGATTGAAACCCTCTAATAAGTAAGAGAATTAATGCTAAGTATAAAGGAAGTTAAAAATTTAAATTATAAATAATGGTAAAGATCTGTTGAACAATAAATGAATTAAGAGAATTGAGATTAAACTTGCATAAGTTCTTTTGCTTTTTCTTTAACATAAATAACTTACCAAGTATAAAAAGTTGAAATGTAAATTAAGAGTGGAATAGAATATTATGCAAGTAGAATTTTTAGAAATAATGAAGTATTCAATAAATTACTGTTATAAATAAGAATTTAATGGTATTAACTTAAGTGATGATTGGAATTTTACTAAAATTAAAGGTTGTATTATTAAAAGGTGATTTTAACCTTAAGAAAGTAAAAAATGAAATTCTTTAATTTTTAAAGTTTGATTGTAGGGTTATTAACTTAAGTACGCCTTAATTTCCCCCTATTCTAATATAATGGAAAGTAGGAAAAATATAAATGACTGCAATCCATAGTTAATGAATGAGTAAAATCTTTCACTTATAGGAATGCAAGTTATAAGGTTAATAAATTAAGTGTAAGTAGAGGGTTACTGTAATTAAATATAATGGAAACTTCAACATTAAATAAATGAATGAGATTAAAGGTAAGTCGAAATTGTAATTTATAAAACAAATATATATTAATTAAAGGAATGGAGAAGAAACTTGTAAATTTTCACTTACATTCTTAAAACATACATAGCTTGCCATATAATAAAAAGTTGCAATGTTAGTAGGAAAATGTAAGGGGAAATCTTACAAGTGAAGAGTAAGGTAATAAAGGTATTCTATTAATTTGCTATTACTAATAAGAATTAATTGTATAGACTTAAGTTAAATTGGAAATTTTACTATAAGTAAAGGTAAGTAGTATAAATAGATGATAGAAACTTTAGTAAATAAATTGGAATACAAATATAATGAATTTTGTGATAAATGGAAAATGAAAATTTGTAAGAAATAAAGAAATCACTCCATAAATGAAAGAAAGAAAATCAAACCATTGAAGCATGAGATAAATGTATAATAAATAAATTTGGGTGTTGGTTTGAATTGTGTTGTTTGATTTATGCCGTTGGGTAAGAAATTTGAAGTGGTTAAATGAATAAGTATCTATCTTTGTTCCATCTAAGACTGTTGAGTAAAGGACGCACTTGATAGTTAATTTCATTTCATACAAATTTCAAGTTTGAACCCAAACAACTATTTGTTTGATGGATTAAATGGTTGCTTTGTTTATGTATGTATGTTGTTTGTAAGGTTGATGATTGTTGAATTGTTTGGTTGATTAATGATTGAATCCACTTGAATAGTTCACTTTAAAATAAATATTTAACCTTTTAGATTATATAAGTGAATACAGGTGATGGAAGCAACTGCTGCTGCTTTTGGTTCCAAAATAATAAGCATATATTGCCCGACAAATAGGTACGTTTTCGGATTACGTTTAAAGCGCTATTTTTCCCGTGTTGGGATATAATATTTTGATAATATATGTAATATATTTGTATATTTTGATATTATATTTTCTCCAAAGTCTCTCCGTACAAAGGAGACTCTGCCAAAATTTTCCGTAAATTTTGGACTTAGAATTTTGTGAAAATATTTTCCCAACTTTAATAATTTAAGTACAAAAGAATATAATGATTATAAAACTAGTATATTTTATATAAGGGAATTAATTTAGTAATATTGTCAATAAGTTAATGTTTGAAATAAGATGTACTATTTTACTCTTCCTTCTCCCTTCTTTTTCCATTTCGGGGACGAAAAGTTTTGAGTGGGGGAGATTGTAACGACTCGTTAAATTTGATAATATTAAATGGATTAACTTAATATAATTTTTAATCTAATTTATAATAAATGTAGGAGTTGGATATAGTAACTGAGATTAAAGATTTAACAATTGAAATGTTATATGGCAATAGGTAGAATAACGAAAATTTGTGTTTGTGGTTATAAGTCATAATTAGTTGGTTAAAATGGTATTAATGAAATAATAACTGAATTGAATGGCAATATATAAATATTAGAAAAATTTAATTGATGGATTAAATTTGTTAAAGTTCATAAGTTTTGTAATTTAGTTTATTAGAACTTTAAATTATAAACGAAGATTGAAATAAACGATAAATTTAATTATGTAAATGGTGACTCAAGACCTAGGTTATAGGAATTGGAACATAATCCAATTTGAATTAAGTAGAAGAAGGATTTGGTTAATATGTAAGTTATTGTTCAAGGTATTGAATAAAAACTTGGAATCCAATCATAATTTAATGATAATAACGATAGTATTAGAGAATAAATATATTTCAATGCAGTACCCGAATGAACGGAATAAAATGAATATATATTGAATAGAAATGAAATGTAAATTGGCACATTTGGTTGAAAGTTAATTTTAAGAAACATATAAATGTTGAATTTGTGAATATTAATATAAATATTAACTTGAATGGGATTCATTAATACAAAGATGTAATAAGTGTAGATAGTAAAAATTTAATGGCTGTAGTGGATAAACAAATCTAGTAGTAACATAAAATTTATTTATATGGAAAAAGAGTATAGATTTGAACAAATTTATGAAAATTTGATAAGAACAGTGGTTGTAATCAGTTTGGTTATTTAATATTTGGAAGATAGAGATTTGTAAATCCGTTAATGAATTTATAATGGGAAGGAATGGTAAGAATGTAAAAATTATAAGCATTTGATTCAATTAAGGGAATTAAATTTTAAATAAATGGTCATTTAATAAATTCAATGTTCTGTGAGAAATCATAATAGTTGTGTAAAATGTGTACAAACTTCGATTTGGAAATTTATTGGATTTATAACGGTTTTGGTATTACATTTATGAGTTTAAAAGTTATTCCATTTTGTAAAGTAATAAAAGCTTATTTATGTGACTAGAATTTAGCGTAACGACTATTGTATGTTACCTATTCTTGTTGCTTGTTAATTTAAATTTTGGGAATCAAATTCAATTTATCCGCCAATTTACCGCAGTTAAAGTGAAATAAATTGGTGAATGAGTAAGGTTAAATACAAATAAGATGTAACCAAGAAAATCCCATTTATAATAATTTATGTAGAATAAAGTAAAGAAACCAGGAAATGAAAATGTGAAAATGTGGATGCAATGAGATCTTAAGTAATAATAACTTTGTTAGGTAAGTGACAACGGATTTTTTTTTTTTGTATAACCAAATAAAGATCCAAATTTATTTGGAAATTAATTGCAATCAATTGAATTTATTGCAATTAAATGGATTTAATATTTAATAGTTATGTAATTATTATTTGGAAGAAATTAGAGTTATTTGTAATAAGTATGAACCTAATGTTAATTTTTCTTATAGGATTGACAATTGATATGGAATGAAAAGAAGAAAATTTAGGTCAGTAAAATTTGGAATTTATGCATAATAAAATGGATTCTAACGTTAAATACTACGTTATTGAGATTTAAATTAGACTTAAAGAATAATGATGTGAATCAGGAACTAATGTTTATGGCATCTTTATTTTAGGTGAAAGTTGAGAATATAAAGATTAAAAATCTAAAGTATGGGTTTTGAGAATATAATTTATAAAATTCTTAAATATAAGAAAGTGTAGAAATTAACATTGCAATTAATATACTGTCAACTTTTAATTCACAGCTAAGCCTGTTAGATCTTTTCAATTGATTACGAATCATATAAGAAATAAAATTTGGCCAATTTTAGAATTTAATATAAAATTTGGATTTTTATAATTTATTTAATTTATTTAATGAATATTAAAAATAGCCATTTTGGCCACGGATTCGGATTTCGACGAAACCAGTTTCATCGGATCCGTTTCGGTGAATTATTATAGGGTTTCAAGTTTCGTATCGACCGGACTTGTCGTTTGATCGTACGGGCGTGAAACGCCTTGAAATCGATTTAATTAAAATCAATTTGAAATCAATTTGGAAATTTTGTTTTCAGCATAACTTCTTCATACGATCGAATTTGGACGTGAAACTTCTTCCATCGCGTTCAGAATATTTTAAATTACCTGTTTGGATATATAGATTTACGAAATTTCGTTCCGGAGACATAGCGGGCTTTTTGGGCCATAGTTTGTTCCGCACGTTCATTCTACGGTCTATCTACGCTACCTCTAACCCTCTATATAAACCCAGCTATTCAGCCCTAGCCTCCTCCTAATTACATTTATCTGCGTGTATTTTCTTCAAGCTTCTCTTCTTCTTCAATGGGGGCTAACCCTAGATCCAGTCAGTTCAAAAACAAAATGAAAATTCAAAATCTACAGAAAAATTCCACAAAAATATATGTCGATCTTCTCGAAACACGTAATCCCATGGTGAAATTCGTTTTTCAGTTGGAGTTACCGTTTACCCAGAATAAATTCAAAACAGTCCCAACCGTTCATCATCGCCGTAACAAAAGTTGTCGGATCGGGAAAACATTTCTGGGTTTTGTAGAGTGGACGATGGGGATCGCATCTATATGGTTTTTGTGTCGATTTAACGGTTAGATCGTCGTAGATCTTCGATTTGGGTTTCGAAATCCTAGGTGCTAGCGGCGGCGGCCTTGATCGCAGGCGATCTGGTGGGGGTTGGTGATGCGGCGTGGAAAGGGGGACGCGATGGTGGTAGTGGCGTGGGCTATGATGGCCGAAGGCGGTGGTAAAACGCGGTCAAAGGTGGTCGTTGACTGGCCATGCGTTCGAAGGATCAGGTCGCTCCCTGTGTATGTCTCGTGCGCGTGAAGGAGATGCTGGGTGCTGACGTGGCATATGTGTTAGGTGAGATGTGTGTCACTTTTGTTTATTTTTAATTTTGAATTCGAGTGCAATTTTCGACATAACTCTCGCATACGATCTCCGATTCACGTGAGATTTTTTTGTTAGGATCGTATTAAAATTCCGGACTTGATGACGCTGGTTTGAACGAATTCCGAGACGGGTGAATTTTTGGGTTTAAATCGAATTTAAATTCGATTTAAATTCAAAAGGTGAGTGTTTTAACCCACTCATAACTACTAGAAGCTTTTATGTTTGTTAAATAAATTTTAGAAATGAATAGAATTTATTTATGAGTATTTGGCATGCTTATTTCATTCATATCTGTTGAATCGCATTTATTGAATTTAACTGTTAATTTAATTTATTTATTGCGTATTAATTGACAGTTAGAATTTGTGTTTGCATGAAACTGCTAGTTAACAGTTATATAATTTATTACTGAATATAAACTTTTAGATTTATGGTCGTTAAATTTAAATTGAATAAAATTGCCAGTTATTACCTGTTATATATTATCAAATATAATATTGTTATTGATTGATATTGATTGATGATTGCGATTTGGATGATGGATGATGTTGGTGAATGGATGTTTATTGTATATCATTAAATTGCAAATTATCATGCATATTTCATTTCATTCGGGATTGTGGTTTGAAATGATATATAACCGCAAAATTTTATATCTTTTAAATTGCGGATTGAAATGATAAATATCCGTATCACTTGACCATAGGATAGAAAATTATATACAGGCACCGCGGTATATATATAACTATTTAAATGTGATTTCTATGGTTTGGATGGAATACGGTTTATAATAATCTTAAATTTTATATTGTATAAATATTTTTCTTCCATATATATATACATATGAAGTTGAAAATTTTAAACTAAAAGGTGTATAAAAATCTTTTTTAAAAATGGAAGAAAATTAAGAAAATGGAGTTTAATAATTTATATCATATGTTTAAATGTTAAGTTTGGAAATTTTAAGATATGATATTTATAATTGGATTTTTCCCAAAATAAATTGAAATGAATATTCTAGTATAATTTGAGTTGGGAAAAATATATATATTTTATTACTAGAAATTGAAGTCTTATTATTTATGGATTTTATATGAATATTCAAGACTAATTAATAGAACAATTGATTTGTTGAAAGAATAAAATCCAACTTTAGTTTGAAATATTGATACTCAAAATGGATATACGTATATATAAATAAATTGAAGTGGTTTTGGAACTTGAGAGAGATAATATAAATTTTGGTTTAGACTTTAATAAAGAAATGTATTTGTAAAGCCATGAGAACTATTTTCTTTATAAAGTAACATTTAAGTTAAACCTTTTAATTCATATACCGTTGAATATCCAAACCATTCAAGTTTTAAAAGTTATGGTTTTAAATTATGAATTTCGAAATATTATGCTTTGAAAGGATATTTGGCTTTCAGACGTTATAAATTTTAAAGCATTTGGATTTTTGAAAAGGTTTATATTTGGGATAAAGGATATCATATTGTTTTGGGTTTTAAAATGATATCGTATTCATAATTTTAAAATGGAAATGTTTATTCTGATTTTTAAAGTATAACCTATTTTTAAATGACCGCGGTGTTATAATAACGATGGGCTGGCAAAGAGACGGGGATCGGATATGGACATACTCTCTGTCGATACCGAAAACCACTTTGACTAACCATTTACGCGGTGGAGATTCCAGAATGAAGTAGGTGGTGGCGACGTTTCCTGTAAGGTAAATACGTGGACCCGAATCCCGTGAGTTGGCATAAGGTGGCTAAAACAGGAGCGATTCTCAGGCCAATGAGGTCATTCCTCTGATCGGACCCTCCTCTTCGATATTATACTTTGATTTTGGATTGATTCAGTGGCCACTTCTATATTTTGATTTTGGGGAGTTAGTCCGAGGTGGGCGGTAACTGCGGCTACGCGTTTCCACCAGCCTGGATAGCAATTGGTATATCTACCCTGGCATTGCCTAGTTGTGCCGTGTCACCTACCATACCGAGCCTTTACTACGAGTTTCTATTTGTGTCGTACCTATGGAGTATCCTCTGGTAGCTTCCCGATCAGGAGGTATTACGGTACTGTATAGGCTATTGGCATTATTTGTGTTAAGGGCTATATGGGTAACCCCTTAACGCTATTAAAAAGTAAGTTTATTTTATAAATAGACACTATTATAATAGCGCAATATACTACGTAGTAAATAGTTCAACGGATCCTTAGGAGATGCAAATCCCGAACATCTCTTGAGTTACTGTACTCATATTTATTTCTGTTAATTTAACTCACATAAGATCTTTTAGTCTGACTCGAGTGTTTTTGTCTTTTCAAATTCGCTCGGGTCAGTCCGAGCGTTTCAGGATCGAAGACTTTAGCTTTGGAGGACGAAGACGAAGAATTCGTATTATTATTATTTATAGTATTGCACCACACTCATACTGTTCCGCTGCATTGATTGTATTGGTATGTGTAACTCTGATATTTATTGTATAAAACAAATCAAGTGTTTGTAAACTGTTTGAACTGTATATTTATTATTATATTTTATCCTTCCGCTGTGAGATTCTGTTTTGTTTTTATTTCTTCTCTGTTTTTCTTATTTACCCCATAACAATCCGCCCTTGCGTATGCTTTGAATTGACACGTGTGTCGTTTAAAGTGTGTGAAAAGGCGGGATGTTACAAGTTACGACCTAACTCCAAAGACGTTAGAAATGGCCAGAACAACCTACGACCTAAGGTCCATACGACCTACGACCTAAGGTCCATACGACCTACAACCTAACTCCGAAGTGAAAATTCAAGGCAATGCGACCTAGCGCGATAACACGCGAGCGACCTAACTCCGAACAAAAAAAAATGTCCAGAACGACCTAAGTGCAGAAAATTCACCAAAACGCTAAAAATTGGAGTTTTTTTGGCCAATCCAATACAAACCAAATGCTAATATGCATGCAAAAATGATAGGGTATCATTCCCAACAGTCCAATATAGTTAAAGGCTAGAATTGTGAGATAAAAATCTCACCTTTTCAGCAAATTTATGAAGAAAAGCTTGAAAGTAATGGAGAAGTAATCACAAGCTTGAATCCAATGTCTTCTTCTTGAATTTGGAATTGAATGTTGAATTTGCAAGAGAATTCGAGCTTGGAATTTTAATTTCTCATTCCACTCACCATTAATGCTAAAGCTTGGTTGTTAGGAAATTTATGAAGAGTGAGGAGAAAGAGAGAAGTGGGTTTGAGTTATAATGGCTAATCTAACCCAAAGTCCAAAGCGGGAAAGTAAGTGAAATTCCACTAACTCCAAACCTATCAATGTTTGTACTTAAAAAAGTTGTAAACGGCATTTCGAACTCAATGGAAGTGGTCTCGAGTCCTAATTTAACCGTTTGCAAAAAGTAGCTTTTCGGACCAATATCCGATTAACGACAAAATATTTAAATAAAATATTTAAATATAAAATCGATAAATATGCGGGTTGTTACATCGACATTCATTTTCGAGTATCGAAGTAAAGAGACCACCCTGTAGTTTTGCTTCAAAAAATTAATTGATTTGAATTTCTAAAATATGACTTAATTTATAATATATATAGGTATATGATTTAAATTTGATTTGACATATGCTATATGTATGTATTTATTTATCTCTAAAGGGTTTGAAGTTAATTGGAAATATAATTCATAAATTTATGTTAAAAGGTGATTCTAATGATAAAATAAAGTCAAAGTTTGGATAAATATTTAAACTTGAATAATAGAATTGGAAAAAAATTTACTTGTATAATTGCATGCCAATATAACTTACCTAAATCATTCAGAAATTAACTATGTAATAGGATAATGTACAATATAAAAAGATTTTATAAATAAAATTTGAGTGGTTATAATAAATGTTATACACTGAAAGTTTCAGTTACAAAAAGACAAATAGAGGTAAATAGAATAAATTTTTTTTTGAATAATATACAATATCAAATGGTGTTAAAGGAAATTTAGAAATAAATTGGAATAGTTATAATAAATGTAATCTACCTAATATGTGCGATAAGATATATTAAGTAGAATATATTTAGCAATAATCTGGAATAAAGAAGAATTAAATTTGTTGAATAAAAGATGATTATTATAAATGACTATACAAATTTATGATTTTAGAAATTGTTGATTTCAAAATAATTGGATAATAAGATAATTAATTTGGAAATACTTAAGATTGATTTAACTTCAGTAAAAATCAAATGAATTAAATCAATTATTGAATATTAATTAATTTAAATTGAATTTATGTGGTTTAAATAAATGATTCCATTTTTAGTTTCAATTTAGTTTTCTTTCAGGGTGTTCTATTCTCCTACCTCCTTCTTTTTCGGGGATGAAAAGATTTGAGTGGAGGAGAGTGTAATGACCTGTAAATTTCGATAATTAAACTGGTTAATTTAATAAGATTTTTGTAATTAAATTTAAGAAGGAAAAAAAAGAAAAAAAAACTTTATAATTTATAATGAAGTGAGTGTTTAAAACGAAATGAAAATAAAAAGTATATAGTAACGGTTATAAGTTACTATTTAATTGGTCTATTGATGTAGTTATAACTGTTACATTTGGGTATTAAATTGAATATATGCGAATAAACGTATGGTAATGGAGTGAATTCAACATTATATAAGCAATTCAACATTATATAAGCAATTCTGAAAATTAGTGGAAATAATAAACTTGGGTGTAATATAAAGTTAGTGACAACATTTATGCAAGTCACCTTTTTATTTAGGGCTGCTAAATTCAGAGTAGGAAGTCAATTGCATTTAAATGTAGGTAAATGTTCATTAATGTGAGATAGGACTGTAACTGTAATGTGTGAATGTAAATGAAATGACATAAATGGAAATTTATATTTTATTCATAAGATGAAATAAAGGAATGAAACCAAGTTGAATAAATTGATTTTGGTTTTATTTATGATAAATGTATATATTTGGAAAATTCAATATAATTGAAAATAACAAGTTATTACAAAAGAAAGATGAAAATTGGAATATATATTTTTGTAAGGAAAGATAAACAAATAATAACTAGGTTTATAGAGCGATAACAGATTTAATAAAAGAGTAGAATGGAAGTATGGTAGTTATTGGAAAGTAAATAATTGAAATTTGAAAGAATTGGGAATTTTTTTTTTGTATTAGTATATAAACCAAATTTAATATTACCCATAAGAGGATAAGTTAATAGTTGATTCAATAACATGATTGAGAAATCAAATATATGGATTTATTGGGAATTTAAAATTTATATTTTTTTTGATAAAATACAGCGTTTTACACGCAATAAATTTTTCTACTTTTATTACATATTATATATATATGTTCTTCTTATTATTATTTTCTTATATCCACCTCTATTTTATCTTTCTATTTTTATTTTTTCTAGTTAGTCATGTTTATTTATTAGATTGTTGCTTGTTTATATCTTTTATTTATGGCTTGGAAGAAACTAAAAGGGTATGCGTTATATTGTCTTAATAGCTTGCCTATTTAACTGCCTACTCTTTATTTCATTTAGCTGTTCATTTTCTTTTGGCCGTGTATTGTACTTGCTATTCACGTACAAAGCTAATCATTCTCATCTCCCATGCAATTATAGAAAGAAAGAAAATTTAATACATCAAGTTATTCGTTTGTACCCTCTTTCTTTCTTACCTTAGCCCTCCACCTCATTCATAACTGTGTAGTTCTTCTTTCCATTCAAATAAAAAGATTTATTTCCCACTTCTCATTTTTATTTGCCTAGTCTCTGTATTATTTTCCTATGTCTATCTCTTGACATTTATTTCTTTATTTATTTGTCTAGACCTTATTTTATCTATTAAATATTTCTTATGTGTATCCTTTATTTAATAGCTAGAAAAAAAAATTCAATTGTACATAGGTTACTTTGTTTTAAATTACGCATACGCTAAATTGTTTATTTCTTACCTTTTATTTACCTATCTATTTAATTAACATACTTTAGTTATGTATTACTCTTCCTAATCACTCCAAAATCTTCTCCCTTTCTCATTCCTTTTTCATTTGCATATAAGATTAAATATATATGTGTTAACGCTTAAATTTGAACGCTAACACCCCGGTGTGTGAAGTGTAGTTGTGAAAGCACCACCCGATAGATCGGGAAAGAATTATAAGCAAGTAATAGCGGAAAAGCAGTAAACAACAGCAATTTTATAGTGGTTCGGCTTATGGGTATAGCCTACGTCCACTTTAAGTACTTTTATTGATGATCACGTTACAAGTTGATACAAATCTTCTCAAGTACAATACACTTTGAATTACAAAAGACTTAGAACAAGTAGCTCAAACTTCGATGTTGACAAAAATCTTCAAATCCATGGTGGATGTAGATGATTTCTTTATGAAGTTCTTTTAGACGTTCTTTGAATCTCAAAAGCTTTAAGTGTTGAAGTAGTCTGGAATTCGGCAGAGTAATGGCGCTTGAAATTGATCGACCAAAAAAAAAGTCCCCTTAATGTTGGAGGTAGGTTGGTATTTATAGGCAAAGATCTTGGACCTAAGCTAAGTCGTAACCGGTTCTGAATCGCCCCCGACCCAGCTAAGTCGTGGCCGACTTATGGGAGCATCACTATGATCTAGCTGAGTTGATCTTTCTTCGTTGAATTTGCACAAGTCCAAAGTCGTCACCGGGTCAAGCCAGGTCGTAGGTCGTTCCCTCTCTCTGATGCATGGCCTCCGACTTAAATGGGAAGTGCATGCTCAAATAGGTCGTTGTCGATTTAATGAATTGACGAGCTAAACGTGAACTAACTCCCTTGCCCAGGTCGCGCACATCCTAGCACAGACCATGAGTCGTTCACGACACAAGTGTAAGTCGTGAACTTGTTCCACTTAGTTAGGTCGGTAAACATGTTAAGTCCTTAAGTCGGATCGAATTAGGTCGGCAACTTCATTAGGCAGTTAGGTCGGCACCATGTTAAGTCGGATCCTTTGTTAAGCAGTTAGGTCGGCAACTCCATTAGGCAGTTAGGTCGGCACCATGTTAAGTCGGATCCTTTGTTATTTCTTGAGTCGTTAGGCCAGTTCCTTCTGAAGCACTAGGTCGGCATCTATGTGAAGGCATTGGGTCGGCATGCTCCTTAACCAGTTAAGTCGGTATCGATTTAAGTCGGCCACCTTGTTAATCAGTTAGGTCGGCTATCCCTTTAAGTCCTGAGTCGGCGCCATCTCCACATACTGGACCACTGAGTCGTAACCGAGGCAGGGTTAACATTTGCCCCTCGAAGTATACGCCTTGGGATTAAGTCGTGTGCTTCGATACCTCTTAACTCGGTCACTCTTAGGTCGGTAAGTCGTGAACGACTTATCAGCTAACTCGTGTATGATGACCCGTATCATTTCACTTCAGAATATAAGCCGGCCTCCTTCAACCTTCTTCGTCACTTATTCATTCACTCAATTTCGATTCTGCCATTAAAATTCTCCTGAGTTCTTTAAGGCGATTCCATCCTACCTGATCACCAGTAATTCCTACTATTCATTGCGTAAGTGATTCTACTCCTCCCTTGATTGTAGATTACCTTCGGTTCTCAAACTTTATCGCTTGAATTCGAACGGCCTCCTTGCATGATGCTTCATCATGAATTCTATCATATTTGCCGTTGATGAAACTCAGGTTGCTCGATTAAAAGTTCGATGAAATAATGAAAGTGGCTCGTCGTCTCAGGCTAATCGTTTGAGATTACCATGCGACAAATTTATGATAACTTCGAACTGATTTAGTGGACGGTCCGGCAGCAGGTAATGGTATGAATGGAATAGGGGTTTTTGCTGGTGGAGGAGCGGTTAGCGGGCTAATGGGTTGAGTGGAGTGAGGTATTGGTTTAGACGCGACCCAGTGATTTTAGGTGACTCATCTTTTGGCCGATTCAAATCATAAATCATGACCGTGTTAGTGCTTGAGTGAGACCCACCGACCTACCATTCTGCCGATCTAAGCTTTAAACCGTGGCCGAGATAATGCCAGAAAGAAGTTTACCGATCTAAACTTTAAAGCTTGAATCGTGACCGAGCTAACACTTGAGAAATTCCTGCCTTTTGAACCAGAGCTTGCGACCTAGGGGAACGAGTTGCCAAGTTAAACTATTTAGACCTTGACCTGCTACCGACTTAGCTTTATCTTGCAAAAGAATTTTAAACCGTAGCCGAGTTAGTACTTGAGCTTCAGACATGTTATCATTTAGGAGCATGGGCCTACTTTGAGCATTTGCCTTGAGCTAAAGAACTAAATTGTCTGAATTTTTGAACTTTAAACTTTCCTGAATCTCCTTGTATTATGCCGCATTAACTTATAAGTTGATAACCTGCTAAAAATAACAAACAAAGAGAACCAAGGCGAAAATACTGCCATTGACTGCCCACGTCAGATGTCAGATTAGTCAAGACAAAACAAACAACTTAATTATATTGCATGAAATGTTTGCGAATCAATCAATTAGGGTTAAGCATTAGTGCAAAGTATCAACAATCTGAACTGATTTGTCTGCACCAACATTTTACTTGCATATTTAGGCTTAAAACAATAATCCCTGAATTTCATAACTAACAAATGTTTGCTAGTTTTTATTCCAGTTATATTTGTTTACCGCTTGATTGATTCTACACAACACTTCACACACTTTAGGAAACGTGCACCTTCATGTTTGAATACCCAGTTGTTTATGTAGAATGACTTCCCATCGAGAAGAAGAAGTGGTAACTCAAGAAGAAGAAACTTTCCCGACAACAGTTCCGATAGAGAATCCTCCGGAAAGAACTTCGACTATTCTATCTTTGAGAACATTTATTCAGCTGCGCACTCAATTTGGCTTTGCTGAAAATGATGTCCTATTCCCTGGGTCAAATGATACTGCTGATAATCCTCCCCATGGTTTCGTTGCAGTCAACCGCCACATGTGCTTAAGTGGGGCGATTCCTCCTTTTAATGACTTCCTTCGAACTCTTCTTCTCCGGTTGACAATCTCTCCATTTCAACTTCATCCTAATGGTTATGCCATCTTGATGGGGTTGTGTGTTTTGTTTAGAAGAACTCTTGATCGCCTACCGAGTTTTGAAGAAATTCGTTATTTGTGCTCGTTTACAAAGAGTAAAGATCATCCTTCACTCATTATTGTGAGAAGTGCTAGAAACCGCAAGCTCCTTTCCGATCTCACTGAAAGTGTTCATGGATTTTTGAACCAGTTTTTCTTTGCTCGCTGTCCTCCAGGGTTTTATGCCATCTGGAGAATAGGAAGTAAGATTAGTGTTTCCATTTTTTCGTTTTTGAAACTTTTTTCGAGATCCGAACTTTCAGTTGCTAACTTCATTCTTTGCCCTTTTCAGCACTTCCTCTCCCTTCTAGAGATCCGATTCATAAACAAGTTTTTGAGAGGTTGAGTGCCGTGGCTGCGGAAGAAAGGAGCATAAAATTTCTGCTGAAGGATGAATTTTTACACCAATACGGGCTTCTACACGCTTCTCGTTCTACGCATGCTCATGAAGTTCCAACAGAAGTTCCCGATTCTCCGATGAAAACTCCTGACGCCCCGGTTACTGTCGAACAACTCACATCAAAAGAGTCTAATATTGAAGCTTCATTGGTGAAGTGTTCCACTCCTACCGACATTATGGGGTCATCTAGTAAGACGGTGCTTGCCCCGATCGAGGAAGAAGAAGAACCTTCACGGCCTCTCGGGGGATTAGCTGATGTAGGAATTGAGAAAACAAGTCCCACCAAGCATGATGGTGACGATGTTTATGAGGGGTTGAGCGACATAATAGTGACTTCGCAGGAGCTTTTTAGAGATGACGTATCTAAAACTATCTCTCCTGTAATTGAGGCGACGTCTCTTCTTCGACAAACACCAACACAAACATCAACTCCTCATACCCAAGCTATCATCACCTCTGCACCAAAGAGTGGTTTGTAGCTTAATGCGTGTAGCTTGCACATCACACAACACTTAGGATTTTCCAGCACATTTATGCACTTATCTTCTTATACTTTAAAGATTTCTAAAGCTTATCTTTTTCTTATTTCAGATTCTTCAATGACACGCGGCGGATCATACTATCAGGATTTCCAACGCTACAGGGGGCGTGGTCAATATGATTATCGGCGTTACTTTCCCTCCTATAGAGAGTCTGACGAAGAGAGGGCTGCTCGAAAGGCTCGTGAAAGGAGGGATGCAGAAGAGCGTTATGACAGAAGGGATAGGGATGAGCACCATGATTCCCTGCAGAGAAGTGACGACTCTTACAAAAGGAAATCTCACGACGACCGAGGAAAGGGTCATGCAGCTGAAGATTCAGGCAAACGAGCCCGATATGGTGAGAGACATGCTTCCACTATTCCCGAAAAGCCTACTGCCCCTGCCCCTCTCGACATTACTTCCGACTCTCCTGCTCTCGGGAAGGAGGACATCCAGACAATAATAAGCAGGCCTAAATTTCAAGTGGGACCTGGCCCAGCCACTTTACAAAGTCGTTTTCCACAATGGTGCTTAAAGGGTGTGAGATTCGACCTAGACTTGGTCCCTATTGACAAGCCTGCTATGCTACGAAATCTTGACGCCGTTAAACTTGATATCGAGAGGATGTCAAACTGGCAGAAGCTTGTTGATGAGCTTCAACGAGTTAACCGCGCCAACTTAGAGGCTATGCTCACCATGGAAAACGATAAGGCTGAGTGGCAAAAGGTCCTTGAGCAGCATGATACCGAAATGAGAAGCATTACTTCCTACAACGAGGAGCTCGAAGCAAAGGTTGAGAAGTTGAAAGATGAGCTTGCTGCTTCCTCTACTTCATACTCTCAAAAAGAAGAAGTGCTTCTCAGACAAGTAAGAGATGCTCATGCCAGTCAGAGGGATGCCGAAGACAGGCTCGAGGCACAAAAAAGAATCAGTGAAGGCTATGTCTCTGATATTGCTGAGCTTCGAAAGAAAAACAACTCCCAGGAGGCGGAGATACAAATGCTTAAGCTTCAGCTTGCCAAAACTGAAAGGGAGCGCGATGAGGCTGTCGCCGGCAAAATCGCAGCCGAAGAATCTCATGAGGCGACCAAAAACAGCTTCGGCTCAACATTATTCGACTTCTACTTGCATAGCGTCTTGGGGCGTGGAAGCCTCGCCTTTCTTGGTCCCAAGTATGAGATTACTTTAGCTGAAGTGTGGGAGGCCGCCCTCGATATGCTTGGTGCTGAAGGTGCTGGTTATGACGAGTCAGCCCTGGAAAGGCATTATTTTGATGAAGACGCTCGCGCTGCTCTCGCCAGGGGAAAGGAACAACTTGCCAAACTAAGAACCGAAGTGACGGAAGGGGACCAGCTGGGGAAAACCACTTCAACTGCTCTAGTCCAGCCACCATCTTCGTCTGAAGTCGACATTATTGGTTCCAGTTCCCATCTCGCATCTCCCTCCAAAGTTACCGCTGATATTACAAGCACACAAGGCGGAGACGAGGGTGAAGAGAGCGCTGATGCGCAAGCTTATGAAGTCGATATCAGGAAACCAGCTTCTCCAGGTAACTTCACTGTTAATCTCGCTACTGTCAATTCTGCTCAAGCGGGTTACTCGTTTATTTCGCATGAGTTTCACGAGCTCCTTGGCTATTTTCTCAACCTTGACGAGCCTTCATCTCCTCTCTTTACTGACTTCATTGGTGAACCTTCATCTCCTCTTTTTACTGACTTTAACCTTTTTTCTTCTGTAGAGAAAGTACCAAGCACTGCTCAAACTTCTACTCCTCCGGTCATCCTTCCTTCATCTCTTCAGGCGGTGCCTCCTTCTGCCTCGCAACCTGGATCACAGGAGGAACAAATAGAGGCTCTTCACGGCTTGTATGATCCCATCGCTTCGCAAGAGCAGAAAGATGAGAGACCTGAGGGAGGTGACATATCCCCGGAACGGACTCCTTCTGACGACATTGTTCTATCAAAACTTGTCACTCCGGGGAGTGAGTCTTCCTCACAAAGGAGAGAGAAGCGTGGGACATCAAAGAGGAGGGGGAAGAAAATCACCGCCACTGAAGAGGAGCCGGAAGTTGAACCGGTTACACCTACCTCTCCTACTTCCCTTATGCCCACTGGCCGACCTGGAAAGCTGGTCATTCGACCGGGTAAAGGGTCCAAAGGAGGGAAGAAGAAGTGAAGATTTTAGCTTTTTGTCTTTTATATGAACTGGCCGAGAGTTGTGCGGGTATCGGCCCCCGCTTTTATTTTGAAAACCTGTATCTGCATTATAGTTGAATAAAATGATTCTTCGTTTGTACAAACTTCTGTTTGAATTTGAGAATGCATTTACTATTTATTTTTGCACAAGTTTATTTATATGATATTGCAGCGGGCTTATGGTATGTTGTTTGAGTATTACTTTACTGATGCAGCTATACTACTATACCATGTTGCCCCCATACCTTAAGCTTGCTGCAATATTTTATACTTCGAGGGGACTTGCACTCTTATTTGTTAAAGAATAATTATTTTATTCTTTAAAGAAAATTTTTATAGAGTACAACTCCCTTCGTATAAGTTTTTACGCTTTGTCGTTCGAAGAAATCACTTTTTTCTTTTGCTTATGTGCATATTTTACCAAGTGAATTCCTCTATGTGGTAAAGCGAACCTCTGAAGGGTACTTTAACTTCTTTTCTTTTTTTTTTTTTTTTTTTTTTTGTATATAGAAAGTTGTACCTCTAAGGAGGGATTTTTCACGTTTCAACACTTGGAAGTTTTATTTCAATCTCGGTGAAACGTGTACCTCCAAAGAGTTATGCCTTAGAAATCCTTTTCACGTTTCAACACTTGGAAGTTTTATTTCAATCTCGGTGAAACGTGGGTTTCCGAAGAGGTCTTTCTTCTTAATTGTGTCCCCGGGAGGGGGTTGTACCTCTGAGGAGGGATTTCTCATGTTCCAACACTTGGAAGTTTTATTTCAATCTTGGTGAAACGTGTACCCCCAAAGAGTTGTGCCTTTGAAGAAAGCCTTTTCACGTTTCAACACTTGGAAGTTTTATTTCAATCTTGGCGAAACGTGGGCTTTCAGGAAGGTCTTTATCTTGTTTTTGCATTTCAACTTTGGTGAAGTGAAATTCCGAAGAGCGGTCACAACACTTCAACTCCTGGTGAAATGGGCCTCCGAAGAGGGCTTTTATTTTGTTTGCATTTCAACTCTGGTGAAGTGAAATTCCGAAGAGCGGTCACAACACTTCAACTCCTGGTGAAATGGGCCTCCGAAGAGGGCTTTTATTTTGTTTGCATTTCAACTCTGGTGAAGTGAAATTCCGAAGAGCGGTCACAACACTTCAACTCCTGGTGAAATGGGCCTCCGAAGAGGGCTTTTATTTTGTTTGCATTTCAACTCTGGTGAAGTGAAATTCCGAAGAGCGGTTATAACACTTCAACTCCTGGTGAAATGTGCCTCAGAGAGGGTTTTCATCGCCTGGAAGTTACTCTCTCATGGTTGGAGGGTCATGACTCCTCCAATCTTTTTTGTTGAGTAGAGAACTTTCTTTTTTGTGGCGTATGACCCATTAGAGGTCTTTTATCCTCCGAAGAGTTGCGCCTCCGAAGAGGACTTGTGCCGCTGATGGTAGCTTTGGTTGTTCCTCTGTTCACTTGCTTATGCCTTTTCAGCGATCCTCTTTTTTTTTTTTTTTTCTTTTCAAGTTTTCATTCCCCTTTTCTCACAAGTGGCTTGTTTAATCCAAGGAAGTGTACTTCATTGCCAGGCAAGTTCGTGAGAACGGGCACTAGCTTCCTAATTGGATGTTTGTTTGTTCAAACAATCTCAATTTATCAGCAAGGGCTCGTTTCTATCGAAATCATTAGCCGTTCAATTGAAGTATTTCCTATCTAGGATTTGAATTCGGGGTCTTTGTGACTTGAAATTTGTTTGTTGAATGATGGTGAGAATCGCTCGACCTTATTATGCGCAAGTTTTATTTCCATTGTCTGCAAAAATTTAAATCGACATTTCAGCAATACATTTTATGTATTTTTATATCGAAAACAAAGCAAACATATAATGATAATAAGGAACACAAGATTTATAGTGGTTCGGCCATGAAATTGGGCCTACATCCACTTTATATTCTTTCATTATTTACTTGCATCAGTTTCACAATTGCTTTCAATTACAAGAATCATACATTCATAATTCTTTTTACTATGTTTCAACAAAATTTTCAAGTAAAGTATGGACGCAAATGGTTGCTGTTCCATGCCCTTGGAATTTGATCTCCATCAACAGTGGTGAGCTTGAATGTGCCGTCAAGAAGCTTCTGACCTATTACATATGGTCCTTCCCAATTTGGCCCAAACACACCTGTCGCGGTCATAATTCTTTTCAGGACTAGATCTCCAATTTCAAAGCTGCGTTGACGAACTTTGGAATTGAAATGTCTGGCTATCCTTTGCTGATGAGCTGCAACTCTGAGGTTAGCTTCATCTCTTTTCTCATCAAGGAGATCCAGCGCTTCAAGTTGCAGCTTTTCATTTTCTGCTTGATTGAAATGGATTCTTCTGTGTGAAGGGACCTCTGTTTCAACCGGGATCATTGCTTCCGATCCGTATGCTAACGAAAAAGGAGTATGCCCAGTTGCAGTTTTGTGAGTAGTTCTGTATGCCCATAGTGCAAGTGGTAGTTTATCGACCCAACCACCTTTTGCTCTTTCGAGTTGCTTTTTGATGGTTGATTTGATGATCTTGTTCACTGCTTCCACTTGCCCGTTTGCCTGCGGATGAGCTACTGCCGAAAAGCTTTTCTGGATTTTGAATCGTTTGCAAAAATCCTGGAATTCCTCGCTTTCAAACTGAGTACCATTGTCTGTGATTATTTTCTGAGGCACACCGTATCTGCAAATGATATTCTTGGTCACAAAGCTTATCATTTTCTTAGAAGTGATAGTAGCCAATGGTTCAGCTTCAACCCACTTAGTAAAATAATCAACTGTAACAATAGCATATTTAATCCCTGATTTAGCAGTTGGTAGCGGCCCAATGAGATCCATTCCCCGAATTGCAAATGGCCATGGACTGACCATCTGTGTGAGTTCGGTAGAAGGTGCTCTAGGAATTTTGGCATATCTTTGGCATTTGTCACATTTTCGGGAGTAATCTGCAGCATCCCGATTAATTTCTGGCCAAAAATATCCGTATCGGAGAATTTTCTTTGCTAATGTTTGACCACCTGAATGATCACCACATTCTCCTCCATGCACTTCAGCTAGGATTGTTTTGGACTCTTCCCGGGATACACATCGAAGCAATGGCATTGAGAATCCCCGTCTGTACAATTGGCCATCCTGAATTACATAGCGAGAGGCCTTCCTTAGTAACTTTCGTCTTTCTATCGAGTTTTCTGGCAGAGAACCTCTGAGTAGGTAATCCAGTATTGGAGTCATCCATGACTCTTGTTCTTGAGATACATTCATAATCCAGTCTATATCCATCTCGTCTATACTTGGCGCTGAAAGGACTTCTACAGGAACCAATCCCAATAGTTGAGCTTCACCAGAACATGAATACTTTGCGAGGGAATCTGCCTTCATATTCTCTTCCCGAGGAATGTGGCTTATTGAATAGTGATCGAGTTCACATAGGAGTTCCCAAGCTTTTGACAAGTAGGAAGGCAGGTTTCCACCTTTTGCTTGAAATTCCTTCTTGACTTGGCATACAATAAGCTGAGAATCACTGAAAATTTGTAATGCTCGAATGTTCAGCTCTTTAGCGATTTTCAGACCTGCAATAAGAGCTTCATATTCAGCTTCATTGTTTGTTGAAGGAAATTCCAGTCTTAGTGCATAACATAATGATCGACCTTCAGGAGTTTCAAGTACCACTCCGGCTCCAGAACAGTAGTCATTTCTTGCGCCATCAACATACATCTTCCACTGGATTGGAGAATCATTGATCGCTTTTTCCTCACCATTATCTTTCTCTGTGAATTCTGCAATGAAATCAGCTAAAGCTTGTCCGTTGATTGCTTTTCGGGGATGATAAGTGATGTCATATTGACTGAGTTCAATGTTCCATTTTAGAAGGCGACCCGAAGTTTCTGGGCGAAATAGGACTTGCTTTAGAGGTTGATCAGTGAGCACTTTGATAGGATGAGCTTGGAAATATTGCCTCAGTTTCCTCGATGCAACTAGTAGGCAATAGGCGAGTTTTTCCAACTTAGAGTAATTCAGCTCTGCCCCAGTAAGTCTTTTGCTGATGTAGTAAACTGGATGTTGAATCCTTTTGTCTTCTCGTATCAGCGCTGCACTTAGAGCATGAGATGATACTGCCAAGTATATAAGAAGATCCTCACCATTACCTGGTCTAGAAAGTATCGGAGGCGTTTCCATATGACGGATCAACTCTTCAAAAGCTTTTTGGCATTCGGGCGTCCATTCAAAGTTCTTCTTTCCTTTTTTCAGGACATCGAAGAATGGGATGCATTTATCAGTAGCTTTGGAAATGAACCGACTCAGGGCGGCGATCTTTCCGTTGAGACTTTGCAATTCCTTCTTTGTTCTAGGAACTTTAACTTCTTTCAAGGCAGTAATTTGAGCTGGACTAGCCTCAATGCCCCTAGCACTGACGATAAAACCTAAGAACTTTCCGGATTCGACCCCAAATGTACATTTCAGGGGGTTAAGCTTCATTCTGTATTTCCGGAGGACTGCGAACATTTCTGCTAAGTGTTCAATGTGATCCGCTGCTTTCCTGGACTTCACTAACATGTCGTCGACATAGACTTCCATAGTTTTGCCCAATTGCGGTTTGAACATAGCATTAACAAGTCTTTGGTAGGTTGCCCCTGCGTTTTTCAATCCGAAGGGCATAACTCTGTAGCAATAAAGTCCAACATCTGTAATAAAGCTTGTATCCTCCTGATCCGGCTCATGCATCATGATTTGGTTATAACCGGAGTAGGCATCCATGAAGGATAACAATTCATGTCCCGCAGTTCCGTCTACCAGTTGATCGATCCTGGGTAATGGGAAGCAATCTTTGGGGCAAGCCTTGTTTAGATCAGAAAAATCGATGCACACTCTCCATTTCCCATTAGCTTTCTTGACCAACACAGGATTTGAAACCCAATTCAGATATGTAGATTCTTTGGTGAAGTTATTTTCCATGAGTCGATCAACTTCTTCTTTTAATGCTGCTGACCTTTCTGGACCTTGGGTTCTTCTTTTCTGTTTAACTGGCGTAAACTTTGGGTCAATATTCAGAGCGTGTACCGCAACTTCCGGGGATATTCCACACATATCGGCATGAGTCCAAGCAAAGACATCCAAATTCGCCTTCAGGAAAGATATCAAGATATTCTGAATTGAAACATTAAGCTGCGAACCCACATTCAACACCTTATTTGGGTCCTTTGGGTCAACAGGTACCGGAACTGTTGTTTCCACCGGTACTACTCTATTCTCCCCTGTACTGGCTTTTCTGGGATCCATTTCTTTCCGTGCCCCGCTGTGCTCGCCAGTGCAGGGTCCGCCCTGTAATTGCTACAAGGCTGGTTCCTTGATGCGGACTGGGGTTGCCGCACCCTTTCCCATTTCTCTTTTTCTTGACTCTCGCAGCTCAGTCAAATAGCACTCTCGCGCAGCATTCTGATCCCCTTTTATAACTCCTACTCCATTGTCAGTAGGGAATTTAATAGTGAGGCACCACGGGGCTAGGATAGCTTTGAATGCTGCGAGTGTTGGACGGCCAAGAAAAGCATTATAGGCAGAAAACTCATCGACAATCACAAATGTTTGCTTTCGGACCACTTTCCTTTCTCCTTCCCCAAGTTCTACAAACAAATCGATGGTTCCTACTGGTTGCTTTGGCTCCCCAGTGAAGCCCACGATTTTCTGTGATGAGGCTTGCACATCGATCATAGGGATTTTCATCTGGTCAAATGTCTTTTTGAAGAGGATATTACATGATGCTCCGCAGTCAATGAGGACTCTTCTGACAATGGCTGGTCCTATACCAGCCGAGATGACCAAGGGATCTAAAGTAGGAGCTTCAATACCTGTAGAATCTCTGGCTCTGAAAATAATATCATCACTGAAAGTTTTCTGTAGTTTAAGGGGCGTAGTGTCTTCTAGAACAAAGACGTCTTCTTCGGCTGGAGCATATTTCAAAGCCCTGGAATATCTCTCCATCTCACCCCAACTCTTGCCAGCTGGGTGAGGTCCTCCGGAAATGACATTGATAATGGGCCTTCCAGATTCATGCCCCGTAGCTTTCTCACCTGCCCCAGGCTGATGAACAGGAGCCCGCTGCCCCTGACTCGACGATGCAGGATTGTTGCTATTCTTTTTCACGAATTGCTGCAACTTGTTTTCTCTTAGCAACTCTTCAATCAGATTTTTCAGCTGGCGGCATTCATCAGTTTCATGACCTGGTTGATTGTGGAAACGGCAGAATTTCCCACTTTGTATGGCTTTTCTCCCGGTTCTCAAAGGGATAGGTTTAGGGAAATCGACGGAATCTTTAGTGGCCAGGTAGATGTGCTCCGGTGTATGTGATAATGGAGTATATTCTGACGGCTTGAAGGATCGGGGCTTCTTCAAATTACCCTGTTTCTTCCCATTACTATTCTCCCTTTTTTGCCCCACCGATTCATTCTTGCGTGGAGCGACAGTGTTGTCTTCTGCTTTTTCCAACACTGTCTTTACTGGTAAAGGACGGCTTTCCAAGCGAATGAATTCATCTGCTTTCTTGTAGAACTTTTCGAGAGAGGTTGGCTCCTTCATATTTAACCATTTCCCAAATTCGCTTGACTTATCAAGAGCCCTCATCAGATATGTCAATATCATTCGTGGTTCAGCATTGTCCACCTCAGCCAGTGCTATATTGAAACGGTTCAAGAAAGATCAGATAGACTCACCAGGATTCTGCTCTAAACTGGACAATGACATGATATCCTTGGCCTTCGAAGCATATAGTCTAAACTGCTCCTTGAATTTTCTGGTCAAGTCTGAAAACTGATCGATAGATCGAACTGGCAACTTGGTGAACCACAGTAAAGCCACGCCTTCCAGGTATACGGGGAAATATCGGCACTTTATTTCGTCGGAGGCCCTGGCACCTGTCATGTGCCAATCATATTTATACAAGAACTCATTCGGATCACTTGTCCCCTTGTAAGCTGGAATAGTCGGAGGGACAAACTTCCTTGGAAATTCCGCCTTCAAGATTTTTTCAGTAAACGGAGTTTTACTTGGAGCGAAACCCCATTCCTTCTCATCTTAAACCCTTTGCATACTTTCTTTCATGATCTGCCGGACCATTCCAGAAAGATATTCTTCATCATGTCGAGTTCTAGATCCACCGGCCTCAGGTACTGCCTGCTCAAAGGGACTAGTAGGCCTTTCAGGAGCATTTCTTTCATTAACATCATGAATGTTGCCAGCATAGTTCCTTTCATTACCAGCCGGTTGATTGTTTGCCCCAAGTAAGTCGTTCAACTTATTCAGAATCAGAGCATTCTGGGCACTTTGAGCCTCTAGTTGTGCATTTTGGGCGTTTATCTGCTGGTTTAGCCCTAGAATCACAGCATCCAATTCCGCTTTCGTAACTCCAACAGATGGAGTGGGTAGATTAGGTATAGGGGAAGCGGAGGTTCCCTCTTGAATGTTCCCAGATCTGATAGATCTACTTTTTCTTCCAGGAGCCATAATCTCAGATATACTTCTGGTTTTTAAGGAAATTCTTTCTTCAAATCTCTGCGAAGCAATGATGACAGCTGTCCTGAGTTCAATTCTCAGTGAAAGCACCAAAATGTTAACGCTTAAATTTGAACGCTAACACCCCGGTGTGTGAAGTGTAGTTGTGAAAGCACCACCCGATAGATCGAGAAAGAATTATAAGCAAGTAATAGCGGAAAAGCAGTAAACAACAGCAATTTTATAGTGGTTCGGCTTATGGGTATAGCCTACGTCCACTTTAAGTACTTTTATTGATGATCACGTTACAAGTTGATACAAATCTTCTCAAGTACAATACACTTTGAATTACAAAAGACTTAGAACAAGTAGCTCAAACTTCGATGTTGACAAAAATCTTCAAATCCATGGTGGATGTAGATGATTTCTTTATGAAGTTCTTTTAGACGTTCTTTGAATCTCAAAAGCTTTAAGTGTTGAAGTAGTCTGGAATTCGGCAGAGTAATGGCGCTTGAAATTGATCGACCAAAAAAAAAGTCCCCTTAATGTTGGAGGTAGGTTGGTATTTATAGGCAAAGATCTTGGACCTAAGCTAAGTCGTAACCGGTTCTGAATCGCCCCCGACCCAGCTAAGTCGTGGCCGACTTATGGGAGCATCACTATGATCTAGCTGAGTTGATCTTTCTTCGCTGAATTTGCACAAGTCCAAAGTCGTCACCGGGTCAAGCCAGGTCGTAGGTCGTTCCCTCTCTCTGATGCATGGCCTCCGACTTAAATGGGAAGTGCATGCTCAAATAGGTCGTTGCCGATTTAATGAATTGACGAGCTAAACGTGAACTAACTCCCTTGCCCAGGTCGCGCACATCCTAGCACAGACCATGAGTCGTTCACGACACAAGTGTAAGTCGTGAACTTGTTCCACTTAGTTAGGTCGGTAAACATGTTAAGTCCTTAAGTCGGATCGAATTAGGTCGGCAACTTCATTAGGCAGTTAGGTCGGCACCATGTTAAGTCGGATCCTTTGTTAAGCAGTTAGGTCGGCAACTCCATTAGGCAGTTAGGTCGGCACCATGTTAAGTCGGATCCTTTGTTATTTCTTGAGTCGTTAGGCCAGTTCCTTCTGAAGCACTAGGTCGGCATCTATGTGAAGGCATTGGGTCGGCATGCTCCTTAACCAGTTAAGTCGGTATCGATTTAAGTCGGCCACCTTGTTAATCAGTTAGGTCGGCTATCCCTTTAAGTCCTGAGTCGGCGCCATCTCCACATACTGGACCACTGAGTCGTAACCGAGGCAGGGTTAACAATATGTTTCATGTTTCTTTTACCTTAACTCATGACCTATTCAATTCTAGCCTCTTTATTTCTTGCCATTCTTGTAGCCATTCATTTTCCATAGCCATAGCTCTCCACCTCATTCATAACTGTATATTTCTTTTTGCCATTCAAATAAAAAGATTTATTTCCCACTTCTCTTTTTTATTTGCCTAGTCTCTGTATTATTTTCCTCTGTCTATCTCTTGACATTTATTTCTTTATTTATTTGTCTAGACCTTATTTTATCTATTAAATATTTCTTATGTGTATCTTTCATTTAATAGCTTGAAAAAAAAATTTCAATTATACATATGTTACTTTATTTTAAATTACGCATACGCTAAATTGTTTATTTCTTACCTTTTTATCTACCTATCTATTTAATTACCATACTTTGGTTATGTATTACTCTTCCTAATCACTCCAAAATCTTCTCCTTATCTCATTCCTTTTTCATTTGCGCATAAGATTAAATATATATGTTTCTTTTACCTTAACTCATGACCTTTTCAATTCTAGCCTCTTTATTTCTTGCCATTCTCGTAGCCATTCATTTTCCATAACCCTAGCCGCCACTTTTATCATTATTTCATGTGAAAAGTTCTCACCTCACATATTTCATTAGCATGAAAAAAAATAGGAAGCTCTAATCCCATGGCTTCTTCCACTTTCTTCCCCTTCTTCCATCTTGTTTTTGTTTTTGTTCTTCAGGCTATTGCTCGGCCTCCACCACCATGACCACCTCCATAACCTCCTCACTTCCTCCACCTTATGGCCATGACCACCTAGTGGCCATACATTGCCAAAATTTAATACAAACCCTAACCAAGCCATGTATTGATCACCTTGCGTTGATTTATCAAGGTTATGTCATTTTAATCCCTATCTTTCATTGTTTTTATCTATATTCCTTTGTATTGAATCATGTTCTTATGTCGTGATATTTGTTTTCTTTATTTTGTTATGTACAAGATGTGGATTTTGGCTCTCTTTTCACTCAAGTTTGCATCTTTCCTTGTTTTATCAAAAGGTTATGTCCTTGGATTCATATTGTTCATGGTTTGATTCATAATCTTGTATGTTGAATTATAAACTTATGTTTGTATAATTGTTTGTATACAAGATTTGGATCTGACTCTTCATCCACTCAAAAGAATATAGTTGTGCTTTAACGTGACTTTTCGTGCTTTGCGGAGTTTTGATTTGGGTTTGAATTCCAATTCTAGCTGTTAAAAGTGAGTATTCCTCACCAGACAAACATACTTGTATATTTGTAAATTAATAACAAGTGTAATTGTAAACTTATTTTTTTAATTTTATCTGCCTGTGATATTAACTTATGATGTTAAAACCCATTATTTAATTGACACATCATCAGTTGTATTATCTATTGTTATATTTTGCAGTTATACTATTTATTATTATTTACTATTTAAAAATCACACTGCAAGTTCCTTGAAAAAAAAGAGATCATTACAGGCTGAAATGATAGGCCTGAACGATACTTACTTATTTATGCATTCATTTATTTATTTAGTGATTTATTTAACTTGGGATTACGGGATTGAAATGATAGAACCCGAGTTTTCTTTGTAAATTGCGGATTGAAATGATATATATCCGTATCACTTGACCTAGGCTAGAAAACTATATACATACCCGTGGTTTATATAATATTTTTCTGAAATGTTTTAAAAACATTTTAAATGGAAAATTTATAATATTCTGGTTTAAAATGTATTTAAATGATTTTTATAAAATTTATAATGATTTTTGAATTAGTCGAATGTTAAATAAATGAATGTTTAAGCAAAATTTTGAAATATAACTTATTTTAGGAAATTCTGAATTTTTGTTAAAAGTGAGATTTTATAAAGTAAAATAATTGATAATAAGTTATATTCTAGGAATTTAAAACTTAATTGTTAAGTTAATAATTTAATTAAAGAAATGGGAATTTAATACTTGGATTTAAATAAGATATTCATAATAAAATTTGGGTTTTTGTATGAAATTTGCTTATAAATTCATAAAAATATGAGTACTGAAATTAAGACTTCATCATGTGAAAATATATGATTTGTAAGTTAAATATGATTTAAATAAAAATTTACTTAGTCGTGAAATTATTGTTAACCTTGAAATTTTAAATATAAAGGATATTACAACATTTGTGAATGTTGTAGTTAAATTTAAATGAACTTAAAGGCTAATTTGAACTAAAAGCTATTATAGCACTTTGTAAGTGCTCTAGTTGATAAAGATAACTAAAGTTTAGTTGGAAATAAAGAAATCTATTACAGCACTTAAATGCTGTCTTTTGTAAATGAAATGTTTAACCTATAACTTTAAGTAGCATTTTATAAGTGCTACGGAAAATGAATTTTTGATTGTTTTAATAAAATTTAATAATATTTGGGAAAAAGGCTTAAATTTTGGAATTTAATATGTAATTAATAAAATTAAGGAATTGACTTTAAATGGTTTTAAATGGATGAATTTAACTTTTAAATGTGAATTGAAAGGCAATTAATTCCTAAATAAACTGAATAAAATGATATTTTACATTAAATAAAATGGATGATGTTTAAATAAATGATGTTTGAAATGATATTATGATATTGAAATGTATTTGAAATTTTTTTGATTTTTAAAGTATAAATACCATTTTTAAAGGTTGTAACCACGGGTTATAAAAACGTTTGGTTGCTAAAAAGACCGGGATCAGATATCTGGCATACTCTCTGTTGATACCGAAAACCACTTTGACAACCGTGTACGCGTTGGAGATTCCAGAATGAAGTAGGATGGTGGAGACGTTTCCTTTGAGGTAAATACATGGACCCGACTCCCGTGAGTTGGCATAAGGTGGCTAAAACAGGAGCGATCGACGGATTAATGAGGTAGCACCTCTAATCAGACGCACTTCTTCGTATGCATTCTATTACTTTTGTGATTGTATTGGTGCGCACCTTTGATTTGGGAGTGTAGTTCGAGGTGGGCAGTAGCTGCGCGCTACGCGTTACCATCGGTCTGTAAGCGTAATTGGTATATCTACCCTGGCATTGCCTAGTTGTGCCGTGTCACCTACCATAGTGAGCCTTGTACGAGTTTTGTTTTCTCCCGTAGCCCGTGTGGTATCCTCTGGTGGCTTCCCGATCAGGAGGGACTATGATATTGGATGGACTACTGGGACTATTACGTGTTAAGGCGGAAAATGTAAAGCCTTAACGCTATTTAAGAGTAAGTTTATTTTACTAATAGACACTATTATAATAGCGAAGTATTACTACATAGTAAATAATTTAACGGATCCTTAGAGGATGGGCGGTCCCAAGCATCCTTTAAGTTACTTGTTCTTTAATACAGTTCACTTGAATTAACTTACACTATATAAGTATGTATGTCCTGACTCGAGTGTCTATGTTTTATTTTACACTCGGGTCAGCCTGAGTTGCAGTTCAGTTTCATCCCGGAGCTTGGATTTCTGTAGATCACTTTCAAGCTTCTGGCAAACTTCCCTTCTCGTTCTTTATCTAAATTTTTGAAATCAAGACTAGTGGACATTTGGATTGTTCTACTGATGATTTAAAACTATATTTGGATTAGACTATGTAATTTTTATTTGATTGAGACTATTTATAAGGGCTTCCTAAACCACTAAGTATTTTTAAAATTCCGATGCGAGTTTTCTGATATTTGTGTCTGTGATTCTGTGATTATTTATTTACTTTATATTTTGAGATTTGCCAAATTTTATTTGCAACGCGGTATTTTGAACAATTCAAGTCCGACATATGCGAATGCGAATGGTTGAAAATATCGGGTCGTTACAGCTTACATTAAAAATTGTTCAGCGCTTACAGTCTGACTTCAGACAGTTTATGACTAGAATTCAAGTTGAGGTTATGTGTAACACCCTCTAATTTTACGTTATTAAACAATTAAATAAAAAGGATAAACTCATAATTTCACATAAATGACAAAATAATAAATTTTTATAGAAGTTGGAATTCGGTTTGAGAACTATCACATTACATTCAGAGTGCTACATACAATTAGAAAACAAATATAAGTTGCTGATATTTGGTTAAATAAGCTAGAAATCAGAAGAAGTCAAATCCATTAGTATTTTTGTAACATAATGGTTACGAGATTTTGGGCTAAATACGTGTTATTTCTAGCCTACAAATATAAGTAAAAACCCTAATTCGAATCATATTTTATTCTAGATACCTTACCATTAATCTCCATCAAATACTAAGCGAATTCAAAACAAAAAACTCATTTTTTAACCGTTTTATTTTTTCTTCCTTTCAACTCTTCTTTACAAAACTTTGAAAAATCATTAATAACTTCTCTATTTCACAATGGATTTTGAGGCAACCAGTGGAAAATCAATGGATACAAAAATTACTATGATGTCATATCATTTTGGAGGCGCAATTTGTAAGATTTGAGGCACATTGGACTCGAGCAATGAAGAACAACGATGAAATCTCATCTTTCTCTATCAAACATCAAAATGACTTATCTCTCTTGTTTCGTAAAGGATTTTGAAATTTTACCCAATGAAATGACCATGGAGACGTATGCTAAATTTTTTAAAGGAATATTGACGAATTCCAAGGGTTTTTGGGCGCAAAAGGCACAAGAAAATGGAGATATTGTTGAGCTCTTCTTCATTCGGGAGTTTCGGTAAGCGAGACTTTTCCTATTTGTGTGTATATTGATAAGATGTAGCAACTCACCCCATGTGGTCTTAAATCAAATGACAAATGATGAATTTGAATAAAAAATTTCATTGTCTATACATAATTAGGATGTAGTATGCCATAGCTAGATAGCTAAACAAAGTGATTACTGTAGGTAGAAAAGGTTTAATCTCTTAATAATCAAAAAGTGTAAAACAAATAAGTACTCTAAATTAGATGTATTATATCTTAAAACTGCATTTCTCGATGACATGAATTCTTTGGTGGTGTTTGTACAACAACATTAAGTAATATGATTAATTACATTATTTAACAAATTACTAAAATGACCTTAAACTTCAATGCTTTTAAGCACACAACTCTATTTCACGAGCAGTTCACGGCATCGAGATCATGGAAAAACAAGGAAGGTTTTGATATATTGTTTGTCATGTTTAAAGATACTTCGAAAAATGCTTTATTAAGTAGATCCGTTACGCGAAGGGGCGGGGAGGGGTTCCACTAGGGCATTTTGGTACGCGTACAAGGAACTTGGTCATACACTGTACTAGTGATGATTTGTGACAACAAGTTAGGGCTTGGTCCTGTAGCTTCGTAAGCGTTGGGGCGAGAATGATTTTTGGGGTTCATCCTAATAGTGTTGTAGACCATTAAGTGAATCACTAGCAATGCCTGACCTCGATAATCAATATACGATAGTATGAAGAGATGAATCATCAATGTATGATAGTTTGGAGAGTTGAGTCCTCAATATATGGCAGTTTGAGAAGCTACATCCTTAATATACAATAGCTCGAGGAACTAAATTCTCAACCCATAATAGTCCGAGGAGCTGAGTGCTAGGATCGTGCAATATACTCTATAGGTAGGTGAATAAGAACATTCATAACATTAGAACTAAATGAAATATTATTTTTATCTACCATATCAAATCCAATTTAAGTGACATACGATAAAATTTAGGGCTTAAAATACTATGTTGAATGTCTTTTGAGCAAGTATCAACCATATCTATTTCTCATTTACAATTGCATCTAGAAGCAAGTTTGAATTTTTTATTATTTCATTAATGATTTTGGATTAAAGGTTAATGGTGATTAAAGAAAAATGAAGGTAAAAAATGAGGAGGATTAAGTAAATTTGATTACAATTTTATGACGGGACTAGTTTATTTAGTATGCCTCTCAGTAATAATAAATTTTGTAGAAAAAATTGACTATCTCTTATCCAAAATTAAAACTTCAATAACAATGTTCTAATTATATATTCGAATGCTTACAACATCTGCAAACTCGCACTACTTGTGATTCTAAAAATACAAGTCAAGTAACCGTGTCTGGACTCAACATAGGAGATCAGAATCCCTAAACTACGTAGCTCATAGCTAAAAAGAGAGTTCAAAAGTCAAAAAACTAAACATTAAAAAAAATTGACAATAAAATATAGAAAACACCCCTCCGCTTCTTTTCACGTGCCCACTCCTATAATATTTCGTCCTAAAAAACAACACCAATTCATCTCCAAAAATTCACTCGCGTTAGTTGCAACTTGACGAATCAAAATATGACTTCACCCGCAAATTATTCAGCAGCCAAAACAAAAGTGTTGTCGGCACCTATTTTATCGGACCCAGATCTTATGCCCTTTGAAGGTAAAGTTATCGTTGCCATGAAGTGATGTCATCGCCACCTGAGTTGTCGTCGATTGCCACCAAATTTGTTTGAGTGGAGAGTCGTGCTTGAACTGTCGCCTAGATTTGGGTGATGCACTGCTATGAGGAACGCTTCTTTTATGTTGTGTATGCCCTATTTCTATGCTGATAGGCCAAAGATTTTGGTGACATTATTTAGACGTGACGATGCCTAAGTTCATATGTTGGCTGGTCGTTTGCTTGCTTCTACCTGCTAATTACTAGTACAGTTGTGTACTAGTCACAGTGAAGGTCCGGCTTTGGTATTTGGCCGATCTGGTTGAACTGGGATGAGATTTGGAAAATAATAGCGGTGTAAAGCTTGTATTAGCATTGCAGCTTTTGCTGTGAGAAGATGGAATTTGTTTTGATGTTGAGGTGTTTGCAGACTTTTTTTTGAAATGTTGTATATTTGAATTTGAAGATATCCGAAGACTGTGTAGTGGATCTGGTAGCTTGTTGAGAGTGGGTTTTGGAAGATTACTTTTTGATAAGATTTTCTCTTTAACTTTGTTTTGATATGTGATATGTTGTTTAGAAGAAAGTACAATGTCCAAATGTAGGGCTGTTACGGTTGAACCGCTCAATTGTACCAGCCTTCATGCGGTTCTCATCTATAATGTAACAGTTATGGTAATAATTGAAAATTTCAAAAACTATGGCTAACTATACCAACCGTACATGATTGTTTTGTATAATATGCAATATTAAAGTATAAATATTAGCAATTTAAGTTAAAGAAATAGTTTGTACATTAATAATATGTGTCTAATAACATGTGCATTCATATTGGTCATTTTATAAACAAATAAATAAATTTGCAAAACCCAGTTAGAGCTATATCAATTTATCATCAATAATGCATATAATTGAAAATATGTGAACAACATGCTTCAAAATTGAAAATACGATGATTAACCATCATAGACAGTTATGGTAACGGTTATAAGAAATTATAATCGACAACAAAGGTTACGGTTACAGTCGGTGGTAATAACGATGGTTACCACAACCGTAACACCCATACCTAGATGTGTTTCGTAGCAAAAAAATATTCTTTTGATACTCTTGTATCTGTATCCAATCTAAGGGTGTGTTTGTGATGAGCGGAAATAGGATATTTGAACGGGGAAGATTGTGAACGAAAAATGTGTTTGCGGCTACGAATGGAATATTTGTGCTGGACATTTGAGCGGAGCATTTGAGTTTTCATTTTTAGTTTAATTGACGTATAATTTAATAATTTATTATTTTTATTTTAATAAATATTATGTTTCAATAATTTACAAAAATAAATGAATATATAAATGAAAATTAAATTTATAAGTTGGTCCAATTCAGTTCAATTCAACTACATGATGTAGGGCACTTTGATATGTTCGCAACACAAAATATCACGTCCCAAACGGATCCTATTTGCAAAACTTAATAATTTAGAAAGTTATAAAAATCTAAATTTTATTAACTAAGCTAATTAATATAGCAAAAGGATTAAGATTATTCATTAAGTGAACGTGCCTTTTACCCAGTTTCCATTCTTAACGCGTCGGACACATCAAAAACGAGAACGAGGTGAATAGCTGAAATAAGATGATGAGGCTTAAACATTAGGTAGATTTCTATTGTCAAAAGAACATGTCCATTGGAGAAGATAAAAAAGTCTCTCTTTAAATATGGAAGGATGTTGCACTTTGATTTGAATTGTAGTGAACAAAATCTCCTATTGAAACATTCTTTTCTATATCTGTTTTTTTTTTTTGAATTATTGAAATCTCATACATTGATTTGAAAAGTGATACTTTTCTACATTTTAATGCTTCAAAATATATGTTATTTTCTTTTGGTCGTTGAATGATTCATTTACCGTACTTCTATATGAGGAGAAAATTTCAGTATATTGTACGTTGAAAATATTCATTTCTAAATTGGATTTTTTATTATATCTTATCTATGAAACAAGAATTTTTTTACTATACACACACACATATATATAAAAGATACTCAAACTTGATGAAATCTACACGTTAATCTAATTAAATCTCTTAATGAAATTAGTACCTTGCAAATACAGAAACACTTTGAATACAACATATATTTATTACTCTCGATCCAAAATTCATTACAATAATTCAAAATGTTTCAACTTTGATAATAGAAAACATATTTTAATTTTTATTAATAAAATGCAAATGTGTTTAACATGTGATATGTGTAAATCAAGCGTGCGAGAGATGACGGATGACAAATTAATTGGAAACAAATCGTGATCCATGGATTTTTTTTTCTTCTATAACACACTCTATAAAGAAAAAAAAAAGATAAAAATATATTTTTATTGTCAAAGATGATGTACATTCCACATTGACCTCTCAATATACAATAGTCGAAGGAACTGTGCCATCAACATATGATAATCTACGGATCTAATCCCTCAACGCACGATTGTCCAAGTAGTAGAGTCCTCAATGTAACATGGTCTGAGAAGTTGATCCCTTAATAGATAATTGTCCAAGGAATTGAGCATAACATATGAAAGTCCGAGGAGTTGAGTCCTTGATATTCGATTTAGCAAATGATAGTATTAGAGATGCTGAGTCTTCAATATATGATTTGTTGTTGATAGCGGATCGAGGCTTTGAATGTCAATTATGGGCATATGAATATGCCTAGAATAGGTTTTGGAGAGACTGTATCATATGATATCAATATAGTATTATATTACATTTAGTTGACTTGGGTCCAGTGATATGGGTTAAGGTACAGTTTTCGAGCATAAATGTTGTTTTTCTAGCTTATTAGTAATATATACTTATTTGATGCATTTTACTTACCAAGCGTACATCCAACTCCCTCTATTATTTTCTTTTTTATTTACGCTATAATAGGCCGATAGAGAGGAAAAGTGGTCACTTGGAGGCGTAATACTCAGACAGAGATGCACATTATTGTTGGAACTGTACTAGCCCGTGGTGGAAGAAATGGATGAATTTCAAAAAAAATTCCCTCATTGGATATATAATGGGCCTATGAAGTCTAATTTATTTACAACATTTTCAAATTTAATTTAAATGAAATCTTTTATTTAGTTTAAACTTATAAATTATAGATAGAATTTTATTTAATTTGTATCTGGTTAAATATAATAGTACACATATGTACCATATGCAAATGTGTACATGTGTAACATAATAATTCATGTAAGGCATAACATGTTCGTATATAAATATTTGGATTTACATCGCAACGTACTTGTTAGCTCATCGTATATGTATTGAATGTTGTCCAGATATATTTATGTTAACTTGTTATTTATATAAATATTAAAATTATATAAACTGTTATATATATTTAAATCACAAGGATATGTCATTGGTGAGAATTGAACACGCAATCTTTAAGGTGAGCGCCACATGTTCTAACCACCATACTACCTTAGGGGTTATTATGTATGTGTGTGTCCTATATGTAAAAATATTAATGATTTATATGTGTGTGTACATAATAAATAAAGATTTATTTAAATCATTCTATACATGTATATGAAAGAATTAAAGTAACAAAATTATTATGATTATATATATAGGCACATTTATTATATCTAAATAGGTATATGCGTATGTATATTGATTATGTATTTAATATATATTATCTAAAAAGGTATATGCACATGTATATTAATTGTGTATTTAATATATATGTATATGTGTGTGTGTGTGTGTGTTTTTAAACTTTACCAAATAGAATGCATAGGACAAAAGAATTTTTTATATTTAGCATATTAAATGTGTGTGTGTGTATATATATATGTGCGTATATGTATGTATAGATTGATTATTTGAAATACAATAAAATAATAATATGAAATAATTCCATGTTATCTTATTCGAACTTTAAATTTTTAGAAAATCAAGCACGATATTTTGAAGCTAAGAAAATTTTTCTTTAATTTTACACGTCAAATTTATATTTTTAATCAATTAATCGACTTAATTGTTGTATAAATTTATTTTTTACAGATATAAAAAATGATTTTTAAATTGAGATTTTGCGGCCAAGTGTTTATATGATCATGATTTTTTAAATATTTAAGATTTAGTTCTGAAACATATTTTATTTTATATGCTTTAGTTGATTAGTATATCGATTTATATATTACTAAATAATAGTAAATAAATATTAAAAATTAATTTATAGCCATCGAAAAATATATCTGTAAGGATATTCACTTATAAAACCTGGGTTCAACTATTAATATGATATGATGATATAATTAAAAATAGGTCGTATAATTAAAATTAGGTAGTATATTAACACACACACACATATATGCACTAATTAATTTAATAATACTAATTAAAATAAAATTTATTTGGTTGTGCACTTTAGATTTATACATACATACATATATACATACACACACACACATACACACAAAAATACGTATTTTTAAATAAATTACAACGTACACGTAACTAATATAATTTGTGACAACATTGATGATACATATAAGAATCTCACATAACTAGCAATATAATAATGATATATATACAACATAGTGTTACCTAGAAATTATAAATCATATAGCATCATAAATACCTACCTAACACTAGTGCCTTAGAGCACACCTTATAATGATGAATTCTCCCTCCTTTGAAATCTTCTTGATTTGGTAGAATGGTAATCTTTGAACCGTAGACCTTTAGCTATCTAATAATTGTTTCCTTTTGAATTGATTTAAGTTGAATTTGTTTGAGCTCAAGATGGAGAATTCATCCAACAATATGAGAAGAGAGGCGGCCAAAAGGTTCAAATATAATCAGGGTTATAGGCCTTTATATGTTGGATGAAATAGAGACAAACATGGATCACATCTGATACTAAGTCCCACTAGATCTAAGCTATCCATCTCAAATATACCTCTAAATTTTTAGCCCCCACCTATAGTCTATGTTGCTTTCGAATTAACGCCATAATATCATGGGCTAATATCCCATTTAGGTGCAAATAAATATTATCAAATTGCTTGTAGATATTGCATATCGATCGATATACTTTTTACTATTATAAATATATATAATAGTATTTATTCCTCTAGTCATATTTAAAATTTTAAAATTAATATTTCATAAATATTAATTAATTTAATTAATTCATAATAATTATAAACTATTTAAATTGTTTGATTTAAAGAGAATTCACCATTTTGGTTGTACGACTCGTCAGATGTAAATTTGGTCAGTGAGTAACATCGAACTATTCAAATGTTAACGTTTACATGTCACATAACAGGTGGTATGACATTTTGGTCAAATTTATCACTTACTTAGTTTCAGTAAAATCTAACTTAACTTGTTAAGCATTACCTAGCTGTGACATTTATTTACACCAATTCTCTTAGTAATAACTATATCATTTTGGACTTATGGAATTTTCTAATGATCAAAATTCCACTATCGTCTGTATTCAACTCTTTAGTCCAAACACAAAGTTCCCGGTTCAATAATAACAACTATTAATAGCTGAAATGCTATGATTAGAGAGTTTGACTTTGAGTTGAATTGAGTTGACCGTGATATTAAACCCATATAACCGAGGAGATGAATTCTCTCTTTAATAATGTTTCACTTTCAATATTTCTACTTAACCCAACTATAACCACAGTGGATGAAGCAAGATTTTCATATTGAAGATTTATAGCATTCCCAAGTTGAGAAAACTGTGTAAATCGGTCATATCGATATTTTCTCTTTGACCTTAGTTATATTAACAACAGAAAACTATTGAGCGAGTTGTTCCATAGTTATCCAATAACTATCAGTACATAACCATTAGGTGCCCCCAAGTATCATGAGTAATATACTACCTAAAATTTGGAAAGTGTTGCGTACTCTAGTGTAACAACCCGTAATTTTTAACGTTTCGAATGGTAATATGTAATTTATTTAAATATTTAAGTTTGATTCAAATTTGATAAATAATAAGAAAATTAATTGTTAATAAAATGGCTTATTTTTAATGATATACTTTTAAATGTATTTATAGGATTTTTCCTTAATTTTCAATATGGAAAATATTTAAATTATCATTTGACGTATTTTGCGGAAAATACTGGTATTTTAAAATTTCACAGATTAAGATAAGCAATGTACTTAATTGTTGTTTTACGATCATTTTGCATTGTTGTGCGCAATCATATTTTTGTTTCTATCTTTCACTATTCACAGATATTTTGTAGCCAAACACCAGAAAATATAATTTAAACAAACCCATATGCATATGACTATTCTTCACTTCCTTTCCCTCTTTCCTTCTTCATTTTCCCTCTTACTCTTTAAAGTAAATATTTTCGCTTATCCTTCCCTTTAAAAATAAAAAATAAGTGATTTAGTTAATGATAAATTATGATATCATATCCATTAAGTTTTTATAGGTGCAAGCTTCTAATCTATATAGGTGATTGTAAGTGCGACATTGATGGGAGATAATAAACATTAGAGGTGCAAGCTAGGGTTTAGGCATGTCATCAATATAAGGTGTGTTAGGCTACGATGAAGGTTGTATTTGGTTTCTCAAGCAAAGACGAGAATGATGGGGTTGGTAACATTCGTTTTAGAATTGGAAAGTGAATCGCGGCTTTCTTTGGTCGCGTACTAAAGTTGGTGGTCCCATTTAGCAAGGGACGATCAAGTGTGACTTTGATGAGTCCTGTAAGGACCCAAAGTTCCGTATATTTTAAGTTGACAATAAACTACACGTGTCCATCTCAATTTGAACAAAAAGGTGGGTAGTTATTGGGAAAAGAAAATAAAGACATAGAACATAATCTTACATGAATGGAATTACATATATCATTTCAACATAAAATCTTCATAGCGAAAATTTCAAATATATTTACGGAGTTTAACTTAACATCAACTTGGATGGTTATAAATCTTTGTCCTTATAAATATGAAATAAAATAGTATATAAGTGTGGTAGAAATGGATAACAATCTTAAGAATACTCTTCTAAATCCATGCTCCGAGCTCTTTCAAAATGCTCCAAACTAAACATGACAACTAGGTTACTCGAAAAATAGGGCACCTAGAATTTAAGGGAAAGGAAATAAACTACGGATCAGTCATGAGATGGTGTAAGAAACTCAAAATACGAGTACTTGAAAAAAAAAGGTATCTTATAAGACCATGCTGCATGTAAACATGAAACAAGTTTCGTACCTTATGATAACCAAATAATTTTACATAAAAGCCAGTGATTTGATTTTAATGACATTCTTTGAAAACCTTTAAAATAAACATATTCAAATAGCCGAAATTGTTACAGTGGTTAAATTTGATGTCATAATAGATTTATAACTATGTCCAAAGGAACTTATTGGAGAATGAATTTCTAATGAATAGTGAGATAATGGACTGCCTCCCATCTAATAAATTTCTAGAGGAGTGTACCAAGGATCGACATCTTTGAAATCTCTATGAATTAAGATCGGCCTACCGGCAGACCCAACTGGTTGCAGATACAACCACATATTATATCACCCTAGCTATTACCAACCTTTTCGAGATGTCTCACAGCATACACCATAAAATTTAAACTCGGCGTTATAGCGGGTAGAAATAAATAAATCTAGAAAGGCAATATCATACCCTAATGGTTACGTTCTTAAAGCAACCATGTTTAACAATTACCCGATTGTGAGGCTCGAGGTAATGTTTACCTTTATTATTTTCACTTAAAATGCCACTTTTCCATTTCCAGAAACACACTGTTGATTTCAACAAAAGTACAATCTCTGAGCTCGCACTACTCAGAGAAGGGTGTTAAGCAAAAGAGGGGTTACCTTCTATACCACCAAATAGATGTATATTTGTCGAGATCAATGCGATGTGATCTTAGAAATGCAATGGCATACATCCATCCATACAAGTTGCCCAGGTATAAGACAAACGAAGGCACTCCCCTACCACATCCTATCGGGCGTTATCCTTGGGATTAGTAGCGAGTAGTCTGTGCATACGAAGATCCCAAATAGGATGACTACTATTTTTTTTTCTTGGAAGCTACTCCAAAATAATCAAAAAGCAGTCCTCCATTATAAAAATACCTGCCTTCAACTTTGTTGTCTTTAAAATATCTTCACTTTCAAACTCGCAAATTGGTTCGAAGTGGTTTTCGGATAGGAATCCCCTAAATCCGACCCAAGTTTCTCCGAACAAATTATCGGTAAAACTATGTTAAGTGGGTGATTAATGTTCCATTAATTTGTATCTTTTTTTTCAAAATATCTTCTTGGAGATATATATCCTTTAAAACCATTTCTTTTCAGTATCGTGATCATTAAACTTTATTTATCAAATCTTTGTTTAATTAAAAACTTTTTAAATCTTGGGGAAATTCTAAATCATTTCATTTTGTACTTAGGAAAATATCCCCAAATAATTTATTTATGTCTTAATAAAGATTTCTTATTTCCAAGTCATTACTTTTAAATAGGTCTAAAATAATGTTATTTAGGACATCGTTTATAATAAACCCAAAATAATTAATTTTAAGTAAAAGGATCCATAGGAATTAAAATAATTCCAAATCATTTATTTAAATCTTGACAAAAGATTTCCTATTTCCAACACATATTTTTTAATAGGTTGAAACAATGTTATCCAATATAGTCAATCCAATTAAGTTAGTATTCAAGTAGAATAGACCAATGTAAATTATACCGATTCTACTCAACGTATTTTATTTTGTCTATCTATTGATAATGGTAAAATCACCTTTTAAATTCACATAGATAGTAAAGGTCCCATCCTTGGAATTTAACACCAAGTATAAAAAGATTATATCTACTCAATCCAAGTTGCAATTAGTTAACTAAAAAAATTAAATCTTTCATACTTGTCTCGTTTTCGACATTTCGACCTTATCTATTCCTCGATCGGGAAAAGGCCAGGTGAGCCAGCACATTAGTTGCTACTGAACATCTCCTTATTTTAAGCATCTCACATTCAAATCTCACAAATAGAAAAATCCAATCTCATCATCGGCTTTTAGAGCCAAGATTAAATCACTTGATTATAACTGCTTTTCTTTAAATTGTTTATATAGAGTCTTCAAAATAATTTATAAAACCTCCACATTATCTTTAAAATACTTAATTATTTATTTGAAAACATTTATAAGATATTTGAAAAAGAATACTTAAGTTTAAAGCCATATTTCAAATTCACTAAAAGTGCTGCAAAAAGTGTTGCGAATAGTGGAGCGAATAGTGCTTTTAGGCTTGCTTGATCAAAACAACTTTTCTATCATTTAAAAATCCATTTTTATAACTCAAATCTTTTTAAAACATGTTAAAAGACTTATAGAATTTATGCTATATTTTTAAAGAATTAAATATATCACTTTTAAAGAATTTATCGCTTTGGTTTCCAAAATACCAAACCCCAACTATTTTGAAAACTTAATTTGCTCATATTTCAAAATCTATTACATGTAATCTTAATCATCTTCATTTGTTTCAAAACTATGATTGTAAGATTTCATAAAATTCTTATTACAAAGAATTTCGACCTCGAGTCTATCATATAAATGGATTTAATTTTATATAGCATGTAATCGCGAACTACCATTACATGACGTACCTATTTTTAACTCAATTTTCATAACTAGTCAAAATTTCACCAAATTGGGTTTTTGTGGTAATCAACCGTTTTAAATCATTTCAAAGTGGTTTAATGATTCCATTTTACTTTTATAACTTGATTCGGAAAGTGATTTCCTTATGTAATATCGACCTATATTTGACTTATTTACAAAATTAAATAACTATATTAAAACAACTAAACATGATGATCTAAGTATAATAAACATCTATAGCAATCGTATCACATAATTATCATCACACACAATTATAAATATAGAGTTTGCTACCTTCATTGGTTTCTAACATTATGAAAATTCGCTTTAGCAATGCTACAATTGGATCAAAGCTTGCAGAATCGAGCCTTGGACCTTTGGATAGCCGCGGCCAAAGCTTGCAAGTGGAGTTGCCCTCAGACTTGGTGATGGAGTGTGGTAGCCATGAGTTTTGGAAGGTGGAGAGGAGGTGTTTGACTTGGGTTTTGAGGTGGATTGTGGTGGTATATACTTGTGTATATATTTTTCTTTATTTTTGAATATTTTTTCATATCTTTCCTACATTTTTTTCTATGAACTAGAAGACACTAATGAGATTTAAGAAGAGGAAGAAGAAGAGAATTGTGTGAGTGAATGTGTGAATGTAGGTGGGTATTTATAGGAATGTTTTGCACCAAAGATATCATAATATTATCTCCTTATCTAAGCATGATTGCATCACCATTCCACCACATCTCTAGCCAATAATTCCACCCCCATCACCCTCCATATGCTCAGCCCAAAACCCCTTCCATCATCACCATCATATCATAGCATCTGCATTGACTTTTGCATGCTTAGACGTGAAGTATTAGGGAATATCATGATATTTGTTCCATTTTCACACATGTATGTATGATTATTTGTTTGTGTATGTGCATATATTACATGCCTATGTATGTATATACATGTTCATATTTATATTATAAGGTTGTAGTGACTTATAACAACTTCTATACGTTAAATCGTGACGAATTCCAATTCAATCTTCGGTCATATTTTTACTTCTTGATTAGCATACATATATTTGTAAACAAAATTTGAAAAATAGTTTCTCATCATCGTTAACTAATTTAAGTGATCACAATTTATTTATAAAACCATATAAATCAATATTAAACAATTGTTTATAAAAAGTGCTATTATATCGATAAAGCGATATGTTTTTATATTTTCAAATCAAGTATATAACCTTATATAACTATTGTAAATAACTTATTATCACTATATAACTAGTTAAAATTAATTTTTATAATCTTAAATTAATTATTTTAATTATTACTATTAAATTATTATTCTCAATTTAAATTAATAAATCAATTATCAAATATGACGTCATTATTGATGATGTCATAAATACTTTTTTTTCCCAAAAATAAAATAAATAAATTTATTTCATAAATGGATAAATAAGTGTATGTATCCAGCTCCATATGACTTCAGATAATTATGAAGCAGTTTATCGATAAAACGGTTTTGGGTCATTTTATCGTTATTTTCCCAAACTACGTACTGTTACAAGTATTTATTCAAAATAAGACCACCATCAATATTTATTATTCAATACTTAATAATATATTTTAAAAACCTTATATTTGAATATTTGAAATGTAAGTAAAATTGATAAAATTGACAAATATGTGGGTCGTTACAGACTTCCCTCGTTAAAAAAATTTGTCCTCCAAATTACAATATAAAACCCTAAGGTGTGCCTATAAAATTATTTAATTTTAGATTTACTTTTGTATGACGTATATAGATCATTAGTATCCAATATTTGGTTTGATCTACTATTTGAATCCATAATTTTGCTTTCGAACTAGTATCGATCCCCCGATCCTCCACTACGGACTCTAATTAGGCTTAGAAACTTTTATGTTCCTTGCACAACTCTCAACTGTGATTGGAAATGTAAGGAGTCGACCACAAACCCTCCTCAACTTTCACTATCAAGAATCACGTGATAAATTCTTTTCGGACTGGCGTAAACAACTTGAAGTTCTGTACTCGAATCTTAGGCCAAACCGTCGCGAATAAAATGATCTATATATAACTTGCATATTTATTCCAATTGGTTTTCTTAACTATACCCACTTATAATCAATTTTGTATCACTATCAATTTATGAACCATTTTATAAAACTATTTCTTAAGTTTATAAACACTTATAAAACACAACTTTGTTTTAGTCAACATTTTTATGTTTCATAACCATTCACTTCATACTAAATCCATTATTGACTTACCTCTTTCAACATTATTTAAGTGTATAAATAGTTCACGACTAAATTTTATATTTGTATAATATTCCATTACATCCTCGGAGTATATGTACAAATCCCAAATTTTAGATTGATTATACTTACATCAGGGTGTTTGACAAATTTAAACTTGTTGTAATTTACTATCTTCTCAAATTCATAAGTTATAAAACTTATCTCTTATATTTTTATTCAAAAATACTTCCACATAATACTATTTTTATTTTCTCAATTTTGAAGAACAATTTCCAAAATCACCAAATCTAAATTCTCAGCTTTTAACTGTGTATACTAATTCGTGTCAGCTTTTAAACATGTATACTAAGTTTATGCATAATGAAATCTTGATATTTTTGTTTTTTTGATAACTATGATTATAAGAGCTCAAAAAATGATTATTCCAAAGAATTTTGACTTCAAATCCATCATATAAATGGATTTAACTTTCTACCGTGTCAAAATCACGAACGAAGCGCCTATTTTTAACTCCACTTTCATAACTTGTCCAAATTGAGTTTTAATGTTTGTAGAACATTTATAAACCATTTTAAATCATTTCAAAGGGGTTTGACAATGCCATATCACTTTCATAACTTTATTTAGAAAGTGATTTCCTTGTGTAATATTCGATGTGTATTAACGTGACTTGTTTACCTAATTTATACAACTATATTAAAACAACCGTACTTGATGATCAAATCATAGTAAACATCCATAACAAACATATTACATTGTCCTTATCATATATATATATATATGTGTGTGTGTGTGTGTGTGTGTGTGTATGTATGTATGTAATTCTATAGAGTTCTCTTAACTTTATTGCTTTCTAACTCTACGAAATTTTTTTATAGCTTCGTTACAATCGAATCGAAGCCTTCAAAATTATGCCTTGGAAATTTGGATAGCCATGGCCTAAGATTGTAGTTGGAGATGGACTTGGCCTTGGTGACAGAGGTAATGGCCGTGAGTTTGGAAGGTGGAGAGGAGGTGTTTGACTTGGGTTTGAAAGTGGATTGACATGGTATATAAATGTGTATATATTTTACTTTACTTTTGAATATTTTTTCATTGTTCCGGTACATTTTTTTCTATGAACTAGAAGACATTAATGAGCTTCAGGAAAAGGAAGAAGAATACAATTATGTGAATGAATGTGTGATGTAGGTGGGTATTTATTGGACAAACTTTGGAATTAAATATCCAAACGTGTAAAGATCAAAATGCCCTTGTCCACACCCCCTACATCGCCATTAAGGTGTATGACTTGCTCCCATGGCGTGTAAGCGAGTTGATTTTTGCTTTTGACTCTGGTTTCCTTAAGGATGAAGTTTATGTAACGAACCAAAAACTCATCACTTCAGAAAAGTTTTAAAATATCCAAGTATAATTTTTTAACATAATAATAATGTTTTGAAAAAAACTAATATTGATAATTTTATTTTGAGTAAATATTTACAAAAATATATAGTTTGGAAGATATATCGATAAAACGACCGAAATCTGTTTTATTATTAAACTGCTCTTAGACCATCCAACATCATGCGTGGAGCTGGATACATAGACCCATTTACACATAAGAGTGTGAATATTTAATAAATTTATTTATTTTACTTTTGAGAATAAAATCTCTTTATGGCATCATCAATGATATCGTTGTTTTGGAATAAATGATTTTTGAATTTAAATTGAGTTTAAATGATTTATTAATTATTTTAATCATTTTATAAGCCCATTTAATTATTATATAATGATAGAAATATTATTATCAAACTATATATATATATATATATATTAAATAAGAAGTGAAAATATGATTGGAAATTGAAATTGGAATTCGTAACGATTCAACGTAGAAAGGTTGTGCAATGTTATGAATCATTTGGGATATACAAATGCACACACACATGTACATATACATGAACACATTCACATGCACGTGAATACATACATACGTACAAATATACTCATACAATTATATACACACACATTCGTTAGAAAATATGTAAGATATTTTCCTAAAACTTAACTCTTGAGTAAAATAACATGTCAACATCTTACACCCTAAGTACAAGCACATGGCCATGCACATGTTCTTGGGGGATGTTTGGCTGACATTATGAGGGGGAAATGGGGATGTGATGGTGCTGAAATGGTGATGTATTTGTATGTAAATATCATGATATTTTTATTTTGATTTTTACCTATAAATAGCACCCACCTCTCTTCACATTATTCATAATTTTTCTTCATAAAATTCTAAGCTATTTCATCTTCTTCTTCTCTACATTAATGGTTTACATAGCATAAGAAATAAAATATTAAAATATCAAAACAAAGTTATGCCAAAATTAATCAAAATCTATAACACTTCATACCAAAGATCAAGCTAGTGATCGCTTCATTTTCCTGCACCTAGGAGTGTGCAACCAAACCCTCCATCGCCATTTTCCAAGCAATGCTGAGCCTTTTGAGTCTCTTCGACAAAGGTCGAACCCCGTAGAGGCATTTGTACCCAAAATTGTGTGCTCCGATCTTGAGATAGTGGAGTTATAACAGTTTTAATGTTAGCCCGATTGAAAATCAAGCAAGAAACTATATATATACATATATACATACATACACACACACACACACACACATACACATATATATATATATGATAATGATGCGATGTGTTTGTGTGGATGTTTACTATATTTTCATCATCAAATTTGGTTGTTTGAATATAGTTGTTTAAATGTGTAAACAATTCACGTTAAATACGCATTATATGGAAATCACTTGACGAATCAAGATATCAAAGTGGTATGGAATCACTAAACCCCTTCGAAATGCTCTAAAATGGTTTACAAATGTTATATAAAATCTAAAGTAAAATTTGAAGAAGTTTTGACAAGTTATGAAAATTAAGTAGAAAAATATGTGCGTCGTGCAACGGTAGTTTGCGATTCGCATTGTAGATAGTTAAATCTATTTATAGAAGGATTTGGAGCCTAAATTTTTTTCCAAACTGTAGTAATAATAGTTTTCAAATAAAATAAAAGGATCAAGATTCCATTTATTATATTTTGAAATAAGAGCAAATCAAGTTTTCAAAATAGTCGAGCTTTGACCTTTCGAAAACCAAAACGATAGATTCTTTACATGATAATTTTAATTCTTTAAAATGTGTGATAAATTCTATAAATCTTTTAAAATATTCTAAAAGATATTTGATTTATAAAAATTGATTTTTGAATGATAGAAAGGCTGTTTTGATCAAATAAGCATAGAAGCACTATTCGGGACACTATTCATAGCACTTTTAATTCCTTTTGAACATGGCTTTAAACTTAAGTATTTTTTCGCAAGTCTTTTACAAATGTTTTAAAATAATTAACTAAGTATTTTTAAGATGATTTGAAGTTACTACAATTTTCTTAAAAGGAGTTAAACAAACGATTTAAAGAAAAGCTGTTATAATTAATTGATTTAATCTTGGCTCTAAAAGCCGATGAGTAGACTGCATTTTTCTATTCATGAGATCTAGATGGGAGGTGCTTAAATAAGGAGTTGTTCAGGAGCAACCAGTGTCCTGGCTAACCTGGCCTCTGTCCTGGGTTGGGAATAAATGTTAACGCTAAAATTTGAACGCTAACACCCCGGTGTATGAAGTGTAATTGTTAAAGCACCACCCGATAGCTCGGGAACAGATTATAAGTAGATAATAGCGGAAAAGCAGTAAAAAACAGCAATTTTATAGTGGTTCGGCTTAAGAGAGAGCCTACGTCCACTTTGAATATCCTTATTGACGATTTCGTTACAAGCTGATACAATTCTTCCCAAGTACAATACACTTTGAATTACAAGACACTTTGAACGAGTAGCTCAAACTTCAATGGAGATGAGAGTCTTCAAATCCATGTTGGATGTATGTGATCTCTTCTTGAAGTTGTTTGTAGCGTTCTTCGTGTCTTGAGAGCTTCGAGTGTTGGATTGGTTTGGAATGCAGCAGAGTATCGGCGCTTGAAGAGAATGAGCCAAAAGTCCCCTCTCTGTTGGAGTTATGGGCGTATTTATAGGCATCTTCGGAGTTAGGTCGTAACTCGTATACGACTCACGATGAGTCGTAACTCGTGTACGCCTCATGATGAGTCGTAACTCATATACGACTCATGGTAGGTCGCGGCTGATTTACTGGGTTCATGGCTTGGCCCAGAGTTATGCACCCATCTGAATGAATGATACAAGTTCTAAGTCGTTCACGAGTTAACCAAATGCAGTTTCCTTTATGCTAGCATGAGTCGTACACGACTCATCATAGGTCGTAAGTCGTCAGCGATTCTTCTTACTATAGCGTGGTGTTGAACTTGTCTCCAAGTCTTAGGTCGTGAACAACTTATCTTTTGAGCCGTAGACTTCCTGTCGCGCCATCTTCTAACTCGTAAGATTGTTATCTCGTAGACTCTTTAACTCGTGGAGGCCTTAAGCCGTAGATCCTTATCTCGTAGACCTTTTAACTCGTAGAGTCTTTAACTCGTAGTGGCCTTAACTCGTAGATCTTTTAACTCGTAGATCGTTCAGCCCTTGAATGGTTAGGTCGTGAAGACCTTGAGTCGCACAGTTCTTGAGTCGTTGATCCACTGAGTCGGCCTGTCTCATGAACCGTTAACCCTCTTGAGTCGTTCCATTCCTCTAAGTCGCCTTGAACCTTAACTCGTTAAGTCGTGGCACTTCTTAGGTCGTCCAATCCTTGAGTCGTTAAGCTTATTGAGTCGGCAACCTTGTTAAGTCGGCAACCTTGTTAAGTCGGTAAGTCGTATACCGTTTTGGTCGGGGCGCTGCCCCGCACCCCGCCGGGGGCGCTGCCCCCTGGACCCCTGCGACCTGACCGGTCAGGTCGAACACCGTAGGCGGTGGCGTTGCCCCCGCACCCCCACCTTGGGGGGTTGGCACCCCCCTGGACCCCCCCTCCGTAGGGGATCTTATCTGAAAATTCATTCAACAGAACTTGCTTTATTGGGAGGTTAAATCGACCATCCTTCGAGATGAACTATCATTGGCTTCTCGGTCGATTTTTGATGTCACGGCCTTGCTGAAAAAGCAGAGTTAACAATAACTAAGGTCGAAATGTCGAAAATGAGGCAAATATAAAAGATTTAATTTTTACAAATTTAATACAATTTGAATTGTATAGAATTAATATTCTTATACTTGGTATTAAGTTGTGAGGAGGGAACCTATCTATCCTTGTGAATTTAAAAGGAAATACCATCGTTATTCGATGGATAGTAAAGGTTGAATACAGAAATTGATGTTGAGCAGAATTAGTATAATTTCTATCGACCCTTTTTACTCAAAAAGATTTTGCAATGTGGTTTATGAGAAATGATTTTGATTTAGTACTTCCAAAGTTAAAGTGAGTTTTAATGATTACACATACACTGGAAAGAAATTCATCCGTAGATATATATATTTGGAAGATATTTTTAATAAAGACAAAAGTAATTAATCAAATGATGAACACCTATTTACTCAGCATCATTTTATCAATGATTGGTACAAAGGAACTGAGATCGAATTTGGGCAATTCTTATCCAGAAACCACTTTGAAACAATTCACGAGATCAAAAGTGAAGACGTGTTAATGATAATGAAGTTGAAGGCGGGGATCTACAGAAAGAACGTGCCGCCTGTTGATAATTTCGTAGTAGCTCCTAAGAAAATAATTAGTAGCGGTCCCTTTGTTCTAGGATTCTCATATGCAAGGACTACTTGCTACTAATCCTACAGGTTATGCCTAAATGGATGTGATAGGAGAGTGCCTTCGGTTTTTCCTATTCCTAGACAACTTGTATGAATGGATGTCCGACACTACATTTCTATGATCAACATTTCTATGATCACAGTGCTTTGATCTCTACAAATATACATCTATTGTTAGTGTAGTAAGTTATCCCTCTCATATTTAACACCCTTTTCTGGGACATACAAGCTTAGATATTGTACTTTTGTGGAAATCAATAACATGTTGCTGGAAATGACAATGTGGCATTTTAAGTGAAAGTTTTCTAAGAAAGGCAAACATTACCTCAAGCCTCATACTCGGAGAATTGTGAAACAGGGTTTGCTCTAAGGCTAAGTGGATCATAACTGTTAAGGTATGATGCCACCTTTCTAAATTTATTTATTTCCATCTGCTATGATGTCTAGTTTAATTTATGTGGCGTATGTTACGGGATCCTGGATAGGCCGGTAATGGTCAGGATGTTATCATATTCGGTTCTACCCGGCACCAGATGGATCTACTTTCAAAGATGTTGATCCTCGGTACATTCCTTTAGAAATGTACTATATGGGAGGTAGTCTCTCACCTCGCTATTCACTGGAATTCCAAATCTTTATAAGTGCATTCGGTTTTTTTTGTCAACCTATTATGCCATCAATTTAACCAACGTAACAATTTTGAGTATTTAAATATGTTTATTTGAAAAGTTATCAAAGAATGTCAATAAAAGTAATATCATAGAATTTGAAGTAGAAATAATTTGGTTATCATAAGGTAAAAATCCATTCCGCGTTGATCTTTTGTGCGACGTGGCATTATGAGATACCTTTTTTTCCAAATACTCGTATTTTGAATTTCTCTTATCAATCCCATGAATAACCAGAGTTTATTTTCCTTTTCACTTAAACTCTGGACCGTATTTTTCCAAGCAGCCAATTAGTCACGTAACTTGGAGCATTTTGGAAGGAGCAAAGAAGCATGAAGAACGGAGGGTCCTTTTTCAATAGTAATCTATTTTAATTTTTCGCTATATCATGCAGTATGTTTTTGGTGTCTACTAGCCTTTATAAGGATAGGCAATTATAACTATCCCCGGCACATTTAGTACTAGTCATAACTCTGATGAATAACTTAAAGTGATTATATAAACCTTCCATATTTATAATTAATGCGAATGTGAGATTCTATTGTAATTATATCTTATATCCTTATTTCTTTTTAAAAACCTAGATTATCCGCCTCTCGGGCACTTGAATTTATGATACATGAATATCAAGAATTTATTGTTGTCGATCTTAAAGGGTTGAAAATGCGGATCGTCACAGTTGGTATCATAGCTTAGGTTAAGCGAACACGTACTCTTGATGGGATCGACTCTTTAGAGATAGTGTTAGCAATAACCTAGAATGAGTTTAGTCAACAAGAGAGCATACTTGTAATTTCATCCAAATAAATCCATCTATGTCATTTTATGATTGATACCCATTCCCTGAGTTAACTTCATTTATAATTCTAAAGATGTTCCTTACTATATGTAGATATTAGGAGATGAGTAACAGAAAAGGATGAATCGGCGGTAGCAACACTAAGGCCATAAATGGTCGATCAAATTCTACAGTAATTGAGGAAGCCGAAATCCCAGTATAATTTCAAATTAACTTTGCAATCATAGGAATTACACTAGATTAGGATGGAAAGCATGCCAAGAAATCGAGTCTATTATTTAAGTGCAAGTATGACTCCGCTCATGTGAAAGCATATTTAAACGATTGAACATAGAAGATGGTCAAAAGTGGTTCTTAGCTTCCTGGTAATTACAGGAAGGAGCTCTAAAATGGTGTAAATCCATCATATTGATTGATTCAAAAGACATTTTCTCATGGATCAAATTTAAAGAATTATTTGAAGAGCACTATATGCCTACAACCAGAAAATCCCGTCTTTATAGAAATTTTATGGACTTGAAACAATAAGATATGTCGGTAGAGGAATACTCAAATAATTTTATTAAGTTGTATCCTTTTGGGCCGGGATTAATAGACATTCCCTTAAGAAAAATGAGATGTTTATTGCAGGAATGAAAGAGCAATATCAAGACCAAATGACCACTCGCTAGAAGGGAACTTTTACAGACCTATTAGATGAAGGTTTTCGATATGAAGTATTGGATAAAAGGAATATGTTAATCGCTTTAGGAAATAACAACAACTGAAATAAGAGAAATAAGCCGTGGCAGGAAAAGAATGGTGGAGGATCTTAAGAGAACTGTTTTAAGGAAGTGGTTTGTCATAATTACTTGAAGAAAGGTCATTTTGTAACAAACGGTAGGTTTCCTAAAGTGTAGAAGCGGCAACAAAGAACAGTCTCTCTTATGGTTTAGGAGTATATTTGTTACAATTGCCATCAGCCAGGACACTGGAAAAACAAGTGCCCACTAATGAAGAAAGCAGAACAGATCAGGGTTTGTGCTATAAATAATGAGCCTTCAACCTCTAAAGTTGTGCATGGTAAGGAATTCCTAGAAGGTAATTTATGTATTAATGATATTTCAGTTAGAGAATTATTTGATGCTAGGGCTTCCCATAGTTTTACTGCTTAGAAATTGTTTGACAAGTTAAACCTTACCCCAAAAATAGTAGAAACCCCTATTCCTGTATCTAATCCCATAGACGGTACGATCAATCTTTGTATGTTTGTGTAAATATAAAAGTTACCTACCAAACCCACACTATTCTAGACTGCAGCAATCAAATAAATAAATTAAAAGCCACGACCATATGGGTGTTAGATCAAATAACATATGAAGGACCTTGTCCAATAAGAGACAACTTCATGTATGCTTTAGATTCAACTCAAATGAACTTAGAAAGAATATAGAATGCCAAAGAATTTCAAGATGTTTTTAAGGAGATTAAAAGTTTGCCCCTGTATTGGGAAATTAAACTTCGTATTGATTTAATTGTAATGCCAGACCAATTTTTATCCATATTCGTAGGATGGCTCCAAAATAATAGGTTGAGTTGGAAAAATAAATCGATATATTATTAAAAAAAGGGCTAATTAGACCAAATTGCTCGAGGTGTAGCCCGGCCATTGTTTTTTGGCAAAGTCCAATGGCTCCCTTAGATTGTGTGCAGAATATCGAGATGTAAATAAGAAAACAATTAAAACAAGTATCCTCTGCCCTGCAAAGAGGACTTATTTAATCAATTATTGTTCTTGGGTATTCTCTAAAATGGATATAGCTACCGGATTCCATCAGTTGAAAATAGTAGAAGATTGCATTCCCTTGACTACATTTTGAGGGACAGATAGTTTATATGAATGGTTGGTTATGCCATTTAGGCTAACAAATTCACATGCCTATTTTGTGGAGATTATGAATTGAGTATCCGGAGATGTACAAACAAAATTCGTGTTTGTCTTCATTGATTATATTCTCATATTCAAAAACTGAAGAGGAGCATGAAAGGCATTTGGAGATTGTGTTAGAGATCATGATAAGGAATGTTCTAAAATCAAAATTTTCAAAATGCCATTTCTAGGAAAAAAGTGGCAAATTTCTGGGACATATTATGTCAAGGGATGGAGTTTCAGTAGACCTGGGAAAAATCCCAGTTATACAAGATTGGAGATAACCAAAGACTTCGAAGGATATCAATATCTTCTTGGGATTAGCCGGATATTACTAGATATTTATTCAAGACTTCTCCAAAATTTCCTCTCACTTAACAATGTAAACAAAGAAGGACCTAAGTTTGAATGGACACCGAATTGTAAAGAAACATTTCAGGAACTCAGGAAGAGGTTAACTACGGCTCTCGTGTTTTCTATTGCTGATGAAAGCGGCCATGTATACTGATGCATGTTGGGAAGGAGCAGGTGTGGTTCTGATGCAGCTTGGAAAGGTCATCGCATGTACAAGCAGACAATAGAAGATCGATGAAAGGAATTATAAGATACACGACTTGGAGCTATTAGACATTATATTCGCATTAAAAATGGAGATGTTATTTGCTGGGTAAGAATTCTTCACGGTTTGTTTTAGTAAACTTTAATTTACTTTGGTAAATATTCCTTCTTTAAATAGTTGAAAATTTGATCCCTTTACGGACATTTGAAATATCTTTTCACTAAGAAGGACTTGAATATGAGGCAGTAATGTTGGCTATAATTCCTCGCATTGTATGACTTAGATATTCTATATACCCTAGGAAGCCAATGTTGTGGCAGAAAGCATGCCATTTAGATAATTTAGTGGTGCGTCTAGCATAAATTTGTCTTATAATGGAGAACCAGCTTAAAGATCCAAGTTTTGCAAGGACAACCACGGAGATAGAGGATAATATGGTATCAGGAAGATGGATAGGATTCAAAGTCGATAAGTAAGGAATTCTAAGAATGAACGGACGGATATGTGTTTCCAATGTAAGCGGGATTAGAAGCAAGCTTTAACCGAGTGTCACAATTCTTCACTCGCAATACGTCGTGGAGTCACTAAGATTTATAGACAAATGAAAATGTCTTTTTGGTGGGGTGGTATAAAATGAGACGTTCCATCCATGTGAGTAGATGCGCAAATTATCAGTAGGTCAAGATTGAGCAGCTAAAGGTTGCCGGACTACTCAAACCACTCGGCATTCCTAAGTGGAAGTGGGACTAAATATTCATAGATTTCATCGATGGCTTGCCTCAATCAAGAGAAGGGAATGAAAGTGTAGGTTATCATTGAAAGTTTGACTTAAAGCATACACTTCATCCCAGTAAAGCCTACAAACACAGCCTCAAACTTAGTTGAGATATATTTGAGGGAGGTTGTTTGAGAGCATGGAATTCGAACCAGCATCGTAAGCGATCAGGATCAATCTTTACTAGTCAGTTCTAGGAAGACTTATAGATAGCTTTGCGAATGAAACTAGATATAAGCATAAAATATCATCCTCAAACTGATGGGCAAACCGAAAGAGTAAACAGGGTATTTGAGGATCTTCTGATGGCATATGTATTCGACTTTGGAGGTTCATGGGAAAGCCACCTTCATCTGGTAGGGTTCTCCTACAATAATAGCTACCAGGCCAGTATTGACATGGCACCTTATTAAACCTTAAATGTCATCCGTGTAGATCCCTAACATGTTGGATCGAACCCGGAGATATGTTAGTGCTTGGTCCTAATATGATATGAGAAGATCAGAGAAAGTTGACATGATCATAAAGAAACTGAAAGAAGCACAAAGTAGATGGAAGAGTTTTGCCGATCAAAGGTGTAGAAATTTAGAATTATCAATTGGAGATAAATTATTTCTAAAGATCTCTCTCGTGAAGGGGTTTGTGAGAATTGGAAGAACTAACAAGCCAGCTCCTCAATTTATTGGACCTTTTCCCATTCTAGAGCGGATTAGCCTATTAGCCTATCGAGTAGAACTACCAGGGAGGTTGTCGTGTGTACACAATACGTTTCATGTATCTCATTTATGCAAGTATGTGTATAATGCGGAACAAACCATAGAAATAGTTGCCCAGAGGATTTAGAAGTAGAGCCTAATTTAACAGTTAGCAAACAACCTAATAAAATTGTTAATCATGAGTAGAAGCAATTAAGGAGAAAGGTTGTGCAATTAGTTAAAGTATAATGGAGTGGTGATGCTAAAGACTACATTAAGATGGGCGCATGAATTCTGTATAATGTATCGAGATAGTGTACTCACACCTTGTGGTGTAGTCACTTATCATAGATTTGTATATATTTTTATCATATTTGATATATTCCATTGGATTTAACTTCTTCTTATCTTTAATTTCGAGGATGAAATTCTATTAAGAATGGAAGTCTCTAACTAGTAGCACCCGCCTATCTTTACTTCGTTCATTTATAATCAACTTTTCTACCATTTATAAGTCCATTTTTATAACTAAAATCACTTATAATTTTTTTAAAAGATTTACAGAATTTATTCCATATTTCTAAGAAATTAACAAATATCAATTTTAAAAAATTTATCACTTTGGTTTTCGAACTGCCAAACTATGACTATTTTGAAAAATTATTTTGCTCGTATTTCAAAATCTACTAAATGAAATCGTGATCCTTTTTTTAGTTTGAAAATTATAATTATAAGAGTTTGAAAAATTATTATTCCCAGGAATTTTGACTATGATTCCATCGTTTAAATGGATTCAACTTTCTATGGTGCGAAACCAAAAACTGCCATTACACAACGTGCCTATTTTTGAGTCAATTTTCATAACTTGCCAAAACCTCTCCAAATTGGGTTTTAGTCTTTAAAACATTTAAACTATTTTAGACCATTTTTAAGAGGATTAATAATCTCATATATGCCATTTCATTTGTTAATCGAAAGTGATTTCCTTTGTGATATTCTACATGTATTAAACTTGAATCATTTCAACATCAAAATAAACTTATCATCAAATGGAATGAGTCGTCATTTGTTTGCTCGATAGTTAAATAACCGACCATCGAATTTGGACCCAAAATGAAAATTTAGAAATATCTAGAAGAAACATACGAGTTATATGTCACAATCATCTCCGATGATGTGTTGTGCATATAAATCTTGTTACGTCTCCTAGGATAAATGGTAAGGAAATCCTTTCACTAATGATTAGAAGGTTATCTCCGCTCTTATCTTCTACTGTTTATTTCCTAAAGAGCAATTGATTTTATCGAAAACTATCAAATCTTGTTTCGAAGAGACCGGCATCAGATACTTTATCCGAAAACCACTTCGATCCAAATCAGGTGTTTCAAAGTGAAGATATATTGAAGATGGTGGAATTAAAAACGAAGTTCTTTGAAGTGCAAGGGCTGCTTGTTATAATCTTAAGGATGATTCCAAAATGGATGTAGTAGTGGTAGTGCCTTTGGTTTGTCTATCTACTGGACAACTTGCATGGATGAATGCTAGCATTGCATTGTTTCTTGGAGGGTAGTGTTAGCATTCCAAGAGGAAAGTGCTATATGAAAGGTAAAACGCAGCCTTATTCGTCATCAATCGAGAATGACTAAAATAGGGGAGATGCAGTAGGACCAAGTGGGTCGCTCGCAATTAGGTTGTGATCATCCCTATCTAGAGTCGATATTATTTCTCATTTTTATACTTTGGGGCCCATTAACAAAAGAGATGATCACATTCGATACTACTAGTCAAGTGGTAGACCGGTTCTGTATTGGCAGAGGATGCTAGCAAGGTACTTGGTGTTAATTATCTAAAGGTGCACCATGATGGATGGTAACCCCGTAGCCTAGTCATTATATGGAATCAATTCTCTAATAAGCATCATATAAACTTAGTTGTGCCCAACTATGTTTAAATGTGAGATGCAAGAATTTCAGCTATATTCATATTTTACTTTGACCCTTAGACATTATTATAATATAAGTGGACTGTTTATAGAAAATGTTTTGATTATTATAAGGTAAAAACTTGTCTGTGTTTATATGCGCAGTGGTCTTAGGAGATGTATTTGATTTAAAGGTTTTTATAAAGTTAAAATGTATGCTTTGCTCATACCAGACCCATGTCTGACTCGGAGTTTATTTTCCTCTTTCCTAAACTCTTGGGTATTCAAATTTGAATGGGCAGCCAAATAGTTTGGGTTTTCCACAAATCAATCTTGAAGGAGTTTGGAGCAGGTGACTTCACCGATAGCTAAGGTTATGCTGTTATAACTGTATTAGGCTAGAATTTGTATTGGTATAGCTCTGGTATAACATTTTTGAAATGACTTTGTAATATATTATGTTGAGCAATATATATTATTCCATTGCGTTGTGAGATTCTATGTTGTTTATTTTCTTCTCTACCTTATCCTTTATTTTTCCTTTACTCTTAATGGCTCCTCTTTCGGAGTAAGAAATGCGGCTCATTACAGAGGATCATTGATTATGAAACATAATATCTATTATAGAGAGTTCATTTCATCATGTGAGAACATATCATTTTATGGGGAAACATATCAACCTTTATGACAAAAATGAAACATCAATAATCACATAACTTACCTTCTATCAAAATGTACATTAATAATCAATCTTCGTCATTTTTCGATTCAGACTCATTCTTATTTTATATATCATTTTTCTCGATAATCTCAAATGCTTCTATTAAAATATTTGATTCATTGTTTAGATGTCCAAAATTAGTATGATCATTGGTTATTATTATTACTATTTTCCTCGAGATCGGCTTGATAAGCTTATTTGTTTGGAATATTCTTTCCATCAAATGTAAATCTTGCCGTTGTTAAAAAACTACAAACCAATCTAATTTATCTTTTTAGAGATGGATGTGAAGCACAGTAAATTTATAGTGCTAGTTTGGCTAGTACAAAAGGATCTTTCTCGTAGTAATGCGAGGTATGTTTTATTTCAATAAGATTATAATCTTTGAACATATTAATTCCTAAACCTAGAACATTGCCAAATCAATTGCATCTAAAAAAACTTTCTCCGCAGGTAGTGTGAAATGTGTCAATTCTGAAGCCTAGGTTAACACGCCATAATAATCATTTATATGATTATCTAAATCATCACCGCCATTAACAAATACACCGTATTGTTAGTCAATTTTCCAGCACCATATTCTTTGGTGTTAAATTTGAATCCATCGAGAAAGAATATTGGATATGTATTGATATTTATTTTTGGTCTCAACACAAGATGTTTCAATCATTCATCGACCATGCAAGTTCGGAAATCACAAACATACTTTGAAAACAAATCAGGGAATTCTTACGGAGGCCACCGCATCGATGTTGTGATTCGTACATACTGCATATATATGTATATATATAATATTGCATTATAATATAAGTATAATTGAAATAAATATGAAATTAGAAATTCATATATCCAGAAGTATTATTTTCTATTACCTAACAAATGGCGCAACTTCAACACAATTAAGAAGAACATATGTGTATGTTGCATGGTAATCTCTATAGTCCAACCACAGTCCCATACATATTCCATCGGCTAGCTATGTTTTCTAGAAATAGATAACAATCATTCAAAAGAATCTTTTTTAATCCCTTCATCATTGCACAGAACAATTTTAAATGATAGTTTCACATGATCACTAAAAATTTGAGAAAAAAATGAGGCTTCTGTAAAGTAATAACTCACAAATTAATCGCCTAGTATTTGAATATTCAAATAAATTTTAATATTTAAACAATGGATTTTAATAACCAAATAAAATTATTTCAAATAATAATTAATGATCTTAAAGTCGTTTTTAAAATATGTTTACTAAAATAGTTAGTTAGTTCAAATAAAATCAGAAAATGTAATCGAAAAAAGTTTTTCGAAATTTCGACTTTTTGGCATCGGAAAAACATCGGAAACCTTATGCACATTTTTTAATAAATATACACATACACACACATATATCAAATGACAAGTTAATTATTGTATTAGGATTAGTAATCATGCTTACTTTAAAAATAAAACACAATTTGGCCTTAATGTATTAAAATAAGCTATAAAAGTACACACAAGTACCCAAAATGCACCTACGCCTAACCACTATGCCTTACCATGTTCATGAAGAGGAAGGGGGGAAAGCGCTACAATCATGTAAAAAGGAGGTATGGAGGAGGAATGGATCTCCATTATACATGCACACTTTAATTATTTAATCCCTAAGCCAATTTACTAAAATGCCCTTCTCATTTAACTATAAAACATGCCCCCTCTCACCATTCTTCACTTTACATCCCCATTCGCAAATCCATTTCCATTCTCTTCATGGATTCATAAATTTACATGGCTTCCATTTATATGTTTATGGCTTAACTTTAGTTTTCCACTTCTATCAATTTAAAAATAGCTTATACCTTCCCTACATCACTCTACTAATGAAAAAAACACCTTAACTCCCTATTTCAACCATGGTCAAGCCAATAACAGCCCAAGGCCAAACCAAAATAGCCCATTTAAGGGTCCAAAGGTAAGAGCTTGAGTGGAATGAAGTATACTTCGTGTTTTCGTAAGTCGTTATAAGAGTTTGGCTTAGTTCAATTGCATTTTTGTAGGTAAAAATTCGCTTTTAAATAAAAAGTTTTTAAACTACATTCACGTTAATATTTGTTGCTATTGACTGCTTTATGTATGTGTTTGGTAGTGTGGTAGTTGTTAATGTGATTTATGTTTCAAAAAGTTGACATCTTGGTCGTAGTTTTATGACTTGTAAAGTTAGTAAGTAAAAGCTTCTTATAATGTTGGCTTATGCTTACTACATGTTGTATCATAGTAAATTACCATGTATATATGCGCTCATATCCTTTCTTTGTAATGTTTGGTTGTAATGATAATGCCGTAAACTCGTTTGCCAATCTGCCCATATAACGATAGTCGCTATTCAACACTTTCGAAAAATTACCTTTTATCAAAACAGTTTGGTTTCATATTCGTGCTTGGAATTTTTTTATATTTAAGAAAGATTTTTGACTAGTGATTTTTTCAAATGTAATTAACCACTTAATAATGATTATTTAATTTAATTAATTATTTAGTTAATAAGGATTAACGTTGACTAATTACTTGGTTAATGATGTGTTTTAAATTTTACTAATTACTTAGTTAACAATGTTTCAAAATTAATTAATCATTTTATTTAATGATGTTCGATAAAATTAATAATCTAATATGGATTAAATTTAATTAGTCAATTAATTAGTGATGTTTTTAAATTAATTAATCTTTTTAATTAATTACTTTTAAAAGTTAATCAACTTGTTTTAGCTTTGATGGATCTTACTTTAAATGATACTTTGAATTAATTAATCATTTTATTTAAAGATGTTTAAGGCTAATTAATCTTTTGATAATGATGGACTAAAATTAATTAGTCAAGTAATTAATGATGTTTTAAAATTAATTAATCTTTTTAATTAATGACTTTTAGAAGGAAATCAACTTATTTTAAGTTTAACTAATCTATCCTTAACAGTGATTTAAATTGGTTAATCATTTTAAATAATGGTATTTAATTATTTATTTATTAATTTAATTAGTTATACTTAATATATTAATTAACTAAATTAATGAAGTTTATAGATGATTAACCTATTTTGAATTAAGGGCTACTGTAGTCAATCAACCAACCGAATTAATGAAGTTTTAAAGTTAATTAATCAATGTAACAAGGATGGTTTAAGTTATTAAATCATTTTTATAACGACGTTTAAGGTTAGTGAACTCTTTTAACATAGTATTTTAAAGCTATTACTTGTAATGTGAAGCCAGGCATGAATTTGGGTTTTTAAAAGAAAAAGTTTTATTCGTTTATGGAAATGATTTTATTTTCGTAAAACAGTTCACTTATATGGAAATGATTTATTTATATAATTAGCACTAAACATCGATTAAGTAAACATGTTGATATTTCAAAAGTTAAGAATAATCATGAGAAATGACGTTAAATTAACACTACCTGGACTTGTCCAGTATTATTGTTAACCAAAAATTAGTACAAGTTTGAATTCGATGAGTGGCCTTAAGTATACACGATTTAATTTTCATGTATGATCGTTTTAGATCTTCGATAGTTTGTTTCTCAGCTATGGTTACTTCAGCTTCTTTATTATCGTCTCTAGAATGATTTATTTCTATGTTGAACTTTGTTATCCTTTGTTGGAAATGACTAAATCCAAAGTGCGATAGGAAGCTAAGCTTTGTGTAGTTACTCCCATTAAAAGGATATTTTAACATCTCAACTAGTTTGGGTTCGGTTGTTCATTTAAATATGGAAATATTTAGATTCTTGGTATGGTTTGGTTGGTCAGGCTTGGTATTGTCTAAGAAGTGTCACAAAGTATATGAGCTTTCAAAAATATATTACCAGAGGTATAATTCAAGGGTGATGCACCTTCCTAGTCATTTGTTTGAAATTTTTATTTCCTAATTTTATTCTAACCTTCAAAAAAATTTCCTGTAATTGCAATGGGAAGAGTCAACCACTTTTCATGATATGTAATTATAGATTTTGTCCATTCTATCAAGTTCAAACGGTTATCTTGTTTCTTTCACTCTGTCCAGTTTGGATTTTGTTTAGATTATTTCCATTATTTAAAGTCTTGACCTTTACACTATTTTTGCCCATCATCTATGTTTGGATCTGTTTCCTATTGACCTTTTCCATTCTTATGTTCAGTGGTGGTTTATGTGGAAGAAAACTCATATTGCGTTAACAGCATGGTCCCATAAATTATTGTTAAATACACTTCCTTTTGTTTTAGAGTTTTACGCATACCTACATTTTATCTGACCTAAGTTGTCTACTTACCCAAAAGCTATTGAGTACACAACTATCTTTGAGTAATCCGAGAGTCGGATGTTTTCTTTGGAGCTCTTTGAAGACGATGATCGAGCGGGCGACTCTTCAGTTGTCTAGTTATTTATTTCTGCTGTATATTTATGTTGGTATACTTGGTATCTGAAAAATGGAAATCCGAATAGCTATGAATCTATTAGATGTAGTACTTTTGTTTAATTTTGATAATTCCATGTAAGGAGTAACCTTTTGTACTGTATCATTTTGTATTATATGTAATCATTCGATTGCGAGGTCCTTTTTTCTTTCTATAATTTATTTTACCCCAAATCAACTTATCTTTTGGATGCTTTGGAAATTGCACACGAATATCGAGGATGTGTTAAGAGTCGTTCCCATGTATCAGAAAGGTGGGTTTTCATGGATGATATCAGAAAGGTGGGTAAAATCTCTAAGAATAGGATTTGTAATGTCTTATGATAAGTCGGGGAGTATAAATACATATATTGATTGTGTATTTGTTAGTGTTCTCTAAATATTTTATATTATGTTTTATGATCTGTTGAGTGGTGTAAAAATTCTGGTTGATACGTGTGATCAGCGTTATCGATAGGGATTCCTAAAGGCTTGAACAGGCCTACTAAGTACTATTTTAAAATGGTAACTGAAATAATTTTACCTAGGAATATATTATATACATATACATACATACATATGTGTGTGTATATATACACACAAAAATGGGTGATTTTCAAAAAAAATTAATATAGCGATATTGATGAATTGATTATTAGGAAATGATAGTATTTTATTGTTACCATTTATAATTTTTTATTTATGCTCATCCAGTTTGAGCGTTAACTATTATTAAATAGTTCATAAGAAATTTTCCTTAGTAAAATATAGATTAGGAAGATAGGAATTATGAAACCTTGAAATGAACTCCTTTTGAATTAAGTTTCATGGTTTGATTATAAGCTGTTCGTTGAAAGGGTTAAGTAAAAGTCATCTTTTAATGATGATAAGCTAAAACTAAACTTTTAATAAATAAAAAGTTTTTAGCATAATCTAAATGGTGGGGTAATACATTTAGAAGATAAATATGTGAGAAAATTTAGCTACAATAAAGGAGAATTATTTAAATGCGAGTTTAGCTCATCTTCATAATTTACTATGTCATATAAATGATGCTACAAACAAGTGTCGAATAATTAGATGTTAGTTAGATATTTTGGTTCATTTAATGGTTGAATTCCCACTTGTAAAATATATGTTTAATAATTAGTCTAAATATTCCATTTACACTGTTTAAGTGTGCTGCAACGATTTCCACTATACTGTAATTTATTGTGTATCGTCATCCAAACCCTTATGTGTTTTTGAACTTAAGCTTTTGTTTTCTCACAAGTGGATGTTTAAAATTCATTAATCATTATGATTAATGATATTTTAAATTAATTAATCATTTTAATTAATGATTTTGGCATTAATTAACTAATTTAATTAATGATGTTTAAAATTGTTTAATGATTTATTTAATAAGATCTGAATTTAATTATATCAATTTAAGTAATGGTTATTTAAATTTAATTAATTATTTTAAATAATAGTGTTTTGGAATTTAGTTAGTCATCTAAATTATTGATGTTTGAATCTAACTAATTCATTTTAATTAATGATATTTGAAACGTAGTTAATCATTTTAATTAATGATCATTTTGAAATAATTAATTGTTTTACGTTTTATAGTAAACCATGTTTCAAATGTCATTTATTTTTGACCTTTTTTTAATACGCTTAGTAATATATATTTACTTCTTAAAAAGGACATTTCAAAAAGCCTTTGGAAAATTTAAATCTTGGAATTGTTTAAAATGATTCAAAAGATTTTGAGTAAATTAGTAGCGGTATCATTTGGAAATATTTCCAAAGTATAAGTATTTTGCAAAAGAAAATTTAAGTAGAATGCTTTTTCTTCGAATAATTCGGAGGAAAAAATTTCGGTTAATTTTGTTCTAAGCTGAATAATCTTCTAAGTGACGATTGAAAGTGTATAGGACCGTATAATATGGATAAACAGTGATGTAGAGTATAGATCGTAAATAGTGCGCAATATAAATGCAGTAAGTAAAATGACACCAGATATTTTATACTGGTTCGGAGCACCGTCCTACGTCCAGTCCCAGACTCCTTCTGGAATTTCACTACAACAACCCTCACTTAACCCGGAGGAACAGGTTTATACAACCCTGAGTAGCAGAACAGGGACCTGAGCAGCATAACAGGATTTCGCCTCAGCAGCCGAAGAGGACTTTCCCTTGCCTGAGCAGCAGAACAGGACTTTGACAAAATATGAAAGTAGTTGACTAAGTGTGTTCTTGATAACACTGATTTGTCAATTAAATTACAAAGTTCCTATAATCAATTCCTCAAGTATATAAATAGTGTGTAAAGATTTGAAAAGGAAGAATATTGCTAAGAATCAACGTATATAAAATATAATTCAAAGTTTCAAAGCAATTGAAAGTATTGGAGCACTTAGAATAATCACAAGAGAGAGTAGAGAGTTAGAATCAAAGATTGGTGTTTTTTGAAGAAGAGAGAACACCTATATATATTCATTAGAGAATTGCAACCCTTGGTGAAAAGTTTCAGGCAGGAGAAACAACTTTTGATGGTTTGCATCTCTTCATGAAGAAGATGTCTATTCAGAATTTTGCAGTTGTTGCCGGTTCAGTCGACTGGTTTTGAAAAAATTTAAAAAAATGTATTTTAAAATTTAAAAGAGGTGACGATTGTGCATATGCACAGTCAGTCGACTGGCATAACCGGTCAGTCGACTGGCTGTGCATATTTTGCACAGTGACTTTCTTTTTTTTAAAGAAATATTCTTTTTAAAGAAATATTGAAAACTTGAGGATTGATTTTAACATATAACTCAGACTCAACACAAATAATAGTTACTTTAATCATAGAGTTGTAGGCTTGATCCTCTGTTGTCTTCTTTTCATTATGAGTGAATGTAAATTCTTTTCTTGGTTTCTGAACTGATTTGTCATAATCAAAACAAGTGATTCAACATTCTCCCCCTTTTTGATTGATGACAACCTGTATAAAAATATCTCCCCCTGAATGTATGATATCTTTTTCCTGCATCAAATATGTTAGTGCACATACTATTCTCCCCCTTTGTCATCGACAAAAAGGAGACGTAGCATAATATATAAATGTAAATAGAAGAAATATAGAAGCGAGACTATTTAGTACAAGTCTCAATATTTAAATAAGTGACAAGATTTAATACAAGATTCAAATATGCTCGAAATTAAAACAAAAGCTATAGATAGATAATGCATACTTATCTCCCCTTTTATCATAAGGTCTACTCATCAAGATGTCAATCGAAATCTTCCTCTGGTGCAGGTTCTTTTCCAGGCCTAGACGTTCCATGAGCACCACTACCTGTAACACTAGTATCAGTACTAGTATTTTCTTCAGATGTTGACCATGTAAACCTTGGTGCTGGTCGTTTACCATTAGCTATTGAGGATGCAGTTGTGGAAGTTGAACATGAAATTGCATCCCAAAGAATAGAGAAGAATCCTTTGACTTTGTCCAATTTTCTATCCACCTTCTTCAAGCGAGATCCTAATATTTGTTGATTCTGAGAAAGAATTTCAACGGATTCTCGTAAACTAGCTGAAGTTGCAAGACGAATTTCTTCATCTTCTTTGGGAAGAGAAGTACGTTCTCGAATAATTGGCCCACCTGATGAACGTTGACGTTGCTGTGGATGCCATTCATCGAAGGAGGTAATAGTCGGTGGAACAGATGGTAGTTTCATGAGACTTAAAGTGCGAATATTGATAACTCCAACGGAAGAAGTTTCAGATTCCGGTTGAGGATTACCCACATTTAAAAGCAATCGCATTATATATTCTCCGAAATAAATCGTTCTCATATTACCATTATTGAAAGTGAGAAACTCGTCCAATATTCTTCGTAGCCAATTTACTTGAATTCCTCCCCAAAGTGCATATAGAGCTTTGAAGTTTTCAGAGTAGATAAGTTCATATGACCCAGTTCTTGGTAATATACTCCTCATGAGAGCTTTGTGAATTACTCTCGCTTTTGGTCGAAGTAGACTAGATTTCAATTCCGTCATGGTATCTCCTATGAACATATGGCTAGTTCGATCCCTTTGTCGAATATTGCATTCGACATCATCAAGTAAAATGCCATGATTAGGGGTTTGAAGAACGTGTGCCATTCGGTCTAAAGAAAAAAATACTTGTTTTCCACATACTAAACTCCAAACACAATCATTCGTATTAGATGGACGTTGATGAGGTAGATTTAAATTGGCATAAAATAATTTTACAATAAGGTGGTTGATTTTGTGAGAATTCGCATTCAAATCGAGTAGAGACTCCAAACCAGATCTACGCATGAGTTCTTGTAATCCATAAGCCGCGAAGTCGCTGTAAACCATGAATGAACCCTCAAAAATCCTTGAATTTTTCATCTTGTGCCATCTTTGAACTGCCACATCATTGTATAGCCATTATGCGATTTGAGCGTCGGTAGGATCGATGGACGATGAACCTTGCCTTTGACGCTTTGGAGGAGCCATTTGAATAATTTTTTATGAAGAAATTAAGTGAAATTAGGTTTCTAAGGTTTGTGGGCGGAAAAATTTGGGAAAAAAACTAAAGGA